>VDFB02193867.1:413610103-413674117 GCA_007258455.2 Sequoia sempervirens
ATCATTTCACTCTATTACTCCCACCCTACCGCTCCCTATCTCCCTCCTTCCCTCTTGTTCCCTCCAACCCTACCAATCCATATACCTTAATCCCTAAACCCTAAACCCTATACTTAAGCCCTAATCCCTCAACCCTCAACACTCAACTATATACCTTAATCCCTAAAACCTACATTCTAAACCCTCATCCATATGCCCTATACCCTCATCCTTAAAGCCTAAACATTGAACACTGTACCATCAGCCCTATACTTAAGCCCTAATCCCTCAACCCTCAACTCTATACCTTAAACCCCAAACCCTACACCCTCAACCCTTATCCCTATACCAAACACCCTCAACCCTTATCCCTATACCGAATACCCACAAACTTATACCCTAAACCTTTAACATTGTCCCTCAACACTATACTTAAATAAACGCTAAACCATACATTCTCAACTCTTCACCTTATACCCTACCAATCCCTATCTCCTTCTCTCTCCCTCCCATCTTACCAATCCCTATATGCTTCTCTCTCTCCCACCCTACCAATCCCTATCTCCTTCTCTCACTCTCCCTCCCACTCTACCAATCCCTATCTCCTTTCTCTCTATTCCTCCCACCCTATCACTCCCTATCTCCCTCCTTCCCTCTCTCTCCCTCCCACCATACCAATCCATATACCTTAATCCCTAAACCCTCAACCCTATACTTAAGTCCTAATCCCTTAACTCTCAAAACTCAACCATATACCTTAATCCATAAAACCTACACCCTCAACCCTCATCCATATACCCTATACCATCATCCTTAAAGCCTAAACCTTGAACATACCATCAACACTATACTTAAGACCTAATCCCTCAACCCTCAACCATATACCTTAAACCCAAAACACTACACCCTCAACTCTTATAACTATACTAAATACTGTCAACCTTATACCCTAAACCTTCGAAATTATCCCTCAACCCTCAACCCTCCACCCTATGCTTAAACCCTAAACCCTACACTCTAAACCCTTAACCTTAAGCCTTATACCAAAAACCCATATCATAAACCCTATGTACCCAATATCATAAACCATAGTACCTATACCCTAAACATGCAATCTTATACACTTGTTGACGTGTGTTTTGGCACAACAACATGCAAACAGAATATTGCTACTCTGTTTCTCCTGAAAGAGAAAGATGATCACATGGATACCTTATCTCCCAAGGTTTTTTTAGTTGGGTCTCAATTTTTCTGATGTCCCTCAGTGGTCAATGTAATAGTAATATTTAAGGGGCCTGCTAGTGTTGAGCTTTTGGATTGTCTTGGGTTAAACATAAATTTAAAATCTACTCTAACCAAGGTTTTTAAAGAAAAAGAAAAAGATAGATTAGGGATTTGGAGTAGAAAAGAATGATACTTCACCCAAATTAACCAGACTTGTCACCTTCCAAGGAATTCCTAAATAAAAAAATAAATTGTAGAATGGAATTAACCTGTGACTAATACACAGTTTCCTTCATTCACAGTGCTGATTTCAAAAGCAGGTTGCAAGTTACCATTTAAATAAATCATAAAATCAAACCTCATTCCTTGAAAGCTTCACAAATCAAATAATTAACTTAAGACAAACACCCTTTTGAAACACAATATGAAGTAGATTAAAATCTGGTTGCTTCTACTGCCCATAAAACAGATAAGCAACATTTACAAAGTTGGCACAATCACCAGTGTACAGATAATCTATGGCTCCAAATTGCTTCTATTTACACTAAGAAAACTGAAAGATACATTAATCTATTATGATTCTAACTCCTAACTGAGAAGACAAAAGAAGATCTCATTACTAAGAATCAAGATCAGCTTCTATCCCCTCTAACTAAACCTACTGATTCTAACTCCACCAGGTCTCAATTTCCTCCCTAACCTAGAAGTGCTAACCTTTAGAAAGAGGCAAGAATGCCTTATATACAGAATGTACAAAAAGATGCACTGTCCCCTACACCAGGGTTTACAAAATATCTACATCCAGGAGAGTCGACTCTCAGATCTTTTGAGGAAAGTCAAAACTACATTCAATGTGAAGCGCTGCTGTCCGTGCTGATGAAGGATTGTTCTGGAAAATATCTATAGATCTTTTGCTGCTACTACATTTACTCTTCAGCCTCCATGTCCACCTCTGAAATCTGTTGGAGTCACCTTGAATGCTTAGAATATCTCCATTAATGCCAATCTGCCTCTTTGCCAGTAGTCACTACAGCTGTCCTTGTGACTCATAGTTTCTTCCTCTTTTCGGCTTCCTTTCTATTCTAGACTTCTCTATACGTTGACCATCCTCTAGAGGCATCATCGGGCCTCCTTGTAGATCTAAATATTTAACCCAAGCTGACTCATTACCTTTGGATCTTAGAAGGAAACCATCTCGTTTGCACCTGACAAAATTCTTACACAGGGGTGATCAATCGGTCAAAGAACCAACAGATTCATTCCTGAGTTCCCTATGATTGGTGAAATAGAGGCCACACAAGATTTCTGGGAGGTCAGAGGTCATGCGAATGCATCGCATGTCGGTGAGACATTTTTGGTGTCTCCCTAATGTGATGATATCGCTTTTGACAACTATCAACATGACCTGGACTAGTTGATGAGACCATCTGGCGAGCTTCAGAAGTCACATAGAGCTCATTTTGTATCGGTGAGACTTCTTCATTCGTCAAGACCTTCCTGGGTCACCAAGACTTCTTAGTGAACTCCTTTTGATTTGGTGATCCCATTATGAATCGGTAAGACCCTTCCAGGTCAGTGAGACTTTATTGCGCCCCTGTCTTTTCTCCCTAAGTTCAATCCTATCCCTTCGGGCTCAAGCTCTTATATTTCAGTGTGACCCCCATGGGTCAATGAGAGATTACCCTGAACTTTAGATCCCTCAGCGATTTTATTTCATGTCGGAAGGACTTCTTGGGGTCGGGGAGACCTTTTATCGAAGCCACTTTTCTCCCCGCGAACATCCTCTATGTCGCTGAGACTTATTAGAATCAGAGAGACATTAGTCCGAGTTTCTCTTCTCTTACTGAGCCCCTCCTTGTTATCAGCAAGACTCCTAAATGTTGGCTAGACCTCTTGGCACATACCTTTCCTCTCTACAAAGGGACATCTTGTCAGCATGACCTCCTTTCTTCGCCAAGACCTTATGGCGAAGGCATTACCCTCTTGGCGAGCTCCATTTCTTTTGGTGGGACTTCGCATGGTCGGGGAGACCTTACGGTGATCCTTTCATTTTCTCCCTGAGCTCGGCCTTTTCGGCGTGACCTCCTCATGTCGGTGAGACTTTCCACTGAGAGAGCTACCTTTTGGCGATCTCTTATTGTTTCGAGGAGACCTTTCCATAGTTATGCCGATATGGGTTCTTTCTTTTCACATACGTCGCTGTAGCACTCTCTTGTCGGGGAGATGTCTTGCAGACATCCTATGTCTCGACAAAAGCCTCTATAAGTCCATTTTTGTTGCCGTGAAAATTTCGTTCTCTCCCCAATGAAGCAACTTTCACCATCAGTCAGCAAGACCAAGTGACTTCACTAAGACCCTTTGTCGAATGCCGATTGTTTGACTGAGGTGTTCACTTATGAGCCGATCGGTGAGACACAAAGAACTCGCCATGACTCTACTTTGAAGACACCCTTGTCGGCGAGACTGTACCCATTCGCTGAGACATTTTGGTGATGTTATATTTCTTTTCTGATATGCGGACCCTTCCTCATCAGCAAGAATCCTAGCGTTTGGTGAGAGCACATACCGAAGAGAACAACTCCCGCCGAAGTGTATGCTCATTTTCATTAGTCGGTGAGAGATCGTGAACTCGCAGAGACTTCTTGGTGAAGAGAAAACATTTTGCCGATGTATGAATCTTTTGACGCAGGTCAGCAAGAAAGGGGATTTTTCCAAGAGTCTCCCTGAAGACAAACTTATGCCGATAGGAAACTCCTAGTCACCAAGACAATTGATGATGTCTTCATGATAGACACATGTATGTGATTTCTGATCCCTATGGCATCTATAGGGTCTTGCTGAAATGTAACTCAGACGCATATTGAGCAAAATGCACTGGTAGTCAGCAAGACATCTATAAGGTCTTGCTAAATTTCTTCTTAGCTAATTTTTATGACCAACTGGATGGAGGAATGCATTCCAGTTGAGCTCCCTTGGAAAATATCATCATGTGCAGGATTTAATCCAACATTCAACAAAGAAAACTATAGTGAAAATCACACAAACAGAAGTTAATTAATCAAAATCATCATTGAAATGAATCATATGTCAGTAAAAGTGCCTTTAAATCTTCAAACAAAATGATCATACAAATAGTTCAGGTTTCAGGTTGACTCGCAGAATCCAAGCCAGGGAGGAATTTCAAAGAATTCCGAGTCAGGCGGATTCTAGTGGAAAAAAACATGAAAACACCCAACAAAAAGTTAATCCGATCATTATCAATCAAGGAAAAACATTTGAGATCTCAAAATAGCATTAATTAATTGTAAAATGCATAATCATTTATTAACTAGTCCTGCTACTCCCTACTTCTTCACATTTCAATAAATTCTGGGGAAATCTACACGGGACAGATTTCTGTGAAGGAGAAGACATTCCGAAAAACCCAAAGGAACGGGGAACAACAAATTTCGGCAAAAAATCCGGTCCACGCGAAATTACGCAAAGACCAAAAATCCCAAAACAACAGAGGAAAAGAAACCAAAAGAGAAGGAGGACCCATTTTGTTCCAAATCAAAATGGGGTGGTTATGCAAGGCATAACAAATGGCGACTCGGCTGGGAAAATGGTTTAACCATTTTCAAGAAGCTGAAGGATTCCGCTACCCAGGACTCCTAGTTCATGAACATCACAACTCCAGTTGGGTCAGTTATAACAAACAAGGTAGAGCTAGAATCTCAAATGTAAGTCAATCAATGGCTACCACTGAATTATGTGTGTGCTTGATAGTGCATCATCCTTTCATAAAGCTTTCTTCACCTTTTGAACAAAAATGTGCAAGATTTGAGCTACATGAGTTGTTTCCTTTTAACTGTTGTGCAATGATATCCCAGGCATTGTTCTGCTGCCAGTCAGGCATCCATAGCCCTGACAGAGATACCTCTAGTTCTCTCACGACATTCCTCTACAGCCAGCCAGGCCTCCATAGCCCCGGTAGAGATACTAGAATCACCCATTAATATTGAATCCTCTTTTTCTTTTCTTTTTTGTTTTCCTCAAAGTTTCAGATATTTCATTCATTTCTTTTTCAATATGTTAGATGTTAAACATTTGATCTGGGTTGAAAACTACTATGGACCTAGAGACAACACCTGGGAAATTGGATTTTTCACTCAAAACTTGCAACACTATCACCCTAAGACAAATATACCATTACAAGAGAAGATGATCTTACTAATTTGTGATAGATTCAGGGAAGCTGATGAAGGATTTCTTACGTGGCCCCTTGTTTTCAAAACTTTCCACAACTTTTATTGACAACAAGCATCAAACAACAAATTGAGGACAAAATCATCCAATCAGAAAACCTAAAAATATCTAAACCACTTCTCTCCTAATGACCAAAGTATGCTTCAGATAACAACCCATAGTTCAAAGATGGAAGGAAATAGATGAACCCCAAAGGACAAAACAAAACAGAAACAAAAAGGAACAAAAGAAAATAAAAGATAAAAGGAAAGGACAAACAAACAAACCGCAAAGCTATTTACAAGCCAACAAAATATTTACAAAATGAGAAACAAACTATCTACAAATAGAACATAAAGCAAACTAACTAAACCAAAAACTAATACTAACTAATCATAATACTAAACTAACTTCAAAGCAAAACTTTGCTAACACAAGACTGTAAAAATTTGTACATTGACTTGACTGATTTTTCATTATGTGCAACAATCTTAACTTATTAGGCACAGTTCTAAACCTAGCAAATTTATCTTTATACTAAGAAATATAAAGCTTGTGTGTAATAAGTTCATTCTGAGGGCATGAAGCTTGAAATATTATCAGTTGTGGGTTTTCAATTTTTTCATGATTTACCCACAAACATGTTTTACTATCGCCAATGCCATAATCAAACTGAAAATTATTAAAACATAGAGGATAATGAAAGGACACCACCTGAGTCTGAAGATTTCTAGTTGCTAATGCAAACTTGTGGTGTATGATCTCTTCACAAGGTTTCAGCTCATGGAATACCACTAAATCAAGGTTCGTCTTATAGTTAGGATATTCACTCACCAGCATCTCTGTATTCATCTTGGGCATGGAGTCAAAAAAATTCTGAATTACTTGAGATGAAGTCTTACTTTCAACATTCTCTTGCAACATGTCATCCCCTAGGGTTTGAGAATCTATGTCCAACTTATCATTTTTGATGTCAAGGATACTGGCACATGGTGAACAAGGATCTTCTTCAAACTCATTTGAATGGATAGAGTCAGGGCCAGGAAAACTTTTCCATTCATATTCATCCATATCATCAACAAGAACATGCCACTTAGCATCAAACTCATCAATATTAAAAAAAAAATGATTAGTGGATACTAAGCAAGGAATTTCTTCCAAGAACACATTTGAGCAATTAGAATAAAAATCAAGAAGATACTTCCTTGTCTCATTCTCTTCGTTATGTTGAAAAGATTCAACTTCTGAGATAACCTCTTGGTCCTTTTCTTGGCATTCCTCTGCCTCATCCAAATGTACCCCATCATGAATTTCCTTAGGGAACAATTGATTGATCTGCACATCTACTTGAGCTTCTCCCCTCAAAATTTTATGCTGGCATTCAAGTCCTTGACCTTGACCACAAGATTCATTGGCAATCTCCTCTTGAAGTGTGTCATCTATTTTAATCCGTCCACTATTTAAATCAGTAGAGTCATCCTCTTGTGCTAACCCACCAAAGTATGTTTCTTCATCATTCACCATCATGAAGGAATCTATGAATGCATCGATGAATCCATTCTCCACTTCTACCAGGTCTACACTAGGTAGAGGAATTTAATCAATTGTTGAATCCACCCCGATGCAAGGATCAAAGTTATCAAAAGATAGGGAAGAATTAAATCTCCTCACATAGTCACTCTCATCATTTTGGATGAACTGATTATCATTTTCATGCGTGCCACCTGTTTCATCTTCTTCATTGGGGGGATAGGTACTCCAAGGATCCTCCATAAGTATTCCTTCAACAGTGATCATTTGCTCGAAATACAATTCCATCCTTCCTAGGAAAACATGGCAGTCCATCTGAGCATGTTGATCAGTTTGGTGTATCCTACATCCACCTGGCCCGACAAGTTCTAATAGTTTTAGACCTCCCAGCTCTTCTAGTTTCTCCCTTATCTAATTTTGCATACGAGGGATATCAATCCAACATGAACCATGCTCCCTTGTCCATTCCTCATCACCCTGATTCTCATCTTGATTAGAAGATTTTACCTCATCTCCTTCAAAGCCATCGTTAGTATTAGCATTTTCAACAAAGCTAGATTCTATCTTGAGATTTCCACTATGCTCTGAATTTGCATCCATTTCATGCCTTCTACCAAACAATTCATCAAAATTATATACTTTCTCATTAAATGTTTCATCTAGAACCTGATTGTGATGTAATGGACTATTCTTTGGAATATGACTGAAAAGAGATGATATGGTTATAACTCCATTGTCAAATGGGGTACTTGACTCTATGATTGGATTATGCAGGGATGAATTCTCCCAGTGGTCTTGCGTTTGATTGACCTAATATGGGGTATGGGAAAATTTGGTGCTTGGACCAATAAGAAGGTGGTAACTGCTTGGTGAGAATGATTGCATTTGGGTAGGGATGGTGCGCGGAGTGGCATAAGGCTACAATTGATGGTAGTTTGTAAGCACAAGAGGGTTATAATCTTGAGTTTGGCTATCTGAATTTCTAGTGTCACCTCCAAATTGTGCCAATAAGAGAGCCTTTTTAAATGCATCATGCAAAGATGTAGCCTTACCACAACCTCTGACTTTGGTTGCCAATGCAAAATTTAAACCCCAATAGTAATGTTCTATCAGTATAAGATTATCAACAACCAAATCCAAAGATTGAACCCTCTGATACATGAACAAAAATCTAGGATTAAATTGATGAATGGACTCTAATGGTATCCTTTTTGTAGCTGCAAATTCATGTAGTGGGTGTAGAGTATGAGGATCAAACTGATCTAAAAATAATATTTCTAGTTCCATCCATGAATAAATAGATTCTGGTGGTAGATTATCATACCATTGCCTAGTTGTACCTTGTAGTGTTCTGATGAACAATTGATAGATGACATCCTCATGCTGAACCTGGAGAAGATTGAATATACGTCTGCAAGCTTCAACATGTTCAGAAGAATTTTTCCCACTGTTAGGGAAAAATAAAGGAAGCCTATCATACAGGTGACCAGGGATTTCATGGGAAAATCCTGGTATATACAAAGGGCTACCCATTAGAGTTAGGCTTTCCAAGACCTGGCCCACTCCAACTCACAACGATCCACAATTACTCATAGGGCTGTCCTTCTAGCGCTAGTTTCTGTTGACGTGTGTTTTGGCACAATAACATGCAAACATACTATTACTACTCTGTTTCTCCTGAAAGAGAAAGATGATCACATTGATACCGTATCTCACAAGGTCTTTGTAGTTGGGTCTCATCTGTGTTGATGTCCCTTAGTGGTCAATGTAACAGTAATATTCAAGGGGCCTGTTGGTGTTGAGATTTTGGATTGTTTTGGGTTAAACATAAATTTAAAATCTACTCTAACCAAGGTTTTTAAAGAAAAAGAAAAATATAGATCAAGGATTTGGAGTAGAAAAGAATGATACTTCACCCAAATTAACTAGACCTATCACCTTCTAAGGAATTCCTAACTAAAAAAAAAAGGACTATAGAACGGAATTAACCTGTGACTAACACACAATTTCCTTCATTCACAGTGCTAATTTCAACAACAGGTTGCAAGTTACCATTTATACAAAACATAAAATCAAACCTCATTCCTTGAAAGCTTCACAAATCAAATGATTAACTTAAGACAAACACCCTTCTGAAACACAATAAGAAGTAGATTAAAATTTGGTTGCTTCTACTGCCCATAAAACAGATAAGCAACATTTACAAAGCTGGCACAATCACCAGTGTACAGATAATCTATGGCTCCAAATTGCTTCTATTTACACTAAGAAAACTTAAAGATACATTAATCTATTATGATTCTAACTCCTAACCGAGAAGAAAAAAGAATCTCTCATTACTAAGAATCAAGATCAACTTCTATCCCCTCTAACTAAACCTACCGATTCTAACTCCACCAGGTCCCAATTTCCTCCTTAACCTAGGAGTTCTAACCTAGAAGTGCTAACCTTTACAAAGAGGCAAGAATGTCTTATATACAGAATGTACAAAAAGATATGTTGTCCCCTGCACTAGGGTTTACAAAATATCTTCATCCAGGAGAGTCGGCTCTCAGATCTTTTGAGGAAAGTCAAAACTACATTCAATGTGAAGCCCTGCTGTCCGTGCTGATGAAGGATTGTTCTGGAAAAGATCTATAGATCTTTTGCTGCTACTGCATTTACTCTTCTGCCTCTGTGTCCACCTTCGAACTCTGTTGGAGTCGCCTTGAATGCTCAGAATATCTCCATTAATGCCGATCTGCCTCTTTGCCAGTAGTCACTACAGTTGTCCCTGTGACTCATAGTTTCTTCCTCTTTTTAGCTTCCTTTCTGTTCTAGACTTCTCTATACATTGACCATCCTCTAGAGGCATCATCAAGCCTCCCTATAGATTTGAATATTTAACCCGAGCCGACTCATTGCATTTGGATCTTAGAAGGAAACCATCTCGTTTGCAATTGACAGACTTCTTACACAGGGGCAATCAATCGGTCAAAGAGCCAATGGATTCATTCTTGAGTTCCCTGTGATTGGTGAAATAGAGGCCACACAAGATTTCTGGGAGGTTAGAGGTCATGCGATTGCATCGCATGTCGGTGAGACATCTTTGGTGTCTCCTCGATGCGATGATATCGCTTTCGACAACTATCTGCATGACCTGGACCAGTTGATAAGACCATTTGGCTAGTTTCAGAAGTCACATCGAGCTCATTTTGTATCGGAAGGACTTCTTCAGTCACCAAGACCTTCCTAGGTCGCTGAGACTTCTTAGTGAACTCCTTTTGATTTGGCAAGCCCATTATGAATCGGTAAGACCCTTCCAGGTCAGTGAGACTTTATAGCGCCCTTGTCTTTTCTCCCTGAGTTCATTCCTATCCCTTTGGGCTCGAGCTCTTATATTTTGGCGTGACCTCCATGGGTCGGTGAGAGATTACCCCGAACTCTGGATCCCTCGGTGATTTTATTTCATGTCGGCAGGACTTCTTGGGGTTGGGGAGACCTTTTATAGAAGCCACTTTTCTCCGTGCAAACTTCCTCCATGTCACTGAGACTTATCAGAATCAGAGAGACATTACCCCAAGTTTCTCTTCTCTTACTGAACCCCTCCTTGTTATCGGCGAGACTCCTGAATGTCATCCAGACTTCTTGGTGCATACCTTTCCTCTCCGCGAAGGGACATCCTGTCGGTGTGACCTCCTTTCTTCACCAAGACCTTATGGCGAAGGCATTACCCTCTTGGCGAGCTCCATTTCTTTTGGTGGGACTTCGCATAGTTGGGGAGACCTTACGGTGATCCTTTCGTTTTCTCCCTGAGCTCGGCCTTTTCAGCGTGACCTCCTCATGTCGGTGAGACTTTCCACCGAGAGAAATACCTTTTGGTGATCTCTTATCATTTTGGGGAGACCTTTCCGTAGTCATGCAGACATGGGTTTTTTCTTTTCACATGCGTCGCTGTAGCATTCTCTTGTTGGGGAGATGTCCTGTAGACATCCTATGTCTCGGTGAAAGCCTCTATAAGTCCACTCTTGTCACCATGAAAATTTCATTCTCTCCCCGATGAAGTAATTTTTACCGTCAGTCGGCAAGACCAAGAGACTTCGCTAAGACCCTTTGTCGAATGCCGATTGTTTGACCGAGGTGTTCACTTATAAGCCGATCGGAGAGACATGAAGAACTTGCCATGACTCTACTCGGAAGAAACCCTTGTCAGCGAGACTGTACCCATTCGCCAAGACTTTTTGGTGATGTTATCTTGCTTTGCCGATATGCGGACCCTTCCTCATCGACAAGACTCTTGACATTCAGTGAGAGCACATACCAAAGAGAACAACTCCCACCGAAGTGTACGCTCATTTTCATTAGTCGGTGAGAGATTATGAACTCACCGAGACTTCTTGGCGAGGAGAAAACCTTTCATCGATGTATGAATCTTTTGACACCGATCGGCGAGAATGGGGATTTCGCCAAGAGTCTCCCTGAAGAGAAACTTATGCCAATAGGAAACTCCTAGTCACCAAGACAATTGATTATGTCTTGGCGCCCGATAGATGCCTATATGTGATTTCTTATTGCTATGTCATCTCTAAGGTCTTGTTGAAATGTAATTCAGATGCATATTGAGCAAAATGCACTGGTAGTCGGTAAGACATCTACAAGGTCTTGCTGACTTTCTTCTTAGCTAATTTTTATGACCAACTAGATGGAGGAATGCATTCCAACTAAGCTCCCTTGGAAAATATCATCATGTGCAAGATTTAATCCTACATTCAACAAAGAAAACTATAGTGAAAATCACACAAACAAAAGTTAATTAATCAAAAAAATTATTGAAACGAATCCTATGTCATAAGGTGCCTTTAAATCTTCAAACAAAATGATCATACAAGTAGTTTGGGTTTTAGGTCGACCCACAGAATCCAAGCCAGGGAGGAATTTTGGAGAATTCTAAGTCAGGCAGATTCCAGTGGAAAAAACATGAAAACACCCAATAGAAAGTTAATCCGAGAAGACATTCTGACAAACCCAACGCAATGGGGAACAATGGATTTTAGGAAAAAATTCGGTCCACGCGAAATTATGCGAATACCAAAAATCCTCAAGAAAACAACGCTCGGTCGGAGCTCGAGTGAGATCCTGGAAGATCCAGATTGGGTGGAAAATCCTGAACTCAGGAGAAAACCCGAATTCCAACTGAGGCAGAAATAAAAGAAAAGACCAGACAAAACAAAAGATAAAACACAGAGAAATAGAAGAACTCCCAAAATCAAAGCTAATAACAGAGGCAAAGAAACCAAAAGAGAAGGGGGACCCATTTTGTTCCAAATCAAAATGGGGTGGTTATGCAAGGCATAAAAAATGGTGACTCGGCTGGGAAAATGGTTTAACCATTTTCAAGAAGATGAAGGATTCCGCTACCCAGAACTCTTGGTTCATGAACATCACAACTCCAGTTGGGTTAGTTATAAAAAATAAGGTAGAGTTAGAATCTCAAATGTAAGTCAATCAATGGCTACCCTTGAATCTATGTGTGTGCTTGATAGTGCATCATCCTTTCATAAAGCTTTCTTCACCTTTTGAAAAACAATGTGCAAGATTTGAGCTACATGAGTTGATTCCTTTTAGTTGTCATGCAATGATATCCTAGGTATTGCTCTGCTGCCAGTTAGGCATCCATAGCCCCCACAAAGATACCTCTAGTTCTCTCACAACATTTCTCTACTACCAGCCAAGCGTCCATAGCCCCGGTAGAGATACTGGAATCACCCATTCATATTGAATCCTCTTTTTTTTTTTTTTTCCTCAAAGTTTCAGATATTTCATTCATTTCTTTTTCAATATGTTAGATGTTAAACATCTGTTATGGGTTGCAAACTACCATGGACCTCAAGACAACACTTGGGAAATCAGATTTTCACTCAAAACATGCAACACTATCACCCTAAGACAAATATACCATTACAAGAGGAGATGATCTTAATGATTTGTGACAAATTGAGGGAAGCTGATGAAGGATTTCTTACTTGGCACCTTGTTTTCAAAACTTTCCACAACTTTTATTGACAACAAGCATGAAACAATGAATTGAGGACAAAATCATCCAATTAGAAAACCTAAAAATATCTAAACCACTTATCTCCTAATGACCAAAGTATGCTTTAGATAACAACCCACAGTTCAAAGATGGAAGGAAACAAATGAACCCTAAAGAACAAAACAAAACAGAAACAAAAAGGAACAAAAGAAAAAAAAGATAAAAAGAAAGGACAAACAAACAAACATCAAAGCTATTTACAAGCCAACAAAATATTTACAAACAGAACATAAAGAAAACTAACTAAACCAAAAACTAGTACTAACTAATCCTAATCCTAAACTAACTCCAAAGCCAAACTTTGCTAACACAAGACTGTAAAAATTTGTACATTGACTTGACTGATTTTTCATTATGTGCAACAATCTTAACTTATTAGGCACAGTTCTAAACCTAGCAAATTTATCTTTATACTAAGAAATATAAAGCTTGTGTGCAATAAGTTCATTCTGAGGGCATGAAGCTTGAAATATTATCAGTTGTGGGTTTTTAGTTTTGTCATGATTTACCCACAAACATGTTTTACTATCCCCAACACCATAATCAAACTGAAAATTATTAAAACATAGAGGATAATGAAAGGACACCACCTGACTCTGAAGATTTCTAGTTGCTAATGCAGACTTGTGGTGTATGATCTTCTCTTCATGAGGTTTCAGCTCATGGAATACCACTGAATCAAGGTTCATCTTGTAGTTAGGATATTCACTCACCAGCATCTCTGTATTCATCTTGGGCATGGAGTCAAAAAATTTCTGAATTTCTTGAGATGAAGTCTTACTTTTAACATTCTCTTGCAACATGTCATCCCCTAGGGTTTGAGAATCTACGTCCAGCTTATCATTTTTGATGTCAGGGTTACTGGCACATGGTGAACAAGGATCTTCTTCAAACTCTTTTGAATGGATGGAGTCAGGGCCAGGAAAACTTTTCCATTCATATTCATCCATATCATCAACAAGAACATGCCACTTAGCATCAAATTCATCAGTATTAAAAACAAATTGATTAGTGGATACTAAGCAAGGAATTTCTTCAAACAACATGTTTAAGCAATGAGAATAAAAATCAAGAAGATACTCACTTGTCTCATTCTCTTCATTATGCTGAAAAGATTCAACTTCTGAGATAACCTCTTGGTCCTTTTCTTGGCATTCCTCTGCCTCATCCAAATGTACCCCATCATGAATTTCCTCAGGGAACAATTGACTGATCTACACATCTGCTTGAGCTTCTCCCCTCAAAATTTCATGCTGGCATTCAAGTCCTTGACCTTGACCACAAGATTCATTGGAAATCTCCTCTTGAAGTGTGCCATCTGTTTTAATTCGTCCACTATTTAAATCAGCAGAGTCATCCTCTTGTGCTAACCCACCAAAGTATGTTTCTTCATCATTCACCATCATGAATGAATCTATGAATGCATCGATGAATCCATTCTCCACTTCTACCAAGTATGCACTAGGTAGAGGAATTTCATTAGTTGTTGAATCTGCCTCGATGCAAGGATCAAGGTCATCAAAAGATAGGGAAGAATTAAATCTCCTCACACATTCACTCTCATCATTTTGGATGAACTGATTATCATTTTCATGCGTGCCACCTGTTTCATCATCTTCATTGGGGGGATAGGTACTCCGAGGATCCTCCATAAGTATTCCTTCAACAGTGATCATTTTCTCGAAATACAATTCCATCCTTCCTAGGAAAACATGGCAGTCCATCTGAGCATGTTGATTAGTTCGGTGTATCCTACATCCACCTGGCCCAACAAGTTCTGATAGTTTCAGACCTCCCAGCTCTTCTAGTTTCTCCCTTATTTGATTTTGCATATGAGGGATATCAATCCAACATGAACCATGCTCCCTTTTCCATTCCTCATCACCTTGATTCTCATCTAGATCAGAAGAGTTTACCTTATCTCCTTCAAAGCCAACATTAGTACTAGCATTTTCAACAAAGCTAGATTCTATCTTGAGATTTCCACTATGCTCTGAATTTGCATCCATTTCATGCCTTCTACCAAAAAAATCATCAAAATTATATACTTGCTCATCAAATGTTTCATCTAGAACTTGATTGCGATGTAATGGACTATGCTTTGGAATATGACTGAAAAGAGATGATATGGTTATAACTTCATTGTCAAATCGGGTACTTGACTCTGTGATTGGATTTTGTAGGGATGAATTCTCCTAGTGGTCTTGTGTGTGATTGACATGATATGGGGTATGGGAAAATGTGGTGCTTGGACCATTAAGAAGGTGGTAGCTGCTTGGTGTGAACGATTGCATCTGGGTAGGGACGGTGGGTGGAGTGGCATAAGGCTGCAAATTATGGTAGTTTGTAAGCACAAGAGGGTTATAATCTTGAGTTTGGCTATCTGAATTTCTAGTGTCACCTCCAAATTGTGCCAATAAGAGAGCCTTTTTAAATGCATCATGCAAAGATGTAGCCTTACCACAACCTATGACTTTGGTTGCCAATGCAAAATTTAAACCCCAATAGTAATGTTCTATCAGTATAAGATTATCAACAACCAAATCCAAAGATTGAACCCTCTGATACATGAACAAAAATCTATGATTAAATTGATGAATGGGTTCTAATGGTATCCTTTTTGTAGCTACAAATTCATGTAGTGGGTGTAGAGTATGAGGATCAAACTGATCTAAAAATAATATTTCTAGTTCCATCCATGAATAAATAGATTCTAGTGGTAGATTATCATACCATTGCCTGGCTGTACCTTGCAGTGTTCTGATGAACAATTGATAGACGAAATCCTCATGCTGAACCTGGAGAATATTGAATATACGTCTGCAAACTTCAACATGTTCAAAAGCATTTTGCCCACTGTTAGGGAAAAATAAAAGAATCCTATCATACAGGTGACCAGGGATTTCATGGGAAAATCCTAGTGTATACAAAGGGCTACCCATTAGAGCTGGGCTTTCCAAGACCTAGCCCACTCCAACTCACAATGATCCACAATTACTGATAGGGCCCTCCTTCTAGCACCAGTTTCTATTGACGTGTGTTTTCACACAACAAAATGTAAACAAAATATTGCTACCCTGTTTCTCCTGAAAGAGAAAGATGATCACATGGATACCTTAGCTCCCAAGGTCTTTGTAGCTGGGTCTCAACTGTGCTGATGTCCCTCAGTGGTTAATGTAACCGTAATATTCAAGGGGCCTGCTAGTGTTGAGCTTTTGGATTGTTTTGGGTTAAACATAAACTTAAAATCTACTCTAACCAAGGTTTTTTAAAGAAAAAGAAAAAGATAGATCAGGGATTTGGAGCAAAAAAGAATGATACTTCACCCATATTAACCAGACCTGTCACCTTCCAAGGAATTCCTAAATAAAAAAAAAACTGCAGAACGAAATTAACTTATGACTAACACTTAGTTTCCTTCATTCACAGTGCAGATTTTAATAGCAGGTGCAAGTTACCATTTAAACAAAACATAAAATCAAACCTCATTCCTTGAAAGCTTCACAAATCAAATGATTAACTTAAGACAAACACCCTTCTGAAACACAATATGAAGTAGATTAAAATCTGGTTGTTTCTACTGCCCATAAAACATATAAGCAACATTTACAAAGCTGGCACAATCACTAGTGTACAAGTAATTTGTGGCTCCAAATTGCTTCTATTTACACTAAGAAAACTGAAAGATACATTAATCTATTCTCATTCTAACTCCTAATTGAGAAGACAAAATAATCTCTCATTACTAAGAATTAAGATCAACTTCTATCCCCTCTAACTAAACCTACTGATTCTATGTCCACCAGGTTTCAATTTCCTCCCTAAACTAGAAGTGCTAAAATTTACAAAGAGGCAAGAATGCCTTATATACAGAATGTACAAAAAGATGCCCAATCCCGTGCACTAGGGTTTACAAAATATTTGCATCTAGGAGAGTTGGCTCTCGGATCTTTTGAGGAAAGTCAAAACTACATTCAATGTGAAGCCTTGCTGTCCATGTTGATGAAGGATTGTTCTGGAAAAGATTTATAGATCTTTTTCTGCTGCTGCTGCATTTACTCTTCAGCCTCCGTGTCCACCTTTGAACTCTATTGGAGTCACCTGAATGTTCAGAATATCTCCATTAATGCCAATCTACCTCTTTTCCAGTAGTCACTACAGCTGTCCTTGTGACTCATAGTTTCTTCCTCTTTTTGGCTTCCTTTCTATTCTAGACTTCTCTATACGTTGACCATCCTCTAGAGGCATCATCGAGCCTCCATATAGATCTGAATATTTAACCCGAGCTGACTCATTGCCTTTGGATCTTAGAAGGAAACCATCTTGTTTGTACCTGACAGACTTCTTACACAGGGGCGATCAATCGGTCAAAGAGCCAATGGATTCATTCCTGAGTTCCCTATGATTGGTGAAATAGTTGCCACGCAATATTTTTGGGAGGTCAGAGGTCATGTGAATGCATCGCATGTCAGTGAGACATCTTTGGTGTCTCCCCGATGCGATGATATCACTTTCAACAACTATCGGCATGACCTGGACCAGTTGATGAGACCATCTGGTGAGCTTCAGAAGTCACATAGAGCTCATTTTGTATCAGCGAGACTTCTTCATTTGCCAAGACCTTCCCAGGTCGCCGAGACTTCTTAGCAAACTCCTTTTGATTTGGCAAGCCCATTATGAATCGGTAAGACCCTTCCAGGTCAGTGAGACTTTATAGCACCCCTGTCTTTTCTCCCTGATTTCATTCCTATCCCTTCAGGCTCGAGCTCTTATATTTCAACGTGACCCCCATGGGTCGGTGAGAGATTACCCTGAACTCTGGATCCCTTGGCGATTTTATTTCATGTCGGCATGAATTCTTGGGGTTGGGTAGACCTTTTATCGAAGCAAATTTTCTCCCCGCGAACTTCCTCCGTGTCGTTGAAACTTATCAGAATCAGAGAGACATTACCCTGAGTTTCTCTTCTCTTACCGAGCCCCTCCTTGTTATCGACAAGACTCCTAAATATCGGCCAGACCTCTTGGCGCATACCTTTCCTCTCCATGAAGGGACATCCTATCGTCATGACCTCCTTTCTTCGCCAAGACCTTATGGTGAAGGCATTACCCTCTTGGCGAGCTCCATTTCTTTTGGTGGGACTTCGCATGGTCGGGGAGACCTTAGGGCGATCTTTTCATTTTCTCCTCAAGCTTGGCCTTTTCGGAGTGACCTCCTCATGTCGGTGAGACTTTCCGCTAAGAGAGCTACTTTTTGGCGATCTCTTATCATTTTGGGGAGACCTTTCAGTAGTCATGCTGACATGGGTTCTTTTGTTTCACATGCATCACTGTATCATTCTCTTGTCGGGGAGATGTCCTACAGATATCCTATGTCTTGGCAAAAGCCTCTATAAGTCCACTCTTGTTGCTGTGACAATTTCGTTCTCTCCCCGATGAAGCAACTTTCACCGTCAGTCGACAAGACCAAGAGACTTCGCCAAGACCCTTTGTCAAATGCTAATTTTTTGACCGAGGTGTTCACTTATGAGCTGATCGACGAGACATGAAGAACTTGCCAGGACTCTACTCTGAAGACACCCTTGTTGGTGAGACCGCACCCATTCGCCGATATTTTTTATTAACATTATCTTGCTTTGCCAATATGCAGACCCTTCCTCATCGACAAAACTCCTTGTGTTCAATGAGAGCACATACCGAAGAGAACAACTCCTGCCGAAGTGTACGCTCGTTTGCATTAGTTTGTGAGAGATCGTGAACTCACCGAGACTTCTTGGCAAAGAGAAAACCTTTTGCCGATGTATGAATCTTTTGACGTCGGTCGACGAGACATGGGGATTTCGCCAAGAGTTTCCCCAAAGACAAACTTATGCTGATAGGAAACTCCTAGTCACCAAGACAATTGATGATGTCTTGGTGATAGACACCTGTATGTGATTTCTGATCACTATGGCATCTCTAGGGTCTTGCCGAAATGTAACTCAGATGTATATTGAGCATAATGCATTGGTAGTCGGCAATAAATTTGTAAGGTCTTTCTAACTTTCTTCTTAGCTGATTTTTATGACCAACTGGACTGAGGAATGCATTCCAACTGAGCTCCCTTGGCAAATATCATCACGTGCAGGATTTAATCCTACATTCAACAAAGAAAACTATAGTGAAAATCACACAAATAGAAGTTAATTAATCAAAATCATCATTGAAATGAATCCTATGTCAGTAAGGTGCCTTTAAATCTTCAAACAAAATGATCATACAAGCAGTTTGGGTTTTAGGTCAACCTGCATAATCCAAGCTAGGGAGGAATTTCAGAGAATTCTAAGTCAGGCAGATTCCAGTGGAAAAAAACATGAAAACACCCAACAGAAAGTTAATCTGATCATTATCAATCAAGGAACAGCATGTGAGATCTCAAAATAACATCAAATAATCATAAAATGCATCATCATTTATTAACTAGTCCTGCTACTCCCTACTTCTTCACATTTCAACATATTCCGAGGAAATCTATGCGGGATGGATTTCCATGAAGGAGAAGACATTCCGGCAAACCCAAAGCAACAGGGAACAACAGATTTAGGGAAAAAATCTGGTCCACGCAGAATTACACAAAGACCAAAAGTCCCCGAACAATAGCACTTGGCCGGAGCTCAAGTGAGATTTGGGAAGATCCAGACTGGGTGGAAAATCCTAAACTCGAGAGAAAACCTGAATTCCAACTGTGGCAGAAACAAAAAAAAAGACTAGACAGAACAAAAGATAAAACACGGAGAAACAAAAGAACTCCCAAAAGCAAAGAAAATAATAGAGGCAAAGAAACCAAAAGAGAAGGGGGACCCATTTTGTTCCAAATCAAAATGGGGTGGTTATGCAAGGCATAACAACACTCAACCCTAAAAATTACCCCTCAATTGTAAACCTTAAACCCTCAACCCTATACCATATACCCTCAACCCTATACTTAAACCCTACACCCTCAACCATTGACCTTATACCTTAAATACTAAATCCTAAGTTGTTAAACCTCATCCATATATCTAATACCCTCGACCTTATACACTAAACTATGAAAATTGTCCCTTGACACTGTATACTTAAACATGAAAACATAAATTCTCAACATCCTTCACCCTATGCCTTATACCCTCATCCTTGAACAATATCCCTCAACCCTCAATCCCCATCCCTATACCCTATAATATATTAATATAAGAATATAATATATAATATATATTAGAAAAAATAATAATATGCCATATATGTAATATATCATAGAATACATAATATACAATATAATATAAGTTATAATATATAATATTTAATACATAGTAGATTTCTTGAGTTTAAATAAGGGATATTTGTTTCTAAAACTAGATATCTGTTATTTACAACAAAGACCCATCACAATTTAGAAGATCTGGCAGGTGTGGTTTGAGCTTGACATAACGGATATCCGTTATTGATAATTAATATATTAATATATATATATATAAATAATATAATATTATATATATTTTATATAATATTAATATATAATATATTAATATAAATATTAATATTATGTACATTAATATATTAAGACGCTCCTTTGTTTATTCGCTATCCAAAAGTTGTATAGAATAAATGCTCCCTTGTTTATTCAACTCTCATACATTGGAAAACAAGACAATAAACACAAGAAATATTGCACACATCCAACAATAAAAACTATTCATATATCTTAATATTAAGATATATTAATATTTCTATAATTATAATATTAATATATTATATGAATAACTAATATTATTATATTTGTTAGAATTGGCTATGACTACCAAGATCTTGAGACCAAATGGAAAGCAAAAAGAGAGAGAATGGAATGTGACAAGAATAAATTGTATTCTTATCAATATGATTCAATGATATGATTGTTGACAATGTAGTAGAAACCCCTTGGTTATATAGCCAGGGTGAGATACAAGACGTCATAGAATTATGACAAGTTTCTTAATCATATGACATGAGACAACTCATCATAGTTACCTAGGTTCACATGTGTTACAAGTCAACAGATAAGATAAAAACTAATGACAACTAACACCTTTTAGAAAGATTCATTCCTAGGACCTACATAAACTTAACACATGTGTGAATAAGTCCCCTAGTAATGAATTAACTAGGTACAAGACTTTATTTACACCAACACCCTCCCTTAAGTGCAACTTAGGGAGTAGTTGATTATTATGCAAATGACACAAATATGCAAGAATGGGTCCTGACTACTAGGCCATGTTAGGAACCCATTTACATATGCAAGTGAAATCTCTCACAAACTAAGAAAAGGAGAAAACCCAGTGGGACAAAACTCCTCCCCAAAAGAGAGATGAAATAAAAAAATGAAATGCTCTCAATGAAGAATGAGAAATCCGAAACCCCATGTGAGGAAAAGACCCCCCCATTTCAAATAGAAGTAGAAGAGAGACAAGGTAGCCCCCCTCAATGTTGAGTCTCCTACAATGATGGTAGAAGCTTGACATTGAATGCTGAAGATGATCCAATCTCACTGAACAACGTTCCTCCCCTTAGGAAGAAATAAAACCATGGATGTATGTAGGTTGTTAGGAAGATGGATGGTGTATTATATCCTTGAAGCACACTCAAGTGTCTCCATGTCAATGTTGAAAGCTGACACACTCCAAACGGGCATTCTAGGCGACACTACTAAAGAAGACAATAAAAAATATAGTAGAGATGAATGTAGAACATGATCCAAAGACAATGATCTATCCCCTTTGAAGAAAAAGAAGCATCCTCCAAATGTTGTCCAAAAGTATCCACAGTCATGCCAAATTGTGAAGAATAATCATGTAGAGATTGAACAAGAGGGTCAAGGTGTTCCTTCACAACAACTGAAGAAGGATCTTCTCCATCAAAGAGAAGATAGATGTCATCAATGATGTCTTCCAAATCTACAATATGAGACTCCACAAACAAGTTTGAAATACCTATCAAGAAGCCATCTAAAGTAGCCAAATCTGAAAGACTATGTACATCCTACTACACTGTATCACAAGGAGCCCAAACTGTGGAATCACAAGTATCTTCAGATACAACAATAGATGAATCTACCAATGCTGGATTATAAGAGTCCTCAACCTCAAGATGTTGACTCATAGATGAAGAAGATGAACCCTCTAAATCTAGATTAGGGTCCATAGAAACTAAAGCCTCAATATATGTTTCTATAGGAGGAGAAGGAGAAGGTTATGCGTCATCAAAACTACCATACCTTTCCCAATCAACAAGTGTTTCAGCTATTTTATCATCAATAGGTTGAAACTCTGCAAGTGGAACAAGACAATCCGTAACAGGATCCTCTGGGAATGGAGGTTCATTCGAGTCTCCATACATCTCCCAAAGTTCGGTCATAAGGTCATGAGGGATCTTAATACCATTAGTAGCCATTTGTGTATCAATATCACAACTACAACCAATTACTCCCAGGATATGTTCTATTTTTATTTCCCACACAACTCTCTTCAATTTTGATGAAGGTTTAGGAACTAGTCCATATAGATATGGAAAAAGATTAAGCCACCTACAATGTGTTAGGATTCCATCTCGCCAAGACTTGAAGTTCCATCGATTTAACCTTATTACAGCAGGAATTTTTTTAATGCCCATATTAAAATCCTCAACTTAGTCACACAATAGACCTATCAAGAGACATAAGCTAGCAAAGGCCAAAGATTACCCCCCCAAATCACTCAATCATGAAACCCCCCAAGCAATATCTAATTTGACACTTTATGAGTAGTGCCTTTACAGTTACCACTTGCCAAAAACAACAAATTAGTCTTGATTTTGGTACATGCAAATGCCAAAAAATAGGCCACAAGCTCAAGTACAATTTTTGGTACAAAATGAGATCAATCTATTCATACCACTAAAAAGTACACAAAAAATTATGCACTTTCAAACAAAACTGCACCCAAAAATGTTACTATAGGAGCAAGATACGAGCTCCCAAAGTTCCCAAAATGAGGATAAAGTAGCAACACCTGTGAGAATCTACAATTTCTAAAAATATAGACACCAAAACCAAAAACCGATTTCACCATTGCGAAGAGAGAAAAATTCTGGCCCAAATAAAAAAATTGCTCTAAAAAAGGAGTTAAAATGACTTAGATATCTTCTTTTGAAAATTAGCTGCAAAAACAAAACTGACAATGGAGAGGGGTAGGGAAATTTTCTTAGGATGCTGATGTCATCGCTGATGTGGTGATGACATCAAAAAATTACTTGATTAAATTTGATGTCTTGATGACCGTCAAAAAGGAATATGCCATGCCGTGAATGAAATATTCTTTGAGTGGGCTGCGAGAAGGAATCTTCTAGATGCTTGTAGAATATTCTCTTGCCAAATCTTTTGCTGCCCAGTTTCTAAACTTTTCAGGCCGTCAAATTTATTTTTAAGTGACCATTGTGTATAAAGCAAACTACTAGAGATTTAGAAACCCGACCGCTGATTAAACTATTCGCTGAGTTTTTGAAAGCGGCCAAAAAGTGTAAATGAGGGGCCCGCCAAATGTCGCATGGGCATGTACTATGATGTGCCACATGGCACTATTGGTAACGGTGGGTGATACACAAGGTATAATCCATAGATTCGACAGTATGCAGATTGTAAATCTTTTATATACATATATTTTTATTTTGATTTTTATTGAAAACTTTTCAAAAATTAGCCAATACTATATATATTTTAAAATAATTTTCAGAAAATATTTCAAAAGTAAATAAAATATTTTTTATTTTCTAAAATTGTACCAACTAATAATGATGGTAACCTGGAGGGCTGTATGGCCCTCTGTGAATTTTTTTTTTCCTCACTAGACAATTGCTCCAAAATGGATGAATTGACAGTAGATCTCAGGGTTTTTGGCCATTCTAGATGTGATGGAAATTTGACCCAAAATTCTCCAAAAATGCAGCTACTTTCTGGATCTTACAACCACTCTTCAACTTCAAACCCTCATAGATTTGGCCTGGTATGTTCGATTTGGATGAAACAAAAGGAAAAATCAACTTTCTCGAGTACTCCAGATGCAATGGTGAGCTTAGATTTGCACCAACAAGCTCCATTTTGAACCTGTAATAAAGAGCCAAAAATGGAACACCCCCAAATCTGATATCTCTCTTCAGAAAAAGACTCTCTAATGACACCCAGCCTACTTTAATACCATGTTAGAATTGACTACGACTGCCAAGATCTTAAGACCAAATGGAAAGCACAAAGAGAGAGAATGGAATGTGATAAGAATAAACTATATTCTTATCAATATGATTCAATGATATGATTGTTGACAATGTAGTAGAAACCCCTTGGTTATATAGCCAAGGTGAGATACAATATGTCATAGAATTATGACAAATGTCTTAATCATATGACATGAGACAACTCATCACACTTACCTAGGTTCACATGTGTTACAAGTCAAAAGATAAAATAACAACTAATGACAACTAACACCTTCTAGAAAGATTCCTTCCCAGGACCTAAGTAAACTTAACTAGGTAGAAGAATTTATTTACACCAACAATATTATATTA
Organism: Sequoia sempervirens; assembly: GCA_007258455.2. Classification (NCBI taxonomy): domain Eukaryota; kingdom Viridiplantae; phylum Streptophyta; class Pinopsida; order Cupressales; family Cupressaceae; genus Sequoia; species Sequoia sempervirens. The sequence goes on from VDFB02193867.1 coordinate 413,634,732, forward strand.
AATATATATATTAATATATAAATATATTAATATATTAATATATTATATACTAATATAAAATATATAATGATTTTTGTATATTAATATTTTTGCTTTTAATAAATAGATATTCGTTACTTATCAGATATCTGATTTTTTTGTTAAAATATGGATATCCATTTCTATTAGATATCCAATATTAATAGACATACATAATTTGGATCTAGGGTGACCAACCTAAAAATTCAACATCCCCAATGTGTTTACAAGGGTTGCAAGAGATTTTCAAACTTCACCCTTTATGCTGACGACTTTTTTTTCATCCGATTTTGATGAAACGAAAACGGTTTGTTCAAAAAATTTACAACATTCTACTAATATAAGATATGCTTTATTTTGAATTTAATAGGTAATTATTATTTATTTTCTACATGTACTATGTGTAAAGTTTTGATTGATAGGTTGATTGAAAAACATCTATAACTTTTAAATGGTTAGACATTTTTTGAATCCAAAAGATGAATCACACACTATACTTCACAAATTATACTTTAAAATAAATATATTAAATTTCATAATTTTTTGACCAAGTTAGGGTGGCCAAACAAATGGTTTTTAATATTTTTAAAAATTTCTACTAGAAAATTCATAACTAAATATTTACTTGCCAAAAAATTACAAAAAATTATGCATCACATCTAGGCATGTGTCCTCTACTTATACTGAAAGATTTAGAATAAAATATTTAATTTTTCTCCCCATGTGGCTGGACAAACACCCCTTTTTTATTTTTTCCTGAAAATTTAGTACTACTGTATTGAAATTTCAAATTTTCGCTTAGAAATAGATTTTTTTTTTCAAAAAAGGACTAGTAGCTTAGAAACTAGATTCAATTTGCAACAAATTATTTTTTACATATTTTTTAAATTATGTTAATAACCTATTTAAAATTTTATGTTAAGTTGTGTGACTCAGTTTTTCTAAACTTTTATTGCCACTTAGGTGCCTAGTTTGGCCCCCCTTGATCCTGCACTGACCCACTTGGTATAAGTATTTGCAACTTGATTAGTTCATATGTGTTTTTTCTCCATCTATAGTTTGAATTCTTTGAAAATGAATTTTAGTTTCATCAATATTTCTAGAGATGAAAAATTTAAATTGAATAGTTGATTCAATACTTTATAAGCTTCTCCAATTAGGTAGTTCTTAATAGCATTGGTAGAGTTGATCATTTTTTCTTCACTGTAGAAATGTCTTGTTATTACATAAATTAAATTGTGAACATCCATTGTTAAATATAAAGCTATACAAGAAAAACTCTCCAACTTCTTCTTTAAAAAAATCAACTCTTAGTTTTATTAATTATGAAAAGTCCATTAAGAATTCCTAATTCATGTTCTATCTAGAAATTTTTTTGATACGAGAATTTTCACATAGAATAATTGTACCTAACATAAGAATTATTAGGGGAGAGGACCCAATAGTCGTGCAGGGTCCAATAGTCGCACACTCAATTGTAAATATAATACCCAATAGTCGTTTATATAATGTCTAATAGTTGTTATTTGACTACCCATAATTAAACAAAATGTATGCTTTTGATCTAAAAAGCAACCAATCATGTGATACCACATCAGCACTCAACTACTCATGATGTAATGCACGAGAATTGGTCTCACTATTTTTTTGGGCCTTTTTGGACACCTTGACAAAAACACATGCTGATGTGGCATCATATTTGATGATGTGGCCCTGAAACCTTAGTTATAAGTAGAGAACTTGCCAAGTACACTGCTGTAAAAAATTGAGAGTGATTTGAAATTTCGACGTAGGATAATTAGAAGTGCGAAGTTAGGGTGCACGACTACTGGGCCCTCTCCCCTAGTCCACTACATATTCCATAGAAAAATTTATAGCTTATAGAATTCCTACTACCATCTACGTCAACAACGTACTATCTAAATTCGCATTCTACATAGTTAGTGTACGAGGAGTGGATTTTTATTTAATTTTAAATTTTTATTTAGTTATTTTAATTCCCTCTTCTAAGGATCTTTTAGTGAATAGCTTTCCCCAACTTACAAGGGGATTTTTTAGTGAGTGACACCACTAGGGAAAGGGTGGTGGCCCTATTTTTTTATTGCTACGAGAGATTTATTTAGAGCCATAAATTTTCATCCATCTATCAAATTTTCACAAATAAATGGGCATAAAAAATCTTGTTTTAAACACTTCATAGTTATATGAGTTTTTTTTTAGATTTTTCTATAGGTTGGAATCTAGATGATCCTTTTGGCTCACGAGCTTATAAATTTCTTCTATTTTCATTAATATTAAAAATCAAGTAATCATTCCTCAACTATCTATGAAACTTTTCCAAATTTAGTCTTATATATCTTTTATTTAGTTTGTCACTTTTTTACATTTTTATCTTGATAAAATAAATATTTTTTCACCTAGAAAAGCTTTCATTTCATGAGATTCTATGTATTTTGATTATTGATGCCTAAATTTCTTTACAAGAGTATCATGGTTTTCTTATTCATATTTTTGCATCAATCCTAAATAAGGACAATTATGAGTCTTAGTGAAAGGTCATCTTGACATGTCTTAAGTGGCTTGATATTTTGCATAGTCTTTGTGGATTCATACCTATATTAATTGTATTGTATAATTAATTTATTCTAATGTTGATTATGACACTATAAATCCTATTTTAGATCTTGAGTGCTCAAACATACTTTGGACCAAGATTTGGGACATGTAACGAGACTATTGTGTGTCACCAGACTTAAGTGATTCTATTGATTCCCTTGCTAAGATATGTATGTAGAGACAAATAATTATCTATCAAGTATGAATTCATTCATTAACTTAATGAGATATTCATTTAGAGACCAAGCATTAGATCTCCAAAGAATAGATCAAAGCATAAATATGTCATGATAAAGAAACCTTAGGTTACCCTATTCAGTGCAACAATATAATTTTGCAACATAAAGTTGCTACCCTTTTTATGATTTAGCAATATATTTCATAGGATTTTCTATGTTTAGAGGTTGTATCTAATTTATATCAAATATAATGGTTCATTTAGGATGCTATTTTTCTCATGGTTGTTGGTTTTGGGTATGTTCATGGAAACCTCTACCCTAAGGATAAGTTTCTTAAGGCTATTGAAGATCATGATATGTTTTTTGATTATTATTTTAATTGCTAGAATTCTTTCTATTAATAAAATTTCAAATTATCTTGCATTTAATAAAATTCCAAATTATCTTGCAACTAAATGCATTTTTATGCCATACAATTTGGTCTTTTAAATAATTTATCTCTAGTTTTAAAGAGTGCTTTAGAATATCGCCATTCCTGTAGTTAACAACATCTAGTTAATAAAGTGAAAGTTGTTATCAAAACCCCTTTTTTTTAGCACCACTATGCTCCTATTCATGGTTATCCAAATATACCCCTACTCTTGTTGTTGTGAATCTACCTCTGTATCATCATGATGTTGTTGATAATTCTTATAAAAGTAACTAAGTAGGTTAGCTTGGTCAAGAGTTTTTTTAATACAATTACTTTGTGGTTATGTAATTATGTAAATTTCACTATTCTACATGGTCTTTAGACTTTGTTTTGTTATTATTTATATGACCATTCTTGAGCCTACTACTATTGAGTCTATTCATTTTTTTTAATAAATAGTATATATTATATAGATAGTTTATGTCTTTCTATTTAAAAACATAAAAATAAAATTGATTTAAAAAATTAAAAAAAGTAATTAATAATGATTTTTACACTAATATCAAGACTCATGATATAAATGGCATCCTTCAAAAATATAACACTAACAAAAATAAAATATTTTATTAGTGGTATGTCTAAATAATCAAATGGGGATGGCATTTCTGAACTTTGTTGGTCGAGCTAGGGTGCCCATGCCCTAGCTCGCTTTCGGTTCTTCTTGCTTGTGCCCCAAGGGGGGAGTTTTCTGCATTTGGGGTGAGGTCTACTGTGCTTTCTTTCCATCTTTCCTATCCATCTTTGGTGTGCGGGGGTGTTGTTTTGGCCAGCCCCGACTGGTTTTGTCCTGTCCCTTCTCTGTGCTTTTGGTGGTCGGGTGCATTTCTAAGTGCTGCCGACAGGGGAGGACCTCTTTGCTTGTAAGGCCCATGTGGGGCTATGAGTGTTGGGCATGTGGGGGTGTCCTGTGTGCGGCCGTTCTTCGGTGGTTGCGTGTTGTTCATTTTGGGTGTTGGTTTATTTCTTTTGATGCTATTAACTTTGGTGTTTTGAGTGTGCCTATGCACTTACCCTTATTGGTGAAAGTTTGTGGTTGGGAATCCTTGGTGTGGGGCCTTGTGCTCTCGTGGTTTTGAGGGTTTATTTGCTTGATTGGGTTTTCTTATTCTACCTATGGTGCAAGGGGAATCGTCTGGGGCAGGACCTAAGTTGGATTTCTATTCTGCTGTTGGCTTGAAACCCTTGCTACAGGGGTCTCAGATTTACAACAATAATTTATTTGCTCAGAACTTGGAGAAGAACGAGATGGGATCATCTAGGGGGATTTGTCTACCAAAGATTAATGGATGCTTGGAGAGGTGCAAAGAGAGGCTGAATGTGGTGATCCCGATCGAGATGCTTGCGGAAGATATTGAGTATTACTCACAAAACTCCCTATACTACAAGTTTTTGGGGTTGGAAATCTCGTTGCAGTTTTTGGAGGCTTGGGCTCAACAAACTTGGTTGCTAGAAGGTGAGATGGAGATTAGGCTCCTTGCAAACAACTATTTTATGGTTACCTTCGTTTGCATGGCATATAGGATCAAGGTTTTCGAAGGAGGCCCTTATTTTTACAATTAGGTGGGTTTGTTTATCAAGCCATGGCATGCAGACTTCGATTCGATAGAGGAGATTCCTAGTAGAGTTCCAGTTTGGGTTAGATTACCGAGGCTTCTAGTCGAGTGTTGGCGTGATGATGTTTTTCATTTGCTAGCATCAATGCTCGGTAAGCCAGTGGGCTCTTCACAATAGACACAATTCAAAAAGGTAATGAATTTTGCTCAGTTCTGTGTGGAAATTGATTTAAGTAAACCCTTGCCAGACTCTTTAGAAGTATGTACAAGATCTTTTACTTGGATTCAACAACTTGACTATGAGACTTTACCATTTAGATGTCATTTGTGTCATGAGTATGGCCACTTACTGCATAGATGCCCAAGGGCCAAGCCTTTGGAGGCCAATTCTTCACAACCCTTCAGTAGCCTGCTGAGGGTGGACAAGGGCAAGGGCCCTATTCAGAGTAGTGGTATTGGGGAGGAAGGCTTTATTCCTGTTAGATCTCAGAACATGAATAAGGGGCATAAAATAAGTATGAAAGAGAGGCAGGATGAGGATACTCTTAATAGATTTGAGGTCTTGGAGGATCTTAGCCAATAGGAAGTAAATCCAGGTTTGGTTGATTTGGATCAAGGAGTTTTGGGTTCTGATCAGCCGGGGCAATTGGTTGAGCTGGAGTAGGAAAACCATCAAGTGTTGGGCTTGGGATTTCAGGAGGCAGAGTTAGCTAGGAGAGGCTCTAGTCAGGAGGGGATTGATCCCAGGGTCTCTCTTGATCCATAGGTGGATGGGACCGTGAACTTAGAATCCAATCTAAAGATGGAAGCTCATAAAGATTCAGGTAGTGTTGTGGTGAAGGATAGTGAGGTTTTGTCTCATTCTGCATGGCGGTCTGGCTCAGAGGTGGGAAAAAATAGTAAGCCATCTCCTCATTTGGGTATATTGCAAAAAGATCTTAAGAAAGGAGGGGCAGAGAAAGTTGCTAAATTGGGTAGGAAAAAGGACTTGGAGAAGATTAAATTGATAGGGGAAAATCTGGTGGATTCAGGGTCAGTCAAGACTCTGGATTCTCATTTCGCAAGCCCTTTGAAATGATTGCTTTATCATGGAATGTTAGGGGCTTGAACAGTGGCCCTAGACAAAAAGCTGTTCAAAATTTGATTAGATGTCAGTCTCCTGATATTCTCTTTTTGCAGGAGACCAAGATTTCTATGGAATGTATGATGGGTATTCTACCCAAACTTTGGATGAACGGGGAATGCCAGTGCACTGGGGCACAGGGTTCATCTGGAGGGGTGGCCTGCTTATGGAACCCTCAGAAGATTTGCCCTCAGTGGTGGGTGTCCTTCAAATCCTCTATTTCTATGGTGGCCTCTTGCTATGAATCTGGGGAGTTGGTTCTTTTTTCCAATATTTATGCGCCTATGGATATGCAGGCCCAAGCAACTTTTGTGGTCAAATATTTGTTATGTTCGAAGTGTGGATCCTTACCTCCCATGAATTATTGGGGGTGACTTCAATGCTATCACTGAGATTGCTGAGAAACGTGGTGGTACCAGGAGGTTGGAGGCTTCAACTCTTTTGTTCCTGGACAATATTTCTGCTCTGAATCTCATTGATATCAAGCTCGACAATGGTTAGTTTACCTGGAACAATCAGAGGTCCAGGGAGAGTTGCATCATGGAGCATCTGGATAGATTTATGGTGTCTTGTTTTTGGGTTGGCGATAGGTGGTCTTCTAGCTCAGAGATTCTGGACTGGAGAGGTTCAGGCCATTGGCCTATAAAACTTATGATCCTTTCGGTGGGGCAACCTCACATGCCCTCCTTCAAATTCCAGCTTATGTGGTTGTGTGATCCTGATCTCCATGATTATGTTGCTCGGTGGTGGTGGGAGGGTATACCATCTTTCGGTACGATAATGTATGTATTTTCTAAGCTTCTTCAGTTTGTTAAATATAAGCTTAAGCATTGAAATAGACAATGTTTTGGAAATATTTTTAAGGCCAAGTCTGATGCACAATCTAAGCTGGATGGTGTTACGAGGGAGATTAGGGAGAATGGGGTGACTGCGGGTTTGTTGCAGGAGGAAGCTAGGGCTTTGAAAGCTTTGGAGGAATGGGAATTGAGGGAGGAGATATTTTGGAAACAAAAAGCTCAGATTAATTGGCTGTAGGAGGGGGATAAAAATTTTTCTTTCTTCTTTAATTCTGTTAAGGTGTGGAGGCATGGTAATTCTATTCCTGTTTTGGTTACAGATAGGGGCGTGACTCTAACTTCTTATCAGAGTATTTCAGATGAAGCTACCCATTATTTTGCTTCCTTGTTCAGAGAGGATTTGCAAGGGAGTTCAGTTGAGGAATTTCAGGTCCTCTCTTGTATCCCTCAGTTGGTGTCTTGGGAGATGATGGAGGATCTTATGGGTGAGATCATCCTTGAGGAGTTGGAGGGGAAGGTGTTTTAGATGAAGAAAGGAAAAGCCCCTGGCCTGGATGGTTTCCCAACGGAATTCTTCCAAGAGTTTTGGGAGATCATCAAACTTGATTTACTAGAGGTGGTCAGGGAGTCACAGCAGAATAAGCAAATGTTAAAGGCCTTGAACTCTACTTTTCTTGCGCTTATTCCCAAGTGCAAAGGGGTTGATAGGTTGAGCCAATTTCGGCCTATAGCCCTCTACAATGTGGTGTACAAGATTATTTCAAAGCTTATTGCTAATAGGTTGAAAAAGTGGTTGCAATTGCTCATTTTAGAAGAGCAAAGTGGTTTTGTGGAGGGCAGACAGATTCTAGATAGGATTTTTATAGCTACTGAGACTATCCATTCTATGGAAAATTTTTGAGATAAGGCTATGTTTATCAAACTAGATATGGCAAAGGCATACGATAGAGTTAGATGGTCTTTTCTTCAGAAGATCTTGGCTGCTTTTAGATTTGGGGTAGATTGGATTCAATGGGTCATGAGTTGTGTCACATCAGTTTCTTTCTCTCTCTTAACAAATGGGGAGCATTTTGAGTTGTTTGGCGCATCTTGAGGAATTAGGCAAGGTGATCCTCTCTCCCCTTATTTGTTTATTCTACTTGTGGAAGGCTTGGGGCGCCTTCTGAGAAGACATGTGGAGCTGGGCCTTATTCAAGGATGAGGTGGGGAGGGGATTTACCCCCTCAATCCCATTTGTAGTTTGTTGATGATACTGCCTTGATGGGGGCAGCCACTATTCAGGAGGAAACAAATATTTGGAGGGTGTTGGATATGTATCTTGAAGCATCAGGTCAATCAATTAATGATGACAAGTCTTCCATCTATTTTTTTAATACTCCTACCCTTATCCAGAGGAAAATTGCCTAGATTCTTCATTTTCAGATCGGGACTCTTCCGCTGTCTTACCTTGGGCTTCCTGTTGCGGTGGGTAGATTGGAAAGGGAGTCGTGGTAGCCTATCTTGGATAAGTTTCATTTGTGAGTTACTCATTGGACCAATCATTGGTTATCCTTTGTTGAGCGGGTTCAGTTGCTGAAGTCCGTTGTCCAGGCCCCTCCCATTTATCGGGGTATGCTTCAAGTGGCCCTGAAGGGTTTTGTTTCTGAGTTGGACTCTTTGGCTAGACAAGTTTTATGGGCGGGCAGTCTGTTGTCTTCTAAGTGGAGTCTGGTTAGATGGGATATGGTTTGTTGCCCTAAGCAGTATGGGGTTGGGGTTGAGGCAAGCCGCGTTGGCTGGGATGGCTTTGGTGAAAAAAAATTATTGGAGATGGTGCACAACGAAGGACATGATTTGGGCTAGGATCCTTTCCTACAAGTATTTGTAGGGTGCTCCTGGGGAAGATATCCCCCGTTACTCCTTGGTTGGTAAGGGATCAGCTATTTGGGCTACCCTCAAGAAGGGAGCGGCTCTCATCAAGGATGGTTTATTTTGGATCTGTAGGCATGGGACGGAGGTTCAGTTTTGGTATGATTCTTGGGATGGCCATCCTTCCATCCTCATTCAATTCCTTGATTTGGCATCCCTGAGTAGGTGTTTTGGTGATGCTAGCTAGACGAGGGTAAGTGATTTTAAGGTGCTTTCTTTTCAGGGTCAGCTTGTGAGTGCTCGGTGGAAAACACCCGAGGAGTGGTCGATAATTGGTATGGAAGAAGATTGTAGGACTTTGCATAATATTCTTTCAGGCAGACAGTGCACTCCCCTAAGGGATAGGGATATTCTCGCATGGTCACCTAATCTGAAAGGGAATTACACAGTTGCTTCGAGATATTAGAGGTTGCTTGCTCAAAGGATTGAGGGGGCAAAGGTTCCTTGGTGGAAGTGGGTTTGGAATAAGTTTTCTTGGCCGAAGTGTAACTGCTTTGCCTGGATCTTGGCCTGGAACAGGTGTTTGACTTGGGATAATATCCAGAAGTGTGGACCGTTTTAGGGACTGTCTAAGTGTATGCTATGTGGGAATGGTGTTGAGGACTCCTCTCATCTTTTCTTTTGGTGTCCTTTCACCTTACAGCTCTGGCACTCTTGGTGGAGTGTTTGGCAGGGTCCCTGTGTTCATGCCTCCTCCCTTGTGGATTTTTGGAATAGCTTGGGCAGACCTCCCTCGATGGCCTCTTTTTTGCAGGATGCATGGCAGACTAGGCCTATTTTCTTATTGTGGCAGGTTTGGTTGGAAAGGAATAGGAGGATTTTTAGAGGGGAACTTTTGTAGGTTTAGCAAGTGTGGTCCAGAGTTCTTGGGATGATTCAAGAGACTATTCAAGCCAAAGGGGTGGTAGAGTTGCCGCTTGAGAAGAAGGATGCGGAGTTGGTGGCTAGGTTGGGTATCCAGGGGTTATCCCCTGTTGCGTCCTATTGCTAAAAAGGTAGGTGGGTGGGGCAGCGTGTCCAACGGCAAGGGAGATGGCAGCCTCCCCCTGCGGGTACTTTGAAGGTTAATACTGATGGCTCTTCTAGGGGTAATCCTGGTCTTGCTGGAGTTTGCGGGGTGCGTAGGGATTCTTTTGGTTCTATGGTTTTCCTCTTTTCCATACATAAGGGGTTACAGACTATCAACCTTATGGAAGGATGGGCGATTCTTCTTTCCTTGGAGAGGGCCTACAAGAGGGGGTGGTGTAGGGTTATCTGTGAATCTAACTCTCAGGTTCTGATTAATTTTCTCAATCAAGGGAGGACGTCGGATGTGAACTAGTAGCTAGCTGTGATGGTGCAACAGATTTTGCAGGTCGGTAATCTCATGGAAAGAGTGTCTTTTGTCCATATTCCGCATGAATGGAATAGGACTGCTAATTGTTTGGCCAAGTGGGCCTCGTAGCATCTGGAGGATTGGAGGATTGACGATTGGGCACAGATCCCTTAGGAGCTTAGTCTGGATTTGGAGAGGGTTCTTGCTGAGGACAGTGGGGGTGTTGACTGATTTGGCTTTTGGGTCTCTTGGTGTTTGTTGTTCTTTTCGAGCTTGTGCCCTTTGTTTGGTTGTAATGCTGGTTTTTGAATTTCAATAAAAAATTTTACCCTTCTTTTTTAAAAAAAAAAAATCAAAATAAATTTATGATTTTAGTTTTCTTCATAATATTAAACTCAAAATATATAATAACAAGATAAAATTTTTTGTTAAATAGTATGATTGAATGGTAAAATTAAATGTAATTAATTCAATTTTCTTGAAAATCATAGACAAAACATATATAATAACACTTATAAATATTTCATAATAATCATAACACCAACAAAACTTCAATTAATCTCTTATCACTTTTTAATTCTATTTGTCTATCCATATCACCCCCTAATTAATATAATATTATTTTTAAAAGCATTTTTTTATTTTATTATTCTCTAACCAATTTGTTGATAGATTCCCTATAGATCTTTGAATTTTATTTTTTCTTGAAATATTGAATCATAATCCAAGGGACTCCATAAGCCACATTGGATAACAAAGGAGAGTTTGAATTATAGGAGGTTGACAAATTGGGTCCAAATATATTAATAAATTCTTTGACTATTTGGATGTTGGATGAATTCATTTTTTTTTTTTTAATATTGATTAGAAGATTGCTCTAGCTTCCACTCTACTATTGTTTTATCTCCAAATTAATACAAAGCAGTATAAAAAAATATCAAGAAACATAGGTAATTCTCATAGGTTAGGATATGTTTGGTTCCTTGTTTAGGTTATGAATAATTTTGGTGATTTAAAAACTTTTTTAAAACATGTTTTTTCCATTTTCTAGAGCACTCATGTATAGTGAATTGTTTTCAATTTATGGAAGTGCTAGTTGTGATATCATATTTATATTAAATTATTTAATATAAACAATATCAAAAGATATAAAATATGTTAGTAGTTGATAAGGATAGGTTTATGGATATTTTTGGCAATGAAATATATATATATATATAATAAATTGAGAGATATCATTCTCAAAGCACCTAATTTTAATCATTTTTAATATATATAAGTTGAACAAGTCTCTTTAACATATTTTAAATATATTTTTAGTATATATACATATAACTAAAAAAAATAGAAAAATAACATACTAAAAAATATTAATAGAATTTGTTTTAAAATTAGGTGTGACTTTTGGGAAAAAAAAAAGACTTTGCAAAAGAAATAAATCAAAAAAAAAAAACATAGTTGAGATTTTTTAAGATTTATAATAAAACCATATCCGTGCACTTACCCAAAATATACCCTTTTTATAAAGGAAAAAAGAAAGAAAGAAACTTGAGTTCTTTTAAGGAGTTATGAAGATTTTTGGTGATTAAAAATATTTTTTTCTACCAATGCCTTTTACATTTTCTAAGAGCACACATCTACAATAAATTATTTTCAATTTATAGAGGTATTGGTTGTGATTTCACTTGTTTTTCAAATTAATTAATACCAATGGTATCAAAAGATATAAACTATGTTACTACATTAGAAGAATAGATTTATGAAGATTTTTGATAATTAAATAAATTCATTTTATAACATAATACTTGTATTTGTTAGATATTTGTTGCATACTTTCCATGTTTGATATTTAAAATGGGGTCCACTTCACAATCATTACTAGAACATTTGGGTTACAAGGGCATGAATCTCTTCCATATCTATATTTTTTAGAAAATGACTCATTCAACTTCTTAGATCAAAAGGAATGACATCAATAAGTTAAGTCCCTCAAATTAGAATATAGGAGCTTCTATGATGCATGATAGAGCTATAAGAGTGACCTCTAGAAGTTAAGCTTCCTTTATCCAAGAGTATCTATGATTCATAAGAGAGCTATAGGGGGTTATTCTTGTTGACCAACCTATGACATATATTATGACACATCATGAGACATATTTGGATGGAGTTATTGACACTAAAATGGAGTAGCCAAATAGCTAAATGGATTATGATAAGATTATGGTAGGTGGAAGAAATATATTAATTTTAGTCTTCATATTGGAATTTGGGGATTGGATATTTTACTAGTGATTTGGGTACCATATTTTAAGAGGTTTTATCTCATGGTTTCCTAATTATTAGGTGCTTGCATCAACATTTCATAGTGAGTTTTGTAGGTATTATTATGCTTCCAAAATTGATGTAGATCACTTGTTGATGATACACCCATAAACGATTAGATTGTGCATGTATATTGTAACCATCAACTATTGATTAACACATTGAATTATTTTGGGATATGAGACTTTTCTATTATCAAAAATTTCACACATAAATCTATATTTTTTATTAGATAAGAAATGTTTTGAAAAGGCCTTGACCCTTGTACAAAGAGAAAGGTATAACAATAAACACAACTAGACAACAAAAAACAACCAAGGAGAACTACGAGAAGAATACAAAAACAAAACATTACAAAGCATGAAACACAACCCAACCAGTGATATATTGTTTTTTTATTTATTTTATAGATTTTTAAAAAATTTAAATTAGTATAAGAAATATGTTCTATACCTCTATTTATTTTATACAAAATTAGTAGAATATCCATTAATTATCTTTAATATATAGACTTATTTTAATTATTTTTCACTCCTTTGATGTTGGAAGCTGAAAACACAATGAAAAATCAATCCATGATAAATAAGTGTGGAGAGATGGGAACACTATGAAGATTTAGCCCATGACTCTTGAAAGATAAAGAAATATGTTTTATCCATTCTTATCTACCAGCAATTAATTTATCAATTTCTATCATTAACAACATTCCTATCTACCATTTGCAGCCCTTAAAATTCTACCACTTTAAAATTTTCTTTCAACCTTTGATAAGAACTAAAGCTGCAACATATCCCTTATGTTTTTTATATACTATGAATATATATTTTCTTTTTAAAAAATATATTTATATTTTATCAATCTAATATATTAATATATAAATACTTCATTAAGAAGTTTTGAGATGATATCATTCAAAAAAATGTCCAATGTGCTTACTGTCTTATTTTATTGTCTTCATTTTTCAATATAAACAAAACAATTCTCTATTTTATAGTTTTCCATTTTTTTGAAATATCTCATACCACTTATAGTTATAAATAAAATAATTTAAAAAACTATGGTAAAACCATCTATAAAAGAAGTAATACAATTCATTTTTTGATTCAGTGAATAAATTAACAGTCCATGAATTAGGGTATATGTAGAACTACTAAATCCTTAAACCTTGACTTTTTTTTTATTAAATATATTGTTCATTAGAATAGAATAAAAAATGAAAATCTTTCTAATTGAAGTTATACAACAAGAACAAATCTTTGAAATGTGTGGATATGTAAAAGAAAAAATCAACCATTAATAAAAGTCATTGTTATGTCACTTGATAATATTATGCAAATCAATTTTTTTTTTATAAAAATCAAAGCACAAATAGCTGAAAATAATAATCAATTTGAATAACATGCATAGATAATATTACATATACTCACAAAACATCTGAGTGAAAAGAGTCACACCTGGATAATCCAAATGAGATTACAGTCCAAAACAGAAAACAACAGCACACTTACAAAAATGAAAGATCGTTATTGAAAATTATATGAATATTTATTTATTAAATGCCTAAGTTTCAAAAGTAGTGGAACTGTGGATACATAAAATAGATACTTTGTCAATAATAAAAATCTTAGCATTAAACTGCAGCCTTAATTGGTAATATTATCCATAAAATCCAGGGAAAAAACTCCCATTGAACATGGACTGTGGAAATCTAATGTCTCTGATTAAAAAAAAACAGAAAAAGAAGAGAATCTTTTCTGGAAGCATAATAAAGTCAATTTCGTAATACTCAGCTGCCACCAGGATTATTTGTGATTGCATCCACCTCTGTAAAATTACTCTGGAATGACTTGGCCAAATCATTGTTGATAATAGTTTCCAGATTGGAAGCCCAAGTGGGTAATGGAAAGAGATTACCAGGAGCTTGACTGTTAAAAGCCAGTATAGCAGATGCAGTGGTATTTCCAGAGTTTTGAATGAAGTGCATCAAGGCCTTGGGGAACACAAAAGCATCTCCTGTTTTGATGTTTGCGAAGAAATGCTTGTTGGTGGTGTCATGAAAGCCAACTCTGAGAAACCCTTGCAAAACGAAGCAGATTTCCGAGGCTCGTGGGTGTGAGTGAAGAGGAAGAAATCCGGCGACTGCAAGATCTAGGCGAGCAATCATTAATCCCAATGTGTTTATTCCGGGGAAAACTTGAGGTGAGGCGGCAGTCACATTGGCTCCTACTGAATTGCTTGTATTTCCCGCGGTGCACAAAACGGATGTAGTGAAGTGGTCTGCAGTAGCGTTGTTGGTGTTAATACAAGGCAGCCCATTCATAAAAACTGTGGAAGAGGAGAGATCTGCTACGCAGAAATCCTGCAATGGGTCTGGATCTGCATTTACTGTGAGCATTAGTAAAACCATAAAGAAAGGAGCAAAAAAATATGCCATTGCAGTTTTGTGATTTTGGAGAAGCGAAGAATAAATCGCAACGGTAATTATCTTCTGGCTTTGTATATATATAAATGCGGGATAAGTGATGGTGGATCATTAGTTGGGGAACTATGGCGAAGATTTTCTTAACAAAGTTTTGTTTTAGTAGGAAGCTTTTTAGAAAAAGTTCTGAATTTTATTGTGTTGTCGAGCCTTATTTTTTGGCTTTACAATTAAAAAAAAAAAAAAAAAACACTTTCTTTTCCTTTTTGGAAGTTGCTTAAGTAGTTACTTTTATATTTTTTATTATAATATTATATTAAGATTGGACTTCTATATGAATATTGTATTATTTTTACTTTTTATGAATATAAATTTCAATCAGAAGTATTCATTAAAAAATAAAAAAATATTTTTTCTACTTTTGTATTATGACATTAAAGATCGTGAAGGTCTTTAGTTTTAAAAAATAAATTGTAAAATTTTATTAGCTACGTTTTGTTATGTACTACAATAGTTATAGTTGGGTTATATTTTTGCCTCTTACTTTTACATTGTTTGAGGTGATCTATTTATAATCTATGATAGGGAAAGATCAAGGGTCAAGATAATAGAAGGATTGAGAGATGATTATCGTCATATTACATATGCAATATACATAGCTCGATCCAAACATCATGCATCATGTTAGTTACATGCACCCATCAAGGATCTTGAGCATAAGCAATGTTGATGGCTGGGGAGCAAACAAAGTAGGCTGGTGTGGCATTGCAAATTTGATTGTAAGTTATTTTTTATATTAAATAATGTATATTGGGATAATTATTTCAATTTTGTTGTGTGAGTTTTTAAAGTGGTTTCTAATAGTAAATTGATTTTCCAGCCCAAATCCTAGTAGTTATTTGGATAAAAGCCTCCTTTTTAGATGATGTGGTTGTCTTTATTGAAAACTAAAATTGTAAATAACATATAAACTATATATTTACAAAATTATTTTTTGGGATGATTTGCTAATAATATGAAGATAATTTTTTTTAGAACAATATAGGGCACATTAATTTACCAAATAGAAGATAGAGCTTGAAAAACATATGCATTAATGTATTTTAATTTTTTTATATATTTTTTTGTATTAACTAATAAAAATCAAAGTTTGATTAATCTAACATAAAAATGATAATATTACAAGATTTATGTTTAAACTCAACAAATGTTGAAATACACAAACAAGAATTATGAAAAAAAGTGAAACAAATCTATCTCACTAAGAAAAGGTGCAATGAAAATTATATCTAACATAAGAAAACATACAACCATAACATCACACAAGGTTGAAATTCTGGATATTAAGTTATTTATTTCTAGAAAATCTCAAAAGGTTAAAGCCTTTTATTTTCAAGTAGAAATTTTCCAAAAAATGTTTCAAGTTCAATACACGTATCATTAATAAGGCACATATTTATAATTTTTCCTTAATAACTACAGAGTAATTATACAAATTAATGAAAAAATAATTTTAAATAATATGTGAAAATCCAAGTCTCTTTGAAATATTAGAGTTTGAACATCTAACCCATATATTTATATATTAAATTTAGCCTTAAATTTAACACTTCAATGGTCCTATCATGTGTAATTTTGTAAATAAATCCACAATATTAACATCTTCAATGATAACCATGTCTTTTTTTTCCTTCTCAAGCATTTTGTACTGATATTTCCAAGTTAACCTCTCTAGTTAGTTGAAACAAAAATGGTAGATGGTATAAGTACATTTGTAATTTGAATAGTTTGCATGTGTCTTATCTCCATCTATTTTCAAAAATATTTATTAGCAATTTTAGTTTCATCAACTTTTCTAGAGATGAGAAGTAAAAAAAGAATTATTGGCTAATTCAATTCTTGATTAACTTCTTCAATTGATTGTTTCATATTCACTGGAGAAATTGTTGTTTTATCAAATAAATCAAGAACTTCCATTGTTAAATCTATGGATATAACATGAACATTCTCCAACTTCATTCTTTCTTTAAGAAAATCAACTCTTAGTTTTATTATTCCTGATCAGTCCATTAATATAGCCCAATTTTCTTTACCTACAGTGCATTTGGATAAAATGTTTTCAAAATTGACCTTTAGCATCTCTTTAATATGAACAATCTTAGTCATGTTAATTTTTTATTCTCCTCAAATTTTATTAATAATATTTTAACTAAGTTGAGATTTTCATTAAATTTTTTGTGTATATTGTAATGTCAAAAAATATATGACCTTACAATTTCATACTATGTTTTATATTGTGATTAAGGTGTCTCAATCAAAGAGAGTCCCAATATTATTTAATTAATTAAATTAGTCCTATTGCTACATATTTTATTGCTTAAATCCTAAGTGATATGTTTCTAAGGTGATAAATCACATTGTGGGACCCACATGCATGTTGGCTTCCTACAAGTTTTGTGGAGAGCATGAAATTGTGTCACTTGTCACTTGTATGCTCAATTGGGAGGTGTTTGTGTAAACCTCCCAAAGGTGCACCATAGTGACACGTGTCGATGCTTTTGAAAGTTGTCACCTGATAGGATTTGGAAAGGTTTGTATAAAAGAATTTAGTAGATCAAAGAGTCAATATAAAAAAAATTAGTAGATCAGTACAATTCATTTTTTGATTCAGTGAATAAATTAACAATCCATGAAATACCATATATGTAGAACTACTAAATCCTTAAACCTTGAATTTTTTTATTAAATATACTAGCATACCTATATTTTAAAAATATATGTACAGTATGCCGAGAGATATCCTTCTCAAGGCGCCTATTTTTAATCAATTAAACCTTAACCCAAATTGAAACTTAACCCTAACCATAAAACTATTTGAACCCTAATCGTAACCCTATTTGAAGTTGATTCAGATTACTGGCTCATAGACAAAGAAAGATTCCCTAGAAGAGTGCCTTTCAAGTTTGAAAAAGTGTAGATGGAAAACCCAAACTTTGAAATGGTTGTCACTAACTCTTGGATCACACGAAAGAAAGTTAAAATTCATAAAACTCAGACTGAAAGTGGAATATCCAAGTCTTTAGAAACCTTTTCAGAGAAATAATTTCTTTGAAAGTAGAATGGCTAAGATCCAAAAAGACCTCTCAAATGACTTTTCTTACATCCTAATAGAAGAAGAGAGGAATCTCATAGTTCAATTGGATGGTGTCTATAGTTTTGAATAAATCTATTGGAGACAAAAATCAAGGATTAAATGACTTAAATAAGGTGTAAAACCAAGTTTTTTCATTTAACATGCAAAATGAGAAGGCAAAGAATCATAATATGAAGATTGAAGATGCTTATGGATAAACTTCTCATAAACTTATGGTGGAGTTTCATGTTTTGAACTATGAATTTGGCATTCAGGAAAACAAAGATATTACAAGTACAATGAACTTGAAAGCGACATTCAATAAGTACAGTGAACTTGAAAGCAAATTCAATAAGCACAAACAGATTGATGGCAAAATCTTGTAACCTACATGATGTCAATTTATTCGTGCACAAATGCACACAACCTCTGTACTAAAACAAATTTTATTTTTTTCCAATTTGTCCATTAACAAGAAAAGCTTTTACATCATTGTCACAAGTTTAAAAGCATGTTTGGTGGAGATCATTGTAAGTATCATCTAGTAGAAACATCACATATTGCATATATGCTTGTCTACGCTTCACTTGGAGAGATTGAGTTTGGGTGGAATATGTGAATAAATATAAATTGCTATTTTAATATTTCTTGTTTTGTCAAGATTTTAACAAGAAAATTGAACATTATATTAAATTGTGCTAATTTTTTATTGTGTATATACTTTTCAATAAACTTTCAATTTCCAAAATTAATTGATCAATCAATAGACCTCTTTATATCACAATATTCTAATATTAAATTGATATATAGAAATAAATGCTTTTTTTTAACTTAATTTTTTGAACCCAAAAATTCATTAAGGAATTTTTTTTAACTAATTTAATTATAATATCATGAATTCTATGAAATTAGAAAAAAATGGTAGCTTTTATTCATATAACTATATTGTCCAATATAAAAATTATTAAATTATATGATGTAACAAACACTTATCTTAAATCAATTAAAATTATTAAGAAATTAAATTTTGAAGATTTAAATTTGAAATCTTCTTTAAAATTTTAATTATTAGGGGAGAGGACCCATTAGTTGTGCACTACTCATATCACAACTATTGGGCATTATATAAACAACTACTATCACAACTATTGGGCATTATATAAACAACTACTATCACAACTATTGAGCATTATATCAACAACTACTATCACAACTATTGAAACATGCTCTAATTGTCAATATTCACCAATATTTAATTGCATGATTTGTTTCAGATTTATAAACAATTCATATTGTCAAGAATCTACCCTATATTTCAAAAATTTGTTTTTTTGTGAATTGTTTATAAATCTGAAACAAATTAGACATTAAATAGCCCTCTATTTAACTTTTCATAATTGAGATTAAAATAGTGATTGGAATAGAATACAGTTTGAATTCGTGATTGGAATAGATGTTTTTACTGTTTTTATTCTATTGTTGACATTGTCTTCCCACACTACCTATTAATTAATGATTGTATTTTTTCACCATAAACAATTTTATTCCATTAGAAGAATGTATATTTATGATTGTAGTCTTGATAATATTGTTTATGGATTGAAATTATACATAGTGACATATAAAAACAATCTTTATCAGTAATGTTTAATCTAGAAACAATCTAAAAAGATTTAGATCATGAAAAATCATACGTACTATTGTACAACAGGTGATCAAATGATTTCCATTCTTTTAATATTTTTACATTTCTGGAGTAGCAAACCCTAAGCGCTTGCCAAAGAAGGATTCACCCATCTAGGGTTTGATGTTTGAAGACTAATTTGCATATTTGTGGTATGTACAATCTTAGTTTTAGATCTGATTTATAGAGCAGAAATCTGAACGTATGCTTGACATGTGTGAGTCCACGAAATCATTGAAAAATCAGTCCAACTCCGATTTGTAACATCAGAAGTTACGTACAGAAAATCAGATATGTATGTGGCATTTGAATGCCCTATCTTGTGTTTTTCATGATGGATTTCATGTTTGATATGAATATCAATTGGTAGCATCATTTGGTATGTTTATTTATCATGTTTGGGCACTTATATGTTCACTGTGATATTTTGTTTTCAGAAAATAAAAAAATCAGAAATCAGAATTAAGATTTGAACATAAATAAAAATCAGAATTTAGGGCAGATCCCATTGGGGATATTTCAGTGTGCCAGCTCCAAAAGTGCAGCTCCAAAAGTGCACCAAACATGGTTAAGACTAAATGAAAATTTGACCAACAAAAGAGGCACGCATATAAAGATGGCAAGTCAACTCCAAAAGCGCACCAAACAAGGCAAACCATTTAGTTAAGCAGGGAAAAAGGGAAAATCTTCAAGTAAACTCCGCCAAGAGGTAAAGAAAAGGTATAGTGACAAAGTGGCACACAATATATGTAGCTATGCACTCAAAATCTCTAGCAAGCATGGCGAACACCTTCACGATCAGCACCAAACATTATAGTGAAGGGTTTTAACTTTTAAAGACGTGCTTTTGATGTGAAATTGCTATAGAAAACTCCTCCATTCAGAAATAAAGTGTCAAATCAATGAACAGAACCTAAATATAGTGACTTATTTTTACGCCATTTTTGGCTTGTTTCAAAGGAAAGGATATGGATGAGGTTGCTTTAAAACACAAAACTAAAGCAACTAGTTTAGTCATTTTATTAAATAATATAGATACTAGTTTAGTCATTTTATTGATGGATATTTTTAATTTCTGTAAGGGTTACATCAGAATAATCTCCTTTATTTTTATGGGTGTGGTAAAATTAGTCTTGACAATAAGTAATTTGCTAAATTATGCATAGTTTGAACAACCTTGTGACATTCTGCAGAGTCCACACACTCTTTAGAAACTTGTCTTATGGTTTCTGAAAGGGAATCAACAACAGTGCCAATAAGAAATTGAAGACATTCATCTGATGCTTTCTGACCTGTTGATGTGTGTTTTATCATCCACCAAACATTCAGAATAAAAATGTCCAAAGACACTTTATCCTCTCTTGAAAAACCACCGCGTATGCTAAGATTGCAAAGAAGATCATATGGCGATTCCAAGGTTTCTTTAGTCGGGTCTCGACGTGTGGATAAGCTCAATCGTCGTTGTGATAATGCTGGTAATAAACAAGAGGACTTACTTAGAAAGTCTGCACAAGCTAGGGACTTAGGAAATTTATCTTTGTAGGTTCTCAATTAGGACTTTCAATTGTGGATCTAAAAAAAATGGAAAAAAGAATAGGGTTCAGAGAATCTAGTCTAAGCCTAAGAAATCAAGAGACAGTAAGGACTAGGTGAAGCGAAATAAACCACACTTTGTTTCGCCTCCTGCAGGACAACATACGCAAAGTGGGTGCAATCTTCAAGGGGTTTGTGAGAATAATTTTCAAACCTCGAATGAGGTTGAAGTTAAGCTTCCACGTTTAAGAGCTCAGGCTAACTTTACAAATCGAATGCAAATCATCCATTCGAAAAAAGTATGAGCTACACTTCACCATTGAATCAATACGATCAATCTCTCATTCAATTTAACAACTTTTCAAAGCAAATTCTATCTAATCTAAATTTAACTCTAATCTATGGCGGAAGATAATATGTAACCTCGCTTACTATTCAACAATAAGAAGTGATTCAAGGCAAATCATGCTCAAGAGCTTTTATCATTCAAAATAGTCTCAATGCGACAATATACATAACAAGTCTCCACACCAAATGAAAATGAGAGAGCACTAGTTTATATAGAGCTCCAAAAATGAAATAGACGGCCGAGATTTAAACAAGATTAACGGCCCAGATTGTTACAACCAAACCCTAATTAGGGTTTCCCAAAACAACAAGAGTTAACCATCAGAAAACTATCAGAAAAGTGGCAGTTCCAGCTATAATCAAGGAGAGGCGTCCTTATCCATTTGAGTGGCATTGTGCTTGGCGAATCTGGACACTACGGCAATGACTTCGTCCATCGTGACAGGAGGTAACATGCTGATCCGGAATTCTAGTCCGTCCAACTTCTCGGCGCATCTGGCAAAGGTACCTTCCCAATCTGCCTCCTGCTTCTCAAATTCCTTTCGAATGGATGAGAGTCTTGCCACTCTCGTGAAGTCCTGCTTCGAAAATGGTCCAGTGGTCGAGAAGAAAGTTTCTTGAACTTTTTGCTTCAGTCTCTCTAACTGCATGTCGTTCTCCCGGATGACTTCACGGTCGAACACATCTGTAGTTATCATGCACATCTTCTCCTGGATTTTCCTGACCTGTTCTTCAATTCCAAGCCCATCGATTCTCGCCTTCTCCAATACTTCTTCTCTTATTGTCACTGCCCAAAACCAGTGATGAAAATCATATGCTGACCCTGCAGCAATCACCTTTTTATCAACCAACTCCTCCATCGGAGTGCTCTTCAAAATTCTAAGGCTCGGAATAAGCCTTTCTTGCATATCCGGGATACCATCCCATGTCTCTGCCATATCCATCAACCTAGAAAGAAATGAAGAGGTTTGTCCATAAGCAAGCGCCAACCTCTCCATGAACAAGGCAGCTTCCATGCCTTCACCTGCCATCCAGTCTTGCGCTTCCCTAGCTGTCACCATTCCATGCTCAACTTCCTGAGTCATCTCCTGTGATGAATTGAGGAGAGGAGGAACAGTTGCATTGCCTTGATCTAGCGGCTGGGTCAAATGCTAGATATATTCTTTGAGACGTTTGACCTCCTTCTTATATTCCTTCTTCTTGGTCACTTCCTTTTCCAGTCTCGCTTTAATGGTCGAGACAGAATTATCTAACTCTTCTACCTCCTGACCTTTTGATGTCGGACCAAGGTCAACAGTGGTGATAGCATACTCCTACGGAGTGATTTCGTCCTGTGGCTTGTCCACTGTAGGTACTGCAATGTGCACGGAACGGTTACCTGTCTCATTCCTCTGGATGGTGGAAAACTTCTTGGCGGGCTTCTTGGCAGCAACTTGTTCTAATCTTGCTGAGAAATCGGCAGTATCGTCCTCTTCTTCCTGTTGAGCCTCAGCAGGCATCTGGACCTTCATTCTCTCCAATAGCCAGTCTGGAATTGTAGACTGTTCAATGCCATCCTCGACCTGAACCTCATCCTCGTTTGGAACATCCATGACTCCCCTGAGGGCGGAAATCATCCCTTCCTCTAAGTCATTATCCTGGACTTCCATGTCATTGTCTGAACCTAAAATCTCTGTGCCTGTTGGTGATGCAAGCTCTTCATCATCTAATTGGATAGGTTCATTGTTCACTTCCTGAGCTGCAAGAGGTTCGAGCATCTCAACTAAGGAGTCCTCTATATTAGCCACCAAATGGTCAACATTCCTGGACGTCGCTGACCGAGAAGGTCCTCCTTTATGCTTCTTGGAAACAGGTTCTGCACTTGGCACTATTTCTTTTCTTTTCTCTCCGATACTGGCCATGTCTTGATGGGATGCCCCAGCATTAGAGGAATATGACTCTGATTCGCTCAACAGATCATATGTGAGCGTGATTCCTTTTTGTCTCAATTCCTGAACATGATCATCAACCCACCACTGAGAATATTTCGTCACTGGCCTCATTAGGGTGGCTAGGTCTGCGTGCTCTGGCTCTGACCACTTTACTGGAGGGAGAGGTCGACTTTCCTCAAAGCGAGGTTGGACGTGGTTTCCGTCATCCTGAAGCTGATCAGGTACTCGGCAGAACTCAATTGTTCTCATGAAATCTACGGACATCCTGGACCACATCTTCCGTCTGATCTCGTATTCATCGGCAGCATTTGCCCAATAATCCTCCAGTTCCGTTCTGTGCTTATATCTTCTTCCTTCCACTGTCCGGATGTTATGATGTGGGTCATAATTGACCCTGGACTTGTATGCCGTGAAAGGGTACCATTGGATCTCCAACCGTGCACTCTCAGCTGCTTGGGCGGATGGGCAGTACTCTAGCATGTTCCCGATGAAGAAAGGGAATGTGACGGACGCCTTCTTGGTCGGCCTCTGAATATTCTGGTACTCTTCTAATTGTCTCAAAACCTCGAGCAATACCATCCGATTAGTCGGATAGATAGGCAATTTGTAGGGATTTCCAGTAAATCCCTGGATCCTGATATATGTGAATTTCGGGAATTGGATGAACCAAGACCCGTATTTGCTGATAAGGCTTTTCGCTTCATGGCTCAGCCTTTGATGTATTCCTCCTTGGAGCTTTCTGGTGATATGCATTAGGAATGCATCATGCACCCTCCTGAAGTGAGTCTTTTCTTTCAATTGGAGCTGAGGATAGCAGTCGTAAGGCCTGAGCTCGTTCTCTCCATTGCCAATTCTGCCTTTGCAGACCAGTCCTGGATATCTGTATGATCTGGCCAATAGGTATATCACATATGAACTCATGTGAAAAGACTTAGTCTCTTCAAGGTTGATCAGTTGCTCGTGAAGGTTGTCACTTATCATCCGTGACCAGTTGAACATCTTAACTCCGGAGGTGACCTCGTCGATGAAGTAGTACATCCAGCTCTCAAAGAAGGCGCCTTGCGGATTGCCTGCGATCCTGTTCAGCATCAGCACGATATCTCCAAAATCTTCCTTGAAATCCGTGCGGCGAGGTCTCTTGGGCATCTTCTTGATTGATGGCTTTGGCTTGTCCATCCACACCTTGTTGACTGTGGTGGCGCACAAATCTGACTTGCTGTCATATAGCATTTTGGTTTCTTCTTTGGTCTTATAGACCGTTCTTGAATGCTCAGGGATGCCAAAGGTTTCTTGGATTACAACTTCATTCAAATGTGCCAAGACTCGTCCGTCAGGGGCGATGATCTGTCTCTTTTGGGCATCATAATGGCGAGCACATTCCACCATTAACTCAGCACAATCCATGGCCGGTGGGAATCCAGCTGCTTGGAAGATCCCGTTTCTGATTATCCGTCTGGCGATTGGTGAGGGAAGTCCATTTTGTCCATATACTCTCTTCTTGAATTCGTCAAAGTCAACGTGCCCAAGGTCAGTATCTACAACATTCTTCCACTTTGAGATGACCTTGGTCTCTTTATGGGCACCCTTGTTGGCGAACTTCATTTTCAGCTTCCTTGGTGATCCTCCTGTCGTGTCCGTCAACCTGCAGTCATAAAATTAACATTAATAAAGACTTTTAAAATAGTTTAAACCTCGTGCCTTGGAAAAATAACTTTCAGCTGTTCAAATAATTGAAATATTGCGAAAAAGCAAGCTGAAAGTGACTTTGATGGAGTTGAAAATTCTTGCCAGAACTTCGTCAAGAGGAAAGGGCATAAAAAGATAGCAAATTTAATTAACCAATCCTCAAACCTCAGTGAAGGATCGTCAAATGCAAATCAGATTTAAAAATCTGATTTTTTTGAAAAGTGCGCCCCTCTTCAAGAAGAATTCAGCTTTGAATAATTTTCTTTTTCTTTTCCCGCGAAGAATTCCTCAGCATAACACTGCTTATCCTTCTGGACAATTCGACTTTGCCTATTGATGAATTGATTGCCTGACGATTTCGAGAAAGATTAAATTTCTCTTCAGCTGTGTGTGAAAAAATGAGTTGCTGAAACTCATTATAATGCTGAAGGATTGAATTCGATTTAGCAACTGCCATCTTTCTTCTTGATCCTCGATTTGTTTTCATTTTCCAAACAGGCAACTTTCCTTTTATTTTCCGACAAGGCTCAGTCTCGAACTTATCCGGACAAATCTCCTTGATCTTCAAAAATTCGATTTTTCATTTAATGCTTATCTTTTGATTTTTCGAATTTTTAAATAAACGTTAAATCTTTAATTAAATTCGTGGTGAATTTAATTTTCTTCTTGCCGGATTTCATCTCCGCCTGGCATGCTTCATTTTCGTCCGATTCGTGTCTGGCAAATTTGATTCCGTCCAAGGTATTTTTAAATTCCAAATAGTTGAGAATTAATTATTAAAATATTAAAATATTTTAATTAATTCCAACCCGTTCGTCTTGGACCCATGGCTATCTCGATTGTTCTTCCGTTTTTCTTGGCTGAGAGTGTATTTTCCGATCTCGTCCTTAATTTCGTCTAGCCAAACCAAATCTTAAGCCATTGCGTCGAAGATTTCATTGCCAGATCCTCATTTTTCTTTGCCGAGGCGAGATTTTAAGCTTATTTTGCTCTGCCAAAGTCAAATATTTCCTTGCTCGGTCGAATTTTTCTAGGCAATATCGTTGTCCGAATGTCTTTGCCGGTTGAATTTTCCTGACGTCTGACATATTCTTCATCCTTTTGGTCAAGGACGATCCTTCCTTTCCCTTTACCTCGTGCATTTTTCTTTAGCCAAAGTTGACAATTTCTTTGCATTTTCCATACTTAGGCAAATTTTGCCTCTTTTTCCCTCATCGTGTTAGGCATATTCCGTTTCATTCTTCGCCATATCCTGACGTTCTTTAGCACATGTCCTTTCAATCTTGGCATTTATCCTCTCAAAAGTGTCCGGATGTCTAGCCAACGTCTTCATTTCTCATCCATTAGCCTCTATACTTAGGCGAATTTTAGAACTTTTCTTTGGATTTGGCCTTGACACTTAGCCAAAAATCTTGCCATCTTATCATCTTGGGCGGACTTCCTTAACATTTTGGACGAACGTCATGGATGTCTTTGCTATTTTACCAACTTCTTCCAAGTGCATGGTGGACTTTGTATGGTCTTTGGGATGAACATTTTGAACGTCCCTCTTTTCTAGGGCGAATTTCCTTGGCATCTTAGCACTTGTTCTCATCACTTTATCCTTTTGGAAAGGATTATCCACCTCTTTAGGCCTTCATACTTAGAAAATTTCAAAATCTCCCCCTTGGTAGGCATCAACACTTAGTAAAATTTTGATTTTCCTCTCCTTTACATGTCTAGGCGGACTTTACATAGCCTTTAGCCAAGTCCCACCTTTCAAGGGCGGACTTCTCAAGCATTTTGGACGTCCTTCTTTCATATGGCGGACTTTAGAACCTTTTTGGATGAGCCTTTTAGTGGATGGCGGACTTTAGGTAGTCTTAGGATAAAGATGGCGGACTTTAGAAGCTGTTAGGATATCCTTGTTGGAAAATGGCGGACTTCCAAGACCTTTAGGATGTTCATTTTATGTGCTGGGCGGACTTTGGAGCATGATAGGATATCCCCCCTTAGCTGCCGGCGGACTTCAAAGGCCTTTTGGCACTTCTCTCAAGCACATGGCGGACTTCAAGAGATGCAAGGATATGCTTCTTGGAAAATGGCGGACTTTGGAGCTGATTGGCACATGCATGGCGGACTTTAGAAGGTCCAAGGATGTTCCTCCTTGATGCAAGGATATGCCTCCCAGGTGCTGGGCGGACTTTACAACTTTTTTGGACATCCTCATGACCTTTCAGACCTTCCTTAATGGTGAATTTTCCAGATTTGAGCACAGATTTCTCACAAATTTCACCATTTTTGAGTTGCTTTTTATGATTTCACCTTCGAATCTGATTGATCTTGACTGGTTTTGACTGGTTTTTCCAGATTTTTGAATGTTTTTGGTCTGATTTTCATGTTTTTTGAACTTTTTTTGCAAATTTTTCAAATTTTTCAAATTTTTACTTTTTGATTTTCTGAGAGTTCTGGTGAGTTTTTCGAACTTCTGAGTGCATTTTCAGAACTCAGGACCCTTCTAAAAATAGAAACTTTCCAAAAATAGAAACTTTCTAAAAATAGAAAAAGCAACCCTAAAAAATAGGGAACCCTGTTTGGTCCAAAAATGCCAAAAATGAAAAATCGAAAAAGCAACTTTTCCTAAAAAATAGGAAGTCTCAGAATTGGCCAAATTCACAGTTGATCTTCGTCTCTTGGGCCTTCTGAGCGCTTCCATGACGTCTACACACTGATTCAAACATGAATTCCTGACTTGGCTTGGATAACTCTTGGCGAACTGACTGGAAACTCTAAGCAAAGTGATCTCTCGTAACCGTTGCAAGGAGACAAAACCCTAAAAACTAACAGGCAACTGGGGGTCCCCATCAGCGATGGGGCGATGTGTGAAAAGGTCACAACATCTGGCGACTCCACGTGGGGAATGTTCCTGAACATTCCAAAGATAATATCCATTTCAAATCCAGAATCTTGAATTAATTCTATCTAACTCATCCCTTGACCGAGAAGAGTACTCAAAAGGGAAGAAAAATCCTAGACTGTATCAAGATATCTTATCCTTCAGTTATAAGTGTGTGCACATGGGTTTATTCCTGTCTCTTAAGACCAACATGACTCTTTGGTTCCGTGATGACTTTCCAGTATATTTTTGGGTCTTAGCTCCAAAAGCATCCTTGGATAGAGCCTCGCTGCCAGCGAGCATCCATAGCCCCGGCGAGGTTATCTGCTATAATGTCACAGAGATTGCTCTACTTCCGGCGATTTATTTCTTTTCTTGTGTTTTGATTTCTTTGGTACACCTGTAGAGATTTCCGCACACCCAAAAGCCAAGTGTTTTGATTTCTCATTCTTTTCTTTTAATTCATTTTGGATATTCTTCTCTTTTCATATATTTCCACACTTTGGCCTGTAAGCAGTGAAGCTCACCTGGGTTTGAGCATTATAGTGGTGCTGAAGCAAGACTTTTGATTACTTTCTAGCCAACAACTTTACCTAGGAGACCACACTGACTCAGAGAACTCTTTAAGTGTGTTAAAATGTAATAACTGCGAGATTCGGTATCAGGACACAATAGATGACTTCCTTCCCAGTCAAGTACTACCCTTGACCTTAGGACACTTTAGAAACAATTAATTCAACATTCATAGATCCTCCATAAATGCTTATCTGGGGAATATTCACAACCTTCCTTAGCAAGGTCGAGCCAGAATGTGTGTGTGTAAGCAACATCACCCTTCCCGCAGAATGGGACACCCTCTTTATTGAAAGCAAAACAAAACAAAGCGAAACAAAAGCAAACTAACCTAAGAAAACAACTAATCTAAGAAAACAAAGACAACTACTCTAAGGAAAGCAAGGAAAAACAACTAATCTAAAGAAAGCAAAAACAAAAACCCGAAAGCAACTATTCTAACTATATACAAGCAAGCTCCATCGAGGAACTCAGGGTTGAAAATAATGTTTCAGAAACTGCCCGTTGTCGGGTAGTGGGACGTCTTCCCCTGTCAAGGTTTTCAACTTAAATGCATTTTCTCCCAATATCTCAGCAATCTGGAATGGTCCCTTCCATAAGTTGTCGAACTTATCATGATCTCCTCTCCGTTCGTGGGCTTTATCCCAATATAGGACCAGGTCAGATATTCGGAAGGACTTCGTTGTAGCGCGTTTTTCAAACCATCGCTTGACAATTCCTTGGTGCTTGGCAAAATTTTCGAGAGCTTGATCTCTTTGTTCTTCCAGTAGTAACAATTGTGATAGACGAATCTGCACTCTATCATCTGGGTCTAGATATTCATGCATAAATCTGAGTGTCGGAATCCTTAGTTGGATGGGAAAGACAGGGTCTTGCCCATAAACTAGGTGATATGGAGAGGTTCCCAATGATCTTTTGGCTCTTGTCCTGTCTGCCCATAAAGCAAACCTGAGTTGGGAATGCCAATCTCTTGGATTCTGATCTAACAATCTCTTGATGACGTTGAGTAGATTCTTGTTCGTGGACTCTGCCAGTCCATTACCCTGGGGGTAGTAATTTGAAGAAAATTTTAATGCAATCTCGTAATCAAAGGCCCAATTCGAAAACTTCAATGAGGTAAATGCAGATCCATTGTCACAAACAAGGGCCTTGGGGCAACTGAATCTGGTGATAATATGCTCTTCTAAAAACTTGATGACTACATCTGTGGTGCAATTCTTCAGTGCCTGCGCCTCAGACCATCTGGTGCAATAATCTGTTGCTGTCAAAATATAACGATGTTGTGCTGAAGAGGGCAGATTTATCATGCCGATAAAATCGAGGCCCCACATTGCAAATGGTTTCACTTCCGTGATCGGCTGTAATGGCATAGCAGGATTCCTTTCACGTGTGGCAGTAATTTGGCAGGTATGACAAGTTCTTACATGTTCGTATGCATCTTTGAACATAGAAGGCCAATAGTACCCTGCTCTTAAGATCTGGTAAGCTGTCCCCTGACTTCCTCCATGTCCTGTCCCGAACTTGGAGTGGAAGTGTTCCATAATCCTCTTAGCTTCATCGTTTCCTACACACCTTAAGTAAATCCCCTCATGATTCTTTCTATGGAGAATTGAACCCTGGAGCATATAACGTTGGCATTTGAGCCTGAAGGCTCGCTTTTGTGTGGGATTCATTTGTGTAGGATATTTGTGGTTTGTCAAGTATGCAAGGATATCGTAGTACCACTCTTTTGGGGGAGTGTCTGTCAATACATATGTCTGTTGTACTAATCCAGGCCCTTCAATGGCCATTGTTTGAGCTAGAGCTTGTCCGCGAACCAGCTTCATCGGCTGCAACTCAATATCATATTCTTGGATAGTGGCGACCCACTTTCCTCTTCTTTCTCCTAGCTCATTTTGCATTAAAAGTGCCTTAACAGCCGCATCAGGAATGATGGCGAAGACCTTACTCCTCAAAATATAATGCCTGAATTTTTTGATGGCCTTTACCAGTGCATAGGCCTGCTTTTCGACACTTGGATACCTTAATTCAGCATCTTTGAGCGGTGAGCTCATGAAAGCTATGGGATGTTCATCCCTCTCTTCTGTCCTCTGAGTTAACATCGCCGCACAGGAATGTTCTGATGCAAAGGAGTACAAGTAGAAAGGCTTTGTGTAATCTGGACTGACCAAGACAGGAGCATCAGTGATAGCCTGCTTGATTTCTTCAAATGCCTTCTTTGTCGGTGCGGTCCACTCCATTTTTGCATCCTTTTTTAACATTTCATTCAAAGGTTTTACTATTTCAGCAAAACCGGTGATAAATTTTCTAACAAAGTTGATCTTCCCGAAGAAAGATCTCAATTCTTTTTGGCTAGTAGGCAAATGAATCCTTGATATTGCCTCTACTCGTTCAGGATCTATCAATATCCCTTTCTCGGTGATCAGGTGACCTAGCAGTTTGCCTTCGGTGACCCCGAAGATGCATTTCTTCGGATTTAAGGAAATCCCATACCTTTGGCACCTCTGAAATACCTTCCTCAAGTCCTCCACATGGTCCTCTCTTTTCTTTGAAAACACCATCAGATCATCCATGTAGATGATTATACACTTTCCAATCAAATCCCGGAAGGCGATGTCCATGGCCCTCTGAAATGTGGCCCCTGCGTTGATTAGCCCGAAGGGAATTCTTTTATAGGCAAAGGTTCCCCATTTAGTGGTGAACGCTGTTGTCAATCTGTCCTCATACTCCACTAGGACCTGGTTATACCCCGAATATCCATCCAAGAAGGACATCATTCGTGAGCCATTAACAATCTGTAGTACTTCATCAAGCGATGGCAGAGGGTAATTATCCTTTTCAGAAGCTCTATTCAAATTTCGGAAATCCACGCATAGCCTGATTTCTCCGTTTTTCTTCCGCACTGGGACGAGATTGGCGACCCACGTTGAGTGGCGCACTGGGAAAATGATTCCCGCTGTCAATAATTTCTTTACTTCTTGATGGATCAGTGGTTCCAGCAATGGATTAACGGGTCTCTGGCGCTGTCTGAAAGGCTTACTTCCTGGCTTGGGCGGAATTGTATGTGTGATAATGGAAGTATCATAGGTCTTTAGGTCTTCGTAGCTCCAAGCTATGACATCGGGAAACTGTCTCAGACTCTGAATAATTCCTCTCTTCTCTTCAGGCGTGCAAGTCTTTCCTATGCATACATTTTTAGCTTCGCGCTCTGCTCCTAGGTTCACTTTTTCGTACTGATCACCTTCAATCCTTTGGCTTTTCATCTGATCAATTTGATCCTGATCAAATATTCTCTCTAATTGTATCATCCCCCTTGGAATGATATTCGTCTTCAGGTTCAGTATGCCGTCCTCTCAAATTCGGCTTCCTTCTAAGTTTCTTCTTCATCAATCACTTGTGCTGCAAAAACATCAGAATTTGTTAAAAATTCACGGATGTGGTCATCATCCTCGAAAACCTGGAAGTTTGTAATATTATCCGGAATGGATGGTAGGGATGACAGCTCCACCGTGAACTGACTTATGCCATCCATGGCTAGCGGCTCCAGTGAATTGGCTGCTTGTGCCAAGGAATTTGCCACTTGATTATTTGTTCGGCTCATGGACTGAATATTGAAAGCGTCAAAGCTCTCGACAATATCCCACACTCTGTTGCGGTAACAAGTCAGTCTTTTATTGTGGCAAACATATTGCTTCTTTATTTGCTTCATGACTATTTCCGAGTTTCCAAGAGCATACAGCACTCTTGCTCCTTTTCTAAGTGCCAGGAGTAACCCATGAATCAAGGATTCATATTCTGCTACGTTGTTTGTGCATGGGAACTCCAATCTATGAGCGGCAAGAAATGCCTCTCCTTTTGGACTGATCAACTCGAAACTGGCTCCAGCTCCTTTCTTCGATCGGGATCCGTCAAAATTTAAGATCCAGACTCGTTCTTGCTGTGAAGACCGTGGAGTTTGCAGGTTCTCATTTTCCTCTTGGTGTTCTTGCTCGGATTCCATTTCTTGTATTCTTACTGAAGAAAAGCCATTGATATGATTGACTTCTATACGATCAGGAAAACCTAATGTCTGTGGGATACTTCTTTGTACTTCTCTTATGGCCGTATGGCACATCTTGCAAATAAATTCTGAATGAGCCGTGTTATGCACTCGGCACCAATTTGGCAACAACAAATCTTGAATCTGAACATCCTCTTGTAATTCCATCTTCATTTGGACACTCTTCCAAACAAAGTTTCTAAAGCTTTCAAACATTCTTGCATTACTGTCCTGGGAGCTCTCTCCCCTCTCAATCAATACATCAGTGGAGTCAATCATTTGATTATTTCCCTGGATTGATTCATGTAACATGAGGACTTCATTTGTTTTAGGCCTATAAGTGCCTAAATCTGTCTCTAAAAACAAGATCTCATTGTGCTCTCCGTACTCAGTAATCATTAACCTGAGTCTTGGGGTGCTATCAATCCGTATCTGGTTTGGGACTCCTTTCCATGGCAACCACATATGGGAAAAGTCTGTGGCAATATACCCGTTCAGTCTTCTCACCCAGTCTCTGCTCAAGAGCATGCCATATCCGTCAGGAATATCTACCACCGAAATATCTATGCAGCTTTGTATCCTTGGGTCTGCAGCTAGTTGCATGTAGATATTGTTCAATTCTCCCATGACTGGGACTTCTGTTTTGTCCAACTGTGTGACCTTGTTGGTTCTTGCAGGTACAAGTCCCAACCTGTGGTAGATTGCGAGTGGCATCACGTTGCTTGAAGCGCCGGAATCCACTAGGAAATTGTGTAGCATTTTACCAAATATCCTGACTGACAATAGAAATGGGGCAGGTTCATCTTTTCCCTGGTAGAAGACTACCGGATGTTTGCCCCGCTTATTGGTATCTTGATTCTTCTCTTTCTGATTCCTAGGAGCAATTTCCTGTCTTGGTGGGGTATGCGGTTGCTCATTTGCCAAGACTTCTTGAAAAATATCCGTGTCCATAAGGACTTCTTCTGGTGACATATCCTTTTGATCTGAACTCCCAGGCGATGCCTGGGTCATCTCTTCAACACCAGAAGGCTGTTGCAGAACATTAGACATATTTGCCGTCACTTCTGATTCGGCAATGTTAGTGTTTGCTGGAGCATTGGGTACTCCTCGGTTTGGAACATTTTGTGGAACATTTCTTGGAACAACAGCTTCGGTCAAGCTGCTCAAAAGTGTTTCCCGAATTTCAGGAATTCTCATTAGCTCAATCAAAGGTAAGCTGACCTTCATTCTTTTGAATTCATCTAGCACATATGAGCTCAACCTCTTTAGCTCTTCCTGGGGATGATCTCTTGTCTGAGCTTGAACTTGTGTTGCTGGCAGGTTCACTTGTCTTGTTTGTCCTGCCTGGGGAGCGGCAGTTTGTCTGGTTTGTTCTGTTCTTGGAGCGATGACTTGCCTTGCTCCACTTGTCTGGGCATTTTGTTGGTGGTACTCTAGTGAATCTCTGGGAAGAGATGGCACGTTGGTGGCATTCGGATTCGGCGGGGTCTGAAAATTGTTTGGTGGCACGGATGAAGTTAAAGGCTCATTCTGACGATGATTCCTCTGGTATATCCTCAATGGATTTCCAGCTGCCTGTTGGAGTACTTCTCTGGTTCCTTCTATGAGAACACTGTTGTATAATGGAGGAAAATTGTAATCATTCGCCGTGGATGGCTGATTATATGGGTCTTGAATTTCTAGACCGCCTTGGTATCTCGGCGCCTCCACTGGGCCATTAGCAGATGCAGGAGGAAACCTCTGATCTTGTTGGTATCGCGGGTATTGAACATTTTCAATCACAAGGGCTTGATCATACTTCGGTGCAGGAACTAACTCGTATCCGGTTATTGGAGGATCTTCCGCTTCTGAATTCCTTCTCTCACTTCTGAAAATATCGGCGGCTACCTGAAACTCCCGACAATGTAGCTCAGAATGTTGGTATGTGTTATGTAGCCTGCACCATCCTGATAGTGCTGCCTCAGCTAGGAATACTTTGTTCGTGGGACGATTGTCAGCTGGTGGATTATCTAAGGGAGATGGTACAGTACCATTGTTTGGTCCAGTATTCCAGGTCTTCTTTTGGAAGCCTGGGTTATTATTTCGTGGACCTTGATAATTCCCTTGATA
Source organism: Sequoia sempervirens (assembly GCA_007258455.2). NCBI lineage: Eukaryota > Viridiplantae > Streptophyta > Pinopsida > Cupressales > Cupressaceae > Sequoia > Sequoia sempervirens. The sequence continues at coordinate 413,669,365 of VDFB02193867.1, forward strand.
ATTTTGGTTATCCCTTTGATACCCTTGACCTTGACCCTGATAATTACCATGAGGTGCCTGATAACTTCTCTGAAAACTCTGAATTTGGCTGTTTTGTCCCTTCAGATAAGTGACTTCAGTGGACAGCCTTTTGAATTGTTCAATCAAGTCTTTCATTTCATCTTTTTCTTCTTGACTCCGTGTCGAAGTTGACGCGTTCTGGAGATATACAGGCCGAGCTGGTGGTGCTTGGGACACAGGAGCCCCAGGATGGATGACCATTTGGTTGCCCATTGAAGGAACTGGGTTTAACATAGGCGTCTGATGAGCCAATGCCCGATTAATATCTTGTATTTGATTTTGGGATGCTGCGTTTCCCAAGTAATTGAGTGGACCAGGAGCTATACCTACTCCTAAACCCGTGCTAGCTGTTATCGCTGCAGCATATGCTCCCTTCAGATCCACTGGGAGTGGATTGGTCGACTTCACAAACATGGCCGTAAGACGATCCAAAGCCTCATAATAAATTGGCAATGCTACTGCATTGTCCAGTAAATAGGGATCTCTTAGCCTTGTGTAGGCTTTGTGGAATCTATTGTTGAACGTACTGATAGGCTCATGTTCCTACCTTTTGATTTCCACAAATTGCCTATATAAATCGGATGGAGCAATAGGTGGCCTGAACTTCTCTAGGAAAGCAGTCTTCATTTCTTGCCAAGTGCGGATAGAGTTGGCGGGCAAATGGATATACCAGTAAGATGCTTCCTCATCGAATGTGTAGGGGAAAAGCCTACAGGAAACATCTTCTTCTCGGATATCTCTATTTTGGAGAAGATCCTTGAAAAGCCTGATATGTTCGTCTGCGGTGTGGTTCAGGTCACCACTACGGAACTTGGAACAAAAATGTTCCGGATTCTTTGGTAAATCATGGTAGACAGCAAATGTCATGGGCGACGCATCAGCTGGACGCCACGCCATTGGAGCGTTTGGTTGGTTTGGTTGGTTTGGTTGCATGGGTGGAACGAGTTGCACTGGTTGTGCAGCAATTGGTTGACAGTCTGGAAAGAGACCAAAAGGAACTCTCTCGCTTGGTGCTTCTTCACTGGACCCAACTGCGCTAGATGATGCCTCCTGCGATGCTTCAAACTTCTTCTGCCTACTCCTGTGGGGCGACAACTCTATAAATTCTTTAAAGGAATTCGGAGTAGATCTGGTAATCCTCCGCAGTCTATCTGCTGAGAAAGAGCCGATTCGATCCAGCGTGCTCTTCAATCTTGTTGAGGTGGTGCGGGAGCTAGGGGTGCAGGAGCTTGTGGTGCAGGGGCTGCTTGATTTGCTTGTTGGTTTGCTTGTCGGTTGACTTGTCGGTTGTGTTCTCGTTCAAGAGCTTCAAATCTTTCAACAAGGAGGTTTTGTCGAACGTTGAATTCAATTCGCCGTGCTCTTTCTTCTTCTTCTTCAAGAATAAAACGCATACGAAACCAATCAGGAGCACTTCTTCTTACCTGCCACGCGAGGCTGAATAGTTCGGTGATGATGTCCTCTTGTTCGTCGTGAAAACCCAGGTTAGGCTGTAACACTAGCTGAGGATCTTGATCAGGTTCAGGAACGTTGGCTGGAAGCCCCATTCTTCATCCTACTGTCAACACTTGTGTTTGAGGATGAGCCTGTAGCAAATGATCGTTCAATCTCTTCAAACTTTTCTTTTAGGCGATCTATCTTCTGCCTTATCAAATCTTTCTTGATTGCTTCTTCGAATCTCTTTCCTTTTTCTTCTTCTCTAGCAAGGACTTGGCTTGTCTGTCTGAATTGAGCACGATCGGCCTGTGTCCTCCAAGCTAGTGTGTACAACTGATCAATAATATCCGTTGGAGGTTGATCTGGCTGTTCGACTGGTACATGAAAAGGAAACTCATGCGGTAGTACCATTCTGCATCATGCCTACTGCCTGAACTTGTAAACAATCACAAGTGATGTAGCAAAGATTTCTCTTCATCGGCCCTCCTTCTAGCGCCAATTCAATGTTGATGTGTGTTTTATCATCCACCAAACATTCAGAATAAAAATGTCCAAAGACACTTTATCCTCTCTTGAAAAACCACTGCGTATGCTAAGATTGCAAAGAAGATCATATGGCGATTCCAAGGTTTCTTTAGTCGGGTCTCGACGTGTGGATAAGCTCAATGGTCATTGTGATAATGCTGGTAATAAACAAGGGGACTTACGTAGAAAGTCTGCACAAGCTAGGGACTTAGGAAATTTATCTTTGTAGGTTCTCAATTAGGACTTTCAATTGTGGATCTCAAAAAAATGGCAAAAAGAATAGGTTTCAGAGAATCTAGTCTAAGCCTAAGAAATCAAGAGACAGTAAGGACTTGGTGAAGCGAAATAAACCACACTTTGTTTCGCCTCCTGCAGGACAACATACGCAAAGTGGGTGCAATCTTCAAGGGGTTTGTAAGAATAATTTTTAAACCTCGAATGAGGTTGAAGTTAAGCTTCCACATTTAAGAGCTCAGGCTAACTTTACAAATCGAATGCAAATCATCCATTCAAAAAAAGTATGAGCTACACTTCACCATCGAATCAATACGATCAATCTCTCATTCAATTTAACAACTTTTCAAAGCAAATTCTATCTAATCTAAATTTAACTCTAATCTATGGCGGAAGATAATATGTAACCTCACTTACTATTCAACAATAAGAAGTGATTCAAGGCAAATCATGCTCAAGAGCTTTTATCATTCAAAATAGTCTCAATGCGACAATATACATAACAAGTCTCCACACAAAATGAAAATGAGAGAGCACTAGTTTATACAGAGCTCCAAAAATGAAATAGACGGCCGAGATTTAAACAAGATTAACGGCCCAGATTGTTACAACCAAACCCTAATTAGGGCTTCCCAAAACAACAAGAGTTAACCATCAGAAAACTATCAGAAAAGTGGCAGTTCCAGCTATAATCAAGGAGAGGCGTCCTTATCCATTTGAGTGGCATTGTGTTTGGCGAATCTGGACACTACGGCAATGACTTCGTCCATCGTGACAGGAGGTAACATGCTGATCCGTAATTCTAGTCCGTCCAACTTCTGCATCTTAGCAAAGGTACTTTCTTCCAATCATTTCCCCGTCAAATTCCTTTCAATGGATGAGGAGTTCTTGCCACTTAGTGCGTGGAAGTCCCGCCGAAAATGGTCCGGTCGGTGAAGAAAGTTTCTTTGAACCCTTTTGCTTCAGCTTCTCCAATTTATGTCGCTCTCCTATTCTCACCTGGTCAACACATCTCAGTTACGTACATCTTCTCCTCGGATTTTCCGGACTGCTCTTCAATTCCAAAGCCCATCGATTTCTCCAATACTTTTCTCTTATTGTCAATGCTCAAAACAAGTGATGAAAATCATATGCTTAATTCCTCTGTAGTACCACCTTTTTATCAACTAACTCCTCCCTCGGAGTTCTTTTCAAAATTCTAAGGCTCGGAATAAGCCTTTCTTGCATATCCGGGATACCATCCCATGTCTCTGCCATATCCATCAACCTAGAAAGAAACGAAGAGGTTTGTCCATAAGCAAGCGCCAACCTCTCCATGAACAAGGCAGCCTCCATGCCTTCACCTGCCATCCAGTCTTGCGCTTCCCTGGCTGTCACCATTCCATGCTCAACTTCCTGAGTCATCTCCTGTGATGAATTGAGGAGAGGAGGAACAGTTGCATTGCCTTGATCTAGCGGCTGGGTCAAATGTTGTATATATTCTTTGAGACGTTTGACCTCCTTTTTATACTCTTTCTTCTTGGTCACTTCCTTTTCCAGTCTCGCTTTAATGGTCGAGACGGAATTATCTAACTCTTCTACTTCCTGACCTTTTGAGGTCGGACCAAGGTCAACAGTGGTGATAGCATACTCCTGCAGAGTGATTTCGTCCTGTGGCTTATCCACTGTAGGTACTGCAATGTGCACGGAACGGTTGCCTGTCTCGTTCCTCTGGATGGTGGAAAACTTCTTGGCGGGCTTCTTGGTAGCAACTTGTTCTAATCTTGCCAAGAAATCGGCAGTATCGTCCTCTTCTTCGTGTTGAGCCTCAGCAGGCACCTGGACTTTCATCCTTTCTAATAGCCAGTCTGGAATGGTTGACTGTTCAATGCCATCCTCGACCTGAACCTCGTCCTCGTTTGGAACATCCATGACTCCCCTGAGGGCGGAAATCATCCCTTCCTCTAAGTCATTATCCTGAGCTTCTACATCATTATCTGAACCTAAAATTTCTGTGCCTGTTGGTGACGCAGACTCTTCATCATCTAATTGGATAGGTTCATTGTTTACTTCCTGAGCTGCAAGAGGTTCGAGCATCTCAACCAAGGAGTCGTCTATATTAGCCACCAAATGGTCAACATTCCTGGACGCCGCTGACCGAGAAGGTCCTCCTTTATGCTTCTTGGAAACAGGTTCTGCACTTGGCACCATTTCTTTTCTTTTCTCTCCGATACCGGCCATGTCTTGATGGGATACCCCAGCATTAGAGGAATATGACTCTGATTCACTCAACAGATCATATGTGAGCGTGATTCCTTTTTGTCTCAATTCCTGAACATGATCATCAACCCACCACTGAGAATATTTCGTCACTGGCCTCATCAGGGTGGCTAGGTCTGCATGCTCTGGCTCTGACCATTTTACTGGAGGGAGAGGTCGACTTTCCTCAAAGCGAGGTTGGACGTGGTTTCCGTCATCCTGAAGCTGATCAGGTACTCGGCAGAACTCAATTGTTCTC
>VDFB02193867.1:414302091-414339366 GCA_007258455.2 Sequoia sempervirens
CTACCCTTTATCTCTCTCCCACTCCCCCCTCTCTCTCAAAAAAGTCTCTCCCTCCTACCCACTCTCCCTCTCGAGCTCCTCTACCCTTAACCCTTAAATCCTAGGACCCCCTACCCTTTATCTCTCTCCCACTCGCCCCCCTCTCTCTCTGAAGTATCTCCCTCCTACCAAGGATTAAATTTGATGGTTGACTTTCCCTATCAACAATTTTTTTAATTACAGTTATCTATTCAAGGGTGCCCTTAAAACATTATGATATACCTTAGTGTATGTAAAATTATATATAAATCAAACATATATATCATTATAATTCTATATAAATTTTGATAGTTTATCCAAAATATCTCCTTTTACAATCTTCTTAAAATTTTGATTGTATTATATCATTTGAAAAGAATATAATTAATATTTATATTCATATTAAAAACAAGGTGTTCAACCGAACATCTTTAGGATGTTCGGTCGAACCCATTTAAAAATCATTTTTTTATTGTATGTATGGTTGGTTCCGCCGAACATGGGTTTAGTCGAACCCCTATTCAACCGAACACTTTTAATTTCTTCGACCGAACATTTGTTTGGCCAAACCCATGATTTTTCACCTTTGCCCCCTAAGGCACCAAAATTGCTGATAATTTTGCACTTCGAAGCTTGATTTGAAAATGAAAATGGAGGAGATCTCAGAAACCCAACTAGTATCGGGTTCCCCTCAAAATGAGCTATTCAACAGATATAATTTTAATATGTTTTCATTATATTATCTATCTGTTTTCAAGTTTTATTAAATATAGGTTTTTCACTGAAAACAAAACTCTCTGTTCTGCACAACTGGAAAATAGAAGATTATAAAAAAAAGAAAAAAAAATATGAATGCACTAGATATTGGAGTCCTTGATCCAACAAAAATAAATAAAATCGATACATACAGTAAAAGTTATACGTTATATGGTCATGTTATGTATAAATTGTAACTAATTTGACTTTGAAACTTGATTAAAGAAAAAATATTTAATAAAAAACTATCTAACTAAGTGGAAGCACTAGATATCGGAGTTACAAATCTAAATTTGAAAGAATTGGAATTTTATCTTTTCAAGGAAAAAAAGTTATGCATTATATGGTGTGCGTCACTTTTTAAAAATGCTATTTTTTCAAAAAAACCAATTTTTGTGGGAGATGGAAAAAGAAGTGCAATCTGATTCCAAAAAAATTGAAAAAAATATTTTTAGAATCTATAGAAAAAATGTGAGAAGACTCTAGTTTGTATCATTTTCAAATTTCTCACGGTTTAATCGCTATAGGTGCCCGAATGTGGAGATTTTGTTAAAAAAAAAATATCAGTGTCCAGTTTGGCCAAAAATTGTAAACCACTATTGTGGGATCACTAGACAAAATGACTCAAAACCTACATTACATTTTCCCTAAAATCATCAGACTTTACAATTTTCTCTACAACTTCATCTAGACTTGACCAAAAATATCTAAATTGTTAACCCATACTTCTGGCCTTGAAATCCTTCTTATAGGAAAAAAGGAGAAAACAAACATTAGGCTAGACACGTGTTACCAGTCAATTGGACCACCTTGTGATATTTCAAAAAATTGTTACAACAACAATCTCCCTAGATAATCTTCTTGTTCATCGTGTCCGCTGAGAATGGTTGATGCAACAACAAAAAACTTCAAGAATTTTGCGCCTAGACTGTCACCAAAAAACAAAACTAGAATCTGTTGTAACTGCAATAGCTGATTTGTCAACCATTAGCAACCTACTCCTTTTCACTCTTCCTCAATTCAATATACATTTACCCATTTTTGGTACTCTTCATCAGTTGGCCAATCAAAATTGATCACCTCATTCACCTTGACATTATAAGGTTTGTACTTAACTACCACCTAATTCCCTTCTCTTTCAAAAGACTCCAAGAATGAGTTGGTGCTAATGATTTTTCCCATACAACTCACCAAGAAATCATAATTTGAGTTACCGTGTTTTTGAGGGTTTTGTAGTTGAAACATGATATAAAGGGGTTGTTACACTTTTTGTGATTACTGTATCTTGTGTAAGAGGCCCCATGGATACTATTGTAATTGTAGGATGCATGAATAGGGTGAAGGATGATAAATAAAGAAGGTATAGCTGTTGTCCTCAATAGTTTTGTGAAGAAAAGCATGTGAAATGAGAGGTTCAAGCCTAGGTTTCAATAAAATATGTATCAAAGATCTGATTTTATGATTTTTTATCCATGTGTAGACCTAATGGGTTGTTTATGAACACTGAATATAAATGATACACACACACACACACACACACACATATATATGTATGTATGTATGTATGTATGTATGTATATGTATTTTTAAATGTAAATGTAAATGCAATTACTGGATCCTCTCCTAGAACAATAAATGCAACATATCATTAAAGAAATATATATCTATGTATATAAATGTGTATTTATAAATGCAAGTATAAATGCAAAGAGCATATGGTTTTGTAGTGTTATAGATACAACATATCCATAAATTAATGTAATTGAAATTCTAAAGTCTTCAACACATATAATATGAAATCGATCAAACTATTAAACTACATGAGAAAAAAATGAAAATAGTAAATACATATGTATGTGTAAAATAAATAAGAATAATGAAAGTTATAAAAGAATACAAGGAAAGGTCTCATGCCTTCTTGGTAGTGATAACCTCCTCCACACACAACCCTTAAAAATTATGAATAGAGGAATATAATCTTTGAAGAACTCAAAGTTGATTCTCTCCTACCTGATGCAATTACTCATTTTATCCTTACAAACATTTATAGTGATTACTAGAGGCACATAGACCAATTCTTCATAATAGAAGAATTTGATCATACTTTTCCAATGATGGCATTATGAGAAAACCTTAGGTTAAATGAATAATTCCTAGCTAATTTCTTTAAATCATGCCCAACTGTATAAGAGAAGACCACTACTATGTGTACTTGAATACCATGGAGAAAGGCTCTTTGGGCTCTTTCATTAATCATCCTACCTTAAAACATACCAAAAGTCTCCTAGGAATTAGACATAGAAAGATTTAAGATGACTTAAAAAAAATTTATTGCCAAAGCATAAACTTATGATGACTTAACCAGGCCTAGTACCCACTCCCTCCCTGTTAACCACTTAGACATATGGAAATTAAATGTAAATTTTCTGCTATTTTTAGTCATGTAGGTGTCTAGTAAACCACTTGGTGGTGTTTCCCTTCAAGTTTATTTACTTGAATGAAGAGAAAAAGTCCTTTGATTACAATTAGAGAATAAATTTGAGGCCTTGGTTCTGTAACTGGTGGACCATAGTCACATTTAACACTTGTTACAAAGTTTGGGAGTTAAAATGTTAAGTATATTTTATTTGCGATGGACACATTTGGACGGTAGTAACAATAACTTGCAATCTATCAAGACTTGATTACCTTATAACATGTGAAATTCTAGTGATGAAATGATAGATTAATCACAATGTCACCTTAGGATCACATCACCATGAAAGAACTTCATCCAACATCCTTATGAGTGCAAGTACCACCAAATAGGTATTTGTCAGATTTTTCTTCCTCAAGCGAGGGACATTTAGGAAGAGAAGAGGAATGTGAGATATGTAGTATGTCTAAAAGAGGGAGATCAACTAGAGGTCAAAAGATTAGAAGAAAATTTTGTAAACGCATAAATTTATTTTTTTTCTAAAGGGGGGTCATGTTCTTATGATGATGATAGCATAGGCAACGTCGAGGTTCCCTTGAGGTACAAACATATATGGAAACAATGGGTACCCAAGGAACTTCCTCCAATAAACAATTATTTTTGTGTCAACGGGATGATATATCGCATAGCACCATTGTCATTACATGGTTTGGGCCTATTTTGCATGGACAACATAAAGGTCTGTTACGACAAAGTTACTAAATTGATGGAGTAAGCCAGACCCTATTACAATTACAAAGATTGGATGCAACTGGTTCAATATACATGAAGTATGCATAGGTATGCATTGTCAAAAAATTATATACAACTAAAAGATAAGGATCAAAATAAAGGAGTGGCTATGTACATTGGAGGAAGGCCAAAAGCATCAAGGAATATTGTAGGGTTTATAAAAAGTACACAACCTGGGTCAACAAATAAGCAACCCAATTGCATATTTGAGGCGTGCGATGGAAACCATGTATTCGTATGTACGATAAAATCAATAACTACAAGGGAAGAGTTTCTAATCAATTACAATTTGAATCACTTAGTTACAAAAACAACTACTATGGGGGTGGTATGTACTATGTACCATTTTACCCAACCTCCAATTAATGACTCCAATAAACCATTTAATTCTTATGTTTTTTTTCGTAAGTCTATTGGTTTCATTTCGGTAATGTTTTTTTATATTTAATTTTTGTCACAGCGGGGCATTGATCATATGGAGAAGACTTTGGCCAAAAGCACAGATCGTGATGTATCTTCAGGCGCTTCTACCCAACAGATTTACCTCATTGTAATTGTACAAATTAGATACGATAATTTTTTTATTATTATTATGTTCTTTTGATAAGTTTATTGAGTTAATTTCAATAATGTTTTTAATATTCTTGTTACAATCGACTGATCGGGGAAAGGCACTAGTAGTAGATGAGAGCATCCATAGGGAGGTGCAATCAATATTATGTGATGATGGTATCGCTTATTCAACAAAACCTCTCGATATGATAAGGAAGACCCAAAAAAAATACAATGAATAAATCCTTAAGTTGTTATTCATAGTGCCTGAAATAGATGAGATAAGAGAGGGTTAAAATATTCATTGAGAGATCACAAAACTTGCAAGTAAGTTGTCATGAGGTCTTTAATTATAACATACGTTCATTCATGGTTTTATATTTTGTACTCTTTTATGTCATAAACTAAAATATGTGTTGTTTTTATAGGATTTTTTCATCCTCATGATGCTCCTGGCCATGATCAGGGTACTACAAGTGCTACCTGAGGAGTAGGGGTTGGTACAAGTGTCTATATTGATCTTCCTGCACATACATCACATCATCTGACCCCATCATCCATGCCTATATTGTCATCTAAAATGTCGACAACACATACCATGCAGGAATCCGTTAGTGCACCCTCTAGCAATGAACACATGCCAGAACATGCATCAGGACATGTACCTTGGGATGCAGAGGCCACTAGCACTAGTGATAATTTAGCAACATTTACTGGATCTTCCTGTATTACTAGTATGGGAACATTTTTGGTCACATTTGTGGTGACAGAGGATTTCGTTCCCATAAAGATAGAGAAGGTCCCAGGTACTTTAAAATGTTTCAATTATTATTATATATAATCCAATTAAAATTTACTTATTGATCGCTCTTTTAGGCTATTGATCCCATGATCATTTTGTAGGAAATAATTTTTTTTACAAACATCTAAGTGATATTACATTGGAGCTCTTCGGGCCCACCATACATACATGGTGGAATGCCCAAAATCAAGATTTAAAAGATGAGCTCATTAACCATTTAGTTGTGCTCTTCGGTGATAAAGCATTCAACTGAACCAAGGTCCTTAAGAAAGCTGGTACCTATCTAAAGTATGTGAGGGACCAATATAGGTCACATTTAGAGAAGAACAAAAAAGTATGAGCATCCCCCCATGATTGCAGAGAGGGAATGGAAGGACCTGGTGTCAGATGGAAAGGAGAAGGCTAAAAAGAAAAAAGGAAAGACACCATCAGGCCAAGGAAGTTATGTGATACTATCAACAATGTAATTATATACTGATTACTCTTTCTTTTTACATAATCTAACATATTTCAAAATTTTCATAGGCTACCCGAAACATCGAAGGCAACAAAGGAAAGACTAGAAAAACACAAGCAACACAAACTTGGCTCTGGTGGTTATATGAAATTAGCCACATGAATTGTAAGTATCAATAAATGAAATATAGTATCCAAATAATAAATTGAATTTTTTTTTGGTTTTATCACACCATAGAAGCAAAATTCATGATCTTATTCAAAAATGTAGGGCTTTGAATTCAATAGAGTTCCCACAAAAGATGACCTGAAAATTGCCTTCTAGCAAGGCTATGGAGCCATGGTTGAACGCTTAAGAGTCTTGACTGGGCAAACAAAATATTTCGCTACATCTGACATGAAAGTAAATAAACTCAATAATTTTCTTTTAAAATTGAATACTTGTGTAATCTATTCAATATTAATTTCCACCATAAAGTAATTACATGACTATTTGTTTTAAACTTTCAAGCAATGATAATACTGCACATGGCATTGGATTGTAGCCTAGTGAGGGTGGAGTACAACCTATAGATGAAGGTCATGGTGTGCATCCTGGTACTTTAGAGCATGTAGAGCATGATCAGGCTAGAGAAGATCAAGAACATGATGTGGCCCCATCAGGTAAAGAGGACCATTCTAAAGCTCTTTTAAACATATTTAATTGAAATTGGTGTATTAATTAATGTAACCTTTTGTGTTTCAACTTTAGAGCATGTAGATCATGATCAATGTGTTAAGCATGATCAAGCTAGAGAAGATCAGGAATATGATGTGGCCCCATTAGGTAAAGAGGACCACTCTCATGTTCTCTTAAACATATTTAATTTCAATTGGTGTATTAATTAATGTAACCTTTTGTATTTCAACTGTAGATCAAGATTTAGAGGGTGTTCAACATGTTGAGCATGAGTCTATAACAGAAGTTCAGGAACATGATGTGGACCCATCAGGTAAAGAGAACCACTTTAATGTTCTTGTAATTAATGAAATACTTGTAACAATAATAATAAAACATATCAATTTAACATTTCTTTGTTATTGCAGCAGACCCCCCTTGCAGCAACATCCACATTATGAGCAGAAAACTAGGCATACATTAAGATCACGAGCAGAGGGCAGAACAACTAAAGGGGGGCAGATGATTTGGAAAATGATACTCCACTTCAGATTTTTTTAGCTTTAAAAAAGAAACAAAAAAAGTGATTGTAATCATATCATGACAACCATATTTTTTATAATATGTAAAAACTAAAAGAAAGAATATTATATGTTAATGAATGAATGTGAATATGTTAATTAATGAATGTTATATGTTATTAATGGATGAATGAGGGTTATATCTTATTAATGGATGAATGAATGATTAATGTTATATGATTGGGTATGGGGAATTTAAAAAAAAAATGATGAGAGGGTGGGGGAGGGGGGGCAGACTGGCCAAAACAACTTCCACCGTCACATGGTTGGCCTTGTTAAGTAGAGAATCTATTCTCGAAACAAAGAGAAGATCAATAAGGTAATGCACTTTTCAATATAATAAATGCATCGTTTGAAGCATCAAACCAATATGCAAAGATGAAAGAAAGTGCTAACTTTTCACTATGGTGGAAAAAAATGATTCTTTATACCCTGAATCCATGCTCTGCATCATAATTTGAAGTTGTTTCCATTCCATGTTCTGAGTTTAGTTTGTTTGTATGACTTTGTATGAATACCACATTGTGTTGTGTGGATTTGGTTTCAAAGCTCTGTTTCTTTTGTTTTTAGTGGTGACATAACTCTAAAATTTGACTTTTGTGCATAACAAGTTAGTGGAAAAATTGATAGCTCTGAAGGGTTTAGAGGCTCGATTGAGATAGATACACGGATATTTGGATCTTGTTGTTGATGGGAGGCTTCCACTTAACCATGAAATTTTGTACCATCTACAGGTATGTAAAAGTTTCTCTACTTACATTCATTCTTGATCATAAATGTTGTAAATGATATTAATGCTTCAAACTTAAGATTCGTTTCATTGTTATAATGATCAAAATGTTATACTTTGCTATACATTCAAGCATTCTCTTGCCCCCTACCCTTTTCTCTCTCCCCCCTCCTTTTAAGAATTTTCTTTGTCATAAAAGATTCACATTTCTGTCTCATTTATGCAAATTTATCTGAAGCACTAGGAGTGAATAAAGATATGTAAAAGATGATGGATTATGTCTAGAAACAACAACTTTCCATCTTATAGCTAATTAAATCCTTAATATTTGAATAGTTTAGAGCTCGAATAATGCTTGTATATGCATGTGTAGCAATAAGGGAGCCTATGTGAAGATTGAAATTTAAAGCATCACTTTGGTATTTTTCCTTAGGTAGTGAAATGATATTTTGAGTAATACAAACCTACACACACATTGATATTTTTCGGCATTGCATTGAGGAAATTTTTTTCTCTTATACCTACCCTCAGCTAGACATGGAGGTATATAATATTGGTTTCTGGGTTTATTCTGTAAGTAGTTAATTTCACAGAGGAATACTAAAATCTTCTTAATGTCCTGTGTTAGGTGTGAAAGCATATGAATCACTTGTTGAAGGAACCATTTTATATTCATCCAAAAAATAGTTTGTTCATTTTTTTATGTTTCTTGCATGTGTTTTTTTTAGGCTCTAGAGATGCAGCTTGACTCTTTCCATTACACTTTTCATCTATTTTGATGATTAGAGTAGATTGTCCTCATAATTTTTCATGTAGATCTGTTTGTAACCTTATTTTCTACCAATCAATTTGTAAACAAATCACATATTAAGGACCATTTCACTAACTTGTACTCATCCATTACTTCATATGTTGTAGGTTGTGTCTGTGTGCCAATAAATCCTGATGATTGTGAGAACTTTAATCCTACAAGTGTACCAAATCTTTCTCAAGGAAAAGTATTACCTTATTTTATAGTACTTTAAATGGTTAATTGAAGGTGCTTCTTTAGATTTGAGATAGTTGAACCCTAGATTAAAATATGGTATTAGATGGGCAGTATAATGATAAAACTGAGGTCCATTGAACACAAATTACGAACATAATTTACTGGACTATTAATAGTGTTACAATTATAATTATTTCTCCTTTACCTACCTCTACATTAATGAAAAAGATAACAGATATTGGAAGTTCATTACATGTCTCATGTATGTGTTAGTATTTTAATTTTGTTTAAGTTGTTCAAGAGCTTGATTAGGTCAAGAATATGTTCTACAAGATCTATTTTCTTGACACTACTCAACATTTTCCCTACACATTTTCTCTTCAATCCAGATGTTTCTTAACTCCTTCCCTTGTTATCCCTTGGTTGTTCTCAAGTGTAATGCCTTTTCTATGCATCTTGTAGTCTTTATGTATGATCAGTCATCTCTTATGAAGCATGGATAACATTTCATGGAATTTTTATTGTAATTAGACGATTTCCATTGTGAGAATAATCATTTAATTTGTATGGAAGTAAGTCTTTCATATTATTTGACTTGGTATTGTAAACTTGTCTTTGTAGGATTCTCTCAGGGGGAACAATAGAACTGTGATGATAGGTAGAGTTGTACAACACCATAAGTCATTTGGCATTATCAATATATTGCTTATAGAATACTCTATGTGAGTAAAATGGAATGTTCAATGACAATTGGTCTCAAATTCAAATATGAATATAAGTACATTATACACAAGAAGATGGTATCTATTCTATGATTTAAAGAACCCAAAAATAAGAAAATTAATAGGTTCCATTTGTTTACTTGCTCTTAGACACTTGTTTAATCGATAAGACCCTTAGAATGCCTTGTTGATAACCAATAGTGTTCAAAAATCCTAAAGAGGTCAGATTGGTGTGACATTGGATCTGTCTTGCCGACGGAAGTCATCAGCAAGACAAGGACTATTAGAGTGAGTTTTCTATCTTGTGTTGATGATTGATCTCTCACTGATGGGTTGGCTTCGGTGGCCATCGCCAAGAGTCTCCACGATGGTACATTTCAATGAATATTTTTATAAAAAAATTGCATTGTTTTGTCACAATTTCAATGAAAACCACTGATGAATCACCAAAAGGTTCGACGAAGTTGCTATAGTTGCGAAAAAGGCTTCGTTGTAACTCCTTGCCCATTTCATCATAATTTTGACGAAGGCCACCGATGAATCACAGAAAAGGTCCAATGAAGTTGCTTAGCTGTGATGAAGGCTTTGCCGTAACTCCTTTCCCATTTTGTCACAATTTTGACGAAGGCCACTGACAAATCATAGAAAAGGTCTGACGAATTTGCTTAGCTGCGATGAAGGCTTTGTCATAACTCCTTGCAATTTTTTTTGAAAGTTCGACAAAAGCCATCGACGAATCACAGAAAAGGTTTGATGAAGTTGCTTAGCTATGACAAAGGCTTCGTTGTAACTCCTTGTCCATTTCGTCGAAATGGTGACAAACTTCTAGTGTTGTTTCAACACTTCAGAAGAGCCATTGCAATTGCATTTTGGTTGTAATTCATGAGTGGATACAAAAGTTTTTGTCGATATTTTGATGACCATTCGAGTCATTTTATGATGCCGACGACTGACGAATCTGCGTCATTATTTCGACATTTAATTCATCATCAAAATTTCAACGAAAAAATAGTGACAAAATTATTTTTGTTATTTCGTCGCTTTTTCAACAAATATTTGTTGAACGACCGACGAACGTTCATCAGAAAATGGAGTCAAATTCAGTAGTTCCAATACTCAAGATAAGGAAAGAACATGCATTTGTCAAAACAATCATGCAACAAATTATAAGTGAGAGTGTGTGTTCTGTTAGTACCATTCAATTTCACTTGAAGCTAGGCTACCTCTCTCCAACAATGTTCTCTCCCTCATGATGGTGTTGTTCTTTCTATAGCACTTATAGAAGCAAAACTACACTTTATTCCATGTTAGTACCCATAATAAAAATCAAATTCAAAAATTCTTAGAAATATTTCTTCTTATCTAATTAAGATTTAATCATCGCAATTCTTAAACAATAGAAACAATTTTTCACATTTTCATAACTTCAAAATCATATTCATGCACAGGAATACATGTTCTTACCATATCCTTCTAGTTTAATAAGCTGGTTAGATTACTTGTGATTCCTCTTCAATGTATCTATCTTTCCTTATACACACTTGCACTATTTCTAGCTCATTTGAATATCAATACCTCATGGAAAGATCACATACTATAAGGAAAAAGACTACAACTCCTAAATATGAATAACTTTTTAAACTAGATCACAACTCGATCATATATGAAGAATGATTAATATTAAATTATGAACAAAAGTATACTTTCACAAGTGATACTCATGTGTTCCCATAGACCATCTACACATACTCTAAAATTATAAAAAAAGTAAAGAATAATTAACATTATGCTTATATAGAGACTCAAATTATAATATATAGGAGTCAAAGGTAAGCAATAATTAACTCAATTTAGAGATATTCACAAGGTGAGAAATAACTACATACATGCTACATCTTCACATAAGAAAAGAACACTATACCAATGATGGTGTATAATACAAGTAATAAACAAGTAATGATATGTGAACATAATCTATGAAGTCTTTGGTTATCATCAACCCACACATGGCTAGTCAAAATATGACAACATGATTTGAGTTTTTTTCCACCCAAGCATGATGTTTATACTTCCACGATGTTCTTCTTACTTGAAGATCTACTGACCCTACATCACATAAAAGAGGGGTAAAAATTTATTAAAACAAGAGGAAATTACAGAGCCAAGTCATTACATAGCCTTATCAAGCTCCACCAAATGGTCCAACTGTTGAGACAAATCAAGGGGTAATTGACCCCGATCAACCAAATTTCAATCATGAATATGATTAGAAGCCCATTTAGCCAAACAATCAGCAACACCATTCCACTCCCTAGGAATATGAGTGAAAGTAACAAACTCAAGAGAAACACAAAGATTGAGAATTTGTTCAATAATCAAAGCCAGGTGCCAACTAACATCCTCTAACCTCCGCCTGTTCAACAAGTTCACCACAACCTGGGAATCAGATTCACATATAATCCTGCACCACCCCAACTTACTGCCATGCTCCATAGCCAGTAAAATTTCCTGAGCCTCCATAAGATTATTAGTATGAAGACCCTTATAAATAGAGAAAATAAATTGAACATCCCCAGAACTATCCTGACCAACACCACCAATTCCAGCATGACCAGGGTTTCCATGAGAAGAGCCATCCGTGTTAATTTTAAGGATGCCTTGAGGAGGAGGAGACCATCTTCCCTCCCTATTCACCTTCGGAGTAGGATGCCTACACCTGTTGCGCTTAAGCTGCTGATGTGAAGGAGGCAGATGAAGGCGGTTGAAACAGCCAACATCAGAAGGAGCAATCGGATCAGACAGATCACACTTAGTTGCGATCGTTTCTCCCAAAGAATACAAAATTTTCCACCACAAGCAAGGGGCCCCCATCATCATATCCTGAAAAATCCGACGATTCCTCTCCAACCAAAGATTCCAAATGATGAAGGAAGGGCCAATCGCCCAAGTAGCTTGAAGAAAGGGAGTAGAAACAGGGGCCCTATTCCCCTGATCCACAAACTTAGCCAAAGAAGAAACATGCCGACAGGGAATATTCCACACCCGCCACCAAAAATGCCAAGTCTCCCTAGCATAGGAACATTGGAAGAAGAGATGAGAGGCACACTCCTCAGCCTCACGACACAACACACAAAAAGGACCCTGGAAGCCCCGCTTGCATAAGTTATCCCAAGTAAGACACCGGTTATGAGCCACCAACCACATGAAGAAATTGCACTTGGGCCAAGACAGCTTATGCCAAACATACTTCCACCAAGGGACCTGAATATCCCCAAACAACTATCGCCCCAAATGCTTATAGCCAGTAGACACAGAGTACTTCCCAGACATATTAGAGCCATCCCAAGCTAAAATATCAGGTCCCCTCAATGAATTACAAGCCTGGGAAGCCAAAAGATGAGCAAGCTCCTGCCTATCCTCCTCAGAGCCCCCAGGAGGCCACTCAGAAAGGTGCTTCCAGTGGAAAGAAACAATAGAGCCACAATGCTCAGCAATCTTGTAATGCTCAATAGTGTCCCAACCAGTATCAGTAAGAACATCACTGAGGGGTTGAAGATGAGGAAAAGCAGAAAGAATAGGTGGGTGACCATCCCAAGAATCCCACCAGAAAAGAGCCTAAGATCCTGAATGACAGATCCAAAAAAGCGCACGCTTAATCAACTGGGCTCCCACTTTCAAAGTAGACCAAATCATATAACCACTTCCCTCTAGAGGATAGCGAGGAACCTCCTGAGAAGCAACACCATGAAGATACTTATGGTTAAGAACACGGGCCCACAGCTGGTGTTGATTAGTACACTAGCGCCAGTAAAGCTTCGCTGCAAGAACTTTCCCATTAAAAATGGAAGAGCGTAATCCAAGACCACCCTCCTGCTTAGGTCTACACATAGAATCCCATTTAACAAGGCTCCACTTAGAAGTCATCAAGTTGCCACTCCAAAGGAACTGCCGAGAGAGAGCATCAAATTCTTGGGGAAAATACATAGGGGCCGATTGAACAAAACATCTGTAGATGGGAAGGACCTAGATAACAGACTGAAGGAGGGTAACTCTAGCAGCAGTAGACAACCACCGATGGGTCCAATGAGTTACCTTCTTCCTCAACTTATCAAGCAACATCTGCCAAGAGGATCTGGGTTGACGACCAATGGCAAGAGGAATCCCCAGATAGACAAAGGGGAGAGATCCAATTTGAAACCTCAAAATAGCAGCAATCCTCCTCTGGATGGCCAAAGGAGTATTGAAGAAAAAAATAGAAGACTTCTTCTCATTAACTTTATGACTTGAAGCAGCGAGGTAGATGTCCAAAGCATGCCTAATGGATTCAGCTTCATGAAGGTGAGCCAACCCCATAAGAGAGGTGTCATCCACAAACTGGAGGTGAGACAAAGTAGGAAGGCCCAACCCCCACTGCCAACCATGAATCACACCAAGAGAGACTTGAGTTTTAAGAAAGTGACCCAGCCCCTCCGCCATAATAATAAATAGATAGGGAGAGAGAGGGTCCCCCTGACGAAGGCCGCTGGTAGCACCAAACAGCTCTAAAGGTTCACCATTCACAATGATACAAAATGAGGAGGAAGTCACACAACTCATAGTCCAACTCACCCACTCAGAAGAAAACCCAAAGGCTAACAAAATCTTCTGAAGGAAACTCCATTTAACTCTATCATACGCTTTTGCCATATCCAGCTTGATGAACATAGACTTAACCTTGGAGATCACCATGGAATGGATAACCTCAAAGGCAATCACCACCCCATCCAAAATTTGACGACCAGCCACAAAACCTCCTTGCTCCTCAGAAATAACAACGGGCAAGCAAGATTTAAGTCACTCAGCAATCAACTTCGTAAGAATCTTATACACCACATTGCAGAGTGCAATAGGTCAAAAAAACTCAAACCTATCAGCACCCTCCTTCTTAGGAATGAGGACCAAAAAAGTAGCATTTAGGGCCCGAAACATCTGCTTGTTATGAAAAGATTCACATACAACCTCCAACAAATCCAGCTTCACAATTTCCCAAAACTCTTGGAAAAATTCAACAGGGAACCCATCAGGGCCAAGAGCCTTCCCCTTATTCATCCCAAACACAACCTCTTCCACTTCAGACAGAGTAATCGGGCGCATGAGAGAAGCATTCAGCTCATCAGAGATCAAAGAAGGAATAAAAGTAAGAATCCTATTCTCCTCAACTTCAGCAGGAAGAGAATCCTCAGTAAACAAAGTAGAGAAGAACAGGCGAGCTTCTCTGGATAAAGCCTTTTGCGAGGATAAAACTAGTCCTTTAGAGTCGACGAGAGACGAGATATAACACTTGTTCTGACGAGCCTGCACAGAGTGATGAAAAAAAGCAGTATTCCTGTCACCCTCTTAAAGCCAGTCAATCTGAGCCTTCTGTTTCCAGAAAATCTCCTCACGAAGCTCCCACTCCTCCACAAATTTTAGAGCTTGGGACTCAGCATGCCCAAGAGCTTCTGAAAAACAAAGATCCCTAATCTGGCGAGTAATGACAGCAAGACGCTCCTGCGCTTCCCTTTTCTTAGCACAAAAATTGCCAAAACATAGCCTATTCCATCTCTTAAGATGAAACTTAACACATTGCAACTTCTTAACAAAAGAATACATAGCAGTACCATATGTAGGGGCTCCATCCTGCCACCACTAAGCAACAAGATTATACAAAGAAGAGTCACGAAGCCACATAAGCTGAAATTTGAAAGGATGATTCTTTGGATTAGGGAAAGGAGAAGCTGAAAACTTAATTGGCCAATGATCAGAGCCACACCAATCAAGAATCTCAGAGCAAGTAACCACACTGCCCCCAACCCAAAAACTAGAAACAAGAAACCTGTCTAACTACTCAAAAATTTCCTCCGACCCACTCTGCCTATTATTCCAAGTAAATAAGCCATTAGAAGGTTTGACATCAACAAGAGCAAGAGAAGCCACACTAGCCCAGAATAAATCTGAAGCAGGACCAATCTCAACAATCCACCTCTTTTCTCTTCCAGGCACAAGATAGAATTGAAATCACCAACTAAGATCCATGGCAAATAAGGAGCACAAGATCTAACAAACATGATATGGGCCCACAAATGGCTTTTACCACAGATGTCAACCAGAGCATACACATTTCTAACCAAAATAGTCTCACCAGAGTCCAAAACTGAGGCCACCATTGAAATAGAGGAGTGGCTAGAAATCCATCAGCGAGGAACAACCTTACGAGGATCCCAAAAAAGTGCCAAACCTCCAGAATTTCCTCTAGAGCCAATACACTGACACTGACCAGAAAACCAAATACGAGGAGCATACTGAAGCATGCAGTCCACCTGAAGCTTAGTCTCCTGCACACAAAATATATCTGGAGAATGTACCCCAATCAAATCTTGAATATCTTTTTGACGGGAGGCACTATTCAGCCCCCTTGCATTCCAAGAAAGAATAATCATGGGGAAGGTTGGGCAAAGTGGGCATCCAAAGTCTTAACAGAGCCCGATTCCACCAACAACTCCCCAGTAGATTTAATCTTGTCCACATCCTTCTTGCGACCAACTTTAGAAGACTTATCAAAGTTCCCCTTCTTAAGAGGGCATTAGAGCACTCCTAGATAAGAAGCAGAACCCCGACCTTTTCCAGAAGACAGCACCTCCTTAGCTAAGTCTGCTAAAATAATATCATCATTTAAACCAGTCAGAGTGTCAGAAGGCCCAGACCCTCCCTTCTCCAAAGGAGGAGAAGAGTCCCTAACAACAATTTCCTATTCTAGCCCTGTATCCATACCAGATCTCAATAGGAATCCCCTCCTCCAAGGCCCGATTGTCCAAAACCTCAAAGCGATTGAAACCCTGCTCACTCTGCTTATCTTTAAAGGGTCGCTTCTGCCCTCTCCCCTTCACTTTCGGTTTAGCAGGAAAGAAGCCATCCTTATCAGGCCCTCGCTCAACTTTTCCCCCTTCATCCATAGACACCTTGCTTTTATCTTCCTTCTCCACCAAAGGCCCTGATGATGGAGAAGAAGGGACCCCGACTGTTCTGGAAGTCTGAGGACACTAACGCTGAAGGTGACCATACTCATGACAAAACCGACAATGGAAAGGAAGGGACTCATAATCTAACTATTGAATCCATGAGGCAGAGCCAATACAAATCTCCAGAGAATCTAGCAAAGGATTATTTAAATCAATTTCAACACAAATGCAAGCGAAAGAAAATACCTTTTTATCCAGAGTATTCTGAGCAATGGCAGTCGGCTTCCCCAACAAGGCCGCTATCTATTGCAGAATATCTTCTCTCCAGAACTCCAAAGGAAGCCATGGCAGATGAACCCATACAAGAACTTGAGAAGGCAGATCCACAGCCGCATTGAAACCCCCATGCTAGGGTTTCATGAATAAACCCACATGATTATAAAAATATGGCCCCCCCTCAAAAACCTGATTACGATCTGAAATGCAAGAAAAATCAACCATAAAGAATCTGTTCCCTACCACCAAAATATCAAAGTCACCTCCAACCTGCCAGGTACGACACATCCAAGACTCCAAAGCCAAGAGGGGGGCCCGAATACCCAAAAACTTATAGATCAAAACGTGTTGAGTCCAATAAGCAAAGTCCTCATGCACTAATTCTGGAGAGATAACCAAAACCGGATGAGTGTGAATCCACGACAAGCAACCATTCACTTTCTTGAGCTTGGAGCTCTCACCCACAAAAGAGTTATTCATCATCGAAGCATGCATGTCCTTAGCAAAGCCCTGATGATGTGACACACACAGAATCGCCAAGCTCTCAGAGACATTAGCCATCATCAACCACACCCAGCACCCCAAGCCAAACCCACAAACCACCACACCCCACCAAAAAGACTCCACACCTCAAAAACCCTGCAACAGATCCTCCACCACACTCCACGCCACACTCTTCACATAGCAAACCCCACACATAGAAAAAATAACCCTTGCAGCAATCCCCACACCGCACTCCTCACACAGCAGCCTCACGCACCTAAGAACCAACGCAGCCACCCGCAACAAATACGAAAAACACACGCAGCCAAGGAAAGATCCAACGCAGCTAAGGCATCGCTGCCCTAGTAGGGAACCACATCGCCGAGCATCACCGTTTTGTCGATCTACTAACCCTACATGAAATTCCTAGCTATCTCAAAATATTTTGGGTAGGGGGAATCTGGTGCAACCTATAGCATCTACATGCATATATATAATATAATATATAGCAATGTCTTATTTATAAGATGTGATAGAGAACTATATTAAATAAAAAAATTTAGGATAAAGCATCTTGTTTTATGATATGGGTTTTGGCCAAAACACTTGAAAATATTGGAACTTTTCTGAAAAGATGAAGTCCTTTTCTATTGTTCCACATTTGGCACCTGTCTTGACAATTAAAAACTACAATCTCTCACACTCATGCATATCAACATATACACACTAAACCAAAAAAATTTGGGTGGGCTATAAGCTCTCTTAAACTTCTAGGGTTTTTCACCTAAGAGGAGAGAGATAGACCCAAAAATTTTGGTGATTCACTCAAACTAATGCAAGTATGATGGAAATATGCCTAAATGCAATTATCTAAATGAAAAAAAATGGATAAAAGAGATTGATTATTAAAGCAAAACTAAAGAAATGAAAGTTTTTTGAAAACACAATGTTGATATACAAAAGGACTTAGAAATGAAAGTAAACTGTAACAAAAATGAATGAAACTGAATGTGTGCACCTAAGAACTTGTTGGAGACTTGAAATGAATTTTTAAAATTTTTTTATCCTAAAAATTTGTCCTATAGGGACTCATTTTCCATTCTATGTGAATTAGTCCCAGACCTAGGAAATTGTTCTGGAGGTTGTTTTGGACAAATGGTTATCCAAAACTATAGAAAACACTTTTCAGGCCTAGTAGTGGGACTCATTCTCCACTAATTGAAAATGAGTCCACTTCTGAAGTTTTGAAAATCCAAAAGTGGAAACAAAAGCCCTCAGTCTGTACTTAGGTTCTTGACAGGTGTTTGCCTCTAAAACTCTAATTTCTGGCACTGCAAGTGACTTTTAGTGGATATTTTGACTTGGTCAACAAGGATATGTCTTCAAAAACTTTTCAACTCAATCCTTAATCATTTCCAAGCCTTCAAGACACCTAAATCTATAAACACACAAGAGAAGAAGGAGAAATGTTGGATGTTAGGGCATGGGGATTTGCCTTGGTCAAACCCCTTTTTAGGTAATTAAACAAAAATAAAGAAATAAAGTAAAGAAGAATGAAAAAATGGAATTAAAGACTTTCCATGATGATATATATTGATTTTCTACAACAAAAGATGAAGATTTTTGCCTTGAATGTTTGAAAATGATCTTGAATGTTCTCTAAATGACCTAAACTGAGCTTCCTTAACTTGAGAAGGATAATGACTCATGGATGAATGATTAGGTGAATGAATTACGGTTTAAAATCTTGAATTTATAGGCAATCCACCAAATTTTCCCTTTAATTTGATCCCCAAGGCCGACATGGAGAAAAATTAAACTTAAAACCTGATGTTTCCCACTCATACATCAAAAACAACTCAAATGGGACTCATTTTCCATCAAGGGTGAATGTGTCTCACCTGGGTGGTACTAATTCACCCCTAATGGAGAATGGGTCCCACAGGGCCATTTTGCTAATTGTAATGCTCGAGAATGATGAAATTAGGCTTCTAGGTTGGTTTTATCGAGTATTTGATCAAATTATGCCTCATGATGCATATGGGGTCATAGGGGTCTATTAATGATGATGTAAAGGGTGAATAGGGACAAGGACACAAAATTCAATGTGAAAGTGTGATTAAATACACTTTACATCATTAAAATGAGGTCCTCCTAGCCTAGAAAGGCACAACATCCAATGTGAATGTGTAAAACACATTACAACACTAGATTAAAGTCAAAATTAGTTTACAAGCCTTCTAGATTAATGTGAAAATGCATTTAAATATATTTTACACTATTGAATTAAGGGGAAAATATGTCCATTAGACTTGGATGCTTAATAAGAGTCTAGAAAAGTGTGAAAGTCATTTACAACACTTTACAATACCTTTACAAGACATGTATTTTATTCATTTTTCTAGGGTTGAAGACCTAATGTGGATGTGTAAAACACCTCATATCACTAGATCAAGGCAATATTAAGTCCAATTTGTCATTAATTATTCTCAAATCAAGAAAGTTTCCTTTTTTCTACATTACGTATAGACATAAAGAAGACAATCTTTCCTTAATTTATCACATCTTGCATGAATAGAAAGAATACATTAACATCAATCATATAGAGAAACTTACATCTCATGATTATTCATACAATGCATATCATATAATTCATCATATGTAGCAACATATATGCCACTCGTCACAAGATCTACGACATAATTCAAACATGAAATTAATACAAGATCGGTATGTTCTCTATAATCTACTCCCTCGAACATTCTATCATTATTAATGGTGAACTTGATAGGTTATAGAACTTAACACAACATATAACCAATGATGTCAAAAAATTGGAATAGTCACTAGGAGATTTAAAATAAAACTCAAAAAAGAGAAGAATCATTAAATTCAACACTAAGTCAAAAAATGTTGACAATTTCAACAATAAATCGAGTGTACGAACAAGGGTCGTGAAATTGATAGTCAAAAGAGTTGGTGAATAATTCTGATCCAAAATATAAATGTTGGTCCTTATAACAAAAAAAATATATTTTTATCAAAAAATCAAATAATTCATCAACTTGAAACACTTCACATACCTGAGTGACTAACACTAGTCACAAGGAGAGAATAAATAGCTACATGAAACCTTTCATCCAAGTTGCACTAGAGAACTTATAGAATCATTCCACACATCATATCACTTTCATGTATTAATTCTAATATCAATACATGCATCCATTCACTTTTCAACATGTAAATATTTGCAATTTGATGTGTTACAAGAAGACATATTAAAAAGTAATTCACACATTATATGCAGAAGTTAGACTCTTTTAGTATGTTACATTCAATTGGAACATTATAACCCCAAGGACTTGTTGCATATGACCACTCCTATTACATTTCCACAAGACAAGGTCATGCAAGGGTACACTATGGTTCCAACAAGAGCACATTAGCTTATAAAGGGATGACTAATCATTCAACCATACAAGAACTTTCCACACAAGGGACTTACACAATCTTACACCACAAGTCACTATCACAAGCCTGATACAATGATATCCTACAAAGTTTATCAAGGTTAGCATAACAAAGGAACTAGGCCCGACCAACACAATACCATCATGATTTAAAATTTTAAACTTACTTACTCCCACTATGTAGGGTGAGGTCATTTCAACATCACAATCCACAATAGAAGGTTACACACGAGGTACGAGCCTCTTTAACTCATAATATCTCAATAAGCAAGATAGGCTAATACCATATATGGCCACAAATGCAAAATATAATAGATACACTTAACCCATATAAACTTCAAGATACTACAAAGAATTAACCAAATAGGTTCTTACACAAATATTACGAGTAATGCAATCTAGGGACTTAATTTATCATCCCAAATGATTTTCTAGGTGAACTTCACATATATTTTAACACTTCCACTCATACATGTAATAATGCATCCTTATGAGAATGAGATACCTTGCACACCAAGCAAGTACAACAATGACAATATTCTAATCATCTCATGCATAGGAAATACATTACTATCATTTTGAAACACATAACTCTTATCATGTAGTTTACCTTCAATTTATTAATATGTACATGTAAAATTTGGGTCAACTCTTAGTATTTTTATGCATATTCAGGATGACATGCATATGCTCTTTTAACTAACTCTTTTCTTTTCGTGCAATTCATAACCTTATGATACCTATATGCATTCATTTCCTTCTTATGAGATCATTCATACATATGTTTATTCTTATCATAAAAAATAAATGGCTTTGTGATGCTTAAAGCACTTAAATCCAAACTATGATACTGTGCAAATTTTCAATGTAAAGAAAGTTTCCTTCCATGCAATGAAATATCTAATCTAGATGCAATTCTAAGAAATAGTTTTACAATCAAGTCAATCCCTAGAGTATACAAACATATCATAGAAACCTTATGGCAATTGCAAGGTGATCAAGTACTCATACATACAAACTTCTACAATCAAAACCTATGCACAAGACATTATGCTAAAGGTATTACATTGAGAGTGATTAATATTGCTTCAAAGAACTCTAAAATAAGGCACATCATCCCTTTCTTGTCAAGTGTGACAATAATCTAAGAAACTCTCCATTACACGAGTACATCCATTGACTTATTTACGCATCATGTGCTAAGCACCTTTAAGAGGTTCACACAATCAAGTGTCACAACTAAAGGTGAACTCAAGGCCCTATTTCTCAACCTTAAGCTCTTATTCCAAATGTAATATTCTTCATAAATTAAAATTAACAAATTACTCCTAATTAAGATATAAAAGTGACACATGTCTAATATTCAAGAATAGAGAAAATAAATTACATTTTGACATAAATTTATATTACATATGCCAATAACATGGCAAAAAATAAAGGAGCATATTCCTTACAATAGACCACATGGTCAAGAACAAGATTACACAATGAACCATAACAAGGACCTTCCTAATAGGATTCTTGTGACGTTTAACTCCTTTGACCATATCAAGGGGGAGAACATTGTTGGAGCGTATTTCTAGCCTACCATGAAGTGATTCACTTCCTCAAAATTATTCCTGAAATAAGAATACTAGAACTAGCTTGAGGAATACTAGAATTACAAATCTAATTGGGGTAATGAAATAGTGAACCATGACACATCTAAATCTAATGGCATCATGAATTTCAAATACAAACAAGGAGCCCTCTATAATACACATATCAATCACATAAGGCAACATAACATAGTTCATCTTCAATGCTATTTGGTCAACATTTACTTTTAAGAAACAAAGTATAGTTTTAGCATATGAAATGATATTAAACATAATGAATGTATTACCATCACAATCATTTTATCTATATGCATACAAGCATGTGCAAATGTAACTAAATTCAAGCTTCACTAATAATGGAGTTTATAATAGAAATATAGGGATTTCAATATTATAAGAATATTCAAATATTAAATTAAGAAGGTATAACTCATGTATGTATGTATGTATGTATATACATATATATTTACATGTGTGTTTATAGAGTATACATTCTTATGAAAATATTCCCAAAGATTGACTAAAGAGAGTTCCTATGTCTTCCTTCATACATGAAAATCTACATAACTATTAAACATGTAACAAATTATATTGGATCAAAAGGGCCTTCACATAAATATTCAAGTACTTGATCTATGATAAGTCACTATCAAATGATAAATTGATAAAGAAAAGATAAATTTGACCATTTAAATTTAAGAATCTATCATTTCTTTTAGAAACTCTTAGTACTCTCACTTCTTGGGGTTCTAAAACAATGTGGACAAAGTCTAGAGGTTATCCTTGAATTATCAAATAACCATTTATAACATCGTATATTTCAAACAACTATCAATCCTTAAAATCATGTAGATTTACCAATCATGCATACAAGCATATATTTTACAGATCTAATTGAAAGAAAGATTATCTAATTATAATAATGTTTCAATACTAACATTTAATCATTAAAGCATGAGTTGTGAATAGATGTTATCAAGGAAAAATCATAGATTACCAACACCTTACCAAATTCACATTCCACAATATAAACTATGATGTTTATCAAAATGTTACATTAAGTAAATGACCATTGATCAAAAATATAATTTAACTCTCCCTTTCTAGGGATAGATATCCTATGACCATTAGGGTAAATGCATAGGACAATTTAACTTCCATTCTCTTGGTTATTAGTCTCTGCCTATAAAGGCGGAGACTAATGTTTTCGATAGAGCTAAAATTGCATTACTGTATGGTCCCATGGGGGGGCTTGGGCTTCTATTTTCATGAAGCAGGAGGTCCCATGGGAAAAGAAAAATTGTGCTACGGGATTAATTGGAATCTTTTCCAGAAAAATAGGAGTCCCTACCTTTTAGAAATGAATGTTTCAGCTAGTGAAATTGGGGTGGGGCTAGAAATTGCCCCTACAGCTTAGGAGTTTTTTATGCCACTTGTCTCTCATCTAAAATTTTAAATTCTTATTAGAAAATAAAAATGAGAGAATTTTGATTTATTTATTATTTTTTATCAAAGCACTACAGTTCATTCCTTAAATTTTGGAGCTTAAAATTTTAAGCAGAATTGTAAGATTAAATCCATGGGACCAAAAACTTTAAAATATTCCTAAAAAAGTTAAGCAGCATACGCTGAGATTTTTAAGGAAGCCCCCCTCCATGGGACCACCCTTAGTTGATGCATTGGGATTCGTGTGGGTGGTTATTTACGGGCTTAAACCAAAGTCTGTTTGTTTTTAACTATTTTCTTGCTTGGAGATTGCAGATTTATTTAGCTCGCTGTTGGCTAGCAGCTAATATCCTAAGGGTTTAGATTTCTTAAAACAAAAATTGAAAAGCCTGTCCAATAAAAATAAAGAGGGGAAAGTATTAAACATCGTTTCCTAATGTTTCATCCATTCTTTTGGAGAGGGCACATGGTACTGGAGCTAAATGCATGGCACAATAAAATGTGGTTCACGTGCCTTGTCTGTGCTTCCACATTTTGCATTTCATGGATGCAATAATAAACACCGAATAACCCACAAATTCCATTGACATTTTACCAAAGTTTTCTTTACAACTTATGTAGAAACACCTACAGTAAAGATCTGTGCGAGAACAATATACCAATGGCGTCAAACAACAAACCATGGCAAAAATAGAGATCATATTGCTGCAGCAGCCTTTCTACATTTGTCTTTGCATGATTGTCAAATAGATGTAATTTAATTGCAATCTTTTTCTTTTATTCAATGTTGTTCACAGAGACAGATTGACGGTACTATGTTTGTATAATGTATAGTAATTCTTCTATTTTTTCAGGGCTATGATGCATCTATTTTGAAACATCAATGAGGAACACGTCTTTGTGTCGCTCATGGCACCCACCTCTACAATGAATAGCTTTTACATGAACCAAAGGCTTCTGAGAGTCCAGATTGTTGGGTTTGTCATCCTTCCGCTCTCCTACAAGCTCTCCATCCGCATTCCTCCTCCTCATAGCTTGGCTTCTCCCTGTAATTATCTTCTCTTTGTGCTCTACCATGAAGTTCCTAGCCTTGGTCAGTGGGTGCGGCTTCATGGATGAAAATATTGGCAACATGCAAACATTTTCGTTTCATTCATTTAAGATTTCAACATGCAAACATCTTCATTCATTCATTCGTTCATTCGTTTCCTCCTCCTCATAACTTGGCTTCTCCTGGTAATTATCTTCTCTTTGTGCTCTGCCATGAAGTTCCTAGCCTTGGTCAGTGGGTGCAGCTTCATGGATGAAAATATTGGCAACATCCAAACATTTTTCGTTTCATTCATTCAAGATTTCAAGAACCCATGTCCATGGGTTGGAGAAAGAACATGTCAAGAAAATTTAGGTTCATGCTTAGAAACTTCCCAGATCATGAACTAGGTAGCAAGTTTTTTAAATTTAGGATTCCAATCTGAAAACTGCTTGAGACAGAACAATGTCTCTCGAGCTTCTTCCAACGATTGGAGATATATAAAGAAAAAAATGTATATTATGTATTCACATATATTAAGATTTTTGTAAGGACATTTCTATGTCCAATCTTGTTTCTCCACTTTGATCTCTTGTAATTTAATTTATTATCAATATCAAATTTATTGACATTTCAATCCTCATGCTTTTTTGTTCTTCATGATCTGCAATCGGTCCTATCTTTTATCCGCCTTCCATGGTACCTAATTCCTTTGGGTAAATGTAAAACTACAAAGAGACGAAGTAGTTAATCAGAATATTATTACTCTTTGAGAATTTGAACTCCATAGATTCCTTCTGATATACCTAGTTGCACTTTTAGGTAGGTTGTGCAAGGTTTAGAATTTCAGAAAGAATAATTTTTTATATTTGGTAGGAAAAGTGCATTGAAATCCAAGGTTTGTTGAGCACCTAAAATGTCTGGCTGTGGTCATTGATTGATCTTTCAAAAGGAAACATTTATGGGTCCACAGGCTAATTAATGGCAATAGTTACCAAAATTCTGCTCTGTTCATTTTATAGATTTTTATTTTTATTTATGGGAAGGTTATGGAAAAGTTTTGCAAGTATTCAAGGATAACAAATTACAAAGCGGTAGTCATTGCTTATTTACCATCCTTCATTACTACTATTTTAACATTTTATATGATGCTTTCTAATCTATAATTTGTTTCATTCCACGCAAAAGCTCGAAAGAAGAAATCCAAATTCACTGCCTTCTCTTGAAGAGGGTCAGTTTTATGATAGGTTGATAACTTGTATCCTGTGTGGTATTGTGCTTGCTTATTTTTTGGTTTTGTTATTAGAGATTAGAAGAGCTTTGCTATTTTAGCTATGTGCAAATTATCATATGGAAGTTGCCTGTTTGTGGTCATGCTTTATTTAGGCATTACACATAAGGGGATTGGCCATAAATGAGAGTAGTAATGATGATGGTTAGGCCAAATAAAATTACCTCTGCCCTTGCAAGTTTTTATGAGATTGCAAAGAAAACTGTCACTGCATAATTTTCAGAAAAACAGATCTCAAAAAATCTATGCATGACATCAAAACTCTAGGCCCTATCTACAACACCCTCACAAACTTTTCTCCAATAAAATGGCTGCTCTGATTATTTGAGGTCAATAGTCTGATATTTCTTTCCAGATACAATTCAAAATCTTGTAAGAAACCACCCACGCATTAAAAATAGGAGTTGCACCCCCCTCCTTGGAACTCCCTTCTTGGAGTTGCTAACTCAATATTATATGGTCTGAAACCTAAAATTATTATCTTAAATGCTCTGAAAGCTTAACAATATGCAAGGGGTGAAAAGGTCTCTTGCTAGTCTACCCCTTCCTATTGAGCATGTCCTTATCCATGGTGTAGACACAAGTCTGTTATATTGAAAAGGCCAGACCATCTGTTATTAAAATTTGTTTTATAATAAAGGTTTTCAGAGGTGTCCAAAGATTCTTTAAAAAGCACCAAGCGACCTCCCCACCACTTCTATCTTGACAAAAAACTAGCAAATCAAAATCAACAATTGACACAAGCAACAAAGAACACCAAGAGATCAAGACAAAAAAAATATCAATAGATACTTTATGGTGGACTACCAACTTACCAATTTTTACTCATCTACAAAGATTCTTCCCAAAATGTACACATAAGAAAAAAATTCAAAACAGCTGTTTAAAAAATATTATCTTAGATAGAGTGGAGAAACAAAACAACATGGACAAGGGAAGGCACAACTTACCACCCAAAGGAGCAAATGAGGCTTGCGAGTGGTAATATTATCTGTAACCAGCTTGAATCCTTTATATGCATCAACTATCTCAACTATAGTCATGGCACCAAGCAAGAAGAACATAATCTGACTCACTTCTGCAGATGTTTCACTCAATTCATGGACTACTACATCAATTGATGGAGCCTGGCATGCCAAAAAAATTTGACAATAAGGATAAATTTGAAGTTAGATAATGCTAGACTTGCAATTTAGAACACAACCATACAAATTAAAGCACATTACTAGCATTTCCTATTTTTAAGACCACTCGAAATTCAGAACATAATTGTGTAAGATGACGAGCCTTATCTTAAACATAAGGGAATATGAATTGATTTCTCATTATTATTCTTTTCTTTATTTAACAGTTTGAATAAACTAACAACTGAATTAAGACTAAGGACATATTAACAGGACAGATGAATTGT
Source organism: Sequoia sempervirens (assembly GCA_007258455.2). Classification (NCBI taxonomy): domain Eukaryota; kingdom Viridiplantae; phylum Streptophyta; class Pinopsida; order Cupressales; family Cupressaceae; genus Sequoia; species Sequoia sempervirens. The sequence continues at coordinate 414,329,545 of VDFB02193867.1, forward strand.
CAAATGACTGAAATTGGTGTTACTTTTGGAGTCTTGCAAACAAATACTAGCAAAAAGCAGTCATCAAAGACCAACTCCAAAATACTCATAACACAGTTTCCTTACACCCAGACCTGCTTAAGGTAGGGACTCCAGCTCACGCAGAGCACTTGTTCTCAAAACATGCAGGTTCTAAGATTGATTTTGGTAGGTTGTTAACTATCAAATCAGTAATCGAATCGAATACGCAAGATTTCATAATTAAAAAATAACTTTCAATGAAATGGAAGCTCAGCTTTATGAAGCTTCTTGAGTGCTAATAATAATTATTCACATTTTAATCTCCTAAGGTACGGTGAAGACTAGTAGTTTCTTACTGAAAATTCATCCATTTGACTTTAAATCCTCTATAGATCCAATTTCTTAGCTAAAATGAAGTGCGCATGTAAGAAAAATGGAAATGCATAGACCAGTCGGATGATTGTTTGATAAACTACTTCAAGAAGTGATTAATAAACACGTGAGAAATTACAGTCATTACTCAGGATGTTGGGTTTCTGAGAGAAAGTAAAAATAATGCTAGAGATATCAAAGGAAAAGGAAAAAGAGGACTATATGATTATTATTCTTTCTAAGCATGTTCAAGGAGCTTTCAAATAAAAATTTCTCAAATCAAATAAGAGAAAGAAAAGAATGTAAATTGGAGTCACCAGAAATCTAAATATTTTAGATGAAGTCTCTAATGCATGAGGTTCAAAACTTTTTCAATTATATGTAAAGTACTATTGGTTAGACTGTGTAGGCAAGGCATATTGAGAAGAGAAGCTATTAACTAAAAGAAAGGTAAAAATTTATTCAACCCAAAATAGAGCAGTACAAATCAAGAACATATTGAGAAGCTATTGAAATAGTAGTAAATATGTCGATTTCCTAGCTAAAACTCAAAACAAATCCCGCTAGTCAGATATCTAGAGTTTGACAGCTCATCATTGACATATCTTCTGCGCTTAGAATAGTTTATGAGGAGTAATTTAATGGAAATGGAAAATGAGTAGATAGAATAAGGAAATATAAACAACTATCTTGGGGAGTATAAAAAATTTCAACATTCTACTGATTAAAGCATTTCGAAAAGAGAATTTTAATGGTTTTATAAATAGAAGGGAGTTTCGATGTTTCGGATAATTATGCATGTTCTGTTTTTTTTTTTTTTTTGGTTTTTGGTTTTTGGTAAGATTTGTAACTGTGTAAATTATTAATTTTTTTCTTGTAGTAACATATTATGAGGGCATATTGTTGTATGTTTTTGAGTTGTCAATTGCCATTGTAAAAGAGGTATGCTATGTACAAGAGAAAAATCTGAATGCAAACAATAATATAACAAACATAAATTCAGACAACACCCTTCCACATTCACAGTGGAGAGTGTGCATGGAAAACTAGGACCCTTTTATTGACACTAACAATATATATAACTACTACAGATGTTTGTGCTAGCCAAGTTTTCTTCTCCTGTCCATAATCACAAAAAATGAAAACTTCAATTCAAAAGTTAATTTCCCACATGACAAAAATATATATTTTTTAAAATAATAAATCTAGAATATTGTTGAAAGAGTCTAATTTCCAGCACGTCTCCATTGTCATCTCCCACGTGTTCAGTCAGTTGAAACTGAACTCCAGTTTGTTGTCCATCCGTTAAATTTGTTTGTTGAGTCCATCTACCACATTTCAACCTGTCCCCCATGTCTCCATAGTTGTTTCCCACGTATAAAGGTAGTTGAACTGAACTGAGAGTCTACCCATTCGCTGTCAAGTTTCTTAGTTTGCTGTCAAACTATTTCCTATAAATCTGTTCTAATTTGTTCTCCACGTCTCAGACTATTATGTTGTAGTTACCTATTTTGCTTTTGTCTCCTCATTTGAGTTGAGAACTTGAGACTCATATGTTTGAAGTTCTCTATAAATAGAGAGACATTGTAAACGTTTTGTGATGAATACAAATAGTGTGATTGTTGTAGCATTCGAATCAGATTTTTCTGTATTGTTATTTTCTCTTTGCTTTCAAATTTGGTATCAGAGCAAGCGTAGTTGATCCTGTAGAGATTTTTAGCAGAAGATCAGAAGATTGTAAAAGTTGAGGAGGAAGGGCTGCTCAGACTTAGAGATAGAAAGTAGCTGAAAGAGACTATTGCTGCAACTGTGAAGAAGGTCCAAAATAAAGTTGCTACCAGTTTTTCAAAGAAATCCAAGAAGATATTGCACAGAAGTAATTGCTGCCAACTAGTGATTGAGAACCAGACTAGTTTGTAAACATGGCAACAAATAACAACATTTCTCAGCCTCAAACTCCACTATTCACCAGTAAGAATTATGATTTTTGGTCTATAAAGATGAAAACATTGTTTTGTTCTCAAGATGTATGGGATTTGGTAGAGAGGAGTTTTGTAGAACCGCAAGATCATGTAGCCTTTTAGGCATTATCTCAAGCCAAAAAGGACCAGCTCAAAGACAACAAGAAAAAGGATGCTAAAGCCTTGTTTATTATACAGCAAGCTATGGATGATTCGGTGTTCCCAAGGGTTGTTGCAACAACTAGGTCCAAACAAGCTTGGGAGGTACTAGAAGTTGCTTATCAAGGTATGACCAAAGTAAAGGTAGTTAAGTTATAAAAATTAAGGAGAAGTTTTGAAAATCTTCTTATGAGTGGTTCTAAAACTGAAGATCATTTTTTTACTGAAGTAATGAATATTATTAATCAAATGAGGACACATAGGGAAAACATAACTGATCAAACGATGGTTGAAAAAGTTCTTAGAAGTCTACCTAATAAATTTGATGCAATTGTTTAACTCAACTATCTATAGATGAACTATTGGGATCCTTATTATCTCATAAATCTAGAATGAATAGGAATAACAATGTTTCTACAGATAATGCTTTTAGATCTCAGTATCATCTAATAGATGAAGAGGAAGATCAAACTAAAGAGAAAGAGGAAGAGACATAAATGGTCATAGAAGTTTAGATCAAGGAGAAAGGAACAATGAGTCCAATCATAGTTTCAATAACAGAGGACGAGGAAGAAATAAATTTCAAGAACAATCACCAAGGTTTGATAAATCCCACATCCAATGTTATTACTGTAAGAAATATGGTCATTTTGCAAATGAATGTAGGAAGAAACAAGAAGAAGATAAAAATGGTACAAATTATTCAGATGTATCTAATAATAATTCAAGAAGTTTATTTATCTCTTGCAATGTAGCTTAGGAAAGTTCTAAGGATGTGTGGTTTTTAGACAGTGGTTGCAGCAATCACATGACTAGGAGTAAAGAGTTATTTGCTAATCTTGATGATTCTATCAAATCTGAATTAAAATTGGGAAATCATAGTAAAGTATCAATAATGGGGAAAGGTGTTATAAATGTTTTTACTAAAAGTGGAGAAAAGAGATATATCCCTAATGTTTACTTTGTGCTTGGATTAAAACATAATCTAATGAGTGTAGGACAACTAATGCAAAATGGGTAAAGCATTTTTTTAACTATGATGCATGTACAATTATGGATAAAAATCCTAGTGACATATTAATTGCAAGGGTTGAGATGACCAGGAACCAGATTTCCCCCCTCCAGATGAATTGTAGTCAAGGAAAAGAAGAAGTTAATTTTAGAATAGTATACTTAGACCAGACATGGCTATGGCATTTGAGGTATGGTCACCTTCATTTTGATGGTTTGAGTTTATTGCAAAACAAAAATATGGTAAGAGGATTACCAGCCATAATGTAGTTAGCCAGTTCATGTGAGAGTTGTATATTAGCGAAGCAACACTGAGAAAGTTTTCTTGTAGGAAGTTCAAATAGAGCAAGGACTCCATTGGAGTTAGTTCACACTGATATATGTGGACCAATGAAAACTCCATCTTTAGGAGGAAGTATATATTTTATAACATTTGTTGATGATTTTAGCAGGAAAACCTAAATATAATTTCTCAAGCAGAAGTCTAAAGCCTTCAATAAATTCAAGGAGTTCAAAGCTATGGTGGAAAAGCAAACTGGACTATTCATTAAGATACTATGATCTGATAGGGGTGATGAATTTAGTTCTACTGAGTTTGTAGGGTTTCGTAGAGATCATGGGATCAAGAAATAGTTCACAACAAGGTACACACCATAACAAAATGGTGTCGCAGAGAGGAAGAACAAAACCATAATGGAAATGGAAAGGAGTATGTTGACGTCCAAAAACTTGTCTAATGAATTTTGGGAAAAAGTAGTAGCGTGTGTAGTTTACATTTTGAATAGAAGTCCTACAAAGAGTGTTAAGGAAAAAATTCCACAAGAAGCATGGAATGGTGAGAAACATAGTGTATCTCATCTTAGAATTTTTGGTTGTGTTGCATATTCTTTGGTACCATCTGAATTAAGAAGAAAATTGGATGATAAAAGTGACAAATGTATCTTTATTGGTTATAGTGAGAAATCAAAAGCTTATAGATTATATAACCCCATTTCAAAGAAAATGATTACTAGTAGAGATGTCAAATTTAAGGACGAAGAATCTTGGGATGGAAGTGTTGACAGTATAGTAATAGGAAGAGCACCAATATCTCATGGTGAAGAAGAACAAGAAGGTCAGGATGGTCAATCAAATCAAGTAGAACCAAGCACTCCATCAAGAAATCATGTGCAAGGTCAATCATCAAGTCATGCAGAGCATCCTACTCCTAATTCAAGTGTAAGTAATGAGTCAAATCCTACACTTGCCTCATTAAAAGGTAAGAAAATCAGGAGTTTAAAAGAGATATATGATCAAGGAGAAGAAAATTTGGATTTGTACTCAAACTTTGCTTTATTCTCTTGTGATCCTGTATATTTTGAAGCAGCAAAATAAGATAATTAGATCAAGGTGATGGATGAAGAAATGGATTATATTGAAAGGAATCAAACATGGGAATTAGTGGATCTACCTTAAGGTAAAGATTGCATTGGAGTCAAATGGGTCTATAAGACTAAGTTCAATGCAGAAGGTAAAATTGTAAAGCATAAAGAAAGATTAGTTGTAAAAGGTTTTTCACAATAGTATGGAGTTGATTATAATGGGACATTTGCTCCATTTCCTAGACTTGATATTGTCCTAATGGTTTTAACAATAGTTGCACAAAATGATTGGAAAATTTTTCAAATGGATGTCAAGTCAGCTTTTCTGAATGGTTTTCTAGAAGAAGTATATGTGAAACAACTACTAGGTTATGAAGTGCATGGACACGAAGATATGGGCTATAAATTGAAGAAGGCTCTCTATGGTCTTAAACAAACAACAAGAGCATGGTATAGTAGGATTGATTCATAAATGAAAAGCAATGGATTCAGAAGAAGTAAGAGTGACCCTACATTGTACACAAAGATCAGTAAAGAAGGTCATATTTTGATTGTGTGTTTATATGTTGACGATGTAATTTTCACTGGAAATTTGTCTGTAGACATATTTAAATAATAAATGAAGAAATAATTTGAGATGATAGATTTGGGTTTGATGAAGTATTTTTTGGGCATTGAAGTTGTTCAATCAGATAAATGAATTTTCATTAGTCAATCCAAATATGCAAAGGATGTGCTGAAAAGATTTAGGATGTTGAATTGTAATATTTTTTGGGCATTGAAGTTGTTCAATCAGATAAATGAATTTTCATTAGTCAATCCAAATATGCAAAGGATGTGCTGAAAAGATTTAGGATGTTGAATTGTAATCCAACATCTACACCAGTTGCAACAGGCACTAAAGTTAGCAAAGAAGACAAAGGGCCTAATGTTGATTCTACAATCTTCAAAAGATTAATTAGAAGTTTGATGTATCTCATAGCTACAAGGACAGACTGTCACGACCTCTTTTTTTTTATTCTAAATTATTGTTACTATTTGAAAGTTCTAACCTATTCATGCATATCAAAATTTAAGTTTCAGTAAACTAATATCATCAATTTAAAAATTAAATCAAATAACAACTAACTCAATAATCAATTGAGCAAGTAATGGTAGTGATATTCATGAATTAGACACTTTCACCCATGCCTCCCAAGTCATTTTCAATCAGATCATGAGACACTTGTAATTAAATTGAAAACCTATCAAACTTAAAGCTCAGAAGTTTCTAAAGTCAAAAAAAAAATCCACCTACTCTGATCTACTACGCATGAAAAGGAATTTAACATGTGCTAGCACGCCAAGCCCAGCCATCCAACGCCGAATCTAATCACCTCAGTCCATTCATGTTATTCACATGGGTTATACTCCAACCGCCCCTAATAAATTTCAGAGCTACCCGCATTCTACAGTTTGCAAAAAAAAATTAATGCAATTCTATCTATAAATTGAATGTATGGGCCTGCGTTTTGGGGCATCTCCGATTACCTGTGTATTTGATGTCTTGGAAGGGATTCCAGAGGAGTGTTATACTGCAGATTGTGCGGAGAGGAATTGTCTGGGAACTGCCTTTGTCTCAAACCTCAGCTAGAATTTAGCGTAACAAGTAGGATTCAAAGCTCTTTTTTTTTTTTGAATGATTGTGTGTATAATCTCCAATACATTTAAGCATTCCATAGAATTTAGTTGTAAATACTTATCATTTTAGATGTCAATAAACTCAGTGAATCTAAATGAAATCATAAAACTTTGATTTATTAGTTAGTCTGTTTAGGGAATGTTACAGCTTGTATATTTGATCACAATTAATAGAGCTCATTCACTAATCTGAAACTTATGACTGCCATTCACTAATAATGCAGAAATAGATTAGTAAAATTGGAAATGCTCTCATGTTTTGCTGCTGGAAATGTCACTGGTGTGTGTTAGATATAAAAATAAAATAAAGCTAACTGTAGTTTGAGCAGCAATTTAATCTCACATGGAAATTGATGTGTAAGTTACAATAGTCATTGTTTCAGCTCATTTTTCAGCTGCTCCTCATTTGGGGCTGCGATAGCCAATGCTTATGGTCACTATAATTGCTGTTCATAAAACTTGAATCTGCTGATTTCACTTGATAGTGTATTTATTTGCTGCAAATCTAATAAATATTTCGGTCATAAATATGCAAATGTGATTTAGATATTTCTATGTCGGTTGCTGAAATTAGTTAATATATTTAAATGTCATAATGCTGAAATGTTGATTGATTGACTGTGTTATTTGATTTGCCCAAATAAGTTTTCCTAATAAGCAATCATCACATAGCAACTAGAATCTATTTTTTTAGGTATTTAGATTTATTTTTTTCTAGAAAAAAAAAATTCCTATCAACATTTCCAACAATCAATATATATATATAGATATAGATATATATATACGTAAGTTACAATTGCATTTGTATATGTAATTAGGGGTAAGTTCTACTTGACATTTTGATAAATCACTTGCTACGTTTAGTATAGTGGAAACATTTATTTATTTATTTTATGTAGATGAAGCATAATCCGGTTATGAAGTATTAACATTAGTAATCGAAAACATTATGAATAAGACATGAATTTTCAAAACGTTGGGATGAGTTCAAAAACTCCAATTGTTAATAGATATAATAAAATGTTATAATCTTGTGGTATTAAAAAAAAGAAGTCTTATTTCTTATACGAATAATTGTATTTCATGTTGAACAAGGATTAGTAATCTTGTCTTGTAGAATTTGTTAATTTTGAAAATAAAGTTGAAAACCTCTTAAAGTGTTCCTCAAAAATTAGTCATAAGTATATGAATAAAACCTCAAATTGGAATCCCAATACAAGTATTATCCAAAATTCATGATTCTACAACATACCCAAGATTGAGTCTTAGGATGAATTTTTCATATTTAGTCATCTATGTAAATCTAATGACTTCAGGATTATCAAATTACTCTAAGGAAAATGTACAATTAGAAGAGTCCATAAAATTTCTCTAAACACGTTATTTAAATTATGGACATTTCATTAAAGTAATGAAACCATTTTTCCTAGTAAACGAGATAATACTACTTTATTCTAGCTCTAGTGATTTTTATACAATGACGCCCATTGGTTGTAAATACTTATAATTTAATCCTAGTCTTGAAAGGAGATTAATGTGATATTTGTAGATATAATGGAATTGGATTAAATATAGCGACATTGGGAACTGGGTACAACATATAGTCTGGATTGAAAACAAGAAATTGAATATGGATGAATTTACTTTAGACTTGTACATGTTAGTAGGATTCTCATTGTGCTTAAATTTTTAGTTTTCGGATATGTTCAAGACTTAAGATAATTCAAAAGTTCTTATATGAATTCATACAATAAAGTTTTCTCAAAATTTATTGCGTAGGTCATGTTCTTGAAAGATAAAGAGGAAAGAAAACACCAAAGGAAAAGAGGAATAAAGTGTGTAGCTATTCTTAAAAACTCGTTTTATTATGTTGTATGGCAATACCTTCTATGAATGGATATTGTCTAGTTATCAATTTATTTAATGGTACTTAAGCTATTTTAGGAACTTATTATTGAACAATGCATGTTGATTTACTAAATTATCTTGGGAAAATGTTATTCTTTAACTATTGTCAAATTGTAATACTTTATAAATGTTAGATTCTTGTGAGCTCCTCTCTTTATGAAAGTTTAATTATGTTGAAAACCTAATCAAAGAAAAGAAAAGAAAAGAAAAAAACCAACAGCGTTTGGTATTAATGGTGCCTCTGGTTCACGTTTACAGGTAAAGTCGTCGTGCTTGAGCTACTGCATCTATAGCCTAATACAGCTGCAATAACGACGTCTGTGGCATCGTCCCTATAAATCGCCAGGGAGAAATAAGGAACATTAGCTAATTTAATCCAAAGGGAGGGAAATCCCCTTTGGATCGATAATCTAAAAAGATAAAACAAAAATGAATCAAATCCGCTAGTGACAACCTAGAAAACTGTAACTTAGGAATTTTCAATTCAAGATATAATCGTGTGGATAATTTATTAGGAAATCATTTAAATGGGTCAAGGGAGACGAACATCATTAGGGAGTAGGGTTAGATGAATGTTATTAGATAAACAATAAATGGTCAAGGCGATCATTTATTATCCATGCTTCCCATCATGGGTAGCAACCGCAGAGGAACTGTCTAGGGGAAATAAAAACCCTAGAAAGGGTTGCGTACCCACTTTATAATAGTTCACATAAACATAGCCTAGAAAATAGAACTACATATTTTACGCCTTGATCCCGTTTGGAAGCAGGGTATGTAGGCAATCTAGGAAACGAAGGATGCTCCCAATACTCAGGCGTTTGGGAATGGGGTTAAGGTTGGAGAAATCACATAACTAGTTATAAGAGATAATCAACTAAAATACATACAACTATACTCAGAAGAATCCCGTATGGATTGCTTGATTCCCCAGGGCCATTAGGCTAAATTCCTAGGCGGGTTTCAAGTTTAGAATTACAATTTACATCCCCTTGAGGATGACGACCTTGGTACACTTTTGGTAGAAAGTGTGGTCATCAGGGAAGCGACTTAGGATCCAGATGATCCCGATGAGTTCAAGACTCTGGCCAGAGCACATACCTATCATATGATAGATGCTTGCCTTGTTTAGGTGGATGCCTATTCTGATTATATGAATAGATGTATTCCTATTCCATATGAATAGATGAAGTGAATTCTTGTTTCATATGAACAGATGATATACCTATCCTATATGGATAGAAGTTCCCAAGTATACTTGTGAATGAATACTTGAACACAAAAGACTCACCAAAAGACTCATACTGGCAAGTTGGAAAGAGGATATTGAGATATGTGGAAGGAACAACATTATATAGAATCTTGTATTC
>VDFB02193867.1:414339466-414392170 GCA_007258455.2 Sequoia sempervirens
TGTACATGGAATAACTAGATCCTCTAGTTTAAATGAATCAAGTAGTAAAAAAACAAGTTATTTCATTGTGGAGTTTGTTGTTATTTAATTCATAGGTATGCACAACATATCTAGTAATTTTAGAATTTTGGTAAAGTGTCAAAAAATGTATAAATATTAGAGGTATAATTTGAATTGAATTTTCTTAATTATATTTGAATTGAATTTCAAGTTAGTTGTCTAAAATGTATAATAGAGGTATAATTTGAATTAAATTTTCTTAATTAAATATTTGAATTGAATTTCAAGTTACTTGTAAAAAACATATAATAGCTCGATATAATTTGAATTGAATTTCAAGTTACTTGTCAAAAAGATTATATCTTGTTCTCAACTCAATGGTTCATGTTGCTTAAATCATTTAAAAAAAATATTTATTGTGATCAACATGAATGAACTTAATTATAAAATGGCATTGATTTCCCTAAAATTCTACTAGAGATCAAATGTATATTGAATATAAGGAAATATAAGTTGTAAGAGATCATAAAATAAGAAAACATGTATGTATATTGAATATTTAAAGCAAATGCATACATATATTACTTGTAAACATGTTTAAACCATAAGCAAACACATGTACATATATGTAAAGGGATTCAATACATATAAACATAACACATATTATAAGCAAAGAGGCAAATGTATATATATATCATATAAGAAAATATATGTACATATATCATAAAAGAAAAATGTAAATTAAAGATCATCAAATGTTGAATACTAAAGATAAAAAAAAAAGCAAATGTATGTTTATCATATAAGCAAGTTTAAGTTAGAGATCATCAAATATCAAATACTATTTTAAAGATCATCATATAATCAAATACACATGTGGTAAAAATCATAAATCTAGAATGCATGGCCTAATATGAATGTCTACTCCTAGACAAATGGCCATTTGAATGAGAACAGTCCTGCTCTGATGGATGTTCTGAGCCTTGCAAATAAAATTGTGTACAAGATGTATTAAATACATATAATTTTTATTAAAGAAATAATATGAAAGTTATTTTTAAATGAACTTGTATTTTTAAATATCAATCTAGAACTTGTATTTATCTATGCATACATAAATATATATTTTATGAAAACTCACATGTCCACTGATAGCAGATTCATCCACAGAGTCACATCAATCATGCACACGATCTGGACCAAGGCTAGGAGTGATATGAGGTATGTCCACTTGTAACAATATATATACACATATATATCAACTTACATGAATATCTAGTTAAAAAGAAATTTAAAAAATAATGAAAAAAGAATTGAAACATGCACATGCACACATACATGCACATCATCTAATATCAGATGACCTAAGTCCTCTAAAACAGTCGCCTCCACCATATCCACCAAACGATCAAGCGATGAATCAAAATCTGCATCCATCTGATCTATCCCATGTCATGCCATAAATGATGAATGTAGAGGACTATGAAGGTGAGATGGCATCGGTGATGATGAACCAGAACCAATCAACATATCAGTAAAAACCATAGTCTGTGCAACTACAGTATGAGCTGTAGGTGGATCCTGATGCGCACTAGTGCTCAGTTGAGAGTGATGGGATCCTGGAACTGAACAACCTCTATGTCTCAAATGATCTCTAACATGCTGTATACCGATCCCATTGTCTAATGCAATGTGGGCATATGCCTCCAATAGGTCCTCAGCCAAACAATGCAGAGTCATGTGTGACATATCTCCTGTAAGTGCATCAAGTTGTGTAGGAGTAGGGATGTCGGCCACTGTAAAAGGATCCATGGTGGTCCACTATGCTAAAAATGGTGTGGATCAGGAATGTCTAGATATCAAATACTGACCTACACGATGATCAGATATCCTAGTGGTGGTAGCCGCAATGTCACCTATAGTGTCAATTGCTTCTTTTTGGGAAGCAATGACAACCTCATCTACTATGGGGGCTAGAGTTTGGGTGAGAGCAGGAGACCTGTCACCAACCAATACCCTAAACATTGGGGGTGGTCTATCTGCTCGACGATAGGTGGGCCTATCAGCAATCCTACCACACCTCTAACCAACATATGGTGGAATGTCCAGGTAGTTAACTTTAAGGCCCAAATGGACCTCAACATACAACTGCTGAACAAAATACAATGGAATCTGGTCATTGTTTGGGTATAGAACATGTGCTATGAGAAATCGTGGGTAGATCAATGAGGCCATAGCATGATCGACACATCTAGTGACCTAGTATCCCCTAACCTTACGCACATTTTGATAAAATGGAAAACAAGTGGTTTGGTGACACTATCTTGTGTTTGTTTAAGGGAACGCCACCATGTACTTCTTCCCGCATGCAAGAAAGAATAGCAGTCACTCTGTTTGGGGAATATGCACTAGTCCTCTCAAGTTCATCTTTTAGTTTTTCTAGACTATGCAATATTAACATGCATGGTTCACTAGATATCCCTGGGTTTGCACCCTATGCTAATGAATCTCTCAAATTTTTTATCTCATTACTAGTATTTGCAAACAAAGAATCTGGCACATGTGGAACATGATCTGCATTTTCCATGATATATATATAGATATACAGTACACCTAAAAAAACAATGAGAATTTGGTAAATAATATATCTAGATAAAGAGAATACAAATCTGAAATAGAGCTTGTAATAATTCATCTACTCATCAATAATATTTTCATACTATTAACTTGATTTAAAAAGAATTGGAAGACAACTATAATCTATAACATAGCATCCTTAAATGGTTCAAATTTTAAATGAAATGATGAAAGAAAGAATAAGAATACAAAGATTAAAGTATAAAATCATTTGAAAATAATTGGGGATAAAAATATTTAATCTAATAGTTGTTAACATAAATGAACTTCAATTATATAGCCAAGAACATAAAAAATTATAGATTGGAAAGCAAAATAAATATCTCATATTACTTGAATCAAATCTAATAAAGTTTGACTTCATTGCATACTTGTTATAAATATCCCACATGAACCAATGAAACTCAATGTGTCTCCAAATTACATAAGAAGAGAGAACCAAAATGTGAAAAAGAAAAAGAAAAAGAAAAAGAAATCCATCTTTTTGTAATGAGTTTGTTAAAATTTAAAAACATTCAAGAACCCAAAAATGGTTTGAAATTGACGAGCATAATAGAAATTCTTGAAGGCAAGAGGTCATCACAAACCATTCAGTTGTGGGCTTCAAAAATTTTGAATGAATGGTTTTCCAATAAGATGTATTAACCGAAATATTCCAAATTTTTATACAATTACTAAAGATGTACAAAATGAGACCTTTACTAAATAAATTTCAAAGATTCATGTAAACAAAAAGTTTGATTGAAATAATATTGTTAAAGTTTTTTTTAACTAGCTTTTGTGGTAGAGAGGGGCATCCAGTTATGATGTGTTGGAAGAGATTAGAGTATTTAGAGGAAGTCATATGGTAAGATAACATTTCAACTTCTAAGTTTTCTTTCCCATATATAGGAAAAGGTCATGCTATTTTTGCAAGGGCCTTGTATTAAATTCTATTGTAAATAATAGTAAGGAAAAAGATAAAAGAGTTGCTCATAGACTAATAACATCATTAGTAACAAATTAAATAATTAAAAAGGCTCAATTATTAAGGTAAACTTGTCTTGAATTAAGCCTAAATCGTAAAACATTATCAAAAGTACTATCAATAAGATCATGATTAGAAAGTCCTATTGAAAATCATACTTGAGCTTTTAGCAGTAGGCTTCCATGAGTTGATAAGAAGCTAATTAATAGCACATAGGATGAAATTCAACAATTTTGACACTCTAACTCTAGATTTACATATGAGGTTGGAAACAACATTTTTTATACTCTACCTAGGCCATGATTTTTTATGAGTACGAAGAGCTTATGATAGAAATACATCCATTATTGTTGAGTTAAAAGTAGGTTAAATATTATTTTTCTTAAGAAATCACTTTTATATAAATGTAGGTGTTTTGGAGAACAAAGCTATAGTATGAATAAGTGATTGACATCTATGGCTATAAATTTCAAGGTGGGGACATTCAATATAATTCATAAGGTGTTATAATATTAAATGCTTTCATTGTTTAGTTAGTTTTAATCAATGTATGATTTATTAAACATTTTTTTAATATTTAAATGTAGGTGTTTTGGGGAGTCTAGCAGTGATAGATCTAGCTCATTGAGAAAGGATATAGGTAGAGAGAAGGAGTGACCTTGACAAGGATTAATACATGGATCACTTTAGGGTGGTAGATATGAGTGGAACATATCCATAGAGAAGGATAGGCGAAGATGATAGATATAGAAAAATGTGATCAACATAGATTAAATAACAGATAAAGCATAAATCAAATACTTTAATAGTATAAAATAGAAAATGTAATTGAGCATTTGTGGGTTTGCATCCCACCAAACATGTCAATTTGTAAGCATTGAATTAATGTAGACTTCAAATTGAATTAAGAAATCACCTCTAATAGAGTGAAAAGATGAATTACACAAAAAATGAACTAAAATTATAATGAAATACACAATAAATTATCATGAGTTTTTAACCCAGTTAAAATGTGGCTACTATTATTACCTAATTAACTAATTTATTTATTTAATGAAATTTCTTAATTATTTTGATCAATGAATTGATTGAATTATTTTCAATTTTTATCTAATTTGATTAAATATAATGTAAGATCTATGTGAACATCAAATATACCAAGACAAGTAACATAAAAATTTGTCTCAAAGTAGAGAATATATTAAATTCCAACACAATGTGAGAGACATATAAGTCAAAAATAAGACATAAGACATAATATAGAAGGTGAAATGAGAGTTAAAACATCACAAGATATTAGAAGACATGATTTATGAGAGGCACAAAAAACATGAATCAGTTAGAAAGACCAAAATTAAAATGCAAAATAAGACAAGCTATGTTTTTAGTCAATATGATGAGAGTGTTTGTTGGATCAATCCATACTTTGTATCATCCCAAATTCATGGGGAAAAATCAAAAGGAAACACATGGAAGACAAATGAAATACTTGTGACCTGAACCACAAAACAACTATTCATAGTCATTATGTCAAAATGCATCATTATTTATGTATATTAACATCATCCGCACTCTAATTAAGAACATGAAAAACAACACCAACACAAAGAGATAAAATTTAAAAAGTTCCTTCTAATGATGTTATAATAATCCTCCCCAAGTTGATCCTCTCATCCCAATCATCATACTTAATGTTTTGGTACTTGAATCATGTTTATTATATTATGTGCTCCTCAACACTATGTAAATTAGAACTCTTAATAAACATTTTTTTAAGAGGAAGCATTTTCTCTTTCTATTACCATAACGATTATTCTTGTTTTTGTAACTTGGTATTTCTACTTGTAGATTTTCAACTTTTTATTATGTAAACCATTCTTTGATACCCAAGTAGTTTGAAGACCCTTTTAAGATGAAGAAAATATAGATTTATCATTTGTAATCCTCATCCTTCCTTGCTACATGAGTAATTTTTTTTAGGAAAACCATGTTTAGGAATGAAAATATCCAATCCCTTATGCTTCTAAACTAAAGTTTGCAATGCATATGGTTCTTTTGGCCTTATAGATTCTTGAATCATTTTATAATATAAAACCTACATATAACCTACTTTGGCTCTAATAATTGTAAACCCTTTAGGAATTCTAAATTGTTGCATCTTGTCTTGATTTTCCCACCATTGTTATTCCTTTTGAAATTTTTACAAATTAGGTAAAGAATCCTTGCACTTATATAGAGGATCCTTAGGTATGTTCTTAAAATTATTTAAGGTTAAATGACTTAATCTAAAATAAAGGCATATATGGATCTCTTGCAATTGTAACCTCTTTACTATTGTGAACATATTTGATACCTTGATGGCATGACATAGATGATGTTGCTTGATATTGCTTTATCCATGGATAACCAAGTAAAATATGAGATACATCTAAAGAAGAAATAATATGACATAGAATAAGAACTTCCCTCATCTTTTAGACCAAAAAATTAAGGTGAAATAATGTATCCTATAGTTTCAATCAACATATCATTAGTCAATTTTAAAGAAATCCTCAAATATGCATATGCTTGTTTATAAAATGATGATAAAACAAAAATTATTCAATGCATACATTTTATTGGTGAGTAAGATCAATAAACACACCCAAGTTACATGGTTCATGATCCACACAAAACCAAAGGACCATTATAATTATTTGGTAATATCTCACAATGTGAAAAAGGTGTCAAAAAAATTAGCATACCTAAACTATAAATTGACTTGTCATAAAGTGGGTGGGTAGCTTAGTGGTGGAGATTTGCATCCTAACTAGTTCATGGAAATTTCAACATGGTATTAGAGCCAAGCTAGGTGCATTTGACACCTATGTTGTGGCTCAAGGGAGTGTGTTGGAGAAATGATACACACCTAAGCCATAAAAGGACTCATCACAATGTGAGCCATTAGCTCAATAGTAGAGCATCCTAACACCAAATGGGAGGTCCTAAGTTTGAATACTGGTTAGTCCATAGAAATTTCTATAAAAGTCAATCACTAGTACATAAGAAGAAGAATAAGTACCCTTATAATTTTTATTAATACCAACAAATCATTCCTCACATGTAGGTGAATCAATGATTTCAAGCTCGTCAACATGTATATGTACCTCAATCTCATGACCCTCATATAAAACCATTTTATTAGATTTATTTAGTGTAAAATATTTAAATTTTCATTTAGGAGGAACAATTGAAGGATTGACCCCAATATTAACCCCCTCAACCTAATTTTTTTTTTTATCAATCAAATCCTTAATCAATTATTCCTTAATCCCATAAAATGTTGAGTATAATTACAATTAACTCTACAATTTAATAACAAAATTCTTTCTCATTATATATCTTTTGGGAATGAACTTAGATTTATCTAATGGCCTAATAGGAGGAAGTGTAATCATGTTTGCACTAAGTAAATTTTGAAGCACATATTACAAAGGAAAAAGTTGGAGGCTTTAGAGTCATAATATTAGAAACATTTATAATGTATAGTTTGTACAATGGTCATTTTCATTATTTTTTACTATCCTTTTGGAAATAATTTTTCTTTTCAAATTTACAAGGGTAGGATGATGTAGATGAAGCATTAGAAGATCCATAATTAAGTGTGGTAGCCTCTAACAACTTTAGTTCTTAACATTCATCTCACTTGCACATGCATTAAGAATGTATATACTTTGTAGATCCTTGTTTACAGTCAAAAAATCTAAAATAATAAACTTCAATCCAACATTCCCAATATTTGCATTGACCAATTTCAATATTAAAAAATAGACCCAAATGGAAGATAATACAATCATTTAATAGCATAATATTTTAAATTTCATGGGAAGAACTTAGCCAATAACTTATCATCATACACAAAATCCAAATATGTAGCACTAAAGAACCTTGAATGTGTCATGGGATCTCCTTTAACATTGTGCATCTCAAATCTAGGATCCAAAAATCCAACAAAAAATGGATATGTAAAATTTTCAATAGAAATTGAATTGTGTTTGATTTTTATATGTATGTCTTTTTTTGTTTCCATTAGGTAAGGAATCAACATTACTTTTCATCTCAACAAGCCTTTAAACATTAATGTCAAGGGTAGATAGAGGCACACTAGGATTAAGGACATGAATGAAAGTGGCAAGATGAGAAATGGAAGGTGGTGTATAAATTTGTCATGACATAATAAATGAGTGTGGAGTGACAAAGACTTGCGTAGGAATATCATAGTGAGGGGAACATGGGAAGTGTAAACAAAACTAATGAGAACTAATGTGGAGAGAAGAGAACTATGTGCATCATAATAAGTAAGCATGAGATGAGATCTAGGAAAAAGGAGAGGATAAATTTGGGGAGATTTGGTGGAAGGAGAAATAAATTGCATAAGATAGATAGGAGTAAAACAATAAGGAGGAATACATGAAGAAGAAGCTTGGGATGGAGGGAAAATGGCACATCACTCAAAGGGATTGTTGAGCTTATCCTTTTACCTATTTAACTTCAAGTACTTTCTTTCCACATGGCTTATTAATCAACATAGTATATGAAGGAGATCAATCATTGTACTAGGATTAATATTACTAGCCAAATTTGCAAGATCCAAAGAAAGGTTGTGTGCATCAAAGCTATATCTTGATTACCATTTTCTCAACAAGGGCCTCATGGTCAAATGATTCTTCTCCATTATGATAAATTTAGTATCATGCATATTCCCAATCATACCAATTTTAGCTTGATTCACAACCATGGTGGGATTGAACTATGACTTCTTACTAGGAAAAGAGGATGATTTTGGTATTAGAAGGAAATAAGGATCGAACAATGTTTAGATTTGATTAAGAAATTAGACAATGAGAAAGCACTTAAATCTAAAAACTAAATAAGATTCAAGAAAACCTTTATGGCCAAATTGTAGGACATACCAAATTAAATGGCTTTGCCAAAATGAAAAGAAAATAATTTCTTTAGAGTTTTCTTTTCTAATTAGCTAGGATAAATAAATACAATAAGTAAACACACAAATTACCTTCGAACATACAATTGAATTTAAAAATACTAGAAAAGCACACTATAGAATTGACAAAGAAGGTTAGGGTTTTTAGCTTCATTTGTTATATGGATATATTTTATTGTAATGTACATAATCAATGATATGATTCTTGATTTTTTATAAGATTTAATATTATGACACCTTAACAAACCAAGATATGACTTTCATGGTTCACTCCTACATGTATGGAATTTACATTTGCATCTACAAGTTTGACCCTAAATTTGTAGTTTTAAAATTATTTTGTGACCTTGACCCCTACACTTCTAGTATTTAGGAATTTATTTATCTCCGTTTCTTAGACTATGTTGAGAGCCATTATAATGTTTTTTTGCACTAATTTTGGGAGGAAACTCATTTTTCCTTACTCAAACCCTTGGATTGATTTAAAAAAATTGAACAAGTTAAAATACATGCCAAATATAAATGCAAGTTCAAGGGGTGTAGTTTTGAATTATAGACCTCTCATCCCCTAACAGATAGTTGATAGTTTTCATATTCATTTTTCTCTTGAAAGGTGTTTAAAAAGACAAAAATATATGCAAAATGGGGAAGAAAAATACTATATTGAAAATGCTTTAAAAACTTTCAAACAAATGCAATTTCAATTCATTTTAGCTTGTCAAGTTTAGCCATTAACTTGAACTCTAAAAAAATCAAATTTTAAATACCTAGTGCTCGATATGCAAACTGGAATGATGAACTTTGAAGAGATGAACTTAAATTTGCTTTTGCTAGAAAGAAAAATGTCTATTTGGTCGCCGTCATGCTCTCAGTTCGCCGCATGCACCAAGGATAGTGACTGGTAAAACAACAAAGTAAAAGTGACAGGTTAAAATGAAAGAATTTTTAGTTTTTGTCATATTTAGGGAGTTTGGTCAAACCATGGGTTCAGTCGAACCAAATCTTTGGTTCGGTTGAATCATTGGGTTCGGCCAAACCCATTCAATATGGTGAAAACAAAAAATGTGAAATTTCCTTCCTCTTATAAAGTGTAAACCGCTATTCTAAAGCCACTCGTAGTAGGTTTTGAATTCATGGGGATTTGATGTTTTATGATAGTATTAGCATTTGAATTGATATGATTAATTTGAACTCATGTCTCTCCATTGTACAAGCATATTTGAATTTTGAATAAAATGATCAAGGGTTGTTTCGTTCATCTCACTATTTTGGCCTGTATGATTCTTGTTTTAGGTTTAATTCAAGGAATTAATTAAAATGCTTGAATGGGATTGTAGGTGGATATGTTTTGTATAAGGATTTGATAAGTAGTATTGGGTTAGAATACATATTGATGATATTGTAAACCAATGTTATCAAGGATATTATATGTTATGTGTTAAATTTGTCATAAACCCTTAGATGCTTATAAATTTGACTCCTCCAATGGATATATGGCATTGATCTAAGTTGTACTTATTCATATGGTTCAGTATTTGTTTTCCTTTACCTAGAGCTTACTACAAATTGCAAATCAATGACTATCTTATACTATGAAATGTTGTTGTAATTATCTCATGCTACAAATAGTTGATATTATTGATAAACAACCAAATTCTATTCGGTATTATATTATTATGTTGAGCTATTAAGTGAGATTATTTGTTGTTTTTAATGTTGTTTATGATGATGGTGCATATGTTCTAAACACATTAAGGGACCACCCTCTTGGGTCTTGCAGAGCTCAAAGTGTAGGTCTTTCAAATCCTCATCAGTTGGTCCAAGTCCTTCAAGCTGCCCTTTATTGGAATTTGCAATTCCATAGGTAGATTAGAAGATCAACCTGCTTACCATAAAAACAACCAATACCTTGCATATGTTTGTGGTGGAGGTATTAAAGAAGAATTGTATGCCTCTATTTCTATTCATTAGATATACCTTAGCCTAGTATATACTTGGGCTAAGTCTACAATTGCTTTAGACTTATGCAATGAAGGCTATGTGTGATGAAATCCTAGTCCTCAACCAAGATGTGGGTAGATTATGGGAGTTTTTCCAAGACTTGAGGTTGGTCGATAAAAATGTGAAAGACTAAGCTATTTTATTTTTTCCATCTTATCTTAGACCATTTTACGAGAATGGGGGTGGTAATGTATGAGAAGATCTTTAGAAACTAGGCATGAAAATTGAAGGTTAAAGAGAATGGGGGTGCCAAACTTACAATACTCATTGCCCCTTGGTCGTTGATTTTCCCTGAGTGCTCTCAACCTCATCCTTGGCGCTGGTATTGACCTTGTTTTCACTCCTCCAAACTCTTCCTCGACGCTGATATTGACCTTGTTTTCACTCCTCTAAACTCTTCGTTGGCGTTGGTATTGACCTTGTTTTAACTCCAAACTCTTCCTCGGCACTGTCATTGACCTTGTTGTGACTACTCCAAACTCTTCCTCGGCACTGGCATTGACCTTGTTTTCACTACTCCAAACTCTTCCTCAGTGTTGGTATTGACCTTTCACTTCTCCAATTTGATGAGCTACAACCTAGTTTTGTTAGGTTTTACAATATGTTAATTAAGTTGAAAATTTTGGCACCATTTAGCTAGGTTTTAATATTCTATAATATAGTTAAGTATATATTAGCTATATTTTACATAATAAATAATATAATTATTCCACTTATTATAATTATATATTTTATTTTTTAACAAAATTATTAAATACATATAAAATTATTATAATTAATAATTAATAATAAGTATATTTTTATATAATACAAGATATAGTTAATATAATATATATTTAATATAATAGTAATATATATTAATATGAGAGAGAGAAACTAAATTTTGATTAGTTGTTTCATGTCAACAATCCAAGGATGGCATGTGTCCTTGGGGAGTTATGCTCAAGGTAGCATTCCATTTGATTAAAGATATGATAATTCTCATTTAAG
This sequence comes from Sequoia sempervirens, assembly GCA_007258455.2. NCBI lineage: Eukaryota > Viridiplantae > Streptophyta > Pinopsida > Cupressales > Cupressaceae > Sequoia > Sequoia sempervirens. The sequence goes on from VDFB02193867.1 coordinate 414,351,046, forward strand.
ACCTCTTCAATGTACCCATTGCACACTTAAGGAGACAAAGATAAATATAGGGAAGAAAATATAGAGAGAGAAGGAGATAAAGACAAACATACAAATAGAAAGGGAGACAAAGAGATAGAGAGGGGTAGAGAGATAAAGAGATAAGGATGAATAGATAGAGATATAGGAGGGTGATTGATATATCCCCCCCTATTTCTCTCTATATCTCTATATCTCCCACTATCTATGTCACTCCCTCTTCCCCCCTCTATCTGTTGAGCTATCTCTCCCTCTCCCCCCTTTCTCTCTCATTCACTTCATCTCTCCCTCCATCTCTGCTACTCTATATCTCTATCTCTATTTCTCTTTTTATCTCCCTCTCACTCCTCTCTCTATGTCTTTCTATCTATATCCCTTTCTCTCCCTCCCCCTCTCTATCTCCCCCTCTCTATCTCTCACCATATCTCCCTCCCTATCTCCCCTATCCATCAACTCTCTATCTCCACCTCTCTTCCTTTCTCTTCCCATATATCTCCATCTCTCTTTCTCTTCCCATATCTCTCTCTCTCTCTCTCCCCATCTATCTCTATCTCCCCATATATTAACTAAGAAGCCATGTAAGCATACAATAGTATATGTTGGTAAAACTATACTAGTGTTTTATTAAACTATAAGTAACACTTATCTTTCTAATGTCAAGCCTTCTTATAAAAATAGTGTTTTATTAAACTATAAGTAGATTATTGTCACCACTCTTCATTCAACATGAAATGCCAAATGTAGCAATTATTTTGTTACTTTTGTCAAGTTTCATTAACCAGGCTATTTACTAGGTTGAATAAAGTTATGTTATGACCCTTCATCTCTTTAAAATAATTAGACAATATTAGCGAGATCAGGAAGGGGAGAAAACTAAACTCCTTCAAAATAGGGGTAGTTGTGGGTTTGTTGGTTTTCTTTGTATACTATATACTTAGTTCCTCTAAGATAAATAAGTCACTTTAGATCATTTTCTTAGTTGTGTATCCTAACTAATATAGAGTAAGCTTTTTCATTTTAATTGACTACTACATAATAGTTTATGTGTTGAAAGAATTGTTTCCATTCTTTGTAGTTTTTACATTGGAATACAAATCATATTTAATTTCAAGCAATATACTTCTTTCATAAAGATATTTGTTTGAAATAAGTGCTTCATAACCCATCTAATCAAATCATAATTAACCTATCAAAAAGGAAATAGGAATTTTCTAAAGAAAAGAACACTTGACCCAATCATATGTGTATGGCCTTTGAAGAAAGGAGTGATCCACCTTAGCAATAACAACTACCTGATTTAGACCTGGGTATGTGTAGGATCATGATGGGCCAAAAAGTGGCAATATGAAAAAAGTAGCATTTTGAACTCACCGAAAAATGCGAAAATATTGAGTTGACATTTTTTTAGGGTTGGGTGTCAATACATTGCTCCATAGCAATGCCCAAGCCAAAGTACTACAAATCGGATATCCGATTTGTTTTGGATATCTAATTCATGTCTAATATCTAATTTGAAAAAAAAATGTAATATTTTAGTGCTATAAATCAGATATCTAATTTTTGCACACATATACCCAAGAGTAATTAGGAGCTGGAGGGTAGGTGAGAGAGAGAAAGGGAAAGGGAGAGAGAGAGAGAGAGAGAGAGAGAGAGAGAGAGAGAGAGAATTAGGAGGGGGAAAGGGAGAGGGAAAATGAGAGAGAGGGGGAAAGGGATAGAGAGAGATATATAGAGATAGAATTAGGAGGGGGGAGGTAGAGGGGAAGAGGGGAAGAAGGGGAGAGGTAGAGAGAGATAGAGAGATAGAGAGAGAGAGATAGAATTAGGATGGGGAAGGGAGAGGGGAAGAGTGTTGAGGGTAGAGGATAGAAGGTTTAAGGGTTTATGGTTGAGGGGGTAGGAGGTAGAGACTTGAGAGAGAGAGAGAAGGAGCGAGTGGGAGAGAGATAAAGGAAGGGAGGGTTAAGGGTTTAGGTTTAGGGGAGAGAGATAGAGGGAGTGAGTGAGTGAGAGAGAGACCTAAGAGAGGGAGAGGGGGTAGGATATTGAAGCTACTTGAGAGAGAGAGGGAGGGAGTGAGAGAGAGATAGAGGGAGGGATGGTTAAGGGTAGAGGGTAGATGGTTTAAGGCTCTAGGTTAAGGTGAAGGGGAGGAGATAGAGGATTGAGGATAGAGAAAGACCTAAGAGAGGAGAAGGGGTAGGAGGGAGATACTTGAGATAGAGTGAGTGAGTGAGAGAGAGATGGAGAGAGACCTTAGAGAGGGAGTGGTAGAGAGAGAGAGAGAGAGAGAGAGAATTAGGAGGGGGAAGGGAGAGGGGAAGAGTGTTGAGGTAGAGGATAGAAGGTTTAAGGGCTTATGGTTGAGGTTTTAGGATGAGGGAGCAGGAGGAGAGATTTGAGAGAGAGAGAGGAGGGAGGAGGAGAGAGATAAAGGAAGGGAGGGTTAAGGGTAGATGGTAGAGGGTTTAAGGGCTTAGGTTATGGGCGAGGGAGATAGATAGAGGAGTGAGGAGGAGAGAGAGATCCAGAGAGGGGAGAGGGGTAGATATTGAAGATACTTGAGAGATAGAGAGAGAGAGTGAGTGGGAGAGAGATAGAGGGAGGGACAATTAGGGGTAGAGGGTAGATGGTTTAAGGGTTTAGGGTTTAGGGGAGAGAGATAGAGGGAGTGAGTGAGTGAGAGAAATACCTAAGAGAAGGAGAAGGGGTAAGAGGGAGAGACTTGAGATAGAGTGAGAGAGAGAACTAAGAGAGGGAGTTGTGCTAGGAGGGAGAGACTTGAGAGAGACAGATAAAGGAAGGGAGGGTTAAGGGTAGAGGGTAGAGGGTAGAGGTTTTAGGGTTTAGGGTTTAGGGTTAAGAGGAGAGAGATAGAGGGAGTGAGTGAGTGAGAGAGAGACCTAAGAGAGGGAGAGGGAGTAGGATATTGAAGATACTTGAGAGTGAGAGAGGGAGGGAGTGGTAGAGAGATAGAGGGAGGGAGGGTTGAGGGTACATGGTAGATGGTTTAAGGGTTTAGGGTTAAGGGTGGAGGGGAGAGAGATAGAGGGAGTGAGTGAGTGAAAAAAAGACCTAAGAGAGGGAGAAGGGGTAGGAGGGAGATACTTGAGATAGATTGAGTGAGTGAGTGAGAGAGAGACCTCAGAGAGGGAGTGGTGCTAGGAGGGAGAGACTTGAGAGAGAGACATAAAGGAAGGGAGAGTTAAGGATAGAGGGTAGAGGGTTTAAGGGTTTAGGGTAGAGGGAAGAGAGATAGAGGGAGTGAGTGAGTGAGAGAGAGGGGGTAGGAGGGAGAGACTTGAGATAGAGTGAGTGAGTGAGTGTGTGAGTGAGAGAGAGAGACCTGAGAGAGGGAGTGGTGATAGGAGAGAGAGACTTGATAGAGAGAGAGGGAGGGAGTGAGAGAGAGATAGAGGGAGACATGGTTAAGGGTAGAGAGTAGAGGGTTTAAGGGTTTAGGGTTAAGTGTTAAGGGTGTAGGGTTATGGGTTATGGGTAGAGGGGAGAGAGATAGAGGGTTTCAGTGAGAGAGAGAGGGAGGGAGTGGGAGAGAGATAGAGAGTAGAGGGTTAAGGGTAGAGGGTAGAAGGTAGAGGGTTAAGGTGAGGAGATAAGAGGAGAGAGAGAGAGAGAGATAGACCGAGAGAGGAGAGGGGCGTGGAGGGTGAGACTTGAGAGAGAGAGGGAAAGAGGGAGGGAGTGGGAGAGAAAAGGGGTAGGAGGGTTAAACATAGAGGGGTAGAGGGTTTAAGGGTTTAGAGTTTAAGGGTTAAGGGTTTAGGGCTTAGGTTTAGGTAGAGGGGAGAGAGATAGAGGGAGTGAGAGAGAGAGAGACCTAAGAGAGGGAGAGGGGGTAAGAGGGAGAGACTTGAGAGAGAGAGAGAGGGTAGAGGGTTTAAGGGTTAAGGGTTAATGGTTTAGGGTTTAGGGTTATGGGTAGTGATGGAACTTCAAAGTTTGGTTCTGTGTGTTCTATTTTATCCTTCCTTGTGTCTCTGGTTATCTATGGTGTTTGGGAAAAGCCTAAGGTTGGGGTTATACCTTCGTCTTCATGTAAAACCCTAGTGTTCATCTTACACATTGGATGGGATCTATTTGGCCGTTACATTTTGGGAAGGCTTTAAAATTACTTAAGCCCCATCTCTTCATCTGGGTTGGGCCCACTTTTGTTTTATCTTTTTATTTCCCTCACCTGACTTTATTTTTCCTAAGTCTTTTGTTGGTCCTGTGTTCCCTCATTAAAGCAACTTATGTCATTGTTTTTCATCATCCTAGTGATGTCCCCTTATTCCTTTAGGGGAGAGGGTCCAATAGTCATACAAGCTAACTTTCTCAACATGTAGCACTTGACTGAAATATCGTAGAACATTTTTTTTTTGAAATGTAGACTAGTCTCTTATTTATCTATAACTAAGGTTTAGAGGCATGACTCATCATTCAACTCATCACATTGGCAGATCTTTTGAGAAGTTTCTAAAATTTGACTTTTTAAAGGTTCGACCAAAACTTAATCATGGAACCCCCAATAGTTGAACAAAAAATATCATTTGTTGCTTGTAGAATATCATATTTTTATTTAAATTAAAATTAATATACAACCTAAGTGGACCAAATACTTATTGATAACCATAAATCTTTGATATATCTAACTTTTATATTCAACAGATATGGACTAATAGTTGAACACAAAAAATATATTTGTTTTTATAAAAACAACACATAATTATATAAAATACAACTTATATTGAACAAAAATGGACCAATAGTTGAACACTAAAACTTTTTCAAAATCCTTCACATTTAATGCGAAAATTCATGTTATTTATTGTGCTCACCCTTTATATTTTTGATAGGAAAAACTATTAATATAAAATTCTCCAATGCTTGTACATTGCTACCCAAATTTTTGTACACATAAGAACAATATTTTTTCACTATGATAACAAGACTTGTTTAAATGAGTGTCTTATTTTATTAAATGAGCACTTTATTTTTTAAATGATATACTTGTTGTCACCTAGAAATTGCACACTATGCAAAGTTATGAAAACTAGGCTTCCTAGAGAAACATGGGATCATTTCAAGGCTGTGGGTCACTTGAAGTTGAAATGAACCTCTGGAGAAGGCTGGCTTCCTTTGGTGTCACCTAAACTATCAATTCTTGTGAGGTAAAGGGAGAAGGAGTGCATACAAATGAAACTAAACTAAGGTAATACACCGAATTGATGAGATTAATGGAATACTTAGACTACACTTGAAAATTGTCAATGATCATAAGGATACACATCAAATTCTATGAGCTACTCATTAACATATGACAAATAGGTTTGATGCACACACTTTTCAATAAAGGAAAGATTTTCACATAATGGAATTTATGTGTGATTATATAAACACAATTTGTGATTCAAGTAATGGTGCTTTTTTACAAAGGTATGAAACACCAGATAAAGTTATAAAGGAATGAAAGAATTCACAATATAACTCGATCATTAACCTGAAATGCACAACTTCTTGCAAGAAAAATGACGAAAATCTGAAGCATCAACAGTGGTCAAGGAAACTCTATACTTTTTATTCCAAAAGTCAAAGTGAGTTACAAAGCATACACCAGCTGAGAGAGGATTGCTAAAAATCACTAACTCTTTTAATGTATTATCCGAACTGCCTACAAAAAGGAAAAAATTGCCTTATATATCAAAAATGTGTCAACCCCTTTAGGGTTAACAAAATATCTCCCTTCAGAAAAAATCTCCCATAGATCTCTTAGTGGAGTTAATGTTGTGTTCGATTGCATCCCTGTTGTCCGGGTTGGTGTGAAGAGTTGCCTCTAGGAGTGGTCTTCTTCAGATCTTTCTGCAACCATCGCATTTACTTCCTCGTATTGTGTCCGCCTTGAACCTCTTTAGCTGAGCTACCTTCAATGCTTTTGACTTTAGAGCAGAAACACATTGTCTTTGTTTTGTTGATCTTCTTTTCCGAGGTATCAATTAGTCAAAACATCAATGGTTCATCTTTGGCTCCTTCTGATTGGTTGGTTTGTTCCACGTAGATCCCTCAGACGATCAGAAGCTCCTCTAATTAAAATCACATCTCGGCAAGACACTGAAAGTCTCTCACCGATGCAATTATGCCCCTTGAAACTATCAGCACAACATGTGACAATCGGTGAGACATCTTAGAGAGCTTCAAAAGTCATATTGATATCACCAAAAACATCGGCAAGACAATTGACATCGGTCTGAAGTCACAGCAAGCACCACTGAGTCACACCGATACCACTTTTATTTGGTGACTCCATCGCTATCAGCAAGAGATTGTGTGTTCGAGAAGACCTCATAGAAAACTTTTCCTATGTCTAGGTGAGCACATCCATGTTAGCAAGACCCTACCGGGTCGATGAGACCTTTTAGCGAGCTCATTTTAGTCACCCTGAGCTCCGTTCATTTCTTTCAATGAGACACTAAGCCGCTAGGAAGACATCGTGATGACTTAACCTTCCTTGGGTGAGGCCCCCGGCTTTCGACAAGACACTTAATTGGTCACTGGGACCTCATGGCGAAGCCATCGTATTACACTGACAACATTCATTTGTCAAGCCCCCTTGTTTCGGTGAGACCACATGCGGTTGGTGAGACCGCATGCTGAAGGCATCCTGCTTTGGAAAAATCTTTTTTCAGTTGGGGAGACTCCCTTTTATCGCCGAGACACCTTGTCGAAAACCCTAACCACTTGGAGAGCTCCAAATCGACTTTGGCCAAAGCTTGCTAGGTCAGTGAGACATCTCAGCAACCTCCTCATCATTCTATGAGTTTTCCTCGACACCTCCTCGAGCTTTTCTTCATCAGCAAGAGTCTATTAGTGTCACCCTAAATTCACTCTACTTTACTGAGCTCCGCATTCCTTTTGCTGAGACATTATCAAGTTGGGAAGACTTCATAGTGAGGCTAATTTGTCATATCGATATCCCCTCCTGTCACTAAGACTACATCACGTCGGCAAGAGATTACCACAACGGCTAAGAGCTACACCAATGTAAAATGTCAGGGAGACCTCCCAACATTCAGTAGGACCTATGGCGAAGCTCAAACAACTCTTCGATGAGACTTTAGGTCTTCGGTAAAACACTGTGCCGATATCACTTTCTCTCAGCAAGGCTTTGGCCAGTCGTCGAGACATCTTGGTGACTTGACCCTCCTTTTGGAAAACTGTGATCCCGTCAGGGTGACCCTCTGATTTCATGGAGACCTTGTGGAAAAGCTCCCATTGTTTTGTTGATGAGTTTAATTTCTCTTTTCTCGAGGAGACATCACCATCTTGGCAAGACCGTACGCCGATATCAAACTTTCTCAGTGAGGTATTTTTGTTGTCGGTGAGACTCCTACTGAAGGAAAAACACATATCAAGGTCCTCCTTTCTTTCAATGAGACAACCTCTACATCATCGAGACATCACGGCGATTCCTCCATCCTTTACCGAAACCATCATCTCATGTCGAGGCTACTTCATCTATCGACAAGACTCCTGAGTGTCAGTGAGAGATCTTACCGAAAGAAAAATGCTACCCTGAGACCCACCATTCTATCGGCAAGACATAATGCCTTCACCAAGACATCATGGTGAAACTAATTTCTTTGGCCGAGACCATCTCCGTTCGCTGAGACATTATCATGTCGGCAAAACCTTACCTTGATGGTTGGAAACTACACCGATGTCAAATATGTTGGGGAGACTCTTGAATTTGGTGAGACATTCTGATGAAGGCACCAACCTTTGCCGAGAGCCCATCCTTTTGGGAAGACATCTTGCCAAAGGAAAACTTCAAGCCGAGAGCTCCCTGGTGAACTACCATTGGTGTGACCTCTTGCATTTGGCAAGACTCTTTGTCGATATGCCTCCCCTCGCCGAGCCTCACCCTTCTTGTCGGGGAGAGATGACCATATCGGTAAGACCATTTTTCAAGGGCACAACCCTATACTGAAAGCATCATCCCCTTGGAAAAATAATTGTTATCAGGGAGACTCCTGCCAAGCTTCATTACTATCGCCAAAACATTAACCCATCGGCCATAAATTCACTCGAGATGATGCCTTCATTCAGCGAGAGCCCTTTTAGTTGGCAAGACATTTTGAAGGTCTTGGCAACTCTCTCCTTAAAGGATTTTCATGCCAAACTTGAACAAGGAAGGCTTCTGAACTGAGTTCCCTATGACCTAGCATTAGATTCATGACTTTTACCCTTGTGCAAATGCTCCATTTGGCCTTCTTGAACCTCTGTCACATGATTTATCCTACCTGATTGAGCCTGTGGGTGAAAATTAGGTAACATTTCTGGTGACCTTTGCTGGGTGTTTTCCTGCTAAACATAGAAACTAGTAGCCAAAACTTGTGCATTAGGCATGGAGTCATTAGGAGGCTCAGATAAAAAATAAAAATATGAGTTTTGCACATGGCTGCAACTTGCTTGAGACCTATAGGACACAACAAGTTGCCAAAAGAAAAGTAAAATAGGGGAAAATGAAAGAGAATATTATTGTGCCATCACAGCACCCAGGAAATAGAAAATAATTAACCTAAAGCACAGAAGCACTTATTAGAAACATAACCTAACCTAATATGTACAATAGAGGAACTCCTTCAGACTTGAAAACAGGGCTTAAGGTGTATCCCATTGACTGGGATAGGGAGTACTTCCCCTTCTATTGTAGCTAGTTGATAAGCATTGTGATCCTTATAGTCTCTAATAATGAATGGGCCTGTCCACATGTTGCCAAACTTGGTGTGATGGCCTGGCCTACTTTTCAAAACATCCCATTTTAGCACAAGATCTCCCACCTTGAAATTTTTTTTCGTAGCCTTCTTGTCAAATGTCTTCTTTGTTTAGAGCTAATGATACTCCAAAACCTTCATTGCTTTGTCCCTTGATTCTTCGAGCTCCATGAGCTCTGCATATCTCACAGACATTGGGTCCTATTCCTCAAACATCTCCAACTGGTGAACAATGTCTAGAGCTAGAAGCTCTATAGATAGAGGTAACCTGGCCTCCTTGCCATAGAATAACATGTATGGTGAATTACCAATAGACCTCTTAGGAGTCACTCTGTTTTCCCAAAGTGCATACTTTAATTTAATGTGCCAGGTCCTTTGATTATCCTCCATTGTTCTTTTGATAATCCTGATGAGATTCTTATTTGTGCTTTTAGCTAAACCATTACCCTGAGGGTAATAATTTGAGGATGTATTCAAATGAATGCCATGTTTAACAGCCCAATCAGTTAATCTTAATCCACAAATACAAGAGCATTATCAAATATGATAGAGTCAGGAACTCCAAATCTGGTGACTATGTCCTCATAAAAGCTGAAAATTGAAGATTATTTTGCTTCTTTCAAAGCTATCACTTATGTCCACCATGTGAAATAGTTTGTGGCAGTGAGCACCCACTTGTGACTAGTACTGGATGGTGGATTAATCAGCCCAATAAATTCAATTCTCCATCTCATCAAGGGTTGCTCCACCTGAATTGGATGCAGAGCCATAGCGGGTAGTTTTTCTTTTCCTGCAAACAAGGCACATTTGATACACTTTCTTGACCAAGCATATGCCTCCTTAAATAAGCTAGGCCAGTAGTAACCAGCTCTCATGATTTTCCAAGTAGTTGTCCTTGGAGAAAAATGACCCCGTGCAGCTCCATCATGAAACTCATGAAGTACCCTTTCAATCTGGTCAATGTGAATACATCTTAATAGAACACCATTTAGATCCTTTTTAAAAAGAACATTATTTACCAGCACATATGGTATGGACTACAGTCTGAAGTATCTTCTTTTAGGTCTATCTAAACTTGGTGGACACTCACCAGTTTGTAAAAAATGGGTCATATCTTGAACCCAATTAGTTGTTATCATAGGAACATCATCTTGAGCATCCTGAGACTCATTTGTATTAGCGAAAACAACATCCTTTTGTGATTCATTTTCACTGATTAACCCTATAGCAAGTTTTTCACAGAGACCTTTACCTCTAACCAATTTGGTAATCTTGATATCCACATCATATTCCATTACCTTAGTGATCCACTCTGCCCTTTTTACATTCAAATCTTTACTCAACAAAAATTCCTTGACACTTGAGTGTGCAACCCGAATATGAATTTTATTGTTTGAAATTAGAGGCTTACACTTCTTCAGGCTTCTGATCACAAAAAGAACATGTTTCTCAACAAAAGTATACCTCTCTTCATAGTCAGCAAGTACTTGACTAAAGAAAGCTATGGGATGCTCAAAGTTAACACTATTTTTCTGTACCAGCATAGCAAAGATCGAACCAACACTGCCAAAAGCATATAAGAAGAAATCTTTAGAAAAATTTAGATTTACTAGTGTTGGAGCTAATGCTAAAGCTTCCTTAATTTCTTCAAAACTGTGTTTTGCTTCTCCAGTCCAACTAAAAATTGCATTCCTTTTAAGCAGGGCGGTCAAAGGCTGTAACAGGTTTACGACATTAGGGATGAACCTTCTCAGAAAGTTGATTTGGCCCAAAAAGCTTGGAAAACCCTTCTTATGATTGGGTAATGGTAACTCAAGTATGGCTTTGACTCTTTTAGGGTCAATAGTAATTCCTTGCTTTGACACTATGTGTCCTAACAATTTCCCTTCATGAACAACAAAGATACTCTTTTTTAGATTGAGATAAATACCAAATTCTCTGCATTTTTCAAAAACTTGCTTAAGGTGCAACAAATGTTCATCAGTGTTCTTAGAATAAACTGTAATTTCATCTAAATAAATTAGAAAAATCTTATTAATCAAACTTTGAAATGCCATCTCCATGGCCCTTTGAAACGTGGCACCTGCATTAGATAAACCAAAAGGCATCCTTTTGCATGCCATGGTACCCCACTTAGTTGTAAAAGCAATTTTGAACTAATCCTCTTCCTTGACCAGCACCTGATTATAGCCTGAAAAACCATCTAATAGGGAAAATGTTTCAGAACCAACAACCTCTTGTAAGAATTTTTCCATGGAGGGCAGCGGATGGTGATCTTTCAAAGATGCCTAGTTAAGATCCCTAAAGTCTACACAAAGTCTTATTTCACCATTTTTCTTCCTAACCGGCACAAGGTTAGAAACCCATAAAGTGTGTTTAATAGGAAAGATGATACCCCCCTCAACTAGTTTGGTCAACTCTTTAATCATTAAGGGCTCAAGCTTAGGATTCAAGGGTCTTTGTTTCTGCCTTACTGGCTTAGCATCATGTTCTAACTCAATTGTGTTATGAGCAATATGGGGATCAAACCCTTTCAAATCTGAGTATTCCCAAGAAAACACATCATAGAATTCTTGGCATAAGGCAACAAAAGATTGTTTATCTTCACGTAAACAAATTTTGCCTATCTTAAATATTTTACCTTTGAAAACCTCTAGTTCTTCATAATGCTCTTCTTTGATTTGCAAGCCAGCTTTACCCTTTTTAAGCTGATTGTCAGTACTGAAAATCAATTCTAAGGTAACAAGGCCTTTGGGTAACTTATTTGTCCTCAGTTGTATGACTTGATCATCATACTGTTGTTTAAGTTTTGCTTGATTCACCATGGAGAATTGATCTTCTTCGAGAAAAAAAGAAAGAATCTACTCATCACTGTCAAAAACATGCCAGTGAATGTTGTTATCAGGAAATGATGGCCTAACTATAAATTTCACATACTATTGTACTCTAATGTCACCTGGAATATCAAATTGTGCTCCAATGGCTGCAAGCCTATTAGTGTGCTTGTTCTGGTTGCTTGAGATAGATACTAAGTTAAAGGCATCAAATTCCTCAATCATATTCCACACTTTGTTCCTATAAGACTTTAGTGTGTCATTTTTAGCAACATTCAAGCCCCTTATTTGATTGACAATTAACTCACTGTCCCCATAAACTTTCAAGCGGGTTATTTCTCTCTTCCTTGCCCACTCAAGACCTTGAATAAGGCCCTCATACTCAGCAGTGTTGTTGGAGCACGCAAAAGCAAAATGGAATGCAGAATAATACTTATCACCCTGTGGAGATACAAGCATTGCACCTCCTCCAGATCCATTTTTGCTTCTAGAACCATCAAAATGCATCTCCCATAATTCATTCTACTTCTCAAACTGACTTTCTACACTTCTTTCAAGATTTGGCATTTCTGCCCCAGCCTCATGGAATACACAATTGCCCAGACCAACATCCTGAATAAGCCCATTTGGATTGTCAATCACATTCTCAGCTTCCCATTCATTCAAGAGTATCTCAGGTGCACTCACAGCTTGTAACTCTTGTGCTGATGCAAGCTCAGTATCCTCTAAAACAATAGAATTAACATTAATAATAGATGGTGCATAAGACTCAATGTGATCCTTGGCAAGGGACTCAGAAGTTATAGTTACCTTAGTACCATACCTAGTCCTAAAAAGCATATGGGACTATTTTGACAATAAGTACCCACCAATTTTAGCTGTGAAGTCTCTAGACAGGCATAAAGCAAAAAATGGTGGCAAATCTATGACAAACACATCTTGCGGAATTGAAAAATTAGGATAGGCATGTAGTGTAAGATGCAGATTTTTAATAACACCTATAGTGTTTACTGTTGTCCCATCCAATTGAAGCACTCCCTTTTCTAATGGCTAGTATTGTAAACCTAGCTAGTCTACAATCTTTTTTGGCATTACCAAACTACTAGACCCGCTATCAACCATGCAATTGTGCACCAATTTATTCCCCAATATTAAAGAAACATAGAAAGGAGGGGGCTTGGCACCATTACTTTTTTGTGTGGTGCTATCCAAAAGTGCATTAGTTAAAACTAACTTTGTTTGGCTTATAGAAACTTCATTTGGATAATTCAAACTAACTGGATTTGATAAGGCTAATTGTAACAAATTCATTTGACCAGGGATTGCTAAAGAATCCCACATTGAAATTGAAACATTCATTTTTTTCATGCTTTCAACAATGTTGAAAGGTGCAGATATATTTACCTTTGGTTGTGTCTTTACAACAACATAGTCAGGTTGCACTTAATCTATAGATGAAGCATGCAAAGGCTACTCCTTACTAGTGTTATAACCTCACTGCAAAGTGTGTGGTACTTGCTGATTTGATGGACCAACAATTCCCTTATCTTTATTTGTTGCTTGTTCTATCTCAAAAGCCCTCTTCTTGGCTCTGGTATTAGCAGCAATAGATGTGTCATCCTGGTTCACTCCACAAAATTCTTCTCTCTGCCAATTCAGGAGAGTTGAATCATTTGCAAGTTGATCCTACTGTTGTGAATACCCCTCCTTAGGAAAATCTTGTGCACCTACAACATTTTGCACCATAAGAGCTTGGTTGATAACACCATTAGAGCATGTGGCTTGATTATGTGGCTGATTGCACATATAACACCATTCATAATTAGCAGCCAGGTTGTTTTGAACAGGAAAAAGCTCTTTGAACACACTAACTAGAGCTAGATTGTAGGCCTGAAAAGGTCTTGTGGCAAAATTTTGTCTTGTACCTTGGTAATTACCTTGATACTGTTGTCTATTCCCTTGGAATTGTTGTTGTTGACCTTGAAAAGGTTGACTTGAGGCCTGATTCTGGTGTTGATAAGGCCTAGAATAGGACTGTTTTTTTTCCAAGTTCACCAACTTGTTACCAAAAGTCTGTAAAAGACTTTTGATCTCTTGTCACTCCTCTGATGAGCCTGAAGCAACACTTTCTTATTTATCAACGGCTAGAATAGTAGCTGGTAGTGTTTGTACAACTGGTAGAGGTGTAAAAGGAGGTATCTGCAAAGGGATATTTGCATGAATCTCTGGAAATATAGGCATTGGTGGCCTAGGAGCAAGTTTACCAGCCTGTATTAGGTTGTTTTCAGCTCTAATTGCTATTTCAAAAGCATCTGGTAGAGAAACCCCTCCCATTGATTGTATCATAACAGCTATATCACTGTTAAGAGCCCTCAAAAAGTACAAAAATGCATATTCTAGAGGTGGCCTCACCATTGCAGGGATTCTATCCCAGGTTCTCTAAAATCTAAAGTTGAAGTCATTCATCTGCTCTTGTGGAGCCCTCTTAATTGTAGTCAATTGTTCCAATAGAGACAAGTTATCAGACCTGTCTTGAAATTGTTTATGCAACTTGTTGCCAAATTCATCCCAAGTTGCAATTGAACTGATTGGTAGGCTCCTATACCATTGCACAACTCTTCCTTTCAGTGAAGCAGATAGTAATCTCACTACAACGTCCTCTTGGGTTATGTGATAGACTCTGCATAATGAAGCCACATCTCGCATGTGTTCAATCGGGGTAGTTTGATCTTCCCCTGTGAAAGTTGGCAGACTCTTCAAGGCTACCATTGGAATGTCATTATGTTGCACCAAATTCAAGGGGCTCCTTCCATTAAAAGCAACAAAGGGTTGATTCCTTGAAGCAGCCATTGGAGGTGGCTGAGGTGGATTTACTAGTACTCTAGATGAAACCAAGGATAGGACAGCAATGTGTGATCCCATAGATCAAGGAGTGGATTGAGTTCTTCTAGAATAGATAATTGTTGTTCCTCACCTTTTTGTTGCTCTGCCTTGTCTTCTTGGTGGTGACAGTTGCAAATATTTGAAAGGACCTAAGCTGCTCCTTGTCTGAACTCTTCTCATAAATTGAAGAAGGCACTAATTTTTGGAGTTTTTCCTCTTTATGGAGTCGCCAAGTATGCCAAATTCCTTCTACAAAGTCTGGGACTCGCTGGTTGCATACTAAACCAACAATATTATGTGGAAATTGTCCCATCAGGTGTACCAGAAACTGTTGTCACCTAGAAATTGCACCCTATGCAAAGTTATGAAAACTAAGCTTCCTAGAGAAACATGGGATCATTTCAAGGCTGTGGGTCACTTGAAGTTGAAATGAACCTCCAGAGAAGGCCGACTTCCTTTGGTGTCACCTAAAGTATCAATTCTTGTGAGGTAAAGGGAGAAGGAGTGCATACAAATGAAACACATATTGAGGCCCTCCTTTCTTTTGACGAGACAACCTCTGCATCACTGAGACATCAGGAAGATTCTTCCATCCTTCGCCAAAACCATCATCTCCTGCTGAGGCTACTTCATCTGGCGGCAAGACTCCCGAGTGTCGGTGAGAGATCTTACCGAAAGAAAAACACTACCCCGAGACCCACCATTCTATCCGCGAGACATAATGCCTTCACCAAGACATCATGGTGAAACTACTTTCTTTGGCCAAGACCACCTCCATTCGCTGAGACATTATCATGTTGGTAAGACCTTACCCCAATGGCTGGAAACTACACCAATGTAAAATATGTTAGGGAGACTCCTACATTCGTCGAGACATTCTAACGAAGGCACCAACCTTTTCCGAGAGCCCATCCTTTTGGGAAGACATCTTGCCGAAGGAAAACTTTAAGCTGAGAGCTCCCTGGTGAACTACTGTCGGCATGAAATCTTGCATTCGACAAGACCCTTTGTTGATATGCCTCCCCTCATTGAGACTCACCCTTCTTGTCGGGGAGACATGACCATATCAGTAAGACCATTTTCTAAGGGCACAACCCTATACCGAAAGTGTCATCCCCTCGACAAAACACTTGTTATTGGGGAGACTCCTGCCAAGCTTCATTACTGTCACTGAAACATCGGCCCGTCAACCATACATTCACCCAAGATGATACCTTCATTCAGCGAGAGCCCTTTTAGTCGGTGAGACATTATGAAGGTCTTGGCAACTCTCTCCTTAGAGGATTTTCATGCCAAACTTGAACAAGGCAGGATTCCCACCTGAGTTCCCTGTGATCTAGCATCAGATTCATGACTTTACCCTTTTGTGAATGCTCCATTTTGCCTTCTCGAACCTATTTCACATGATTTATCCTGCCTGATTGAGCCTATGGGTGAAAATTAGGTAACAATACTTATAGTGGAGAGTTGTGATATTTTATTTGAAACAAAAAAATACTTATTTCACTTCTTCATGAATGTATTTATGTTTTTTTCATATAACATTTAGAGGTTCTCATGTGTTCAAGTATGGGTCCATTTTTTTATCAAAATTTGGTTTTTTCTTTATTTACATTTGGATTGTTTATTTACAATATATAGTATAAATATGTGGTAAGACTGGGTATTATCATCACGATTGAGTGCGCGACTATTGGACCCCGCATGACTACTAGGCCCTCTCCCCTAATAAATGGTTTTATTTTGTAGAGGGACAAGTTTGCATGGCCATAGATCAATTGTCGTGTGATCTCATTCATTCCCCGCCATCCCGCGATGACCCCACGTACTTTCTTTCTTGATCACGATATCACGGGCGAGTGCCACGTGTCTCATTTGGTGAAGCCGAAGGAATGATAAATACTTTGATGCGTCTTTAATACATTATGTTGTGGATTACTAAAGAAGTTATAAGATGCATGTGTTTTAAATCAATGAAGATGTTATAATCTCAGTAGAAAGGTGCTTGATGGTTAATAACAAGGCTGGCAACTATGTTCAACGGACATGATTGTCGATGGTTGAGATCCATGGTTTCCCTCCATTGTGTGATCAAAAGTTGCGAGGTCTTTATTGATTGCGATATCACGGGTGGGCACCACGTGCATCTCCTTGGAAATGAGTAGTATGGTGGGCTCCTTATTTCCATGATGGAGACTATGTTAGTTTTCTTTGAAGGAAGTCATCTGATGATCTAACCAAGGTGAAGGATCGATGGCTAATATTTGAATCTACGTGAAATGCAAGTTGAGTCATTCATGCAACGTGCGAATAAGCTTTAATGGTGACCATGACATCTATTGCCATGGTTTGATCGAAATAAAGCAACTATTCTTCTGCTTTTGGTATCACAAAGCATTCAAAACATCTTAAATGGGGATTGTAGGTAGATATGTTTTGTATAAATATTTGATAAGTAGTATTGGGTTAGAATACATGTTGATGAAATTCTAAAGCAATTTTCTCAAGGATCTTATATGTTATGTGTTAAATCTATCATAAACCCTTAGATGTTTATGAATTTAAATCCCTCAATGGATATATGGCACTGATGTAAGTTGTACTAATTTGTATGGTTCAATATTTTGTTTGTCTTTACCTAGCGCTTGCTACAAATTGAAAATCAATGACTATTTTAGACTATGGAATGTGTTGTGGTTATCTCATGCTCCAAATAGTTGATATTATTGATGAACAACCAATTCTATTTAGTATTATGCTTTTATGTTGAGCTATTAAATGAGATTATTTGTTGTTGTTATTGTTGTTTATGATAATGGTGTAGAGGTTGTAAATGCATTAAGGGATCACCCTCCTAGGTTTTGCAGAGCCCAAAGTGTATGAGGTCTTTAAAATCCTCATCAGTTGGTCTAGGTCCTTTGAGCTACCCTTGATTGGAATTGGCAATTCCATAGGTAAATTAGAAGACAAACCTGGTTACAGTAAAAACAACCAACAGGTAGAGGGGAGAGAGATAAAGGGATTCAGTGAGAGAGAGACGAAGGGAGTGGGATAGAGATAGAGGGTAGAGGGTTAAGGGTAGAGAGGAGGGAGATAAGAGTGACTGAGTGAGAGAGAGAGAATTAAGAGAGCGAGATGGGGTAGGAGGGTGAGACTTGAGAGAGAGAGGGAGGGAGGGAGTGGGAGAGAGATAGAGGGTATAGGATTAAGCATAGAGGGTAGAGAGAGAGGGGGGAGTATTGGGAGAGAGATAAAGGGTAGAGGGTTTAAGGGTTAAGGGTTTAGTTTAAGGTGGAGGGAGAGAGAGAGAGAGTGAGTGAGAGAGACCCCAGAGAGGAGAGGGGTAGGAGGAGAGACTTGAGAGAGAGAGGACAGAGGGTAGAGGATTTAAGGGTTAAGGGTTTAGGGTTATGGGGAGGAGGAGATAGAGAGTAGAGGGTTAAGGGTAGAGGGTAGAGGTAGAAGGTAGAGGGTTAAGGGTGAGGGGAGGAGATAAGAGTGAGTGAGAGAGAGAGAGACCTGAAGAGGGAGAGGGGGTAGGAGGTGAGATTTGAGAGAGAGGGAAAAGAGAGGAGGAGAGAGATACTGCAGAGGGTTAATCAGAGAGAGGGTTTAAAGGGTTTAGGGTTTAGGCTTTTAAGGGTAGAGGGAGACACAGAGGGAGGAGGAGACATAGAGAGATACCTAAGAGAGGAGAGGGGTAGGAGGAGATACTTGAGAGAGCAGAGGCAGAGGGTTTATGGTTTAAGGTTTAGGGTTTAGGGTTATGGGTAGAGGGGAGAGAGATAGAGGGATTCGTGAGAGAGAGAGGGAGGGAGTGGGAGAGAGATAGAGGGTATAGGTTAGAAGGCAGAGGTTTAAGGCAGAGGGGACAAAGATAGGAGTGAGTGAGAGAGAGAGACCCGAGAGAAGGAGAGGCAGGGCTGGTTGAGACTTGATAGAGAGGGAGGGAGGGAGGGAGTACCAGGAGAGAGATAGAGGGTAGAGAGTTTAGAGTTTAAGGGTTAAGGGTTTAAGGTTTAGGGTTAAGGGTAGAGGGGGAGAGATAGAGAGAGTGAGGAGAGAGAGAGAGACCTGAGAGAGGGAGAGGGTGTAGGAGGGAGAGACTTGAGAGAGAGAGGATAGAGGGTAGAGGGTTTAAGGGTTTGGGGTTTATGGATTAAGGGTTTAGGGTTATGGGTAGAGGGGAGAGAGATAGAGGGATTCAGTGAGAGAGAGAGGGAGGGAGTGGGAGAGAAATAGAGAGTACATAGAGGGTTAAGGGTAAAGGGTAGAGGGTTTAATGGTCTATAGTTTAGGGTTTAGGGCTAAGTGGAGAGAGTTAGAGGGAGTGAGTGAGTGAGAGACCTAAGAGAGGGAGAGGGGGTAGGATATTGAAGATACTTGAGAGAGAGAAAGGAGGGAGGGTTAAGGGTAGAGGGTAGATGGTTTAAGGGTTTAGGGTTAAGGGTGAAGGGGAGAGAGATAGAGGGAGTGAGTGAGTGAGAGAAAGACATAAGAGAGGGAGAAGGGGTAGGAGGGAGAGACTTGAGATAGAGTGAGTGAGTGAGTGAGAGAGAGACCTCAAAGAGGGAGTGGTGCTAGGAGGGAGAGAGAGAGAGAGAGATAAAGGAAGGGAGGGCTAAGGGTAGAGGGTAGAGGGTTTAAAGGTTTAGGGTTTAGGGTTAAGGGGAGAGAGATAGAGGGAGTGAGTGAGTGACCAGTTACATATTATTCTTTTATTCTTCCTCAGTTAAATATTTAGTTACCCATTTACTGTTAGTAGAAATGACCCAAGAATTTAATAGAATGGACTACTCATATAATACCTTGCATTATGGAGCTCAATTCATCTGATATATTACTACTTATCAAATCCTTTGTAAATAATTGTAAACTTATGACTCCATTTAAGAATTTAATTGATTTTCTTGAATCAAAGCGGAAACATAGACACACAATTGAACAAATTCTCAAAAGAAGAATGACAACATCATTAACATTTCATTCAAAATTCACTCAAATCCACATAAGGAGAGAAAATATATTAGAATTATACATTTATTCATGCTTATAAGTCACATTACATACAATTTAAGATAGTTTGCATATATTCATCCAAAACTCAAAATAGGCTATCTATTATATTCCTATCTTTCTACCCATATATTCAAGTCAAAACCTAGCTAGAGCTTTCATTAGTTCTCTCCCTAAAAATGAGACTTGAATTCCATTTTATATGAAAAGGGAGCAACAAGCTTCGAGCTCAAATGTAATTTCACCACAAATTTTCATTTGAACAAAATATCCATTGCATTTGAATTTCATTTCAAAACTTCCCACATGTTGAATCTGCAAAACATAGTGCAACTATGGAAAGCTAAAGTTTTAACTACCATTAGAAAAGGGAACACAAATTGTCATCAAAATCCCCTTTGTCGTTATCCAAGCCAAAAAACTAGGCAACCAAATTGCCATGAAGGCACACAATCGACATCAAAATGTGCCACTCACAAAACCAACACCACCAACAACAACAACATCATCAACACAAAATTTTACATCCCACACAACTTCTTATTTACCTACCACCCTGCCCTTACCAACACTTAGACCCCAGTATACACACTTGCTTCTAGTTTTTGCTAGAGGAGGAGAGGAAACCTTAGCCTCCTCTTCTTTCTTGTCCTTTCCCAATATGGTTCTAGTCCATCTGCTTGGGGTTTTAACCACCAATGGCACCACAAATATTACTTCCTCATCAGAGGGAAAACTGTGATTGAAGAGAGATAAATACTGATAGTAGTTGGAGTTAGTCTTAGTTACACCATCAGAAGTGTTGCTCGTAAGGTCAATGGGTTAGTGTTGGCATCCAAACGAGCCATGCCCATACCTTATTTTCCTACCGACACTAGTAATAGAGCACACCGACTTCTTTCCTTTTTCATCTACCAGTTGAGTAGCAATGTCCTGGAATTGCATCCTTCTACTGCATCTAGTGGGAACAAGCCCGGGCTTGTCAACCAAAGCACCTTCCTAAATAGAAGGACTGAGCTTTTGTGAGCTCAAATGAATAAACCCCCTTACTGACTTACTCATTTTCTCTTGTCATACAAGAATTCAAACTTGATTAGACTCGGCCTAGAAAGTGCTCTAACTACTACAAGAATGACACAATTAGCAGTTGATTCCTCTTGTATTTATTGTGTGAGGTAATGGAAACCTTCATCAATTCTTAGTAAAAATGCATGTACAAACATGACAATTTGGTGGTGTATGTACTATCACTGTTTAACTTGAACTACATGAGAATCCACAGATCACCCTTCATGATTGCCAACAACAACATCTTCACACAGATTGAGATTGACGTGACTACACAAGCAAGGAATAATTCATTAATGCTTCACCAGTTGTACGATAAAACAACCACCATGTTCCATTTTCCAACTTTGAATATTGTCTGATGATCTCCTGAAGAGTTGGCCGATCAAATGATTTATCTCGGGCTAACTTGGTTTGACATCCAACGAAGCATCATTGACCTTCCTCATGACCAATAACATTAATCCATCTAAGAAACCAACTACCATGTCAGTAGGTCCTATGCACTTTGCAAACTAAACGGCTGGAGCTACACATCGCAATCTCATTGACCTCATAGCTTTTAACCAACCTTCATCTTCCTCCTGCGAGCTAGCGGGGGACGACAAAGATTTACATTAGCTTTTGATCTTGGTTGTTGATCTAAAACCATGGGTTATGAGCTCAATAGAGGAGATTGGGCCCCACATTCCATATAGGACACACATCTTCCTTTTGTTGACCTCATGCCAAATAATAGGCCGACACCTTAGGTCTACGAGCTGGCAGGGTATGATTGAGATCTTCTCCCATATCTTTGAATCTAAAAAACCTACACATTTCACAATTAGTATTTATTGAAAGGCTTTGGCTAAGCTGTCAGTGACATGACCACTAGGTTTAATGGCTTAGGCTTACATCACCGGATTAAAATTAAAACCCAAATTTAGGAGAAGACATAATGCGGTGGGAAAATGATGAGAAGTTCTTCAGGTTAATGGGGTCGGTGAACTGACATGCCGAATGGCTCAAGAGGTGACT
Source organism: Sequoia sempervirens (assembly GCA_007258455.2). Classification (NCBI taxonomy): domain Eukaryota; kingdom Viridiplantae; phylum Streptophyta; class Pinopsida; order Cupressales; family Cupressaceae; genus Sequoia; species Sequoia sempervirens. Next base: position 414,372,656 of record VDFB02193867.1, read on the forward strand.
TAAGGGGTCAATGACTGACCAAGCAGGTCAACCTCAAATTATAACATTTGTGTGCTCTAGGGAATAAAACCCTACTAATTCATGGGGACAAGGGTTTCAAAATGGAGACCTAGGTCAAGTGGCAAAGAGAAAATTCCTCAAAATTTTAGACTTGAGATAGAGTGAATGAGTGAGTGTGAGAGAGAGAGTGACCTAAGAGAGGGAGTGGTGCTAGGAGGGAGATACTTGATAGAGAGAGAGGGAGACAACATTAAGGGCAGAGGGTAGAGGGTTTAAGGGTTTAGGGTTATGGGTAGAGGGGAGAGAGATAGAGGGATTCAGTGAGAGAGAGAGAGGGAGGGAGTGGGAGAGATATAGAGAGTAGAGGGTAAAGGGAAGAGGGTAGAAGGTAGAGGGGAGGGAGATAAGAGTTTGTGAGAGAGAGAGAGAGGTAGAAGGGATATGAGGGTGAGACTTGAGAGAGAGGGGGAAAGGGGGGGAGTGGGAGAGAGATATGGGGTAGAGGGTTAAACGTAGAGGGTAGAGGGTTTAAGGATTTAGAGTTTAAGGGTTAAGGGTTTAGGGTTTAGGGTTAAAGAGTAGAGGGTAGACACATAGAGGGAGTGAGTGAGAGATAGATAAAGACCTAAGAGAGGGAGATGGGGTAGGAGGGAGAGACTTGAGAGAGAGAGGGAGGGAGTGAGAGATAGATAAAGACCTAAGAGAGGGAGAGGGGGTAGGAGGGAGAGACGAGAGAGAGAGAGAGAGAGGTAGAGGGTAGATGGTTTGGGAGTTTAAGGGTTAAGGGTTAAGGGTTTAGGGTTATGGGTTATGGGTAGAGGGGAGAGAGATAGAGGGATTTAGTCAAAGAAAAAACCCCAACGTTAGGATTTTCCCAATACCATAAAAGACTAGTAACATAAGACATGACAGGAAAGGAACATCAAACATGATAGGAAAGGACAGATTCAAAAGATGCAACAAACTGTGGTTATATTTCCTTCAATCTTCTTAAGAAGATCCATGATTTTTTTATAAATGAAGTGACTTCATAAATGCATCAAGTTCAATTATGCATCTTTTAAACAATGAGGAATAATTTCAAGTTTTTGTCAATCCCCTCTCACAATAACCCTATTGGACAGTCACACATTGCATAGGAAGGTGAGTTGTTAGGTCACCCACATATGTGACAGGTGGCTGTCCAATAATGATAAAATGAGGAGACTATGTGTATTTATTACACATAACAAAATAAGAGCAATGGTTGAATCAAGGTCATGATACAAGTACAAGGACAACACCTTTGCAAAAGCTACAAGAGGCAAAGGGGATTGATATTATTCATTCATGGGTGTACTGGTAAAAGTGAATGCAATAGGTAAAGGTCATTGTCATTGATAAGGACAACCAAAAATGCATGTTACAATGGTCTCATGAAGGACACCAACAAAAACAAAATCTAAAGTTGCACAAGGCTCTATTCAAGGCCTTCACAATCAAACATTAGGTGAACAAGTTGTTAGATAACATTCAATGCATGATGTTTTAAGGAAAGTCATAAAAGGAAAAGAAATTCAAGAAACATCAACTCTAGTTGACACAGATAATATACCTATTGAAAACATGTCATTACAAAAGGTTTATGACAGCAATGGAACCTTCATATCATGTGATCGAGATATAATTGCTATGCTCATAACCTTTCATGTAGGGGTTTTGGTCATCATGATTGATCCAACATGGATCATGATTGCATACAAGAAACAAAAAGTTACAAATGACAATTAAGTAGTTATGATTTAGGAGAGGTCTCATTTTGGAAGCCAAGGACATAGTACAATTGTATATGAATAACAACTATGAGATTACGCTACAAGACAACCATGCAGGTTCATGTAGGACATCAAGAATTACAATGGTACAAGTGCATATCAACAACAATCAAAAATCAACAAGTAGTGAAGGAAGCAAAGTACAGTTGTATTTTTACCTTTTCATACCATTGATCATCCATTCCACCAATAGGCTATAATATTGAAGGAATATACTTGCACAGGGGTGTTTAAATGAAGATATTCAACATAAAAACCATCATAAATCATGGTGCTTTAAGGGAAAAGAGCATAGTCATGAATAAGAGTAGTACCATTAAAGGCTACAGGTTTTTCTTCATGTTATCTATGAATTTGAAAAAATAAATCTACACTGGGTGACAACATGACTATAGCCATGAAATGGATTGCAATGAGATAATATAAATGGTTGTTGCCACTATCTCATTTTCTCTTTGGATAGTCATTACTAAGTCCTAACAAGTGAATATCAAAGGGATAGGTGTCAATAATATACCTTCATTTGAAAAGTCCTAGACTTTTGGTGATCTCATTGACCGAATAAGGAATTTCTTAGAAATAATTTCATATATTTTTGAAAAAATCAAAAGGGGGATTGATGTATCCAATTGTAATAAGAGAGCAATGTCCAAGGGATGGGTAGTACCATCATCTTAGGTACCACTGTTGCAAGATGATAAATGACAATCCTTGTGTTTTTAAGCATGGAGGTCCGAAAGCATGCTTTGGGTAAGGTGCATTCATGGCATCTTTTGGTGAAATCTTTCCCAAGCATGAACAAAGATCCAGTGTTCCATTAGGCTATGTTGGAAAAATTATACACTAATCCCTCCCCTAAGGTGTTTCCTCGCATCAAAACCAATCCCTTCTTCCTATCATTTGTTGACAAGGGCAATTGATCCAGGAAGTCATCATATAGGTTTCCACTTAAATAATCAATCTAGCCAACATGGTGCTTTGTCAGTGCCATCTTGAGTAAACAAGGGCTTCCTTGCTATCTCAAACATTAGACAGACTAAAGCTAAACAAAATATGAAATTATAGAACAAAACTTTGCAATTTCCCATAATTTTTCCTCTCTTAGGTGTCTCTCTCTCTCACTCACTCCCTCTATGTCTCTCCCATCTACCCTTAAACCCTAAACCCTAAACCCTTAACTCTTAAACCCTAAACCATTAAACCCTCTACTTTCTACCGTTAACCCTGTCTCCCTCTATCTCTCTCCCACTCCCTCCCTCTCTCTCTATCAAGTCTCTCCCTCCTAGCACCACTCCCTCTCTCAGGTCTTTCTCTCTCACACTCACTCAGTCACTCTATCTCAAGTCCCTCCCTCCTACCCCCTCTCACTCTCTTAGGTCTCTCTCTCACTCACTCAATCCCTCTATCTCTCTTCCTGATGGAGCTTCAAAATTTTTTCCTTGTTTTCCTTTCCTATCATGCCTTATGTCTTTGGTCTTTCATGGTGTTTGGGAAAATCCTAAGGTTGGGGTTTTAGCTTTGTCTTCATGTAAAATCCTAGTGTTTGTCTTTACGCCTTGGGTGGGATCTATTTTGTTGTTACTTTTGGAGGGCCTCTAAAACATCTTATGCCCCATCGTTTCATCTAAGGTCGGGTCCCTTTGGTCTTAATATTTTATTTCCTTCGCAGGATTTTTTTCCCTAAGTCTTGGTCGGCCCTGTGTTTCATCATTTTAAAAAAACTTGTCGATCATTTATCATCTACCTAGTAATGTCCCCCTTGTTCTTTTAATAATATTTTATTTTGCAGAGGGTAATTTGTGTGACCATTGATCAACTATTGTTTGATCTCAGCCATTCCCCGCCATCCTATGATGACCCCACCACAATGCTTTGGTTGATCATGATATTGTGGGTGGCTGCCACGTGTCCCATCTAATGAAGCCAAAGGGGATGAGTTTGCATGACCATTGATGAATTGTTGTTTGATCTCAATGATTGTCTATCCTTGTGTGATCATAAATCACAAGGTCTTTATTGATCATGATATCACGGGTGACCACCACGTGTCTTATTTGGTAAAGCCGAAGGAATAAGGGAAATACCTTGGTAAATTAATCCAACTTTAATATGTTATGCAATGGGTTACTAAGTGTTCTTTAGATGCATGTGTTTCAAATCTATGGAGATATTATAATCTTAGTGGGAAAGCTGCTAGATAGTTAATGATAAAGCTAACAACTGTTTTGAAGGAACAAGATCACCAATGATCAGGATCTATGGTTGCCTGCTATCACGTGATCGGAAGTTACAAGGTCTTTACTGATTGTGATATCACAGGCGACCGCCATGTGGATTTCCTTGGAAATATATGGTATGGCGGGCCCCTTATTTTCATGTTGGTGATTGTGTCAGCTTGTTTTGAAGGCAGTCGTTCGATGATTTGATCAAACTGATAGATCGACGACTAATATTTAAATCAACATCAAATACAATTGGAGTCATTCGTGCAATGCATGAGTAAGCTTTAATGATGGATGAGACACTTCGTGGCATGATTTGATTGAAATAAAAAAAAACTCTCCTACTTTTATTGTATCAAAAAGCATTCAAGTATTTTGCGAAGTAGTCTCAGAGCCAAAAGTGAAGTTGTGAGTTTCTATAGCAAAGAATTGGGATTTCTGCAAACACAAAAGTCATGAGTTAATTTCTGTGTCATTTGGTTATTCTACACTTGAATTTGAAAAATTATTTACTATATGCTTGTTATTACGATTGTTGGTAAATGTCTTAGGTTGTAGGTTGATTGAATTATGGGGAATTGTAGGGTTTTATTCTATAATTTCATTTTATGGTTAGTCCTAATTATTTGAATTGTGAAATAGTAAGTAAGCCCTAGTTTATCCAAGATGGCACCTCTGAAGCAACACTCTAGCCAAATTGATTATTTGAGTAGGAACCTATATGATGATTTCTTGGATCAATTGCCATTTTCAACAAATGATAGGAAGAAGGGGTTGGTTCTAATGCGAGGAAAAATCCTAGGGGAGGGATTGGTATATAATTGTTCAAATATAGTCGATGTTAGGGTTCCTCTTACAGGTTTGGAGATGTTTAGACTATGGTATGGACAGAGGAATTTTCCTCACCCCTTCTCAAATGGCTGGATGTATGATATGGGGAAGTTGGTTGTGCTAAATGTGTTCCTTGATATAAATTTTCTTAGGGTAGTGGCTGTGAGACATGACCTGTTGATGGTGTTTTCTGCATAGCAAAAACTTAGACAGAATATAGTATCCTATCTCTCTTGAAAGGTAGATCTCAATTAGCAAGCCTCAAAAGATAACCCCAAGGTCTCTAATGGTAGGTCTTGATAATGCATAAACAACAGTGATAAATGCAAAAATGTTGGTAATCACAAGGCGCCTTACAAGTGAACAATGTTGGAAGCGTACTTTCATCAGATGCAACAATATGGTGATGCTTTTAATCCTAGAACTAATCCAAATTCAAAGAAAATATCAAAAGAGAAAGGGTTGAAATAGATTTTATTCTAAAGTAACTCCTAAGATCAATCCTAATAATGATGAATGCTACAAATGGACAGATCTCCAATAAAAAAAATCTCTATTTGATCAAGCACAAGCCTACAAATCCACATAAATAGTGCAATCTTCTAAGGAAACAAAAGATTTTCAGACTTTGAATATTCATTCACATACCCAATAACTAGCTCAATGTAAACAAGCACCCACAGTTGAACTTAGCACAAAATAAGGCCCAAACAACTTTACACAACAAATTACAATCAACAAATTGCTAAAAGTATGGACTAGAGATTGATCAACATCATTAACATTTCACCATTATTGTAAAAGAACTGAAATCTAACATCTAACATTGAGAATTGAGAACAAGAAACCATAAACTGTCAAAGTGTAACACAAAGCTTGCCAAATCATCAATCCAATTGCATTAACTTCTCCAGCATTACATAACAATTTTCAATCTCTCTTCTCTCCTATAGCTATTGACTTCTCTAACTTAGCCAATTCTGGATTTTATAGCCTCTAATAAGTTATTCTAACCCCCTAAATCTGACCCCTTTACAAATGAGAAGGCACTGGCCTTTTATAGAAAATTACATTTTTAATCAATGACCAAGACTTAGTTCATCCAATGGCTGCAATTGCACTTCTAGAAGCATCAAGTTGTTACATTTAATTTGGGAGCTCATGGTACATCATCATCCAATTGTATAAAAATAGTTACATCATGGAAAAATGAGAAAACAATATTATGGCAGCTTGTCATTAATGCAAATTCTGATTGGATGATGAAATCGACTTCACATGTCTTCCAGAAACTCCTTCCAGCTGTAGACAATTTGGGCATGGATTCTCATGCAAGTTCCACTTTTAAAATTTGAATTGAACTCTTCCATATTTCCCTTTTGGCATGAATCTATATGCAAGTTCCCCTTTTAATATTTATTTAATCTTGAAAAACAAATATCATCATTAATAGCTCACATGTTAAAAATCCAATCCAATCCATTTTCATAATTTTTTCCATTTGGGGAAATTTTCTTCTCAAAATTTTCTATCCATCTCAAGAATTTCATTTTTGGGAACATTTTAAAATTTCAAGGAACATTTTAAAATTTCAAGGAAAAAAATTCCATTTTTCGAAAAGAAATGCATTTAAAAAATTCCATTTTGGGAAAAAATCATTTTTTGAAAAATATTTCCATTTTGGAAATTTTCGGGTTTTTGAGGAGTCTCGGGATTTTGAGGGGGTCAAGGAATTTTTGGGAAAATCCTGATGGAATGGATTTTCTCGAATTTCCTACAGGGTTGAAATCCCCTAAACCTCATAACTTTTTTTCTAGAAGGAATTTTCAAAAAGTTCAAAAAACAACCCTACCTAATGTTTCGTCCTCTATCCACAGGTGCGAAAATATTTACATATAACATTGAAAGTTCACTTCAAAATCCCCATTTTCAAATTCCAATACAGACAAATTTCCCCTAGAGCCTCAAAATATTTTCCTCATCAAATCTAGTCTAGATTTAATCCCAAAATAACCTCCCAAGAAGAGAAAAACCAAAATTCAACCAAGCCAAAAGGCACAGATGAAAAAGAAAAAAGAGGGTCCCTGCCTTCGATGGGGTGTGTGCAAAAATTGCACAACATGACCCTACTACACGGATAATCAGGGACAATGATGGAAGGGTTTTGTTGAGCATTAACAGAGAAGAGGTCCAATAGGTTTTTGATTTGAGTGAGTCGAGTGTATACTTGGTTCCTATCAATCTTGAGGAAATGAAGTGGGAATATGGAAAATTAAAGTCTCTTTTGAGAGCTAAGTTTCTTCCACCTCGTCTGGCTAGGGCAGGGGGTTCAATATTTCATATTAGCCCTAGTGACCAAGAACCATTCAGAGTAAATTGCTTTGCAAATCATTTCTTGGCCACTTTTTATTCATTGTGCTAGATTTTAAGTTTCAATCCTAGCACGATGATTCCCATTACCTATATTTTCATGGGGGTACAAATACAACACCCTAATTTCTCTATGACATGATTTCGCCTCCTTCTTGGCTAAAAGGATACATGAAGGGATGTCAAAGTTGCAGCGAAATGATATAGGTACTCAATTCTTTTGGTATTCTATGTTGATGCATATGTTCTTGTGCAAGAATACTGACTTCTTTTATGAGAAGATGGAATTAAGGCAATTTGTTGATGGAGAAATATTGTCTATATAGATATGGACTACAGACTTATCGTGTAATAAAGAAGGCACCAGTTATGTGCAATTTGATAATTGCTTTGCTTCCAGATTTAGGGTTAGACTAATGGTGAATGTACCCAAGATTCCTGAGGAATTACATGATTTCCTTAGACCGAAGGGGAGGAGGCCAGAATTAAAAGTCTACCATAACTGGGGTGACATTATTCCATACCCAGTCAACACTATTTTGAGGGTATATGGTTTTCAAGGAACCCCCCATATACTGCCATACAATGCACCACCAAGAGTGGGATTTGCAGAGGTTATGTGGAAAATAGGTTGTATCCATGAGGATAACCTCACTGGGAGGGGTAAGGGAACCTTTTTCCTAGATTATACAGTGGTATCTAATTTTGTATTTTCAAAGGGAGGATGGGTACACTTTGGAAAATTCTTTGATGATTACCACTTAAGGTGTGGTCCAAAGAGGCAACATGATCCTAAGGGCTTCTTTGTCCTTTTTAGACAGAGAATAAAGGGTGGCAAGTTTGTGCATGAGTTCAACTTTCCTAAGGACCTAATTAGAAACAAATTTGATCTAAATAGGCAGGAGTTGGAAAAGGAGAAATGGATAGCTTATGATAAGCTTTAGATATTGTGCACAAAATGGATCCAAAGTATGATCCATTGTTGGAGTTCAGTCCACATCATAAGAAAATTGATTTTCTGATGGGGAACTTCAAAGAAATTATGGGCACCTTGAGGACCAAGAAGGTAAACTTGGAATTGATTTAGGGTGTACAAGAACAAGGTGTTAGGCCAATAGAAACAAGGCCAATATACTAGCCTATAGAAAGGTGGCCCATTTACAAGAGGAAAAAGGATGACAACAGTGATGAAGAAGAAGTGGATAGAAAAGGTAAACAAATAATGAAATTTCCTACATAGTCAAGTCCAAAGCTCAAAACACCTGGGGCAATTAAGATTATTGATCTAGAATCATCACCAGAAAATAGTCCTTCATCACCACCATCTGAACCAAGCCCTAAGAGGCAAAGGATTGATCAACCACCAGAGGATTTGATGGATGAGATTGTTGTTACTGATAAAGATAGGCAGATTGGTATGCCTTCCCCTCCTAGGTCAGTTGAATTAGTTTTATCTAATTTGGATATGAAAGGAAAATGTGTACAAGATGAAAGAATGGAGGCATGCAAGGAGTTTCTTGATGATGATGTATTTATAAAAACTCTTGTCTTCTTGCAATTGGTATGGAGGATGAAATTTGAGGAATATCAAGATAAATGTAAAAAGAGGAGAGAGTTGAGACCTGACAGGTTAGACCAGGAGAATGATGAGGAAGTGAAAGCTAAATTAATAGAAGAATTCAAGAACATTACTCCTGAGGAAGGAAGAAAACAGGTGACTCAAATTGGTGTATTGATTCTACCTGAATGGGACATTGTAGATGTTGTAGCATTTAATGCTATTTTAAAGTCCAAGCATCCCTTGCAAGACTTTGAAGAAGAGGTCAAGGAAGCACTGCAAGACTTTACCTTCAGTGAATAGTATGAGACTTTGGAAATTTGGGCATTGGCCCCACAAGGGAGAAAGCCAGATGTTATAGATATTAACCCAAATTTTAGAGAAGGGATAATAATAAAAAGAGCTTCAAAGACCTCAACCACTAAGGCCACTAATCTAATTGTGAATGTAGCCAAATTGGCCCAAAAGACTATTGAAAGAGAAGAGGCTGAAAAGAAGAGCCTGGTGGAGAAGTATAACCTTTTGATTGAGGAATACAACAAAATGCAGCAAAAGAATGTTGAGTTGTAGACCGAGGAGGATAGCTTAAGGTATAAAAAGATTGGGGAGACATCAAGTGCTCCAGGAATTAGTTCATTACCCTCCACATCAGGGTCAGTGCCTCCTTCTTCTCCAATTGTTTCCACACCAGGGTCTCCTAGTTAGAATCCTTCCCTCACCCCTCCTTTAGAAAAAAATGATGAAGAAATAGAGTGCTCTGTCGATTCTACAAAGAAGTAGCTCATGCAAAAAATTGAAGAATTACAGGTATCATTAAAGGTAAGTGAGGAGGGATCTCTTTCAAAGAAAAAGGAGATTGTCACTACTATCTTGAGCAACTTAAATGAAAAGGTTGATAATAGATTATCATCTATGCATTCTTTTTATTCTTTATTATTTGATGCAATAAACAATATAGATAGGGACCAGGAGGTAGTGATACCACTAATTCAAAATTGGATCCCTAGGGCAAGTGATTTGGTATAATGTATAAAGCCTCAAGGTTTGATTCAAATAATAGGCCCCAATCATTAAAGCTTACTCATGTGTTAGTAAAATCATTGCAAGGTTTTCAAACCTTACCAGATAACTTGAGTAGGAGGATTAGGGAATGTTGGTATGTGGTAATTGATCATGCTATACTGTATAGTCCATGGTATATTGTACACCCTGGCATGTATCCTTGCTAGGGTCTAGGGTTGGGCCAGGCCCTGGGTGGGGGTTCGGGGGCGGCAGCCCTCGAGAAAAAATTTCCTCCTACTTTTTCATGTCATCACTGAAAAAGGGAAAATTTTGATTTTGTAGAACCCAAAATATGGAAGGTTCTAAGCTTGATAAAAAGGGGTTCCTATGGGTATTACAGTATGATGAAAAATGCAATTATTCACAAGAATTTAATAAGTTTTGTATTGGATAATAAAAGTATTGGATGGCTGCGGTTTTGTGGATGTAGCCCGGATTGGGTGAACCACGTTAAATTCTTTGTGTTATAATTTATTCTGTGTGTTTTTAGTTTCTCTATTTATTAATTAAATCTACATTTAATTGTTAGATATCTACCATTTCTAACCCTAACAAGTGGTATCGAAGTGAGTTGTGTTTTGATTATCATCTATAGGAAGGTCTCACGGCTGAGTGGGAGTCTCACGGTTGAGTGGGAGCAATGGCAGATGGGGGTAATTAGGTTGAGAAGTTTAATGGGTATAACTATCAGTTATGGAAGATGCAAATGGAGGACTATCTCTATCAGAAGGATTTATGGAAGCCATTGGAAGGGAAAACCAAGAAACCCGCAACAATGTTTGATGAAGGCTAGGAGATCTTGGATAGAAAGGCTCTTAGTAGTATTCGTTTATGCCTGGCACAATCGGTGGCATTCAATATTACAATAGCAAAGAAAACTCAAGAGTTGGTGGAAACCATAGAGAAGTTATATGAAAAGCCTTCCACTTTGAATAAAGTATTTCTTATGAAGTGTTTATTTAATATGAAAATGGTAGAAGGTGGGTTAGTTACTGATCATTTAAATGAGTTTAATATGGTCACCAATCAATTAACTTCTGTAAAAGTAAACTTTAATGAAGAAGCTAGGGATCTTTTGATTCTGTGTTCTTTGCCTGAAAGCTGGAATAGCTTGGTAATGGCTATTAGCAATTCTATTTCTGGTTCAAATACATTGAAATTTGATGATGTTGTTAGTGTCATTTTGAGTGAGGAAATTCGTAGGAAAAGTTTAGGTGGAACATCCACATCAGGCAGTGTTTTGAATGTAGAAAGCAATGGAAGAACAAAGGAGAGAGGAATCAATTTCGGAAATCATGGGAAGTCATGAGGAAAATCAAAGGACAGAAGGTCCCAATCTAGAGACAAAAGGGATTGTTGGTATATTGATAAGCCGGGTCATTTAAAGAAAGATTGTTGGTCTCAAAAAAATAAAGGAGACAAAAAGGGAGGAAGTAAAGAGGAAAATGTGGTAAGTAATAAGTCTAATGAGGCTGCTTTGATTCTTTCCCTTGACAATGTTGATGATTCTTGGGTGTTAGATTCAGGGGTTTCATTTCATGCTACCCCCCATAGAAGTTATTTTCTTGATTATGTCCAAGGGGATTTTGGGTTGGTTTATTTAGGAGATAACGAACCTTGTCAGATTGTTGGAAAGGGAAGAATCAAGATTAAGTTGCAGAATGGGAATCATTGGCTACTACATGAGGTAAGGCATGTTCCAAAGTTAAGCAAAAATTTAATTTCAGCAGGGCAACTACATGATGAAGGTTGTGTTGTTACATTTAGTAATAAAAATTGGAAGGTCACAAAGGGTGCCTTAGTAATAGCAAAAGGTGTGAAAGTAGGCACCTTATATCTTTGTACAGGTCATATTGTTTCTTCTACTTTAATTGTTATAGAAAAAGGTCAATGTTTAGGAACAGTTGCTGCAATTCAGTAGGTAGAAGATCATACAGTTGCTCTAGACTTTGAATCAACACTGTGGCATAATAGACTTGGGCATATGAGTGCCAAAGGTATGAAAGTACTTCATTCAAATAATGTTTTACCAGGTCTAGAATGTGTTAATATGGATTTCTGTCAAAGTTGTGTGTATGGAAAACAAAAAAGAGTAAGTTTTATCAAGAATGGGAAGCAAAAGAAAGATGAGAAATTGGAGCTTGCGCATACGGATGTATGGGGACCAACTCGGGTATCTTCTCTCGGTGGCTCTCTAAATTATGTTACATTCATTGATGATGCAACTAGGAAGGTATGGATTTATTTCCTTAGGTAGAAATCCGATGTATTTGAAACTTTTAACAAATGGAGAAGCTTGGTTGAGAATGAGACAGGTAAAAAGCTAAATGTCTCAAATCTAATAATGGTGGTGAGTATTACAACAAAGAGTTTGAAGATTATTGTTCCACTAATGGTATTCATAGACAGAAAATGGTTCCAAGGACTCCACAAGAAAATGGAGTGGCTGAGCACATGAATAGAACAATAATGGAGCGTGCACAGACTATGAGATTGCATGTTGGGATGCCTTTAAAAATGTGGGCATAGAATGCAAACACTGTTGTTTATTTAATTAATAGAGGTCCCTCTAATCCTTTGGGTTGTGGTATTCCAAAGGAAGCATAGAAAGGTAAGAAGGTGAGTTATTCTTTTCTCAAAACCTTCAGTTGTGAAGCATTTGCACATGTAGATTCTGAAAATAGAACCAAACTTGATACAAAATCAAAGAAATATGTATTTGTTGGATATGGCATTGATGAATTTGGTTATAGGCTTTGGGATTTTAAAAATCAGAAAATTGTGAGAAGTAGGGATGTCATATTCAATGAGAAAGTATTGTACAAAGATATGTTGTTGCAGCATGAGAAGAAAGAAAATGATTATGCAGTGCTGGATGATATTCCAAACAATGATGTTTCAGTGGCTCCTCATGTTGGGCAACAACAACAACAAAAAATACCACAAACTCCTGTTAGACAATCTTAAAGGATAAGTAGACCTCCAGAAAGATTCTCTCCCTCTTTGTATACTATTTTATTAACTGATGTTGGTGAACCAAAATATTATGATGAAGCTATGCAGGTGGATACTAAGGTTCAGTGGGAGCATGGAATGGAAGAAGAAATGGACTCCTTGCTGAAAAACCAAACTTGGGAATTATGCAAGTTGCCTACAAGTAAAAAGGCTTTACCAAAAAAATGGGTTTATAGGCTGAAAGAGAAGGATGGAGGTAAGAAAAGATTTAAAGCCAGATTAGTTGTAAAGGGATTTGCACAGAAAAAGGGTATTGATTTTGATGAGATTTTTTCTCCTATTGTTAAAATGACTTCTATTCGTATTGTTTTAAGTATTGTGGCTAATGAAGATTTGCATTTAGAATAGCTTGATGTTAAAACAACCTTTCTCCATGGTGATTTGGAAGAGGAAATATATATGGAACAACCACAAGGATTTGAGGTCAAAGGTAAGGAGAAACTAGTGTGCAGATTGAAGAAAAGTTTATATGGCTTGAAGCAAGCACCTCGGCAATGGTACTTGAGATTTGATAGTTTTATGTTTGAGCAAGTCTACAACAGGTGTAATTCTGACCATTGTGTTTATTTTAAGAGGTTGGATAATGATAGCTACATTATTTTATGTCTATATGTTGATGACATGCTTGTAGCAAGGTCTAACATGGATCACATAAGTGAGTTAAAACAATAGTTAGCAAAATATTTTGCTATGAAGGATTTAGGGGCAGCAAAACAAATCCTTGGTATGAAAATTTGTAGAGATAGGAAAAAAAGAAAAATTGTTTTTATCTTAGGCTAATTATGTTGAAAAGATGTTGCAAAGATTTCATATGGAGAATGTAAAAGCTATCAGCACACCTTTTCCTAGTCATGTTAAATTGACTAAGGATATGTGTCCAAATACACAAGAGGAGGAAGAAAAAATGTCCAAGGTACCATATGCTTCAGCTGTAGGCAGTTTAATGTATGCCATGCTATGCATGAGACCACATATTGCACATGTCATAGGAGTTGTTAGCAAATATTTGAGTCATCCCAGAGTTGAGCATTGGAATGCAGTAAAATGGATTCTCAGGTACTTGAGAGGTACATCCAATAAATTTTTATTTTTTGGGGGCTCTAACACTAATTTAAAAGGCTATGTTGACTCAAATTTGGCAAGGGATATAGATACTAGGCGGAGTACCGCAGGTTATGTATTTATAGTTGGTGGGACAACAGTGAGTTGGATTTCTCTATTACAAAAGGTGGTTGCTTTATCCACCACAGAGGCAGAGTATGTTGTTGCAATAGAGGTGATAAAGGAGATGATATGGTTGCAACTCTCCATGGATGAGTTGGAAAAACAATAGGCTAAAAATTACTTGTTTACAAATAGGCAGAGTGCTATACATATTGCAAAGAATTTTTCCCTTGCATTCTAAAACAAAACACATATAGTTGAGATATCATTTCATTTGGTCAATGTTGGAGGATGGACAGGTCAAGTTGGACAAGATACATACAGATGTCAATCCAATGGATATGTTTATGAAGGAAATGATAAGGGAGAAGTTGAGTTTCTCTTTAGCTTCGGTTGGCCTTCAAGGTTGAATTCAAGTATAACAAAGCAACAGGATCCAAGGTACTTATTTCCAGTGGGAGCTGCAATTGCATCAGTGTTGTCCAAGATTAGTCTCCAAGTGGGAGATTGTTGGTATGTGGCAACTGATCATGCTATACTATATAGCCCATGGTATACTGTACACCCTGGCATGTGTCCTTGCCGAGGTTCAGGGTTGGGCTAGGCCCTAGGTGGGGGTTTAGGAGTGGTAGCCCCCGAGAAAAAATTTCCTCCTACTTGTTCGCATCATCATCGAAAAAGGGAAAAATCAACAAAAAAGGAAAAATCTAATTTTGTAGAACCCAAAATCTAGAAGCTTCTAAGCTTGATAAAAATGGGTTCAGATGGGTATTACAGTATGATGAAAAATGCAATTATTCGCAAGATTGTAATAAGTTTTGTACTGGATAATAAAAGTATTGGATGGTTGTGGTTTTGTGGATGTAGCCCGAATTGGGTGAACCACGTTAAATTCTCTGTGTTATAATTTATTCTGTTTGTTTTTAGTTTCTCTATTTATTAATTAAATCTACATTTAATTATTAGATATCTACCATTTCTAACCCTAACAAGGAATTGGTGAAGAATTTTGATAATTGGGGTAACACATTGTTACCTAATATAATTGATGAGCAGGGGAATATCAGGTCACTCCAACAGTGGCAAGATCAGGCAAATGAGGTCATCAACGACCAAATTAAATTAATTTGTGATGAATCAGATTATGACTAATGAATAATATCAAAAATGGGTAACTAAATATTTAACTGAGGAATAATAAAAGAAGTGGGCTGCTAACAGTTGGTAAATAAGTTGTTGTAGTTACAACTGTTTCCAGTTTTTCTTTGCTGGTAGTCTTGGTGCAGGATTATTATGGCTTTTGTTGCTGCATCAACTTTTCTCAGCTGGCACGATGAATAAGAATATTCTCCAGGGTGATTGCTGTTGTAACAATTTTTGGAATGTCACCAAGTATTCCAATTGGCTAGTGACATGTGTACTTTCTATCCCGATGCTTGTTTGCTCCTTCATTTTTTATAAGAAGGATTTCAAGGCCAGAAGTATGGGTTAGCAAGTTAGATAATTTTGGGTCAAGTCTAGGTGAAGTTGCAAAGAAAATTGTAAAGTTCGGTGGCTTTAGAAAATTCAAGTTAGGTTCTGAGTCATTCTATAATAGGTTTTGAATTCATGAGGATTTAATGTTGTATAACAGTACTAGCATTTGAGTTGAAATGATAAATTCAAACTCTTGTCTCTCCAATGTATGTGCATATCTAAATTTTCAATAAGATAACTAAGGGTTGTTTCATTCATCTCACTATTGTGGTCTATATGATCCTTATTTTAGCTTTAATTCAAGTGATTAATTAAAATGCTTAAATGGGATTATAGGCGGATAGGTTCTGTATGAGGATTTCATAAGTAGTATTGGGTTAGAATATGTATATTAATGAGATTGCAATTCAATGTTATTAGGGATTGTATATGTTGTGTTAAATCTATCATAAACCCTTGAATACTTATGAATTTGACTCCCACAATAGATATATGGCACTGATCTAAGTTGTATGATTCAGTATTAGTTCATCTTTACCTAAAGCTTCCTAAAAATTGCAAATCAATGAACTATTTTATCTTGGGATTGTGTTGTAGTTATCTCATACTCCAAATAGTTGATAATGTTGATGAATAGCCAATTCTATTTGATATTATCCTATTATGTTGAGCTATTAAATGATATTGTAACGCCCCGCCGTGCGAACCCCAAAGGACAACAACACAATAATTACCACACAATTTTTTTTTTATATAACATACATGTAATACACATTAAGTCATAACATGAATTTCATAGATTCATTAACACATACATCCCTTGGGGTACATGAGGAGTCATTACGCAACTTAGATCCATACAACAACCATAAAGAATAAAATCTAAAGATATAAAGTAAGCATTAACAAATATAACACATACATGATGATCAATGATAAGAAACCATCTGAATACGCAAATACATCATATGCATGATTAACATAACACATTGAATAACAACTGCCATGGCTAATATTACATTACAGTACAATGTTCAAGAAGTACAATGATACAAAAGTGTTTCCAATCATGAACGGAAACCATACAACAAGATAACATGATGCACAATATCATAACTGGATCCAAGACAGATACAACTCTAGAGTCACTGCAATAGCACCAATCCGCACCTCTCAATCCTTGACTGGGGACCCAATGGGGTGCTTAGCACATTCCACCCGACCATGTGAGTCCGAAGACCCACCCCCCGTGCTAGGAGCTAACAAGAAAGAGACCACAACCAAGAACATCCAAGCAGAGAACCACAAGACTCAATGTCATACAAAAGTATCATAACACTTAGGAATTACAATGACATAATCAATCACATCCAAGAGTCATAAATCTCATCACATAAATCAAAACAATGACCAGTAACCAAATAACCAAAGGATGATCATGAAACACCTCCAATAAACTGCATTAATAAACATGACACAATTCCAAATTGCAATAACCAATCTAACAACATCATATCACAGTACCACAAGGGTACAAGGTCATAAGTCAAATATCAAGGAGATCATACAAGACCACAAAGTACACCAAAGATAAAATAGGGTAAAACCATAAATCATCTCAAATAATTGTGTTTCATCAATTCAAGACAAAGAACCACTTCCAGAGGGTTTCCAAAGAAGCAACACAATAAGGAGTGTTAGAGGAGAGTGTCATCGCATGGCTTAACATGGATTCTCCATGCAACCCTATCGCAAGGCGCCGCCTCCATCTACTGACGGATTATCTAAGCAACTCGAGCGCTAGGAGCCGCCTCCATCTATGGTTATCCAGGCTACCTATTTCAAGGCACCGCTCCATAGGGTTGCTCATGCGGAATCATTAACCTTTCATGAAGACAAGGTAACGATCTTGCCAACCACGACCTTCTCAATCCCCTTTATCCTGTGATAGCACTAAACGGCGGACGAGGCATCAATTATCTTTTTAATGTGATTCTACCCACCCCCTAGTTAATTATTTAAAGTATCACTTATTAAATTCACTCTAACGAGGGCTATCCTAGCGCCCCTTTGTGCGCCGACCACCCACTTAGAGCCACTCTCTCTCTCTAGACACTCAAAAAATAAAAGCCAAAATCCAAGGGTTGAACAACATAACAAGAACATTATATCACAACAGAGCAGCATACAAGGCATTACCCATCTTGCCATAAATACATAATCAAAATCTCCATGATTCCCGTACAACCCTTTCAAAAACATGAAACCAAAACACTTGCCACAACAAGGGCACATAAAAGGAGGAACATTAACCAATAGTAAAATAAACCTCTGGAAGATTCTCATAAAGTTACACTAGGGTTTCCCCATCAAAGAATTGACAGCAATAATTGCAAGACCTCAAAGAACTATTTCCAATATAAATATAATGAGAAAATACACCAAAATAAGATCAACAACTCCACTCAACAACACCAACAACTTCGATACGAACTAAATCGAGAATCCAAGGGAAACCTCTATTTTCTCCTCTTGGAATACCCATAATTCAAAGAACTTTTCAATTTGACTCATCAAGTAGAACCATCAATCATGACAAAGTTAACATTAACCAATTTGCCACTTAGGTAAAGAACAAAAGAACACATACTGGTTCCCAACGAATAGCAACATAAATAAAATGAGAGAAAAACTCCAACTCAAAAATCAACTCAGGAAAAGTCACATTGAAAGAATCCATAAAACCACACATTCTAATAATATATCCATTCATTCAATAAGAAGTAACTTGAAACATTTTAAAAAGAACATTAGTTTAAAGATCAATCATTTCCAACATTTAAGGATAGCACAATATTACGAAGTGAAAATAAAATCTAATGGTTTAAGCCATAAGACACTATTCACAAGTATACTCTTTCAAACACAAATATATTCCAATTTACACATTATAACAACAATCTCCCTTCGAAGATCAACCCACTCAAACCAACAATTTGATCCTGATATCAATCACAAGTATTTTCTAGAACTGTTCTTATAGAAACCCCACAAATCAACTATTAAAAGAATATGAGGGAAATTGACTTAGAAAAGATCATCTAATTTTATTCATTTACATAAACCCTTTGTTTAACTAAATATAATTAATCAAAACATTTATCGAATCAACAATCATTCACTAGCCTTTATCGTAATACCCAACTATTTAAAGTTTTCAAATTTATTTACTTCCATTTATCTTATAAATCAATTCTCCCACCTAAATAGAAATAATCCTTATCGCCAATATTATCTACATACAAAACTCTACTTTTCATTATTTCTAAGTTAACTATCCCACTTGAAACTAATCAAATTGAGAATAAACTAATCTATCAATGTTACCCAAATTATTAACATAAGGAAACTCTCTCTCTAATCACTTTACTAACCTACCCAATAACATAATACCTAACTTAACTACCTAATAATTCTAATTTTCTAACTCCTATAAATAAATCATTTTTTTTAATATATAAACACATTAATTACAAAGTCTTAAGGAATAATTCCATACAAGGAAACCATCAAACACATCAACCTTGAAGAACACTATCTTAAAACACTTACAATGAACAAGCCATTGAGACATCTCCATAAATATCCCACAAATAACACCCGTCTTAAAACACTTAAACCAATAATCAAAACACTTTGTTTAAAACAGCAATCACTCACACCTTATAACCATAAAGACATTCCTTTAATTTAGGCATTATTTCAACGTTCTTATCACTTATTTTAACATATCCACTTAATTTAATTAAGAGAGTATTTACGACAAATAATTATATTTAAAATAACTATATCATCTATAAGATAACCAACTCCATCAACTGTTTAATACGAATCCTAATTATAACTTTAAAATGTAATACTAAGATGACAATTCTATAATTTACAACTTTGTTATAATACTAAGGTGACGACACTAATGGATTATTTCACACAGTAGTTTGAT
>VDFB02193867.1:414392270-414416020 GCA_007258455.2 Sequoia sempervirens
GAGAGATAGAGGGAGTGAGTGAGTGAGAGAAAGACATAAGAGAGGGAGAAGGGGTAGGAGGGAGAGACTTGAGATAGAGTGAGTGAGTGAGTGAGAGAGAGACCTCAAAGAGGGAGTGGTGCTAGGAGGGAGAGATGAGAGAGAGAGAGAGATAAAGGAAGGGATGGCTAAGGGTAGAGGGTAGAGGGTTTAAAGGTTTAGGGTTTAGGGTTAAGGGGAGAGAGATAGAGGGAGTGAGTGAGTGACCCAGTTACATATTATTCTTTTATTCTTCCTCAGTTAAATATTTAGTTACCCATTTACTGTTAGTAGAAATGACCCAAGAATTTAATAGAATGGACTACTCATATAATACCTTGCATTATCGAGCTCAATCATCTGATATATTACTACTTATCAAGTCCTTTGTAAATAATTGTAAACTTATGACTCCATTTAAGCATTTAATTGATTTTCTTGAATCAAAGCGGAAACATAGACACACAATTGAACAAATTCTCAAAAGAAGAATGACAACATCATTAACATTTCATTCAAAATTCACTCAAATCCACATAAGGAGAGAAAATATATTAGAATTATACATTTATTCATGCTTATAAGTCACATTACATACAATTTAAGATAGTTTGCATATATTCATCCAAAACTCAAAATAGGCTATCTATTATATTCCTATCTTTCTACCCATATATTCAAGTCAAAACCTAGCTAGAGCTTTCATTAGTTCTCTCCCTAAAAATGAGACTTGAATTCCATTTTATATGAAAAGGGAGCAACAAGCTTTGAGCTCAAATGTAATTTCACCACAAATTTTCATTTGAACAAAATATCCATTGCATTTGAATTTCATTTCAAAACTTCCCACATGTTGAATCTGCAAAACATAGTGCAACTATGGAAAGCTAAAGTTTTAACTACCATTAGAAAAGGGAACACAAATTGTCATCAAAATCCCCTTTGTCGTTATCCAAGCCAAAAAACTAGGCAACCAAATTGCCATGAAGGCACACAATCGACATCAAAATGTGCCACTCACAAAACCAACACCACCAACAACAACAACATCATCAACACAAAATTTTACATCCCACACAACTTCTTATTTACCTACCACCCTGCCCTTACCAACACTTAGACCCCAGTATACACACTTGCTTCTAGTTTTTGCTAGAGGAGGAGAGGAAACCTTAGCCTCCTCTTCTTTCTTGTCCTTTCCCAATATGGTTCTAGTCCATCTGCTTGGGGTTTTAACCACCAATGGCACCACAAATATTACTTCCTCATCAGAGGGAAAACTGTGATTGAAGAGAGATAAATACTGATAGTAGTTGGAGTTAGTCTTAGTTACACCATCAGAAGTGTTGCTCGTAAGGTCAATGGGTTAGTGTTGGCATCCAAACGAGCCATGCCCATACCTTATTTTCCTACCGACACTAGTAATAGAGCACACCGACTTCTTTCCTTTTTCATCTACCAGTTGAGTAGCAATGTCCTGGAATTGCATCCTTCTACTGCATCTAGTGGGAACAAGCCCGGGCTTGTCAACCAAAGCACCTTCCTAAATAGAAGGACTGAGCTTTTGTGAGCTCAAATGAATAAACCCCCTTACTGACTTACTCATTTTCTCTTGTCATACAAGAATTCAAACTTGATTAGACTCGGCCTAGAAAGTGCTCTAACTACTACAAGAATGACACAATTAGCAGTTGATTCCTCTTGTATTTATTGTGTGAGGTAATGGAAACCTTCATCAATTCTTAGTAAAAATGCATGTACAAACATGACAATTTGGTGGTGTATGTACTATCACTGTTTAACTTGAACTACATGAGAATCCACAGATCACCCTTCATGATTGCCAACAACAACATCTTCACACAGATTGAGATTGACGTGACTACACAAGCAAGGAATAATTCATTAATGCTTCACCAGTTGTACGATAAAACAACCACCATGTTCCATTTTCCAACTTTGAATATTGTCTGATGATCTCCTGAAGAGTTGGCCGATCAAATGATTTATCTCGGGCTAACTTGGTTTGACATCCAACGAAGCATCATTGACCTTCCTCATGACCAATAACATTAATCCATCTAAGAAACCAACTACCATGTCAGTAGGTCCTATGCACTTTGCAAACTAAACGGCTGGAGCTACACATCGCAATCTCATTGACCTCATAGCTTTTAACCAACCTTCATCTTCCTCCTGCGAGCTAGCGGGGGACGACAAAGATTTACATTAGCTTTTGATCTTGGTTGTTGATCTAAAACCATGGGTTATGAGCTCAATAGAGGAGATTGGGCCCCACATTCCATATAGGACACACATCTTCCTTTTGTTGACCTCATGCCAAATAATAGGCCGACACCTTAGGTCTACGAGCTGGCAGGGTATGATTGAGATCTTCTCCCATATCTTTGAATCTAAAAAACCTACACATTTCACAATTAGTATTTATTGAAAGGCTTTGGCTAAGCTGTCAGTGACATGACCACTAGGTTTAATGGCTTAGGCTTACATCACCGGATTAAAATTAAAACCCAAATTTAGGAGAAGACATAATGCGGTGGGAAAATGATGAGAAGTTCTTCAGGTTAATGGGGTCGGTGAACTGACATGCCGAATGGCTCAAGAGGTGACTTAAGGGGTCAATGACTGACCAAGCAGGTCAACCTCAAATTATAACATTTGTGTGCTCTAGGGAATAAAACCCTACTAATTCATGGGGACAAGGGTTTCAAAATGGAGACCTAGGTCAAGTGGCAAAGAGAAAATTCCTCAAAATTTTAGACTTGAGATAGAGTGAATGAGTGAGTGTGAGAGAGAGAGTGACCTAAGAGAGGGAGTGGTGCTAGGAGGGAGATACTTGATAGAGAGAGAGGGAGACAACATTAAGGGCAGAGGGTAGAGGGTTTAAGGGTTTAGGGTTATGGGTAGAGGGGAGAGAGATAGAGGGATTCAGTGAGAGAGAGAGAGGGAGGGAGTGGGAGAGATATAGAGAGTAGAGGGTAAAGGGAAGAGGGTAGAAGGTAGAGGGGAGGGAGATAAGAGTTTGTGAGAGAGAGAGAGAGGTAGAAGGGATATGAGGGTGAGACTTGAGAGAGAGGGGGAAAGGGGGGGAGTGGGAGAGAGATATGGGGTAGAGGGTTAAACGTAGAGGGTAGAGGGTTTAAGGATTTAGAGTTTAAGGGTTAAGGGTTTAGGGTTTAGGGTTAAAGAGTAGAGGGTAGACACATAGAGGTGGTAGAGAGATAGACTAAGACCTAAGAGGAGATGAAGGTAGGAGGAGACTTGAGAGAGAGAGGAGTGGTGAGAGATAGATAAAGACCTAAGAGAGGGAGAGGGGGTAGGAGGGAGAGACGAGAGAGAGAGAGAGAGAGAGAGAGAGGGTAGAGGGTAGATGGTTTAAGGGTTTGGAGTTTAAGGGTTAAGGGTTAAGGGTTTAGGGTTATGGGTTATGGGTAGAGGGGAGAGAGATAGAGGGATTTAGTCAAAGAAAAAACCCCAATGTTAGGATTTTCCCAATACCATAAAAGACTAGTAACATAAGACATGACAGGAAAGGAACATCAAACATGATAGGAAAGGACAGATTCAAAAGATGCAACAAACTGTAAATATTTCCTTCAATCTTCTTAAGAAGATCCATGATTTTTTTATAAATGAAGTGACTTCATAGATGCATAAAGTTCAATTATGCATCTTTTAAACAATGAGGAATAATTTCAAGTTTTTGTCAATCCCCTCTCACAATAACCCTATTGGACAGTCACACATTGCATAGGAAGGTGAGTTGTTAGGTCACCCACATATGTGACAGGTGGCTGTCCAATAAAGATAAAATGACGAGACTATGTGTATTTATTACACATAACAAAATAAGAGCAATGGTTGAATCAAGGTCATGATACAAGTACAAGGACAACAGCTTTTCAAGAGCTACAAGAGGCAAAGGGGATTGATATTATTCATTCATGGGTGTACTGGTAAAAGTGAATGCAATAGGTAAAGGTCATTGTCATTGATAAGGACAACCAAAAATGCATGTTACAATGGTCTCATGAAGGACACCAACAAAAACAAAATCTAAAGTTGCACAAGGCTCTATTCAAGGCCTTCACAATCAAACATTAGGTGAACAAGTTGTTAGATAACATTCAATGCATGATGTTTTAAGGAAAGGCATAAAAGGAAAAGAAATTCAAGAAACATCAACTCTAGTTGACACAGATAATATGCCTATTGAAAACATGTCATTACAAAAGGTTTATGACAGCAATGGAACCTTCATATCATGTGATCGAGATATAATTGCTATGCTCATAACCTTTCATGTAGGGGTTTTGGTCATCATGATTGATCCAACATGGATCATGATTGCATACAAGAAACAAAAAGTTACAAATGACAATTAAGTAGTTATGATTTAGGAGAGGTCTCATTTTGGAAGCCAAGGACATAGTACAATTTTATATGAACAAAAACTATGAGATTACGCTACAAGACAACCATGCAGGTTCATGTAGGACATCAAGCATTACAATGGTACAAGTGCATATCAACAACAATCAACAATCAACAAGTAGTGAAGGAAGCAAAGTATAGTTGTATTTTTACCTTTTCATACCATTGATCATCCATTCCACCAATAGGCTATAATATTGAAGGAATATACTTGCACAGGGGTGTTTTAATGAAGATATTCAACATAAAAACCATCATAAATCATGGTGCTTTAAGGGAAAAGAGCATAGTAATGAATAAGAGTAGTACCATTAAAGGCTACAGGTTTGTCTTCATGTTATCTATGAATTTGAAAAAATAAATCTACACTGGGTGACAACATGACTATAGCCATGAAATGGATTGCAATGAGATAATATAAATGGTTGTTGCCACTATCTCATTTTCTCTTTGGATAGTCATTACTAAGTCCTAACAAGTGAATATCAAAGGGATAGGTGTCAATAATATACCTTCATTTGAAAAGTCCTAGACTTTTGGTGATCTCATTGACCGAATAAGGAATTTCTTAGAAATAATTTCATATATTTTTGAAAAAATCAAAAGGGGGATTGATGTATCCAATTGTAATAAGAGAGCAATGTCCAAGGGATGGGTAGTACCATCATCTTAGGTACCACTGTTGCAAGATGATAAATGACAATCCTTGTGTTTTTAAGCATGGAGGTCCGAAAGCATGCTTTGGGTAAGGTGCATTCATGGCATCTTTTGGTGAAATCTTTCCCAAGCATGAACAAAGATCCAGTGTTCCATTAGGCTATGTTGGAAAAATTATACACTAATCCCTCCCCTAAGGTGTTTCCTCGCATCAAAACCAATCCCTTCTTCCTATCATTTGTTGACAAGGGCAATTGATCCAGGAAGTCATCATATAGGTTTCCACTTAAATAATCAATCTAGCCAACATGGTGCTTTGTCAGTGCCATCTTGAGTAAACAAGGGCTTCCTTGCTATCTCAAACATTAGACAGACTAAAGCTAAACAAAATATGAAATTATAGAACAAAACTTTGCAATTTCCCATAATTTTTCCTCTCTTAGGTGTCTCTCTCTCTCACTCACTCCCTCTATGTCTCTCCCATCTACCCTTAAACCCTAAACCCTAAACCCTTAACTCTTAAACCCTAAACCATTAAACCCTCTACTTTCTACCGTTAACCCTGTCTCCCTCTATCTCTCTCCCACTCCCTCCCTCTCTCTCTATCAAGTCTCTCCCTCCTAGCACCACTCCCTCTCTCAGGTCTTTCTCTCTCACACTCACTCAGTCACTCTATCTCAAGTCCCTCCCTCCTACCCCCTCTCACTCTCTTAGGTCTCTCTCTCACTCACTCAATCCCTCTATCTCTCTTCCTGATGGAGCTTCAAAATTTTTTCCTTGTTTTCCTTTCCTATCATGCCTTATGTCTTTGGTCTTTCATGGTGTTTGGGAAAATCCTAAGGTTGGGGTTTTAGCTTTGTCTTCATGTAAAATCCTAGTGTTTGTCTTTACGCCTTGGGTGGGATCTATTTTGTTGTTACTTTTGGAGGGCCTCTAAAACATCTTATGCCCCATCGTTTCATCTAAGGTCGGGTCCCTTTGGTCTTAATATTTTATTTCCTTCGCAGGATTTTTTTCCCTAAGTCTTGGTCGGCCCTGTGTTTCATCATTTTAAAAAAACTTGTCGATCATTTATCATCTACCTAGTAATGTCCCCCTTGTTCTTTTAATAATATTTTATTTTGCAGAGGGTAATTTGTGTGACCATTGATCAACTATTGTTTGATCTCAGCCATTCCCCGCCATCCTATGATGACCCCACCACAATGCTTTGGTTGATCATGATATTGTGGGTGGCTGCCACGTGTCCCATCTAATGAAGCCAAAGGGGATGAGTTTGCATGACCATTGATGAATTGTTGTTTGATCTCAATGATTGTCTATCCTTGTGTGATCATAAATCACAAGGTCTTTATTGATCATGATATCACGGGTGACCACCACGTGTCTTATTTGGTAAAGCCGAAGGAATAAGGGAAATACCTTGGTAAATTAATCCAACTTTAATATGTTATGCAATGGGTTACTAAGTGTTCTTTAGATGCATGTGTTTCAAATCTATGGAGATATTATAATCTTAGTGGGAAAGCTGCTAGATAGTTAATGATAAAGCTAACAACTGTTTTGAAGGAACAAGATCACCAATGATCAGGATCTATGGTTGCCTGCTATCACGTGATCGGAAGTTACAAGGTCTTTACTGATTGTGATATCACAGGCGACCGCCATGTGGATTTCCTTGGAAATATATGGTATGGCGGGCCCCTTATTTTCATGTTGGTGATTGTGTCAGCTTGTTTTGAAGGCAGTCGTTCGATGATTTGATCAAACTGATAGATCGACGACTAATATTTAAATCAACATCAAATACAATTGGAGTCATTCGTGCAATGCATGAGTAAGCTTTAATGATGGATGAGACACTTCGTGGCATGATTTGATTGAAATAAAAAAAAACTCTCCTACTTTTATTGTATCAAAAAGCATTCAAGTATTTTGCGAAGTAGTCTCAGAGCCAAAAGTGAAGTTGTGAGTTTCTATAGCAAAGAATTGGGATTTCTGCAAACACAAAAGTCATGAGTTAATTTCTGTGTCATTTGGTTATTCTACACTTGAATTTGAAAAATTATTTACTATATGCTTGTTATTACGATTGTTGGTAAATGTCTTAGGTTGTAGGTTGATTGAATTATGGGGAATTGTAGGGTTTTATTCTATAATTTCATTTTATGGTTAGTCCTAATTATTTGAATTGTGAAATAGTAAGTAAGCCCTAGTTTATCCAAGATGGCACCTCTGAAGCAACACTCTAGCCAAATTGATTATTTGAGTAGGAACCTATATGATGATTTCTTGGATCAATTGCCATTTTCAACAAATGATAGGAAGAAGGGGTTGGTTCTAATGCGAGGAAAAATCCTAGGGGAGGGATTGGTATATAATTGTTCAAATATAGTCGATGTTAGGGTTCCTCTTACAGGTTTGGAGATGTTTAGACTATGGTATGGACAGAGGAATTTTCCTCACCCCTTCTCAAATGGCTGGATGTATGATATGGGGAAGTTGGTTGTGCTAAATGTGTTCCTTGATATAAATTTTCTTAGGGTAGTGGCTGTGAGACATGACCTGTTGATGGTGTTTTCTGCATAGCAAAAACTTAGACAGAATATAGTATCCTATCTCTCTTGAAAGGTAGATCTCAATTAGCAAGCCTCAAAAGATAACCCCAAGGTCTCTAATGGTAGGTCTTGATAATGCATAAACAACAGTGATAAATGCAAAAATGTTGGTAATCACAAGGCGCCTTACAAGTGAACAATGTTGGAAGCGTACTTTCATCAGATGCAACAATATGGTGATGCTTTTAATCCTAGAACTAATCCAAATTCAAAGAAAATATCAAAAGAGAAAGGGTTGAAATAGATTTTATTCTAAAGTAACTCCTAAGATCAATCCTAATAATGATGAATGCTACAAATGGACAGATCTCCAATAAAAAAAATCTCTATTTGATCAAGCACAAGCCTACAAATCCACATAAATAGTGCAATCTTCTAAGGAAACAAAAGATTTTCAGACTTTGAATATTCATTCACATACCCAATAACTAGCTCAATGTAAACAAGCACCCACAGTTGAACTTAGCACAAAATAAGGCCCAAACAACTTTACACAACAAATTACAATCAACAAATTGCTAAAAGTATGGACTAGAGATTGATCAACATCATTAACATTTCACCATTATTGTAAAAGAACTGAAATCTAACATCTAACATTGAGAATTGAGAACAAGAAACCATAAACTGTCAAAGTGTAACACAAAGCTTGCCAAATCATCAATCCAATTGCATTAACTTCTCCAGCATTACATAACAATTTTCAATCTCTCTTCTCTCCTATAGCTATTGACTTCTCTAACTTAGCCAATTCTGGATTTTATAGCCTCTAATAAGTTATTCTAACCCCCTAAATCTGACCCCTTTACAAATGAGAAGGCACTGGCCTTTTATAGAAAATTACATTTTTAATCAATGACCAAGACTTAGTTCATCCAATGGCTGCAATTGCACTTCTAGAAGCATCAAGTTGTTACATTTAATTTGGGAGCTCATGGTACATCATCATCCAATTGTATAAAAATAGTTACATCATGGAAAAATGAGAAAACAATATTATGGCAGCTTGTCATTAATGCAAATTCTGATTGGATGATGAAATCGACTTCACATGTCTTCCAGAAACTCCTTCCAGCTGTAGACAATTTGGGCATGGATTCTCATGCAAGTTCCACTTTTAAAATTTGAATTGAACTCTTCCATATTTCCCTTTTGGCATGAATCTATATGCAAGTTCCCCTTTTAATATTTATTTAATCTTGAAAAACAAATATCATCATTAATAGCTCACATGTTAAAAATCCAATCCAATCCATTTTCATAATTTTTTCCATTTGGGGAAATTTTCTTCTCAAAATTTTCTATCCATCTCAAGAATTTCATTTTTGGGAACATTTTAAAATTTCAAGGAAAAATTCCATTTTAAAAGAAATGCATTTCGGAAAAAATTCCATTTTGGGAAAAAAATCATTTTTGAAAAATATTTCCATTTTGGAAATTTTTGGGTTTTTGAGGAGTCTCGGGATTTTGAGGGGGTCAAGGAATTTTTGGGAAAATCCTGATGGAATGGATTTTCTCGAATTTCCTACAGGGTCGAAATCCCCTAAACCTCATAACTTTTTTTCTAGAAGGAATTTTCAAAAAGTTCAAAAAACAACCCTACCTAATGTTTCGTCCTCTATCCACAGGTGCAAAAATATTTACATATAACATTGAAATTTCACTTCAAAATCCCCATTTTCAAATTCCAAGATAGACAAATTTCCCCTAGAGCCTCAAAATATTTTCCTCATCAAACCTAGTCTAGATTTAATCCCAAAATAACCTCCCAAGAAGAGAAAAAACAAAATTCAACCAAGCCAAAAGGCACAGATGAAAAAGAAAAAAGAGGGTCCCTGCCTTCGATAGGGCATATGCAAAAATTGCACAACATGACCCTACTATGCGGATAATCAGGGACAATGATGGAAGGGTTCTGTTGAGCATTAATAGAGAAGAGGTCCAATAGGTTTTTGATTTGAGTGAGCTGAGTGTATACTTGGTTCCTATCAATCTTGAGGAAATGAAGTGGTAATATGGAAAATTAAAGTCTCTTTTGAGAGCTAAGTTTCTTCCACCTCATCTGGATAGGGTAGGGGGTTCAATATTTCATATTAGCCCTAGTGACCAAGAACCATTCAGAGTAAATTGCTTTGCAAATCATTTCTTGGCCACTTTTTATTCATTGTGCTAGATTTTAGGTTTCAATCCTAGCACGATGATTCCCATTACCTATATTTTCATGGGGGTACAAATACAACACCCTAATTTCTCTATGACATGATTTCGCCTCCTTCTTGGCTGAAAGGATACATGAAGGGATGTCAAAGTTGCAGCGAAATGATATAGGTACTCAATTCTTTTGGTATTCTATGTTGATGCATATGTTCTTGTGCAAGAATACTGACTTCTTTTATGAGAAGATGGAATTAAGGAAATTTGTTGATGGAGAAATATTGTCTATATAGATATGGACTACAGACTTATCGTGTAATAAAGAAGGCACCAGTTATGTGCAATTTGATAATTGCTTTGCTTCCAGATTTAGAGTTAGACTAATGGTGAATGTACCCAAGATTCCTGAGGAATTACATGATTTCCTTAGACCGAAGGGGAGGAGGCCAGAATTAAAAGTCTACCATAACTAGGGTGACATTATTCCATACCCAGTCAGCACTATTTTGAGGGTATATGGTTTTCAAGGAACCCCCCATATACTGCCATACAATGCACCACCAAGAGAGGGATTTGCAGAGGTTATGTGGAAAATAGGTTGTATCCATGAGGATAACCTCACTGGGAGGGGTAAGGGAACCTTTTTTCTAGATTATATAGTGGTATCTAATTTTGTATTTTCAAAGGGAGGATGGGTACACTTTGGAAAATTCTTTGATGATTACCACTTAAGGTGTGGTCCAAAGAGGCAACATGATCCTAAGGGCTTCTTTGTCCTTTTTAGACAGAGAATAAAGGGTGGCAAGTTTGTGCATGAGTTCAACTTTCCTGAGGACCTAATTAGAAACAAATTTGATCTAAATAGGTAGGAGTTGGAAAAGGATAAATGGATAGCTTATGATAAGCTATTAGATATTGTGCACAAAATGGATCCAAAGTATGATCCATTGTTGGAGTTTAGTCCACATCATAAGAAAATTGATTTTCTGATGGGGAACTTCAAAGAAATTATGGGCACCTTGAGGACCAAGAAGGTAAACTTTGAATTGATTTAGGGTGTACAAGAACAAGGTGTTAGGCAAATGGAAACAAGGCCAATATACTAGCCTATAGAAAGGTGGCCCATTTACAGGAGGAAAAAGGATGACAACATTGATGAAGAAGAAGTGGATAGAAAAGGTAAACAAATAATAAAATTTCCTACATAGTCAAGTCCAAAGCTCAAAACACTTGGGGCAATTAAGATTATTGATCTAGAATCATCACCAGAAGATAGTCCTTCATCACCACCATCTGAACCAAGCCCTAAGAGGCAAAGGATTGATCAACCACCAGATGATTTGATGGATGAGATTGTTGTTACTGATCAAGATAGGAAGATTGGTATGCCTTCCCCTCCTAGGTTAGTTGAATTTGTTTTATCTAATTTGGATATGAAAGGAAAATGTGTACAAGATGAAAGAATGGAGGCATGCAAGGAGTTTCTTGATGATGATGTATTTATAAAAACTCTTGTCTTCTTGCAATTGGTATGGAGGATGAAATTTGAGGAATATCAAGATAAAAGTAAAAAGAGGAGAGAGTTGAGACCTGATAGGTTAGACCAGGAGAATGATGAGGAAGTGAAAGCTAAATTAATGGAAGAATTCAAGAACATTACTCCTAAGGAAGGAAGAAAATAGGTGACTCAAATTGGTGTATTGATTCTACCTGAATGGGACATTGTAGATGTTGTAGCATTTAATGCTATTTTAAAGTCCAAGCATCCCTTGCAAGACTTTGAAGAAGAGGTCAAGGAAGCATTGCAAGACTTTACCTTCAGTGAATAGTATGAGACTTTGGAAATTTGGGCATTGGCCCCACAAGGGAGAAAGCCAGATGTTATAGATATTAACCCAAATTTTAGAGAAGGGTTAATAATAAAAAGAGCTTCAAAGACCTCAACCACTAAGGCCACTAATCTAATTGTGAATGTGGCCAAATTGGCCCAAAAGACTATTGAAAGAGAAGAGGCTGAAAAGAAGAGCCTGGTGGAGAAGTATAACCTTTTGATTGAGGAATACAACAAAATGCAGCAAAAGAATGTTGAGTTGTAGAATGAGGAGGATAGGTTAAGGTATAAAAAGATTGGGGAGACATCAAGTGCTCCAGGAATTAGTTCATTACCCTCCACATCAGGGTCAATGCCTCCTACTTCTCCAATTGTTTCCACACCAGGGTCTCCTAGTTAGAATCCTTCCCTCACCCCTCCTTTAGAACAAATTGATGAAGAAATAGAGTGCTCTGTCGATCCTACAAAGAAGTAGCTCATGCAAAAAATTGAAGAATTACAGGTATCATTAAAGGTAAGTGAGGAGGGATCTCTTTCAAAGAAAAAGGAGATTGTCACTACTATCTTGAGCAACTTAAATGAAAAGGTTGATAATAGATTATCATCTATGCATTCTTTCTATTCTTTATTATTTGATGCAATAAACAATATAGATAGGGACCAGGAGGTAGTGATACCACTAATTCAAAATTGGATCCCTAGGGCAAGTGATTTGGTATAATGTATAAAGCCTCAAGGTTTGATCCAAATAATAGGCCCCAATCATTAAAGCTTACTCATGTGTTAGTAAAATCATTGCAAGGTTTTCAAACCTTACCAGATAACTTGAGTAGGAGGATTAGGGAATGTTGGTATGTGGCAATTGATCATGCTATACTGTATAGTCCATGGTATATTGTATACCCTGGCATGTATCCTTGCTAGGGTCTGGGGCTGGGCCAGGCCCTGGGCGGGGGTTTGGGGGCGGCAGCCCCCGAGAAAAAAATTCCTCCTACTTTTTCATGTCATCACTGAAAAAGGAAAAAATCTGATTTTGTAGAACCCGAAATATGGAAGGTTCTAAGCTTGATAAAAAGGGGTTCCGATGGGTATTACAGTATGATGAAAAATGCAATTATTCGCAAGATTTTAATAAGTTTTGTATTGGATAATAAAAGTATTGGATGGCTGCGGTTTGGTGGATGTAGCCCGGATTGGGTGAACCACGTTAAATTCTTTGTGTTATAATTTATTCTGTGTGTTTTTAGTTTCTCTATTTATTAATTAAATCTACATTTAATTGTTAGATATCTGCCATTTCTAACCCTAACAAGTGGTATCAAAGTGAGTTGTGTTTTGATTATCATCTATAGGAAGGTCTCACGGCTGAGTGGGAGTCTCACGGTTGAGTGGGAGCAATGGCAGACGGGGGTAATTAGGTTGAAAAGTTTAATGGGTAGAACTATTAGTTATGGAAGATGCAAATGGAGGACTATCTCTATCAGAAGGATTTATGGCAGCCATTAGAAGGGAAAACCAAGAAACCCGCAGCAATGTTTGATGAAGGCTAGGAGATCTTGGATAGAAAGGCTCTTGGTAGTATTCGTTTATGCCTGGCACAATCGGTGGCATTCAATATTACAATAGCAAAGAAAACTCAAGAGTTGATGGAAACCCTGGAGAAGTTATATGAAAAGCCTTCCACTTTGAATAAGGTATTTCTTATGAAGTGTTTATTTAATATGAAAATGGTAGAAGGTGGATTAGTTACTGATCATTTAAATGAGTTTAATATGGTCACCAATCAATTAACTTCTGTAAAAGTAAAATTTAATGAAGAATCTAGGGCTCTTTTGATTCTATGTTCTTTGCCTGAAAGTTGGAATAGCTTGGTAATGGCTATTAGCAATTCTATTTCTGGTTCAAATACATTGAAATTTGATGATGTTGTTAGTGTCATTTTGAGTGAGGAAATTCGTAGGAAAAGTTTAGGTGGAACATCCACATCAGGCAGTGTTTTGAATGTAGAAAGCAATGGAAGAACAAAGGAGAGAGGAATCAATTTCGGAAATCATGGGAAGTCATGAGGAAAATCAAAGGACAGAAGGTCCCAATCTAGAGACAAAAGGGATTGTTGGTATTGTGATAAGCCGGGTCATTTAAAGAAAGATTGTTGGTCTCAAAAAAATAAAGGAGACAAAAAAGAAGGAAGTAAAGAGGAAAATGTGGTAAGTAATAAGTCTAATGAGGATGCTTTGATTCTTTCCCTTGACAATGTTGATGATTCTTGGGTGTTAGATTTAGGGGCTTCATTTCATGCTACCCCCCATAGAAGTTATTTTCTTGATTATGTCCAAGGGGATTTTGGGTTGGTTTATTTAGGAGATAACGAACCTTGTCAGATTGTTGGAAAGGGAAGAATCAAGATTAAGTTGCAGAATGGGAATCATTGGCTACTACATGAGGTAAGGCATGTTCCAAAGTTAAGCAAAAATTTAATTTCAGCAGGGCAACTACATGATGAAGGTTGTGTTGTTACATTTAGTGATAAAAATTGGAAGGTCACAAAGGGTGCCTTAGTAATAGCAAAAGGTGTGAAAGTAGGCACCTTATATCTTTGTACAGGTCATACTGTTTCTTCTACTTTAATTGTTATAGAAAAAGGTCAATGTTTAGGAACAGTTGCTGCAATTCAGTAGGTAGAAGATCATACAGTTGCTGTGGACTTTGAATCAACACTATGGCATAATAGACTTGGGCATATGAGTGCCAAAGGTATGAAAGTACTTCATTCAAATAATGTTTTACCAGGTCTAGAATGTGTTAATATGGATTTATGTCAAAGTTGTGTGTATGGAAAACAAAAGAGAGTAAGTTTTATCAAGAATGGGAAGCAAAAGAAAGATGAGAAATTGGAGCTTGTGCATACGGATGTATGGGGACCAACTCGGGTATCTTCTCTCGGTGGCTCTCTAAATTATGTTACATTCATTGATGATGCAACTAGGAAGGTATGGATTTATTTCTTTAGGTAGAAATATGATGTATTTGAAACTTTTAACAAATGGAGAAGCTTGGTTGAGAATGAGACGGGTGAAAAGCTAAATGTCTCAAATCTAATAATGGTGGTGAGTATTACAACAAAGAGTTTGAAGATTATTGTTCCACTAATGGTATTCATAGACAGAAAATGGTTCCAAGGACTCCACAAGAAAATGGAGTGGTTGAGCACATGAATAGAACAATAATGGAGTGTGCACAGACTATGAGATTGCATGTTGGGTTGCCTTTAAAAATGTGGGCATAGAATGCAAACACTGTTGTTTATTTAATTAATAGAGGTCCCTCTAATCCTTTGGGTTGTGGTATTTCAAAGGAAGCATGGAAAGGTAAGAAGGTGAGTTATTCTTTTCTCAAAACCTTCAGTTGTGAAGCATTTGCACATGTAGATTCTGAAAATAGAACCAAACTTGATGCAAAATCAAAGAAATATGTATTTATTGGATATGACATTGATGAATTTGGTTATAGGCTTTGGGATTTTGAAAATCAAAAAATTGTGAGAAGTAGGGATGCCATATTCAATGAGAAAGTATTGTACAAAGATATGTTGTTGCAGCATGAGAAGAAAGAAAATGATTATGCAGTGCTGGATGATATTCCAAACAATGATGTTTCAGTGGTTCCTCATGTTGGGCAACAACAACAACAACAAATACCACAAACTCCTGTTAGACAATCTTAAAGGATAAGTAGACCTCCAGAAAGATTCTCTCCCTCTTTGTATACTATTTTATTAACTAATGTTGGTGAACCAAAATATTATGATGAAGCTATGCAGGTGGATACTAAGGTTTAGTGGGAGCATGGAATGGAAGAAGAAATGGACTCCTTGATGAAAAACAAAACTTGGGAATTATGCAAGTTACCTACAGGTAAAAAGGCTTTACCAAAAAAATGGGTTTATAGGCTGAAAGAGAAGGATGGAGGTAAGACAAGATTTAAAGCCAGATTAGTTGTAAAGGGATTTGCACAGAAAAAGGGTATTGATTTTGATGAGATTTTTTCTCCTATTGTTAAAATGACTTCTATTCGTATTGTTTTAAGTATTGTGGCTACTGAAGATTTGCATTTAGAATAGCTTGATGTTAAAATAACCTTTCTCCATGGTGATTTGGAAGAGGAAATATATATGGAACAACCACAAGGATTTGAGGTCAAAGGTAAGGAGAAACTAGTGTGCAGATTGAAGAAAAGTTTATATGGATTGAAGCAAGCACCTCGGCAATGGTACTTGAGATTTGATAGTTTTATGTCTGAGCAAGTCTACAACAGGTGTAATTCTGACCATTGTGTTTATTTTAAGAGGTTGGATAATGATAGCTACATTATTTTATGTCTATATGTTGATGACATGCTTATAGCAGGGTCTAACATGGATCACATAAGTGAGTTAAAACAATAGTTAGCAAAATATTTTGCTATGAAGGATTTAGGGGCAGCAAAACAAATCCTTGGTATGAAAATTTGTAGAGATAGGAAAAACAGAAAAATTGCTTTTATCTTAGGCTAATTATGTTGAAAAGATGTTGCAAAAATTTCATATGGAGAATGTAAAAGCTGTCAGCACACCTTTTCCTATTCATGTTAAATTGACTAAGGATATGTGTCCAAATACACAAGAGGAGGAAGAAAAAATGTCCAAGGTACCATATGCTTCAGCTGTAGGTAGTTTAATGTATGCCATGGTAAGCATGAGACCACATATTGCACATGTCATAGGAGTTGTTAGCAAATATTTGAGTCATCCTAGAGTTGAGCATTGGAATGCAGTAAAATAGATTCTCAGGTACTTGAGAGGTACATCCAATACATTTTTATTTTTTGGGGGCTCTAACACTGATTTAAAAGGCTATGTTGACTTAGATTTGGCAGGGGATATAGATACTAGGCGGAGTACCGCAGGTTATGTATTTATAGTTGGTGGGACAACAGTGAGTTGGATTTCTTGATTACAAAAGGTGGTTGCTTTATCCACCACAGAGGTAGAGTATGTTGTTGCAATAGAGGCGATAAAGGAGATGATATGGTTGCAACTCTCCATGGATGAGTTGGAAAAACAATAGTCTGAAAATTACTTGTTTACAAATAGGCAGAGTGCTATACATCTTGCAAAGAATTTTTCCCTTGCATTCTAAAAAAAAACACATATAGTTGAGATATCATTTCATTCGATCAATGTTTGAGGATGGACAGGTCAAGTTGGACAAGATACATACAGATGTCAATCCAATGGATATGTTTATGAAGGCAATGACAAGGGAGAAGTTGAGTTCCTCTTCAGCTTTGGTTGGCCTTCAAGGTTGAATTCAAGTATAACAAAGCAACAGGATCCAAGGTACTTATTTCCAGTGGGAGCTGCAATTGCAGCAGTGTTGTCCAAGATTAGTCTCCAAGTGGGAGATTGTTGGTATGTGGCAACTGATCATGCTATACTATATAGCCCATGGTATACTGTACACCCTGGCATGTGTCCTTGCCGAGGTTCAGGGTTGGGCTAGGCCCTAGGTGGGGGTTCAGGAGTGGTAGCCCTTGAGAAAAATTTTCCTCCTACTTGTTCGCATCATTATCGAAAAAGGGAAAAATCAACAAAAAAAGAAAAATCTGATTTTGTAGAACCCAAAATCTAGAAGCTTCTAAGCTTGATAAAAATGGGTTCAGATGGGTATTACAGTATGATGAAAAATGCAATTATTCGCAAGATTGTAATAAGTTTTGTACTAGATAATAAAAGTATTGGATGGTTGTGGTTTTGTGGATGTAGCCCGAATTGGGTGAACCACGTTAAATTCTCTGTGTTATAATTTATTCTGTTTGTTTTTAGTTTCTCTATTTATTAATTAAATCTACATTTAATTATTAGATATCTACCATTTCTAACCCTAACAAGGAATTGGTGAAGAATTTTGATAATTGGGGTAACACATTGTTACCTAATATAATTGATGAGCAGGGGAATATCAGGTCACTCCAACAGTGGCAAGATCAGGAAAATGAGGTCATCAACGACCAAATTAAATTAATTTGTGATGAATCAGATTATGACTTGTTGGTGAGTTGTATGGATAAAATCATTAGCATCAACTCATTTTTGGAATCTTTTGAAAAAGATTCAAATCAGGTAGCGATTAAATATACACCTTATAATGCTAAGTTAAATGAGGTAATTAATTTTGACTGGCCGACTAATGAATAATATCAAAAATGGGTAACTAAATATTTAACTGAGGAATAATAAAAGAAGTGGGCTGCTAACGGTTGGCAAATAAGTTGTTGTAGTTACAACTGTTTCTAGTTTTTCTTTGCTGGTAGTCTTGGTGCAGGACTATTATGGCTTTTGTTGCTGCATCAACTTTTCTCAGCTGGCACGATGAATAAGAATATTCTCCAAGGTGATTGTTGTTGTAACAATTTTTGGAATGTCACCAAGCATTCCAATTGGCTAGTGACATGTGTACTTTCTATCCCGATGCTTGTTTGCTCCTTCATTTTTTATAAGAAGGATTTCAAGGCTAGAAGTATGGGTTAGCAAGTTAGATAATTTTGGGTCAATTCTAGGTGAAGTTGCAGAGAAAATTGTAAAGTTCGGTGGCTTTAGAAAATTCAAGTTAGGTTCTGAGTAATTCTATAATAGGTTTTGAATTCATGAGGATTTAATGTTGTATAACAGTACTAGCATTTGAGTTGAAATGATAAATTCAAACTCTTGTCTCTCCAATGTATGTGCATATCTAAATTTTCAATAAGATAACTAAGGGTTGTTTCATTCATCTCACTATTGTGGTCTGTATGATCCTTATTTTAGCTTTAATTCAAGCGATTAATTAAAATGCTTAAATGGGATTATAGGCGAATAGGTTCTGTATAAGGATTTCATAAGTAGTATTGGGTTAGAATATGTATATTAATGAGATTGCAATGCAATGTTATTAGGGATTGTATATGTTGTGTTAAATCTATCATAAACCCTTGAATACTTATGAATTTGACTCCCACAATAGATATATGGCACTGATCTAAGTTGTATGATTCAGTATTTGTTCATCTTTACCTAGAGCTTCCTAAAAATTGCAAATCAATGAACTATTTTATCTTGGGATTGTGTTGTAGTTATCTCATGCTCCAAATAGTTGATAATGTCGATGAATAGCCAATTCTATTTGATATTATCCTATTATGTTGAGCTATTAAATGATATTATCTTTTATTGTTAATGTTGTTTATGATATTGATCCAAAGGTTGTAAACACATTAAGGGATCACCCTCTTGGGTCTTGCAGAGCCCGAAGTGTAGGAGGCTTTTTTAAAGTCCTCGTCAATTGGTCTAAGTCTTTTGAGCTACCCTTGATCGGGATTGGCAATTCCATATGTAGATTAGAAGACCAACCTGGTTACATTTTAAAACAAAACCAACACTTCCCTCTACCCTTAACCTGAAACCCTAAACCCTTAACCCTTAAACCTTAAACCCTTAAACCATCTACCCTCTACCCTTAACCCCACCTCCCTCTCTCTCTCTCTAGTCTCTCCATCCTACCCCCTTTCCCTCTCTTAGGTCTCTTTCAACCCTTAA
This sequence comes from Sequoia sempervirens, assembly GCA_007258455.2. Taxonomy (NCBI): domain Eukaryota; kingdom Viridiplantae; phylum Streptophyta; class Pinopsida; order Cupressales; family Cupressaceae; genus Sequoia; species Sequoia sempervirens. The sequence goes on from VDFB02193867.1 coordinate 414,411,616, forward strand.
CCTTCCCTTCCTTTGTCTCTCTCTCTCTCTCTCAAGTCTCTCCCTCCTAGCACCACTCCCTCTCAAGTCTCTCTCTCACTCACTCCTCACTCACTCTATCTCAAGTCTCTCCCTCCTACACTTCTCTTCCTCTCTTAGGTCTTTCTCTCACTCCCTCCCTCTATCTCTCTCCCCTCCACCTGTAACCCTAAACCCTTAAACCATCTACCCTCTACCCTTAACCCTCCCTACCTCTATCTCTCTCCCACTCCCTACCTCTGTTTCTCTTAAGTATCTTCAATATCCTACCCCTCTCCTCTCTTGGGTCTCTCTATCCTCCTCCTCCTCCTATCTCTCCCTAAACCCTAAACCCTAAGCCATAAAACCTTTACCCTTAACCTCCCTTCCTTTGTCTCTCTCTCTCTCAGAGTCCTCTTCCTAGTGCCCTCCCTCTCTGAGGGTCTCTCTCTCACTCACTCTCCTCACTCCTCTATCATGTCTCTCCCTCTACTCCTTCTCCTCTCCTTAGGTCTTTCTCTCACTCACTCCCTCCTCTATCTCTCCCCTCCACCGCCAGCCACTGGGCAACCCAGAGCCATCTACCCTCTACATAGCCTCCCTCCCTGCCATATACACTCCCTCCCTCTCTCTCTCTAAAGTATCTTCAATATCCTAACCCCTCTCCCTCTCTTAGGTCTCTCTCTCACTCACTCACTCCCTCGATCTCTCCCCCCTTAAACCTAAACCCTAAAACCTTAAACCCTCTACCCTCTACCCTTAACCCTCCCTTCCTTTATCTCTCTCTCTCCCTCCTAGCACCAATCCCTCTCTCGAGTCTCTCTCACTCACTCACTCACTCAATCTAAAGTCTCTCCCTCCTGCCTCTTTCTCCCTCTCTTGAGACCAACACCATCCATCACTCCCTCTATCTCTCTCACTTCACCTTTAACTCCTAAACCCAGCAAACCATCTACCTCTACCCTTAACCCTCCCTCCCTCTATCTCAATCCCCTTAACCCTAAACCCTTAACCATAGCCTTAAACCACTACCCTCTACCCTTAACCCTCTATTTACTCTTTATCTCTCCCCCACTCCCTCCCTCTCTCTCTCACTGAATCCCTCTATCTCTCTCCCCTCTACCCATAACCCTAAACCCTTAACCCTTAAACCCCAAACAATTAAACTCTCTACCCTCTACCATCTACCCTCTCTCTCTCTCAAGTCTCTCCCTCTACCACCTCTCCCTCTCTGGGGTCTCTCACTCTCACTCCTCTCTGTGTCTACTCCCTCTGCCTTAAACCTAAAACCTTAAAACCCTTAACTTCCATGTCTAAACCCTTAGAGCCATCTACCCTCTCTCTCTCTCTCTCTCTCTCTCTCTCTCTCTCTCTCTCTCTCTCCTAAGTCTCTCCACTCTACCCTTGGCCCTCTATCCTTAACCCTTAAATCCTTAAATCCTCTACCCTCTATCTCTCTCCCACTCCCTCCTTTCTCTCTCAAGACTCTCCCTCCTACCCCTTTTCCCTCTCTTAGGTATCTCCCTCTCACTCACTCCCTCTATCTCTCTCCCTCTTCATTTAACCTAAACCCTAAACCATTAACCCATTAAATTCTAAACCCTTAAACCCTCTACCCTCTATCTCTCTCCCACTCCCTCCCTCTCTCTCAAGTCTCACCCTCCTACCCCCTCTCCCTCTCTCAAGTCTCTCTCTCTCACTCACTCTTATCTCCCTCCCCTCTAAGCTTAACCCTATACCCTCTATCTCTCTCCCACTCCATCCCTTTCTCTCTCACTGAATCCTTCTATCTCTCTCCCCTCTACCTACTGGTTGTTTTTATTGTAACCAGGTTGGTCTTCTAATTTACCTATGGAATTTCCAATTCCAATCAAGGGTAGCTTGAAGGACTTGGACCAAATGAAAAGGATTTTAAATACCTCCTACACTTTGGGCTCTACAAGACCTGGGAGGGTGATCCCTTAATGCATTTACAACCTCTGCACCATTATCGTAAACAACATTAACAACAACAGATAATCTCATTTAATAGCTCAACATAATAGCATAATACTGAATAGAATTGGTTGTTCATCAGTAATATCAACTATTTGGAGTATGAGATAACTACAACACATTCCATATTGTAAAATAGTCATTAATTGGCAATTTGTAGCAAGTGCTAGGTAAAGACAAACAAAATATTGAACCATAAAAATTAGTACAACTTACATCAGTGCCATATATCCATTGAGGGAGTCAAATTCATAAACATTTAAGGGTTTATGACATATTTAACATATAACATATAAGATCCTTGAGAACATTATTTTACAATTTCATCAACATGTATTCTAACCCAATACTACTTATCAAATCCTTATACAAAACATATCCACTGACAATTCCCATTTAAGATGTTTTGAATGCTTTGTAATACCAAAAGGAGAAGAATAGTTGCTTTATTTCAATCAAACCATGGCAGAAGATGTCATGGCTTCCATTAAAGCTTACTCACATGATGCACGAATAGCTCTAATCACATTTGATGCAGATTCAAATATTAGTCGTCGATCCTTCACCTTGGTGAGATCATCAGATGGCTGCCTTCAAAGAAAACTAACATAATCTCCATCATGGAAATAAGGGCCCCACCATACTACTCGTTGCCAAGGAGATCCATGTGGCACTTGCCCATGATAACACAATCAATAAAGACCTCGTAACTTTTGATCACGCGATGGACAGCAACTGTGGATCTCAACTATCAGAAACCCTATTTGTTCAACATAGTTGCCAGCCTTGTTTATTAACCATTGAGCACCTTTCTATCAAGATTATAACATCTCCGTTGATTTAAAAAACATGCATCTTATAACTGCTTTAGTAACCCACAACATAATGTATTAAAGATGCATCAAAGTATTTATCATTCCTTCGACTTCACCGGATGAGACACGTGGTGCTCGACTATGATATCATGATCAACAAAGATAGTGTGGTGGGGTCATCGTGGGATGGCAGGGAATGACCGAGATCACACAACGATTGATCTACAACCATGTGAACTTGTCCCTCTGCAAAATAAAAAAATTTATTAGGGGAGAGGACCTAGTAGTTATGTGGGGTCCAATAGTCGTGCACTCAATCGTGATTATAATACCTAGTCTTACCACATATTTATACTATATATTGTAAATAAACAATCCAAATGTTGATAAAAAATGGACCCATACTTGAACACATGAGAACCTCTAAATGTTATATGAAAAAAACATAAATACATTCATGAAGAAATGAAATAAGTATTTTTTTTTTCAAATAAAATATCACAACTCTCCACTATAAGTATATCATTTAAAAAATAAAATTCTCATTTAATAAAATAAGACACTCATTTAAACAAGTATTGTTATCATAGTGAAAAAATATTGTTCTTATGTGTACAACAATTTGGGTAGCAATGCACAAGCATTGGATAATTTTATATTAATAGTTTGTCCTATCACAAATATAAAAGGTGAGCACAATAAATAACATGTATTTTCCCATTAAATGTGAAGGATTTTCAAAAAGTTTTAGTGCTCAACTATTGGTCCATTTTTGTTCAATATAAGTTGTATTTTAAATAATTATGTGTTGTTTTTCTAACAACAAATAGATTTTTTGTGTTCAACTATTAGTAACAAATGATATTTTTTTGTTCAACTATTGGGGGTTCCATGATTAAGTTTTGGTCGAACCTTTAAAAATTCAAATTTTAGACACTTCTCAAAATATCTACCGATGTGGCAAGTTGCATGATGAGTCGCACCTCTAAACCTTAGTTATAGATAAATAAAAGACCAGTCTACGTTTCAAAAAAAAAATGAAGGTTCTATGATATTCCAATCAATTGCTACATGCTGAGAAAGTTAGCCTACATGACTACTAGGCCCTCTCCCCTAAAGGAATGAGGGGACATCACTAGGCCAACGACAAACAATGACATAAGTTGTTTTAACAAGGGAACACGGGACCAACAATAGACTTAGGAAAAATAAAGTTAGGCGAAGGAAATAGAAAAATAAAACAAAAGGGGGCCGATCCTAGACAAAGTGATGGGGCTTAAGTCATTTTAAAGCCTTCCCAAAAAGTAACAGCCAAATAGATCCCATCCAAGGTGTAAGATGAACACTAGGGTTTTACATGAAGACGGAGGTAAAACCCCAACCTTAGGCTTTTCCCAAACAACATAGATGACCAGAGACACAAGGTAGGATAAAATAGAACACAGAGAACAAAACTTTGAAGTTCCATCACTACCCATAACCCTAAACCCTAAAGCGTTAACCCTTAACCCTTAAACCCTATACCCTCTCTCTCAAGTCTCTCTCTCCTACCCCCTCTCCCTCTCTCAGGTCTCTCTCTCTCTCACTCCCTTTATCTC
>VDFB02193867.1:414416962-414451956 GCA_007258455.2 Sequoia sempervirens
ACTATTTGGAGCATGAGATAACTACAACACATTCCATAGTGTAAAATAGTCGTTGATTTGCAATTTGTAGCAAGCTCTAGGTAAAGACAAACAAAATACTGAACCATACAAATTAGTACAACTTACATCAGTGCCATATATCCATTGAGGGAGTCAAATTCATAAACATCTAAGGGTTTATGACAGATTTAACACATAACATATAAGATCCTTGAGAACATTGCTTTACAATTTCATCAACATGTATTCTAACCCAATACTACTTATCAAATCCTTATACATAACATATCCACCTACAATCCCATTCAAGTATTTTAATTAATTCCTTGAATTAAATCCAAAACAAAAATCATACACACAAGAGTGAGATGAACAAAACAACCCTGGATTATTTTATTCAAAATTCAAATATGCATGTACAATGGAGAGACATGAGTTTGAATTAATCATTTCAATTCAAACGCCAGTACTGTCATAAAACATCAAATCCCTATGAATTCAAAACCTATTATAGAATGACTCAAAACCTAAATTTCATTTTCCTTAAAACCATCAAACTTTACAATTTGCTCTGCTATTCTACCTAGACTCGACCAAAAAATATCTAACTTGCTAACCCATACTTCTGGCCTTGAAATCCTTCTTATAAAAAATGAAGGAGCAAACAAGCATCGGGCTAGAAAGTACCTCTCATTTCACATGCTTTTCTTCACAAAACTCTTGAGGATAGTAGATATACATGGGGACTCTTACACAAGCTAGAGTAATCACAAAAAGTGTAAGATCCCCTTTATATCATGTTTGGACTACAAAACCCTCAAAAATAGGGTAACTGGGTTGTATGCAAAGAAATGAAGCTTTCTAACTAGAATCAACGCCTTAAGCCCTCAAATCAGATTCAAATAAAATCTAACACATATCTTCACAACCTAGAATTGATTTCACATCAAAATATGTCTGCATGTGACCGTACGATGCTGCATAATAGGAAAAATATAGAAATTTTAAAGAAAAACACATATTTTCGAATGTCAAGAGCTTGTATTTTAAATACTCAACCATCAAAAACCATTACAATGATCACTTTATTCCTTTTAAAGGCCTTTACATGTCAACCACTGAACAACCACCTCTACAACTAACTTTTTAATCTTTTATGATCACATGAAACATAAAACACACTAATTTCAAGGTTGTTAACATCCCTATTGAATTTTTTATTTTTTGACCTTTCAAACATTAAAAGTACATCATTAAATTAATTATGTAATGGCATAAAAATTAAAAACATCATGAATTAATTATGTAACCACATAAGTCAAATATAATTCTATCAAGATATTAATATCAAATAGATAATATAATTGCATAACTCATACATTTCAATGCCATTGATCTTCTTCATCCAACTCTTTGTCAGTATCATCCGATCCAGATTCGACATTGTAAGGATTTGTCATATCATCATCATCATCATTGATATCAGTTTTGATAATGTCATCATCCACATGGATATCATCTGCATGAACATTAACTCCTACATCACATGATCTAGTTCCTCCTCTTTGACATCTTCGTCAGGGACATCATCAACTAACTGTTGATCCTGATCATCATCTACATCATCTTATAGTTCTTCAGTATCTTCTTCTTCCACCACATTATACTTTACCGGCCTTCCTCTTGGATCATTTCTAACAACAAATGACCAACCTGGTTTACCTGGAACCTCTGAGTAAAATACTTGCTCACATTGGCTTGGAAGAACATAGGGCTCATTTCCAGCTCACTTGATCAACCTTGTATTAACCATGGTAAATCCATTTTCATGTTCAATAACAGTTATCTCAAGATCATTTTCATTCAATCGTATCCTATACCATAGGATGACAAATATAATTAATCTGAAGGACTTAAAGTCACACTCAAGTATATCATCCAAAATCTCATAGTATTGATTTTCTAAGACTTCTGGATGTATGTCGCTTCTAGATGAAACATTAGTCACCTGAAAGAATACAGTTATACCAGAATCACAAGTTTTCTTCATGTCATCCGACATTTTGATTCAAAATTTATGACCATTGCACCACATAGCCTTGTGGTGTTTCACCTACAATATCGTCAGTTGATAAACATATTTATTCTTGGTTGAATGTATGCAAGGAAAATAATCTCAACATATATATACATCAATATAATTGAAAATAATTAAATAATATGGGTGATTAATATATTTATATGTACCTGTTTATCTTAAACCATATGCTAAATCAATTTCCCTTTGTGTAACATTGGAATCTCTATTACAATGAGCTTTTTTAACCATTGAAGCCACACCTTCCCATGTTAATGTGTGACTAGATTGTTGACATCGTTCAATACATATCATCATCCAATCAAGATTGTTTGCGATGTACAAATGTAGTGCATCCCACTCTTGACCAACTGTATAAAAAAAATTAAAATTCACAAATGACATATAATTAGTTAAATACCACAGTATACGACCTTAATTTATAATTGATGTATATTGAAGATTAAAAATTAAATAATTACAATATACATGAAAACCATATATAAAATGTATTCCAATTAATATCCATGACCATCTTATTATTACCTCTCACTTTCCTCAATCTACCTTTCCCCATCAGGTACTCCCCTTCCAATTTGTTAATGGAGTTGGGATCCCAAATGCGATCTACATGGATCTTTGCTACAAACTTAGGAAGATATTCACTAATGTACACCATGGTCTAGTATACCATATATCCCTCCACCATAGAAGCCTCAGGATGTGCTCTTTGTCTAACCAAAGCCTTCAAAAATTTCAAGTGCCTCTCAACCATCCACATTGACCTTGTGTGTACAGGTCCGCACAATTCAATCTCCTCAACTTGGTGTATGAGGTAGTGTTCTTGTGCATTGAAAAATGTTGAAGGTAGACACTTTTGCATTTCACACATTAGATGAGGAATTTTTCTCTTCCAATAATTTATATCTTCTTTATGTATTTCTTTATATGACAACCATCTACAAGTGATTCAAGGCACAAATATATTAACGAGATTTAACAAAAATATACAGTATATTATATAATAAGTAAAGCAAATGGAAATTATAAGATGTATATAATGAATTGAACAAATCTTGCTACTTACCTAATGTATTTTCCAAGATCATATATAACTTGCTTCACATTGTTGTCAAAGTTGTCTGGGAGATATAGAGGTAGAACGTACTGCAACAATTATAAAATGATCTTTCCATTATTTTTCCAAAAGTAGTGGCTTACAATACTGCTTGAAAAGTACATGCATTATACAGAAGTGTATATAATATACTAGAATAATTACCTTGAAGGTATGACAATTATGCATTTTTCATCCCTAACCCAAATTCACCTTTCTTTGTTATTATATTGTTATGTTAAGTAGCAAATCCTGTGAGAAATCAAATTTTTAAGCATGAATTCTTTAATAGCATTGCTTTTTTGCTCTATTAATAACTAAGGAAGAGCACTTATATTAATTTGGTCTCCATCGCTATTTAATTGAATGACATTTTTCATTGCATGATTGGCTTCCTGAATGTCACTACAAATTTTGACAATTTTTTCTTTGTCATGTCTTCCATCTAATATTTTCCATAACGTTTCTATTATATTCTTTCTGATATGCATTGTATCAAACAAATGCATAATTTGTAGCTGCTCATGGTAGGGAAACCTACTAAATTTTCTGGGATAACTTTTCAGTCCCTGTGGAAGCCGACCATTAATGCCTTAACGACCTTCATGAAGCATATAAGTTAAACAAATTAACAACGACAATCATTGTCAATTACAACATGAGTAAACACAACACAATATAAAAATATAAATTCAAAACATATCATATATGATAGATAAACAATTTGATCCGATGTATAACCTTGACGATTAATTCTATGATATTCCAACTTCCATAGGTGAGGTGACATTCTTTGTGGTTTTTGATGTAGTCTCCTCTTTCCCATTGAAAAGATGTTTTTCATTAGTTCGATACTTATTATTTCTATGGAGGAAGTGCCTATACTCATCAAACACCTGTTTTCCTAAACTTGTTGAATGATGAGATTTCATTTTTGGACCACAAATTGGACATGCAAATTTTTCCTTTGTTTGAAGACCTGCAAGATCATATATAATTGGATTAAATATGTCAATTTTTATAATTATATATAATGAATAGATTATTTTAAAAACATGCATGATATCTACTTCATCAAATTAAATATTGTTAAAGTGCAATCAAGCGTTTATAACATACCACAAAAATGTGTTAGCCCTGGAGCATCATAAATTGTCCATACAAGCATTGCATGGAATTGAAATTGTCTTTGTCCTATTGGTCTAGAGACGTCATACATAGTGATGCCATTCCATAACTTTAGTAACTCGTCGATAAGAGGCTCAATATATACATTCATATCTTTAACTTGGTACTTACCTAGTTGAATGAGCATAAACATTACATAATTATTAAAACCATTTTACTACAATATATATAAATTAATGTACATGACTATTGAATGAAAAAAAATGTCATTATGCAACAAATAAGACAAATGAGATGCCCTAAGTTAGAAAATTGATGTAAACAAATACGGAACAATCATTGACAACATTATGTACTCCTCTTTATTGACATCCATGGAGAATGATATTGTGATAACAAAAACAGACCACACCCAGTAAACAGATATAGCTCTCCAAATGGATTGACACTCTCCGCTCCCAATGAAAGCCTGAGACTACAAGGTTCTTCTCTAAAGTGTGGCCATTTTTCCTCCATGTCCTTAAATGTAGAACCATCAGCAGACATTTGAAGAATGTCATCTCCACTTCTATTCGATGCATGCTAATCCATAAATTGTGCTAAGCTTCTGTATCTAAATAATCGTTGCATAAGTGGAATAATGGGAATATAACAAAGAACCTTGCGAAACACCTTTGTTGTTAGTTGATTTGTTCCATATCTATTGATATGGCATTCTGGGCATTCTGTTGCAAATTCCTATTGTTTATGATATATAATATGATCATTGGGACATGCATCTATTGTTTGATACTCCATTCCAATATCTTTCATAATGACAGATAAATCTCAATATGAGCGAGATAAAATATTTGATGGTGGTAACAAAAAGTACCAATCAATCTACAACAAAATAATTTGTTAATATAAAGAATATTAATGGTACATATTCATCCTTTATTAACTAGTGATGAACTAACAACAATTAAAATAGATGAAAAAAGATGAGATATATGACATACATTAACATCTGTGACATTGCTATGTTGGATAAACCATTCATAACCTTCAAGTTCAACAACAACAATATAGCAGAGAGAAGAGTTGTTTGGGAGCCTTCATAAAGGGACTCGTATGCCTTCTCAAGTACAGGTAAATCATGAACATCATAAAAGTCATCTTGATCATCATGATTAGCTACGCCACTAATATGTCATGGATCAATGTACATGCCATCATTTTCAATTGTGTTTTACAGCACAATCATCTTGCCATAGGATCATTAACTTCATCTTAGATATTCCAGCTTCATGTTAGTATATTGCAAAACCACATTCTCTGGGCCGTAATAATCCATATCTACCCTAGGGCACCCCACCTTTATAATAATGATAGACACAAATAAACCATGATCATTATCAAGTGATTATATATATATATAATATTAAAACGATATAAGCAATTACAAATTCAATCAATATAAATACATATAATGAACAACTTACCAATGGACGATAATCAAGCACCTTCAATGTGACCATCCTGCCTAGAATGTTTCTCAGCTACTGTGATTAAAAGTTGTCTTGTCTTTAAGCCCTTGAAATTATTGCAAGGACAATAACATTTCCCATCACCCTTTCTTTTCAATCTAGCCCACAATCTATCAAGTGTCTCTTCATTTTGTTCTAGACTAATATTATTTGACATGATTTTTCTTTACCAAGCTTGACTATTTAGATCTTCAAAAAACATCAAACTCACACTCCAATGATTTTTATTCATAGACAGGTAACAAAATATAATAATTCCAATATTTTACACCAAAAAAATTTGGCTTGCAACCACCCCTACAAAAGAGAAGATAGTCTGAAGTTAATGACTCCAAAAAACACTTTAAAATGCTAATTCCAAAACTTATTAAATTCTGATTTTACTATGATTTCCAACCATTAGACTCCTAAAATTAAAATATTGAACTTGATCACAAACTTCCTACAACGATGGAGGTAGCAAGCTAGTAAGAGCAAGTGACCCATTCCTAAGGAGCAACAAGTTAGAATCATCATTGTTAATGTCAATATGGATTTATCCTTTTAGTTAAAGATGCAATGTGTCACTTCTTATGACGAGCTTATCCCTAGGGCCCTCAACATTGAGAGATCCCTAAATGCACAAGGAAGCACACAATAGTAGAATTTGGAAAATAAATGACTAGGTGACTAAAAATTTTAGTCACAACAACTAAAAATGACTAAATTCTACTCATTTTTTGCAACTTAGCTATAAATGAGTAAATAAATTACTAGTTTGGTCATTGATTAAAAATTATTTAGTCACACAAATAAAAATGACTAAATATTTAGTCATTTATTTAGTCACAATCCATTTGAATAAATCATTTAAGGAATCAAGAATATAACCCGCCAAAATACTATAAAACTTTAATAAACATACCCTAAAAAAAATTTCAAAATCTTATTTTCGGGCGTAGCCCACCAGAATGGAGTTTTCATTTTAATAAACATACTCTAAAACCTTCGTGAATACATTATTTTCAAGCATAGACCACCAAGATGGAGAAGTGTTACCATAAAGAATGACAGAGAATGGTGAGGAGATGTGCATGAAAGGAGGCATAGGATTCATTGTTGCTTATCTCATTCCCACTCTGCTCAACAAATCTTACATTGTTCCCACTACTATTTGTAATCTAGGTATTTACTTGACATATATTTGCATAATCTCAAATTCCTTCAGAGGCTTTTGAAGTATCAATGTATCCTATATAGGGTTTAGAATGATTTCTTTTAATTAAATAAATAAATAAATGATGTATTTCCCTGTAATTAGATAATGTGGAGATCTCCTAAATCTCCCCAGCACACTATCCTCTTTAGCACTGTATTCATACTCCAACTACTAGGGTTTTGCATGTGACATCTTTAATATCTTCATGACTATGGCTTTTAAATAGATCTCAGTCTTTGCTTTAATCCTTTTCATGGTAACCCTTGAGTTCCATAATCCACCTTCAATCTCTTCTAAGAATGGTGGCTTAAGCTAGACTGCATAGTATGCATATAAAGCAAGTCCTTCATACCTGCCATTGTTCCAAACCACCACTCACTACCTTGCTTAAAATGTTGCCTCCATAAGCACAATTTTATGTTTTAAAATCATGGTTCCAGTGATTGACCATTAAGGTCACCACGTTCATCAAGGTACAATGAGATTTTTGTCTTCAAACTCAAGGCATTATGCAAAATAACATTGTGAATTGTTTGTTGTGTATGATTTGATTTTTTTGCACATTTACTACTTTGCTAACTTTCTTAAGACTGGGTATTGTACCCTCAACTACAATCTCAAACAACTCACTCACTATCACTTGAAGATTTCTTTCATGAGCATCCTTCTATAAAATCAAAATATGCCCTATAAACTGCCTACTTACTACAGGGGACTCATTGTTTCATGGTATTGTAGATCTTAAGATCCTTCAACCTTATTGGAACTACTTCACAGTCCACAAGGTATTATTCACTATTCTACCATCTTTGATAAGTCTCAAAACACTGCTAAAACATGCAATCCACTACCTCCATTATACATTAATGGCTAAGAAGAAAAATTGAACTTATGATTACCACTGTTACTTCATTTGGATAGTCATTCCCTGATTGCATTTTCCTTGTCTAACACTACCAAAAGCATTTGAAAAACCCTTAAGGTTGGCAAGGGGGTAAGGAAGCTCACTGTTAAAATCTCCACTTTACTATGCAAGGTTTGAACTTTATTATCTTGTCACTGCTCAGCTTCTTTTTACCGTCACATCTCAAGTGACTATCATTCTTCTTACTGTAGATTGCATTTACAAATGTCACTAAGCTACATAGTGCACTTGTTATTGGCTACAATCTTTAGATTGCAAGATTTTGTTATTAGCTACAATGTGTCAATACTTCTAGTATTGCAACCTCACTAATCCACTAGAGTTATTGTTTATGTTTCTACGGAGGCCTAGGATTTGTACCCTAATAATGTTGTTACCAATGCTTCTGTTGGTATTAAAAAACAACCTTAAATCTTGGGTCAAAAAATTAGTTGTCTTGACAAAGTTGTGGTATGATCTTGGATTGTATCCTAGAGTGTGTGGGAAGCTTGTGTTTAATCATTAAGGTATGTAAACCTGGTCAAGGAAATGTAACCTATATAGCATGGGTCTTGCTTTAATGCTTTCCATAATGGTTATTAGCAGATCACATTATTATAGTTTTTGGTAACCCAAGATTGCATTCAAGTATGTAACAAACTTGGTTTGTAGTTTAAGCTATACACTTTTAAGTAACATTCATAAGGTTTAAAAAATATTGATCACTCTGTAGAATAGCCCATTAAACATGGGTTGTGCTTGAATGCACTACATAATTGATATAACACAACCACTCTGCATATCAACCAGAGTTATAGGCTCTTTATTGTAACAAGAAGTAATCACTCTTGGATCATGCTATAATTACATCCTAATCTGTTAAACTTGAGACAACCTAAATGCACCCAATGATGATTGACACCTACATTATACAACCTGAATTAACTACATTATATGAGTGCCTCCATTTCTATCACAACATAGCCACATTAAACTTGGGTCACACATGAATGCATCCTGTATTTGTTATAGCACAACTGTGCCACATGACCAATAGAGTTATGGATCACATAATTATAGTCACAAGAATCTGTTCCTTGGTTGTGATCTTATGGTGATTCCACACAACAAAATCTGGACATGAAATTCTCAAAACCCTAAACCTCTAAAAATGAAATATGATGAGATGTTGCTTTAAAATATGTTTTCAAACCTGGAACTACAAATCTGACTTCACAACTAAATTCTACAAAAAGATAATGACTACCCTCAACCTAGTGATATCTTCTTGATTTTTTTCTAATTTTTCCCAAGAAAATCATCCTTAGTTCTCCACAAACTGTCTCAAGTAGAGAAAAACACTGTCGCAATAAATCAACGAACTCACTTTTCTTTATGTCAGCCACAATTTGGTTTTTTTCTTATTTTTTATGTTTGTCAAAATTTTGACGAAATTGACAGTCGAAATTTCAATGAAACCTAGGTTTGTCAAAATTTCAATGAATGTCGGGGATAAAATTTTAAAAATGTGAAAATTACACATCAAATTTTACAAGCACCTAATGATACATCAAATTATACATATTTAGTCAGACATTTTCATTGGATTTTGCAGTCAAATGAGTTAGTGTGGAAAAATTAAATTGAAAATTGCATTTGGTTATACTTACCACGTTTGGTATGAGTCTTCAAGATCTTGTTTTAGTTATATTGATAAAATTGAATGATGCAAATTAGGACAATCCATTGTTTAAGGGAGAAGGGATGTCACAACCCTTAATATCCTGATTTATTATTGTTTAACAATTTAATGGAATTTATATTAATTAACATTATTAAATACAATATTAAAATAAACATGTTAATTTTTTTAATTTTTCATCATATGTTTGAATTATATAATTACTCCTAAATTGAGAGGTGGGAGATGCCAATAATAAAGCAAAAAGAGTGGAGACTATTTTTGGAGTGCTATTTGAAATAGTGGAATCACCTCTCATGTAATGGGGAATTAAATAAGCCATTTAACCATGTTTGGTGGGGAGGAAGTGTATAATTAGGAGGTCAAATTGATGCTAATTAGAGAGGAAGGGAAAAATCCATTTTGCATAACAACACGATCACGTAGGAGGGAATAGGAATCAGGTCACACAAAAGAGAAGGATAAGGGTGAATAAAGAAGGTGATATAAAGAAGTAGAATAAAATTGGATAACCAATCTAGAATTGTTAGTCAAATCTTGAACAAAGCTACAACTTGGAAAGTGACTTGTTTTCAATAGATTTTGACCTTTCTCAAAGGAAGTTAATATAATTCAAAAATCAAAAGAAAAAAATGATAGTTGTTGAAGGAAAGAAGATATCAAAGGATTCTTCTATGGAAAAAGATCATCAACTTGTCCTTAATCTACTCCAACACCCAATCTTGTCAAAAAAAATAAGTGCATTCAAATCCATAACAAAGATAATAATAACACTTCCTAAATATCCATAATCTATGGGTTTAGAGAGTTAAGAGAGAAGGATAAGGTCGAATAAAGAAGGTGATATAATGAATTAGAAGAAAATTAGATAAGCAATCTAGATATTTTAGTCAAATCTTGAATGAAGCTATTGTTAGAAACCAATATCAGATTTGCAAACCGAAAAGACCTTCCACTAAAGAGAAAATCAGAAAAAGTAGAGAGGTTGCAAAAAGATGTGCAACATAATATTATTCGAGAATTCGATAATTACAAGATATGATTTTCTTTATAAAAGAAAAGATGCGTAACCCTAATCTTATCTTGAGCAACAAGATAACTCAACAAGATAAGGATGAAAACTAATTAACCTAGGAATTAAATAATTACCTAAGTAAACTTATGTAAAGTGTAATTAAATATTAATTACACCAACAACCCCCCATAAGTGTAACTTAGGGAGACTAACAAAGCATGCACCTAAAACTAAGATGAATGCAAGAAAGCATGAATGGGTCCTGGCAACAAGGCCTAATCAGGTACCCAAGTACAAATGCAATAATGAGGTAGAGAAGGAAAACCCAGTGGGACAAAACCCCCCTACAATGAGATGACTACTGCAAAGAAGCATTAGAAGAACACTGTGGAGTAACACTAGAACCGCAATCTGACAAGCAAGGAAAGATACTTTTGTCTACAACTAAAACTAAAAATGGAATCATGATAATGCGATAGTAGACCCGATGCCACAGAACATTGGAAAACTCACAAACTGGAACAACCCTGGAATTTGTGAAGCAACAGTAGATGAGATGATGACATAATCTGGAAACCATGTATCTTGATGTCAATGCCAAACTAAGACTAAACCTCTTCCATGGGAAGGAGTACCAAAAATGACTCTGGAACATTAACCATAAAAACATGGCCCTCAAATTGAGAAGAATCTGAACCAATGAGGATCAAGAAACATAATCTCTCAACCGAAGTGTGAACCGATGAATCCAATATGTGTCAAGCTAGACAAGAATGTGGCCAAAATAACTAAGAAAATAGATAACCCATGCAAGTTTCCATCAAAACAAGATGGAGATCAAAGTGAAAACTACACTCTAATCATATTTATTATGCAAGAAACCCCCCTAAATGGAACTTTATCTCAATTCATTTATTACAATAACCCAATGATTGTAAAAGGAGACCATACAAACATGCATAAATAGAAAAATAGAAATTGATGTCAGATCTATGTCGAGGACAAAATTAGCTTTCCGATGCTACGAGAATGATGAAAAAAGGATCACCGAGTCAAAAAATATGCCCTCTAAATCAAAATATGAACATCTCACTTCAATTGGAAAAAACTCCTATCAAATAGGAAAATATCTGGAAACAAACTGCACCATCAAAAAATTGGGCTTGCCAGCTTTTTGGCAATATCTCGTTTCAAAAAATCTACCTCTGGGATCAAAAGTTATGGCAAAATGAAAAAAATAGCTATAGAAGGGCACTTTAGGGTACATGCAGGCTAAATGGGCACAATATTTAAGCTCCTTTCAGCATGGCCTTGGTCCTCCATGTGACCGCGGGCACTGCCAAAGGAAAAATAAAACCCACTGTTAAGCAGGTGGCGGGTGGGCGGAGCAGAGGCGGCGCAAGGGTGGTGCCACCGTGGGTATTGGGAGCCCCTCAGGCCTTATGATAGAACCAAGAGCTCGGGAGAAAACGCAGACCGAGGCCGGTGGACCAAGCTCGGCCGGCAGTGATAGGAACTAACCGACGGGAGAAATATGGAGGGTGTCAGATAAATAAAGTGGCCGGTAGAAAGAGGGGCCGACAAAAAAAGGTCGGCAAAGGCATAGCAGCGGGTGGGAAGCACGAGGGCCAAAGAAAGGATAGTGATGCGGGCTATCAATTGCAGGGTATGGCCCCTGTAAAAAAAAATCCCCCCAAAAAACTATATCTTCCATATAGAATTTAATATATGCCCCACATAAATTTTTAAAGCCCAATTCAAATACTTGGATAGCCTGATAAAAAAAAATACATGCAATTTTTTTTTTTGAATTTTTTTGAATTTCTGCAAATTGTACCCTATACCTAGCAGGCCGTACGGCCTGCTGGGTAAAAAAAAATGCCTCACGAATAGCTGACGCCTAACATAGGTGAGTTATATGTAATTTTTTATCTCTCGGATGCTCTAGATCTGATGGCGAGGTTCGATCTGCTTGAAAATGCACCAGAAGCTTTGCAACTCCCAGATCTGACAAATCTTCAAACCCTCATAACTCTAGCATAAAATGTTAGATTCAAGCAAAAAAAAAGTTGATCTTGACTTTTTTGATAGCCCTGAACTTGAATATGAGCTCAAATTTCCCCCATTGTGTGCCAAAAGTAACCATGCAAGAGCACCCAAATAGAGAGACAAACTCAAGGTATGAAACCCTCGAGGAATCCCGAATGAACTCAACAATGAACCTCTCCAGAAATCTAAGAAGGGGTTGCAAATCAAGGCTCTGATACCATGTTAGAAACCAAGATCAGATTTGCAAGTGACTTATTTTTCAATAGATTTTGACCTTTCTCAAAGGAAGTTAATATAATTGAAACATCAAAAGAAAAAAATGATATTTATTGAAGGAAAGAAGATACAAGAGGGTTCTTATATGGAAAAAGGTCATCAAATTGTCCTTAATCTGTACTCCAACACCCAATCTTGTAAAAAAAAAAAAAATGCATTCAAATCCTTAACAAAGACAACAATAGCGCTTGCTAAATATCCAAAATATATGGGTTCTAAGAGTTTATAGAAAAGGATGAGGGCGAATAAAGAAGGTGATATAAAGAAGTAGAAGAAAATTGGATAAGCAATCTAGAATTTTTAGTCAAATATTGAACGAAGCTATGACTTGTCAAGTAACTTATTTTTCAATAGATTTTGACCTTTCTCAAAGGAAGTTAATATAATTGAAACATCAAAAGAAAAATATAATATTGGTTGAAGGAAAGAAGATACTAGAGGATTCTTCTATGTCAAAAGGTCGTCAACTTGTCCTTAATCTACTCCAACACCCAATCTTTTCAAAATAAATAAATGCATTCAAATCCTTAACAAAGACAACAATAATGTTTCCTAAATATCCAAAATCTATGGGTTTTTGAGAGTTCATCATCTATCAAATTTGTTTATGTATTTCAAAGGGAATATGTTGTTGTAAGTATGAAGGTGTTTTCATTGATTCCAAAAACCTTATACATTTTCATTGGTGTTAATTTTTTTGTGTAGTGGTTGAGAGAAATTGTTGAAGGGGGGATTATTCCAAGTTTTTGTGACAGAGAGGTGTTCTAGTTTTTCTCCATATTTCTTCTAGGTTGAAGATATAATTGTGTGGTTTAGATATGTTGATAAGTGGTGTTCAAAGATGCTATATTCAAAATTTGTGGTGATGGATCATTTTACAAAAGAAGTTGTGTTTACCAATGTGTCAACTATGCATTAAAGAGGTGTCTAGGAGAAATGTTTTAGTTGTACTTTTCTCCACAATTGTGTTTCAGGACTTGTTATTCTAAAGGATATTTGATGATGTTACTCTTTCTTCTATCAAGAGGATTTATGGTTTGGTGTTCCAGAAGATGGTTCTTCTGAGTTATAGAGTGGTTTGGATATATTGGGTTTGTAAATTATTCAAGTTTAATTTGTTGCAATGGAGTTTGTTGATTGTTAGGGTGTTTTGGATCATGTTCAGGTGATATATGTTGTTTGAATCTTATGGATTGATATAAGGAAGTGTGCACATAAAATTTTAATGGTGTTTGAATGGGTAACAACTGGCTTGGTGTTTACACTACATGTGAAGGATAAATATTGTTTGTGATAGTGTGTCATTGAGTGGTGTTGTTGATTTGGGTCCCAATTAAGTTTTGTATTGGTATGCTTTCATTCTTATCCACCATGGGAATGCTTAGTGGTGACCTATTTTTGAATTTATAATGAAGATGTTTTTCAAGTTGTGGATGATATAAATAAATACAAGGTGAGTTGATGCGAGATGAGGTGTGTCAAGGTGTCAAATTTTTTGATGTGAAATTCAAAGAAGTGAAGTGTAGAGATGTGAAATGCAGTGGGAGCTATATGCAAGATCATTGAAAGCAGTGAGGTGAAGGTGTCTTGATCTTTTGAGAGTTGTGAAGGTGTTGGAGCCATTGTGGTGGATTTTCTATAGCATTGAATCATGTTCTCTTTGTAATATTCCTTCTTCTCTTATTCTTTCTATTTTGGTAGTGAGCCTTGGTTGTGAGCCCTTTTTGATAATATGTCCTATTCTAGCAGTGAACCTTTTATAGCATTTTTGCAATCACTTATATTGTGAGCTAATCCTCACCTTGTTTTTTCCCTCCTAGGGTTTTCCATGTAAATCTAGTGTTCTCTTGTGCATGGTGTTAAAGTTTAAGTTTTTTTAATTTGATTTTCATGTTAATTCATCATAAAAAATAAGGTTTTAATGAATGCAAGTGGATCTGAATGTTAATGAGGGTTTGCATATTTTATAAGATACAACCAATTCACCCCCCTCTCAGTTGTCTTGCTCATTCAACAATTGGTATCAGAGCAAGGTTCCTTAGAGAAAATCTTGATCGCTTGAGGTAGATCTAGGATGGAGAACAAGAAGGAGATCCCTATGTTTGATGGAACAAACTATGAATTCTAGAGGGTTGAGATGGAAGGTTATCTGGTTTTCCTTGGATTTGATGTCTTACAAGTAGTGAAGACTGCATATACCAAACCTAGAAATAGACCAAGAATAACTGATGAGATCAAGGCCTATGAAAAAAATGGCAAAGAAAGGTTTTTTCTTTTCAGTAGTCCTGCAAATTCTGAATTAGTGAAAGTGATGGATTTGAGAACTACTAAAGAAGTTTTGGATAAGCTAGAAATTATTTATGAAGGAGATGATAAGGTTAAACAAGCTAAGATGCAAAATATAAAGACACAATTTGAGAACTTGCAAATGTCTGAAGATGAAACAGTTACAAGTTACATGCAAAGAGGTGATGAAATTTTCAGTACAATGAGAGGTCTTTGTGCAAAAGTCAAAGAACCAAAAGTGCTAAAGGAATTTCTCAAATTCTTCCTGATTCTTATGGTAAATACTAAAAATGATTATGTTATTGAGGAAGTTGCAAATTTTAATACATACACTAGAGCTCAGTTGTATGGTACACTAACTATATTTGAAATGAGAAAATTTGGTTTGAATAATAGTGCAAAAGTGGAGATTGCTTTCAAGGCCAAAAAATTAGAAAAAATTGAAGATTTAGGTGGAGATGATCTTGATGATGTAGAAGCTATCTTTTTAAGAAGAATGAAAAGGGTACCGGTAAGTACAAAGGTAAATTACCTTTCAAATGTTTCAATTGTGGAAATATAGGTCACTATACTTCAAGATGTCCAAATAGAGCTATGAGAAATAAGAATAAGGAAAACAAGGGAAAAATGATTAAGAAGAGCTATTATGTTAGAGAAGATGCTAGTATTTCTAATGATGAAACTAATTATGGAGAGGATGATGATAATGAATGCTTGTTCTTGGCTTTAAAAGATGAATTTATTTCTACTAACTTTGAAAGATGCATTAAGGAATTCCCTCTAGAGAAAAAAGATAAGATTGAAGGTACTTTGGTATCTTCTTTCATGTTAGAGAAGATAAGAACTATTTGGTTATTGATAGTGGCTACTCTAATAATATGACCAGAGACAAAATTAATTTTTTAAAACTTGAAAAGTATGATGGGGGAATTGTTAAATTTGGAGATGATTTAGGTGCTAAGATTTGTGAAATAGGTTTGATCAATTTTGATGGTAAGCATAATACTAAAGATGTTTACTATGTTAAAATTTTAAGGCATAACCTTTTGAGTGTTAGAAAAATGTGTAGTAAATGATACAATATTATGTTTAGGATGATGGATGTGAGATCAAAAATGGGTCTGAAACTATGATTACTACTGGAAAGAGGGAAGATGGAAATATATCAACTCAAGGGTGCTAATGGCTATTGTTTTATGACTCAAATTAATGACAACTAGTTATGGAATAGGAGGATGTGTCACACAAATTTTGATAACTTGGTTAGAATCATTTAAGTTCAAGCAATGAGATCTACCAAGGATTACAAATCCTATCAATGTTGTTTGCATATATTGTCAATTTGGAAAACAAACAAGAAGTAGTTTCAAGGGAAAGGAACAATCTTCTACTAAATTGTTGGAATTGATGCACATAGAATTATATGGTCCTACAAGAGTGAAAATTATTCACTTAAGGTAACAATTATTTCATGCTTTTTATTGATGATTATTCTAGAATGACATGGGTTACTTTCTTAGAGATAGATTTGAAGCCCTAGAATGATTCAAAGCTTTAAAGTTCTGGTTGAGAATGAAATGGAATTGAAGATCAAATGTTTGAGGTCTAATAGAGGTGGATAATTCACCTCCAATGGCTTTAAAATATTTTGTGAGAATTATGGCATAAAGAGGTACTTTTCTTCCCTATGAATCCTTAGCAAATGGAGTGGTTGAAAGGAAAAAAATGATTGTTCAAGAAGTTGCAAGGGCTATAATGAAAGAAGATAACCTATTGAAAGTCTACTGGAAAGAAGCAATTCATACTGCTATTTACATACTTAACAGAGTTCAAGCAAAATAAAATAGTACAAAGAATCTGTATAAATTGTGGTATGGAAAGATTGGTAATGTCAAATACTTTAGAGTGTTTGGAAGCAAATGCTATATCAAGAAAGATGATGAAAACTTAGGAAATTTTGATGCAAGGTTTGATGAAGGTATCTTCCTTGGATATTCTACTAAAAGAAAAGCTTACAAAAGTTACAACAAAAGGCTAAGAAGGATTGTTGAGAGTGAAAGTGTCAAAGTTGATGAAAATTTGTAGAAATCAGTAGTGATAGATAGATATGAGTTAGATGAGTGTGCTTGTGGAGGAAAAGAAGAAGAAAATGATAAAGAAAAATAATTGCAAAATGAAGAGGAAGAAGCTTTGAAAAAGACCCCTAAAACCCCTAAGTATGTGTAGAGAAATCATTCTAAAGAATAGAAAATTTGAGAAAAAAGAAAAGGTGTGTTGAAAAGAAGAAGAGATACCAAAGCAAAGGTAAATTTGTGTTTACTTTCTAAAGTTGAACCTAAAACAACAAATGAGGCATGCAAATATGAGCATTGGATGTAGGCAATGGATGAAGAACTTATGTAGATTGAGAAGAATCAGACTTGGGAACTTGTCTCAAGACCTATAAACAAGAACATAATCGGTACTAAGTGGGCATTCAAAAACAAGTTGAATGAGAATGGACAAGTGGTAAGAAACAAGGAAAGGCATGTGTGCAAGGGTTACTCGCAAGTTAAAGGAATATATTTTGAAGATACATTTTTCTCTAATGGCTAGAATGGAAGCAATCAGGTTGTTCTTAGAATTTGCAACACATAATAACTTTAAGGTTTATTAGATGGATGTGAAGTGTGCTTTTATAAATGGAGAATTAGAAGAAGTATACATAGAACAACCAGAAATATTTTTGTTATCAAATCATTTGGATATGATTTGTAGATTGAAGAAGGCATTGTATGGATTGAAGCAAGCTCCCAAATCTTAGTACACAAGGTTGGAAAAATATTTGATAGAACAAGGATTCAATAAAGACCCCCTAGATAGTAATCTTTAGTTCAAAGTTGAAAAAGATCAAATCTTGATATTAGTTGTGTATGTTGATGAATTAATTTTTGGAGGAAATTAATCTATGTGCAAGAAAGTTGTAGAAGATATTCAGAAAGAGTTTGGGATGTCTATGTTTGGGGAGATGAATTTCTTCCTTGGGCTACAATTCAATCAAACAACTAAAGGCATATTCATTTCACAATCAAAGTATGTCAAAGAGATGTTGAAGAAGTTTTGAATGGAAGACTCCAAACCAATATGTACTCCTATGGTTACTAGTTGAAAATTGAGTAAGGATGATGAATCACCTAAGGTTGAACAAAGCAAGTAAATGTCTATGATTGGTGGACTGTACTATATCTAACTGCTACTAGATCAGATATCATGCATGTAGTTTATCTTATGGCTAGATTTCAAGAAGATTGTAAAGATTCACATGTTGCAGCAGTAAAGAGGATATTCATATACCTAAAGGGAACTCATAATTATGGTTTATGGTATCCTAAGGATATTGATTTCACACTAAGTTCTTACACAGATATAGATTGGGTTGGTTGTGTGGTTGATAGAAAAAGTACAAGTGGTGGTGCATTCTTTCTTGGATGCATATCAATATCATGGCTAGCTAAGAAGCAAGATTTAGTTTCTTTATCTATTGTTGAGGTTGAGTACATTGCAACAACATCTTGTTGCACACAAGTATTGTGGATGAGACAAAGATAGTGATGCATTCAAGGATAAAACAAATTTCAATTAGATATCAATTCTTGAGAGATAAGGTTTTGGAGAATGTGTAGAGTCTCTAGTAGTGTCTAGTAAACTTGGTGTAAATCACATAATTCAGAGGGAAAACCTAGTTGAACAGTTCACTTAACAATTGGAAAGACCTTTATTAAATTATCGATCATGGCTAGTGACTTGTGATGGCAATGGAAATGTAGTGCTTTCAAAGACTTGAAACTATCTAATTCATCATATTACAGATGCTATGGAAAATCATAAAACTACAAAAAGGTAAGGAAATTAAAGTTGGCACTATTGCTATGGGTACCTATAGTATAAGATTGTAACTCATTACTGTTAAGAAATAAATACTATAAATTAACTAAACTGATGACTAAACCTATATTACACTGTGGAGTATGACACACTCAAGTAATTACAATATGATTATGAAATAAGAATTATTCATGCATCCATTAATGATTGAAACACAAAGAATTTTTTTAACATAGCTTTCATTTATGAAGTAACTACTAAATAGAAATGGAATAATAGGAAATGGAGTGAAAGATAGTTACCTTGAGTGGCCCTTGTTCAAGTAGTTTTATTCACTATTCTAAACCAAATCTAACCTCTTAGATCAATGCAGTCATGTTAACTCAACCATTCATTGCAAAAATTTGAAAGCTCACATAAGATTCAAAGATATTGTATTCATTGAAAAACATGATTGAACAATAACATTGTTTGTATAAGGAATAATAACTAATATGCAAAGTATTTGGAAACTATAATTGCTAATTTTGACAAAAACCAATTAGCTGACTAACTCCTAAACCTCAACCATTGAGCTATACATATAGGAACGAGGGAGTTTATTGAAACAAGACTCTAAACTGAAACCATTAATCACTACTCCCAAGATATTAGAGTGTCATAATGACTCAGTAATCTAAACTAAAACTAAAAAGAAGAATATTCCTAATAGGACTATAATTCTATTGTAATAGAACTAAAACATTGAATGCTCAAGTTAGTTATGCTAGAATCCCAATTATAATAGGTTTCTCCTTTTTGAGTGTCTTTATTAAACATCATAATGATGCACAATCCTTTCCATCAAATGCATCCATGATGTAGTTACTATTCTTAGTTTATTCAAGAGCATCCCCTATTTTTCTATCTAGGAACTCCTTTAGCTACAGGGCATGTCCTACAATTGTTGTAGGCTACAGTGCCTCCTCTAGCTATAAGGGGTTAATTTATAAAACATGTACACAATACTAGCCATGAATAAGCACAAATATCCAATCATAATTCATACATATTCACACATAAATCGTGCAATACCATCATATCATAACTATATTTCCATGTACTTAAACTAGGTTTAGGGTTTGCATAATAATCATATAAGATAGCATAATGTAGGAATATGTATGGAATAATTGTTTGGTATTGTGTTAGAAGCATGCATAAAAGATATAAAAACTAACTAATATCTAGACTCATCATTTCCCCCCAACTACCTGGTTGCTTTCCCTCAAGAAAATCACCTAGGGTTGGAGACCTTGTACATTAGTGTGATTTCTCTGAGATCCATGATAGTGCCCACTCCTTTGACCTACATCAAGTAAAAATATCTATAGCATGAAAGTCTCCTAATTTTGATGATTTCATCCTTCTCACATTCATCACCTTTCTCCCTTGTCCAATGTGGCATTGGATAAAGGAGTATTGGTGGCTAGAATGTAAGTGGCACTTGGGAATGAGAATCCTTACCTAGCTAAACATCCTTACCTAGTAAAACATGAACAAAATAAACAAGGTTAGTCATGTTAGCAAGCCAAAAACTATCATTCCATATGAGATTCTTGAGCATGTAAAGAAATAAAAACATGAAGTAAAACATGAAACAAAAAAAAAAGAAAGCATGAAATCATATTCTTACACCTCAAAACTCATCCCATAGGGGGATTGGTGTCACTTTGATGTGGGAAGTGGCCCTTTCCCAATCCCAAGTTGATAAGCTCCAAGATCTTGATGTGAAGTAGTGATGTTGATGCAATGAGACAATAGATTCGAGCTAAAGTTGATGAGAAAATTATATGATTGTGGATGAAAATGAGTAGAGTAACAATGCATGAGATTGTGGATCCATATTCAATAGAGGTATCCTTTATTTATAGGAAAGAAGGGTTGAAGAATGGGTAAATTTGGGAAATGTGGGACTAAAATGGGAACCGATAGCCTTGTGACACTTGTCACAAGGCTAATGAAATCAACAGGGATATGTGCTCACACATGTGAGCACATTTTGGGAGAAGGGACAAGTTAAGGCATGTAGGTGAAAATGTAAGGGGATGTAAGAGAATTAAATGAATATGGTTGAGAATGTAAGGGAATGTTGGTGAGGATGTAAGAGAGGTAAATACCCTTGTAAGAGACAAGATGACATGTAAGAGGAATTGAATACCTTTGTAAGAGGCATTTAAGACATTTGTAAGAGGCTTTTATAGTCTTTGGAGGGAATGTCAATAAATGGGTACTTGAGAGAATATTCCAAAGGATATGCCTTTGTGAGGGAAAATAGGCTAATTAGTAATTAAAAGAAACGAATTTCATTGCAACTTGGTTAATAAACCATGGGTTTATATGACCAAGGTGAAGTTAAAAGATAGAGGATTGAATAATGAAGATTAGGAGGTAGCTTAAGGTTAATTAATTCATAATTAATTAACTGAAGTGGGTTAGGGGTTTATGAAATTTGTTTAAATAATTAGATTTATTTAATCAAATGAGAAGTCATAGTGGTTTTAATTAAATAGTTTGATTTATTTAATTAAATGGGATAAACATTAGTGAGAAGAGGATGAATTTATGATAAATTTAATTATTTTATTAATAGTAGAAATTAATGAATTTAACTAAATAATAAGGATTATTTAGTTAAATGGTTAAAGCATAAGTGGTTTAGGAAGAATGATGTTAGTAATCAAATTCAGATGTGTAATATCGATCAAGACTTATTTAAGTGTCTATATTTTTCCCCTTTTTGAAGCGAGGTACCTATTATGTTGGTTCAAAGACTAACACCTCTAAGATCAAAATTCATTATTTTTTATTTTTTGGATGCCACACTAGTGCCCTAGTGGAAGGAATTACGTTGCTACACTACCCCCTCAAGAGATTGGGAGAAAATTTCAATTTTTTGGTCAAGCTCACGATAAAGATTCAACAA
The DNA here is from genome assembly GCA_007258455.2 of Sequoia sempervirens. Taxonomy (NCBI): domain Eukaryota; kingdom Viridiplantae; phylum Streptophyta; class Pinopsida; order Cupressales; family Cupressaceae; genus Sequoia; species Sequoia sempervirens. The sequence continues at coordinate 414,439,073 of VDFB02193867.1, forward strand.
AGGTTCACTTGCAGAAAATAGGTTATGAGACACGAAAATAGGCTCAAGATGCTAAAAAACTATCACAATAGGCTCCATGATGTGAAGAATAGAAAAACAGGCTCAAAACCCTAGTTTCCTTCAATTAGAGCAAGAAACCCTAATTTTCAAGCTTAAATAAGAGAGAGATCATTTTCAATTCATTTGTGCATTGACCTTTGCATAATTCTTTTTAATTTTTCTCTAAGGATTTGACATTATGGGAAATTGTGTACTTCCCATACACCACGTGGTTCAGGTTTGTGAGTATCGATGTCCTTCGGATGCAGGAGCACCGATATACAAATCAAAACTTTCCTCAATTTTCTTATTTTATATCCATTTTCTAGGGTTCCAAGTTTTTAGTCAAAATTGGCATAATATTGCATCGCCTTTGCTCCGATTGGCATCACTATTGACATTGGAGCATCACCCTTATGAGTGTCACGTGATCAAGTATAAGTATAGTGTCACCCACAGATGTTGATCCACCTTTTTTGTTTGATCAAGAGTTCTTGGTGTGTTGTTAGACGTGTGGGACTCTTTGAGTGTAATGGTAGGGCCTATTTGTATTGCCTTGGCATCAAGGACTCCATCATTGGTCACATTTTTGTTATGGGCCCAATATTTTCCTTCTTCATTTGAAGTGTTTTCTAGTGGTCATGTTCTTGTTGGAAGTCTTAATTTCTACCTTGTCAATAAGGGCCTTCTCAAGGATAATGCATTTCTCTACTAGGTCTGAAAATGAAGTGCAAAATTGCATTCATAACTAATGTTTCAAGTTTGAGTTGAGGTTTTCTATAAACATGAATTTTTATTTTTTTTTAGGTATTTTGATGGGACATCTACTAGCCAAAACCCTCCATCATTGGAAGAAGGTCACAAATTTTTCATCCTCTTCTTGTGTGGTATGACATCGGGTGGCAATTTTTATCTCATTTTCAATGTTGAATGCAAGATGTTCTACAAATTTATTTTCCAAGTCTCCCCATGTTCTTATGCCAGTTGGTAAGTGTGAAAACCACTCAAGTGCTTGTCCTACAATACATCATAGGAATAGTATCATTAGATATGTAGGTTCATATGCAATGTCTATGCAAGCTGTAGAAAACTCTCTCATGTGTTCGATAGGATTTCCCTTCCCTCTATACTTAGGAAAGTTAGGTGTGATGTAGTCATGTGGGAAGGGAGGAATGTATAGACTCTTTTCAAATGGATATGGACATAAGTATTCTATAGAGTATGTCTTCTTATTGAACACTTGCATGTACTCTATTTTTTGATGGATTTTGATTGGGTATGTGTGTATATGTTCGATTTTAGTTTTGTATATGTGTGTAATATGGTGTTTGGTTATGAGTGTTTTAATAATTGGGAGTTGGAATATGAGTGTTGTAGGGAGGGTTGGATTGGGTATTCCATGAACTTGTAAAAGTATGACCATGTGGATGTTGGTTTCCATGTTGTGTGAAAGGCCCTTGTGTATTATGTGGAATAGACCCTTGGGTATTTTGTTGTGCATGTATATGAGGAGTAGTCCCTTGTTGTGACACAATGGTATGTTTAGAGGCCCCCATATTTGGTATAGCATTTGTTTTGGGAGTCTTATTGATAACAATTTTTGGTCTTTTGGTTGAATTGTTTGTGCCAAGTGGATTGGAAGATCTTTCCCCTATGGTGTTTGATGTAGAGAATGGATTGGATGAGGTACTAAATGGTTGTGGCATAGATTGTGTCATGGTGGGTGTCATTCCTTGTGTCATGGTTTGGGTCCCAAATGGTGAGGTGTGGATTGTTGTTGCATCTTGTCTGGATCCTCCTAATGGTATATATGTGCTAACTTGTGGGATGGAGCCACTAGAAGTAGGTGTATTGTGTCCTTGAATTTGCTTAGTTGGTGTAGGCACTACTTGGAGGGTGTTGATGTAAAACCCATGGGGTAATGTGGCTCCTTCTGACAATAGTTTAGCTAGGAAACATTGGGGATCTAATGCCACAATTTCATCCACAAAAGAGGCTACTTTAGGATCTTGTGCAACAGCCTCTACTTCTATAGTCACATTTATTTTTTTGTCTTTAAGGATGATTTTTTCAAATGGATTGGAAAGTGATACTTATGGTCTAGGTACTCCATGAGATGAATCACCAAAGGGGTTGAAAAACTCATCATTTTGTTGGAAGTCCATTTCTTTTTGTTTCTTTTTCAACCTTGTTTCGACCATAAATGACTTGCAAGAGGGAGGTGGATGTGAATTCGATATGGTACATGGTGACTATGAAAAAGTTATTATTATTCCTAGGTATGACCAAGGTGATGCAACTATGTTTTTGAATTTTTCAAAGTATAGGATATGCCTAATGATGATACCGAGATATGGATTTCAAAGTGACGATAGTCAAGATGTCAATAATACTTATAATGTCACAATGAGGTTCAAGACTATGGTATGCCAAAGTTAATGCCAATACATGAAAGGATGATAGGTTGTGAAAATGGTAATATGACCTAAAATGGTGACTAAGATTATGAAAACTAAGGACCTTATGGTAAATCTAAGGTAAGGTCACTAATCAAACTAAGATAGCCAAGGTTAAAAAAATCTGATTTTATCAAGACCTCAAGGATGGTAATCACTAAATGCCAAAGTTGACAAGGGTGGTCTCAAAATAGCCTCGTGATTTGAGGAGCCAACCTAAATGACAAGGGACTAAGATGTTTGAAAAGTGAAGTCAAGATATATCTAATTTTGAAACTATGGGTTGCTCTAAAGTATGATAAGTCTCCAAAGCTAGAGTCGACAGGAAAGCGTATGTAAATTAAGAAATGACCTAATGTTTGACCTATGGAAAATGCAACTAATGCAAAGATGGAAGAATGGATGGAATAAAAATGGTAGATCAAATGGTTGCAAATATGTGATCAAAGGACAAGATGATGCCTAGGAATTGATCAGAAAATAGATTGTCTTAGTTTTCCCTAAAATTTTCAACAACAGGAAGTTACATCATTTTGAGTCTTGGTTGTAGTGTTCTATGTAACAGTTGTGGTGTTTTGGGAATCTCAGTTATAGTTTTCTGAATAGTGGTTGCAGTGTTTAACAGTTAGTTGTGGTGAACAATGTGTTTTGACCTAGGTTGAATGTTTTGAACTCAATTTGGACTTGATTTTGATGAAATCTAAATGGAAAACACTGTAAAAAATTTGAATATACTTAGGTTCGTTTGAAAATGTCAAAAGTGTGTTTATAATGTGTATTTTCTAGGGTTATTCACCCCAAATTTCCATAGGTATAGCAAATATTGAAAACAATATAACATATAGAAAACACTTTTTTGTCCCTATGGTCAAAGGCTAATGGTGACACTCTTAGACCCACTCTAGGAATCTCCTTCGATGCAAGGGAGGGACACCCATACAAGACACCTGGTTAGGGAATGTATCACCTCTTACTTATGACAGTGAATAGGTAGGGGCCTCCTGCAATGGAAAGATGCCACAATCACCCTCTTTATGGAAAGACTCAAGCCCAAAAGGTAAGTGACTTGTATAAGATAGGGATTTCTATATCACTAAAGGGAGCCAAATGTTGGGTGTAAAAGTCTTATGGGTGCAATGCTACACCCTTGCACTAAGAATGTCACCAAAACTCAATCAAAAGGGTTGCTTATAACTAATTGGTTCTTAATCAATGTTTCAAGATATACCGGTGCCTATAAATGTGGTGGTTCACTCATAAAGAGGCCTCCCAACCCTTAGAAAGGTTTTGACGCATCTCATGGATACTGAGGGAGACATTCGTCAGTATAGAACATTTGCACCAGGTGATTGATGAATTTCATCACAACCAAAATTATTTATATAGTGGACCAAAATGAAAGTACCACTTGGGTCTTTACCTCTCAAAAATTGGGAGGAAGGCCCTCTAAGGGTAAACAAAAGTGAGACAAGTATGTTGTTTTTAATCTCCATGATCACACGAAGCGCAAGAAGAGAGTATACACAACACCTTTTTCTCACACTCACATGGTGTTCATTAACCTTAATAAATGAAAATGTGTGGGTGATAATGCAAGTGTTAAGAGATGATTTTGGTTCTCACGATCACCAAAATGGTGCGAGAGAAGAGCATACACACCTCTACAAAAAAATGCAAGGCAACAAGACAAAGAAGACAATGATTTACTTTAACCCTCAAAGCAATATGTGAAAGAAGATACTTGATGCAAGGTTAATTTTAGAGCCAATGAGTAGATATGCAAGGTTAATTCTAAATCCAATGAGTGAATATGCAAGTTTTTATAAATTTTAGCCCAAATGAGTGGATATGCAAGTCAATTTTAACCAAATGAGTGTGTTTGAACAAAATTAGAAAGTGAGACAAGACAACAAGTAACTAGCAAAATCAAATAAAAATTCTTCCTTTCTACTTGTGCCAGATGCTCCAAAGCTAATATTAGTACTATAAAACCCCTAAGATACCAAATGCAAGAAAACAAAATTGAGAAATCCTAGGAAAAATTAAAGATTTTGGAAAATAGACAATTACATCACTGTAACTAGCAGTTATGGCTCACTAATTTTGACTGATGTGATTCAAAACTTTCCAACTATAGCTTTTGGGATGGTGGCTATGCTGCATAGATGTGGTGGACCCCTCTGCAATTGTGGTGAAGCCCTTAACACTTGCAGTGAATTAACCCTGTAATTGCAAAACAAAATAAAAACAATCAATCTTGACCAAACCAAAAACCCAATTGATATGATATGGATGTCAACTGATAAAAATTGAATCCAAAAAAAAGAAACAACAAGAAAATATAAAAAATGAATGCAAACTAATGATGTTATGATGTCCTGAGCAATTGTGGCGATGCCCTAAGCAGATGCATCATAGAAACCTGTAGCTACAAAACACCACAAAAAAAAAGCAATTTCAACCAAACTAGAGACTAATTATAATGCAAGCCTAATGTTAGATGATGAAAATAAAAACCAATAACCAAGATTAAACCAAAAATCTGAAATGAAAGAAACCCTAGTGATATTCTTAACTTTGAAGTAGTTGTGGTTTTCTAGGTGTCAATTGTGACACACCGCCATTCGACATTTGTGTCATTTTAGCTGGCAGTTGCTTCACGGGCCTGCAAAACTAATAATTTCAAAAAAAACCTACAAAATCTTGTTATTTTCATGTCAGGTTCACCAATGTAATCTAGGGTAAAAATTCTAGGTTAATGTAAAATAGCATAAAAACTAACCCTAAACCAACAATAGAGCAAAAAGAAACATAAAAACATGAAATGTAAAGCAATATCACCATAAAGTCTTCATGCCATCATTGCTTCACCTCCATTACTCTTCTCAATCTTGCTTGAAATGTACTTAATGCCCTCATATTTGAGTATGCACTAATAGCCTTTGACAATGCCTAGGAACATATTGAAGATAGTTGTCTCACACTAGCAATATGTATTTGCATATGAACTAGATGTCTGAAAATAACAAGGAGAAGGGTCTTTTATAGAAAAGACAATTTTGAATGAAGGGTTGAGATTCAATGCCAATAAAATATGTAAATCAATGGCCAAGAATGAAAGTTCTAGTATGAAATAGGGTTGGGAAAAAATTAGGGCAATGAAAAGAAATGAATGGATAAGATTGAATTATAAGATAATTCAATCAAGGGTTGTAAATGAATGAGACATGAAGAGATAAGATCGACATGGATAATGAGGTCAATACTGAAAAAGATGTTGAAGGAGGAATTCAAATAATTATTAAATTATTTGTTTGGAGAGGACAAAATGAATAATTAAATAATAAAACATTATTTAATTATAGAGGACATGTGATAGGTTGATTTTTTTGAATTAAATAATATTTTAATTCAAAAGGGGGAAGAAAATGACAATTAAATAAGAAATTAAATAAATGAAATTTATTTAATTTAATAACATAAAAGGCTAGTGAATAATTAAATAATTAAAATAAATATTTAATTATAGTTGAAAGTGGAAAATAATTAAATAAATAAAATATATTTAGTTATAGAAGAAAAGAGCATTAGTGATGTAATTAAATAAATAAAATCTACTTAATTAATTAAAAGAAGAAAATATAAAGCTAGAAATGAATTAATTAAATAATTAAAATTATTTAATTATGAAGGATGAAAGGGGAAACGATGGACAAATTTGAGGTTATAGGCCTGGGACATTTTTTAGTCTACACTATATATATTCTTATGTGTTTTTGTATGTACATAGGTGCATTTTGTCAGCATAAATGTCTACACAATTGAAAACACATTGTGTTTCTAAAGCTCCAAAATGGGAAACAAGGAATACTCATATTTTTAAAGAGGCTTCTACATTGTAAAACAAATTTTGTTTACAAAACTTTTGCATTGTGTTTATAGAACAAAAATTCCATTACAAAATTTGGGAAGCCTAATGGCCATTTTTGTGTTATTATGGCCTCGCCTTTGCAGTTTGTATGGTATATTATACTGAGTAAAAATAATTACAATAACAATGTTCCTTAATCACAACCTTATAATGTAAAATGATAAATATTATGTTCTTTTGCAAATATATTTGATCCAATTACCAAGGATCCAAAGGTTCCTATTCTATTTTGGGAGATAAATCATACCGATGTAGTGTTGAAGAAATCATCCTAAAATTAACACAAATCAATTATGAGAAGGATAATTAAAAGGATGTAGTATCACCCTTCACTGATGCTTTACGCATTTCCCGTGTAACACTCACACTTTAATGAGGAAACATGATTCACGTAAAATTTTGGGATATAATACACACACAATAACGTAACATTTATTTTATTTAAATTAAGCTACAAATTGTTTGCATTCCCCACACTAAGCATCTCATCTATACATAAATCAAAACTTCTAAATGAAAAATAAATTTTATAAATTTAATTGTCTAGTACACTTGCAATTCAAGCTATGAGAGCTAGAATCACCTATATTTAGTGCAGAAGCTTCGTGTCTCTTGAAGCATCCTTCTCAATCCACCTACCCTTTTTTTTCATTTTTGTTTCCTTAGCTATATCAACCACATGGAAGAAAGACAAGTGTTAGCAATATATTTAATTGGAAAATTAAAGAAATTTGGTGCTACAAAGAATTCATTTTATTCCAAACTTCACAAATATTAGATTATATGTTGTGCTAATTGTAACATACCAACTTGTATAGATAATAAGTTCAAACATGTAAAACTATACAATGGGAATTTAATTTTCAATTTAACCTATCACTAACACTAGTATACTTAATATATATCAACAATTATATATGCCATTTTTCCATTCTGCTGGAACTGTGAAGCATTGAATGTTATTCAGATATATGGAAAAAACATCTCTCCTAGCATATGAAAGAGGCCATAACTTGCATAATCAATAAGGGTAGAGAAGACAAACAATAAAGATACCACATACCACTACCAAACTTCTATTTATATCATTACTTGTACAAACAACTAAAAAAATACAGACTATCAAGTAAGACACATTGGTTGCAAATCACAATGCGCATCAGTTAAATGCAAGAATAAAGGTTAAGAAGTCAATGAAAACCTTGGTGATCACCTTGATTGACCAAAAAATAGTAGGTAATCTCTGATTGACCAAAAAATAGTAGGTGATCACATTGGTTAAATATGACAATGCACAAAATAATTATAGGTTGGAAAACACTCTAAGTTTTATTCTCCATGCTCAAACCTAAAGGGTGAAGAGTATAGGGAGGATTTGTATGTGGGGAATACAAAAAAAATACCAAATTGAGGTGAGGGATGACTAAGCAATTGGGTTGTTACTTGTAAAGGGTTTTAGAACAATACATTGGTTGCAGGTTTTATAACACCTAGTGTTTTCCAACCTAGAATTTTAGAAAACAATATGAATGTAATCAAAACCCTTTTTGATTAATGTAGTAACAACCCAATTGGTTTGTCGCTCCGCAGTTCATTTTGATTAGACACCCAATATTTTCCAACATGCAATTATATATAGACAGTATGAATGTAATGAATAAGTTTTGTTTAGTACATAGTAAGAATGTAATGAAGATCACCTTTGAAATTTATGCAGACCACATTGAATGAGATAGATAAAAGATAATGTATTGAGTGAAGACATTCTCCTTACTATTGAAAAGTTGAGGAAGGTGTGTGTGCAGTATGCACAATGGGAAAATGGCAACGCAAAACTCGAGTAATAGGTAGTAGAAAGTATGTAATGAAAAAAAAAATCCTCTAAAAACACTTTGAAAGAAGCATACTAAAGTGAATGAGATAGATCATGTATTGAATGAAGATATTTTTCTTACTCTTGAGAAGTTGACAAAGGAGAGTTGTGCAATATGTGTAATGGGAAAATTCCAATTAACAACTGGAGGCAGCAGGTACTACAATGCATGGAATGAAAAAGGAATCTTCTATGAAAACACTTGGAAAGAATTAGAGCAAAGTGACTAAGATGGATAATGTATTGACTAAAGAGATCATTCATGGTCTTGAGAAGTTGAGAAAGGTGCATGTGTAGTATATGCAATGGGAAAATGGAAATGCACAAGTGGAAAAGCTAAAGATTTTTTATCTTGCACTAGAATTTGTGTAGGAAAAAAAACTGAGAGATGATGCTATGGGTGGATTTGAATAAGTAAATTCACATATTCTTGAACATAGGAATTCTACGGAACATATAATTGGAAATGGATGAAAAGAAGGTAGAGACATCATGGAAGTATTATGTGAATACTAGGGAGGTGTTAATAGGTAAGAGCAATGGGGATGAAGAAAAATGCATGGATGGTCAACTTGTTGTATCATAGAAAAAAGGAAACTTGCTTGATTTGGGGAATAATTGATGATAAATTGGACTTAATGAGGCCTTTATTTGGTGTTGTGAGGTGTTTTTCACATCCACACTAAGTCTTGGGACCTTTCAAATGCATTTAACGATGTCTTGTGAAGGTGTTGTGAAGTGTTGTAACACATTTCTACACTTTTCTAGACTCTTCTCATTATAATTCATCTAAAAATCACATTTTTATCCCTTATCAAGTCCTATTTTAAAGTGTTGTAAAGTCTTGTAACAATATTTCATGCTTTTCTAGCCTTGTTATCACTATTTACACCTTTCGTATGCTTTATTTGGCCCCTTTATGCACTTACAAGTCACAATTAAGTGTATTTTTTAATGTAAACCTGAAAAACAACATTAAATGCAACTTAATTCCCGACACCCACTTACAAGCCTAAGGTGAGACCCATTTTCCATTGGTGGTGAATGAGTCCCTCTTGGCTCAACATTCAAAATATTTCAAAATTCCTTTTGGGTTTTTATTCAAAAAGATGTTATGTCGGCCTGTGATGTGGTTTTATTGGGTAATTAGGGCACAAGTGTGAATAAATAAGTGTTTTCACATCCATTTTAAGAACCATTCATCTCTTAACTCATACACATATCTCTTATCATTCATTCATCATCTATCTTCTCCTTCAAGTCAAGCAAGTTAGGGTAGATTCTAAGTCATCAAGATAGTTTTCAAGGACATTCAAGGGTAGATTCTTCATGTTTTGTTGTAGAACTTCAAGATCCAACATCATGGAAAGGTATTGACTTCATTGTTTCATGATTCATTACATTCTTTCATCATTTTGGTTTAATTACCTAAAAGGGGTTTGACCAAGGAAAACCCCCATGCCTTAACATCCAACATTTCTCTTTCTCTTCTTGTTTGTTTGCAGATTTAGGCATCTTAGATGTTAAGTTGCAAAGTTTTTCAAGTCATCTCTTCATTGGATATGGAAAAACATCAACAAAAAGTCACCTCTAGGCCTGAATTTGACAATTTCAGAATCAGACATTTGGAGAAGCAGAAAGTGCAAAATGAAGGCTCTTGTTTCCACCTTTAAATATTCAAAAACTCATAAGTGGACTCATTCACCATGTGTTGTGAATGAGTCCCACTTCCAGGACTTATTTTGGTTTTATGCATTTTTGGATACCCATTTGTTTGAAATGGCTCTGAAACAGTTTCCCAGATCTGGGACTAATTCACCCAGAATGGTGAATGAGTCCCACTAGGCCTAAAAATTAGGATCAACAAGATTCCATAAGTCATTTCTAGTCTCCATCAAGATTTTAGGTGCACACTTTCAGTTTCATCAAATTCTGTTACAGTTTGCAATTCATTTCTAGGTGTTTTTACATTACATAATGTGTTTTCAAACAACTTGTATTTCAATAGTTTTCACTTAATATTCAATAGTTCCTTTTAGTTATTTGTATTTAGTTTATCTCATCTAGGCATATTCCATCCATATTGCACTGACTTTGAGTGTAACATTTCCCATTTTGGCCCTTCTTTCTCTTTTTAGGTGAAAAACCCTAGAAGTGTTAGAAAGGATTAGGAAGCCAAAATCATTATTAAACTTGCACATACAAAAGCACTAGTTGGAAGTGCTAAAACTGAAGCAAAACAACAAAAGACTATAATTAACCACTTAGAAAAGGAATTAAGATATAAGAAGAATATTTTATTGTCAAAAGAAAATGAGATTAATTAATGCTATTGAGAGTTGTTGAGAGATTAGAAAATGAACATTTGCAAGAATTTGAAGGCATTTAGAAGTTGAAGTTTGATATCATGCACCTCGAGGCTCAATTACTAAATGTTGAACTTACCAATAATGATCTTGTAAGGCATATTGAAAGATCAAAAGTGCAATGTAGTGTTGCACAACTTATAAAAGCCTAAATTACTTGAATGGTAAATATTGAAAGTGCCTTTCATTATACTCCTACTATGTAAATAACAAGATGTTTTAACTACTTTAATACTATCTTCCAAAATTGCATTCCTTTCCATTCTCACCTAAATTAGATGGTACTCATGTAGGGAGAAGATAATCTCCAAAAAAAAAACATGTATGCATAGACATTATAACATAACACCCCATCTCCCATGCCAATCTCCTAAAAACACACCAATGGAGAAACTTGACGAACAAAGCTGACACCATGAAATTGTAGTGAAAAAACTTAGTTTTGTATATAGTAAGAATGTAGTGAAGTTTAGTCACCTTCAAAATTTAAAGCAACTTACTTACACTAAAAGTTGCATTTCAGTTTCCTCATATGATTTAAAAATGAATGTAGAATATAATTGTAGGTTGGAAAACACTTTGTGTTATGAGTTATTTCATTCTGCATGCTTGAACCTAAAGGGTGAATAGAATGAGGAGTTACAGGTGGCGAATACACAAAACATACCAAATTGAGGTGAGGGGTGACTAAGCAATTGTGTTCCTACTTGTAAAGGGTTTTAGAATGGTATGTTTGTTGCAAGTTTTATAATACCCATTATTTTCCAACCTGGAATTTTAGAAAACAGTATGAATGTAATCAAAACCTTTTTTTGATTAACTCTATAACAACCCAATTGGTTTGTCACCCCTCAGCTCAATTTGATTAGACACCAACTTTTTTCCAACGTGCAATTATATATAGACAGTATGAACGTAATGAATTTTTTTTCTTAGTACACAATAAGAATGTAAAGAAGATCACATTCAAACTTCATACATGCCACATTGAATGAGATAGATAAAAGATAATGTATTGAGTGAAGAGATTCTCCCTGCTATTGAGAAGTTGAGGAAGGTGCATGTGTAGTATTAGAAATGAGAAAATGACAACATAGAACTAGAGCAACAGGTAGTAGAAAGTATGTAATAGAAAAGGAATTTGCTCTAAAAGCACTTGAAAAGAAGCAAGCCAAAGAGAATGATATAGATAATGTATTGACTGAAGAGATTGTTCCTCCTCTTGAGAAGTTGACAAAGGAGCATGTGCACTATATCAAATGGGAAAATGGAAATGCAAAACCGGAGGCAACAGGTATTTGATGCATGGAATGAAGAAAGAATCTTCTCTAAAAACACTTGAAAAGAAGCAGAGTTGAGTGAATGAGATAGATAATGTATTGATTGATGAGATCCTCCATGCTCTTGAGAATTCCAAGAAGGTGCATGTGCAGTATATGCCTTTAGGAAAATTGCAATGCACAAGTGGACAAACTGAAGAGCTTTTGTATTGCACAATAATTTGTGTAGGAAAAGAAAGTGAGAGATGCTGCTATGGGTGGATTTGAACAAGTAAATTCTATCATGAATAACTTCTACAACACAATATATTTTCCAATATGAACTGTAATAACTATTTTATCTATTAGTTTTGGAGCTTCATAAATGTCACCTACTAGACTAATAACTTATAATTTTCCTGCAACACATTGCACAAAATTTTCTTGTCCAATAGAACTTTTCTTTAGCTTCCCTAACTTATTATCCTTTTCAGAAAGAGTACATAGGAATTTGAATATTATTGCTATTGAAGTAACTTCTAATGCATTCCACGCAATTATCACCACACCTTAGCTAACTCTGCTTTCCTCATTTCGATTAAATGAGATAACATAGGAGTTAGCCAACGTGTGGTGAGCATTGATTGGAAATGCATTAAATGTTGTGCTTCAAGAGGAAGATTAGTCAAATTTCTTTTGTATGCTCTCTAAATAGGATAATAATGTTAGGGAAGTTCTTGAAAAAGGTTTGATGGACAAGAAAACTTAAGTGCTATGTGTTCCAAGAAAATTACAAGTTATCAGTTTGGAAGAATTATATGTAGACAACATGAGTCTAATGAAAACCTTTAGTTCTGTAGATAGTAAGAATGTAGTGAAGGTCATTCACCTTCACAATTTAAAGCAACTCTTACTCACACTAAAATTTGCATTTCAATTTCCTCATATATGATTTAAAAA
>VDFB02193867.1:414452056-414532492 GCA_007258455.2 Sequoia sempervirens
TTAATAGTTCCCAAAGCATTATGAACACATTGTCCTTACATTCCTTCGAAGCTCTTACTATGTGACAAGTCTAAAGCACATTGGCTCCAAAGCTCTCACTATGGGAGAGCTCTACACAATGGACAAAAGGGTTTCTACATAATGCCTATGAAACCACATTTCATAACAAGTTCTACCTATTGTTCAATGCCAAACTAGTTGCCAATGAACAGAAAAAGCTTTCAAACTTTCAGTTAACATGTAAAGGGCTGGGTAAAATGTATACATAGACACATAGCTACACACAAGCATTTAAAGTAGATGCAATAGTAACCTGTTATATACAGACATATATACATGGTAACATAGATACATGCATACATATATACACAATTACATGCACACATATATACATGCATTCCTATATGCATGGATGCATAGAAAGACAATGTTTCATGGGATTGTTAAAGAGTTCACTTGCTTTCTATAGGACAAGTGAACTGTTTTACAAAATTCCTCAAGAAAATGTGGTTTCGGGGAATGCAATGAGTATTAAATCTGGACACCTTGATATTCACATGTTAACTTTGGAATTTTAATTGAGTTGGTAGCTCTCATTTACTCTTCTTTCATCTGATATCTAATTAATTAGGTGGCTGTTAATTAGTCTTTAAATACATAATAATAAAAAGTAAGAAATAATTATAAATATCCTTGGGGACATTTTAATTATGGGTTGTGATTTGTACTTACATGTAGATGGATTAAGCACTCAAAAGTCACAGTATATGTAGCGTGTTAGCTAATAGGTCCATGTGACATTTTACTCATGTCAAAGTAGTCAATTCCATATTTGTCATTTATCCTTGTATCATTAGATAACTAGTTAATTAGATGGCTGTAAAATAGTCTTTAAATGCATAGTAATTAAGAGAAAGAACAAATTACAATTATCCTTGTACACATTTTACCTAGTGATCAAATTCAAGGAACAAACATACCAAGCAAACAACAATTTGAGATTTTGTAATTGGTAAACTTAGACTGAATGCTTGGGAAGTTAGAAAATTGTATCTTGGGGTTATAAAAAGCTATGCCAAGTATGTTTTAGAATTCAAATTGCAATTTTGCCATAGATCAGTGAAGTAATATTGCTTGATGAAATAATTTTAGACTTTGTGCAAAAGAGCAGTTAAATTCATTGCTAGAAGATTTCTGGTACAAGAACCTATGGGAACTAGTTTGTCTAGTTAATCTGATTTACATTTATACTTGTGTCTCTTGAATCTAAAAAATGCTTGCTAGTGTTTCATTGGTTTTGGCTATTAGTATCCATCACAGTAGGAGTGTTATATATTGCAAATGTAATTTTGGGAGTTGTTTGCATTTTGGTCATTTCCTTGAGCTTTATTGCTATTCTTTTAGAAAAACAAACAAATGGTCTTTGTTTTCTAATGAAAGCTTATTACATGGTGCAATGCTTTTGATTGGAGGAGGAGAGGTGGTGTAGCGGTCCAACTGTAGCAAATTCTTCAAGAAAAGAGTACAAGGTGAGTTTCTAGAATGAACCTTGTCCTTTGTTTACAATTGCATAGAGTAGACAAAGAAAAAGGTTAATTCAAGATTCTCACTATATTGATTGTACTTGTAGACATACCGTTGCTTTTTGTTACAAGGACAATCTTTACAAATGGGTATTGTGAGTGGAATATGCTATATGGTTCATAAAAATTAAGTGATTGGGGTTCAAAAATAGATCTTTGTTGCAATAACATGATATCAGAAATGCAATTACTATCCAATCAATTTCTTTGGTGGTTTATTGTACTTTATAATTTAAACATAGTCTTTTTTATTTTTAGAGTTTGATTCTAAAGCCAAATGCATACTTTGATTCAAACTAATGGTTGAAGATACATAATTCATTGATACAAAATCAATGCATTGAATGCCATCTGACTAAAGGGGAGGTTGTTTGGATTGCTAATTAGTCTTTGAATATATAACAATTAAAAGAGAGAAATAAGTATAACTATCCTTGGCCACATTTCACATTTTCACCTTTCAATCAAAGTCAATTAACAAAATAGCAGTTAGACGTAAAGAAGGATCAAGGAGTATGCTGATAGAAAACCATATTCTGGACAATGGCTAGACAATGTGTTGAAATTGCTTTATAAACTTTGAAGCAAATGCATTTTCCCTTCAGTTTACTTTCATTGTACATCTTAAATGGAAGTTGGGTTTCGCATTGCTGCAATGCATTTGGATACTTTGATTATAAAATCATACTTTAGATCATTTTAAGTGTTATCCATTTAAATCTTTCATCTGAGTCTCAGAGGCAATGCACAACTGTCCCATAAAGAGAGCTTTGGAACCAATGTGGTGTCATAAAGGATAGAGGAATATTGTCAAATATTGTGGTTATTGTCCTCATAGGCACACATGCAAAATATGGAAGCATATAGAAAGCAAGTGAACTCTTTAACAATCCCATGAAACATTGTCTTTCTATGCATCCATGCATACAGGAATGCATGTATATATGTGTGCATGTAATTATGAATATATGTATGCATGTATCTATGTTACCATGTATGTATGTGTGTATATAATAGATTACTATTGCATCTGCTTTAAATGCTTGTGTGCAGCTATGTGTCTATGTATACATTTTATCCAGCCCTTTACATGTTAACTGAGAGTTTTAAAGCTTTTCCTGTTCATTGGCAACTAGTTTGGCATTGAACAACAGGTAGAACTTGTTATGAAATGTGGTTTCATAGGCATTATGTAGAAACCCTTTTGTCCATTGTGCAGAGCTCTCCCATAGTGAGAGATTTGGAGCTAATGTGCTTTGGACTTGTCACATAGCAAGAGCTTTGGAGGAATGTAAGGACAATGTGTTCAAAATGCTTTGGAAGCTGTTAAGCAAACCGAATTTAGAGAAGCATACATAGAGAACAGAATAACATGGACAGATTGAGAAATGAATACATGTATACATGGATCCATGCATATTTGCATATAGCTACAAATGCATATGTTACATGGAAGGATGTATTCATGCATATTTGCATATAGCTACAAATGCATATGTCTATCTCTATGCAAATGAAAATTTGTATTGTGCTATCATAAATTCTCTAGTGCATTAGGTACTTTAAAGCGCAATTTTTTGGATGTTGCTCTTGTTCCAAGTCTGATTCTTTTCGCGGGTTATAACTATTTACTGTTGTATTAGTTTCCCATTTTTTCTTCTACAAATGAATGAATATGTAAACAAATAATCATATATAATAGTTTTCCTTTGATGAGTTTTGTCAAACAGTTCACCTATTTTCTGTATGCTCCCATTGTTTTCATTTATGCCTATGGGGACAATAATCATGACTTTTAACAAAATCCCTCTATGCTTTATGCTTTGATGACAACAGAAAAGCTCAAAGCAACACACTGTCGACTTATTCTTTGAAAGCATAGTTGAAGGTACATAATTCATTGATGCAAAATTACTGAATGGTATCTGACTAAAGAGGAGGCTGTTTGGATTTCTAATTAGTCTTTGAATATATAACAATTAAAGGAGAGAAATAAGTATAATTATCCTTGGGCACATTTCACATTAACGAGCTCCTTGATACATGTATCCATAGATACATGGATGTGGACATCTATCATGGTATCCATAGATGCGTAGATACATGTATCTATGAATAGATGTATCCATAGATACATCGACACATATATGGATAGATGCCTGTATACGTATGCACATAGAAGCCCATATACATATATGCATGGATGCATCTATAGGTAGAAGAATACATAGAAACATAGTTGCATGGATAGATAGTATCTATGAATAGATGTATCCATAGATACATTGACACATATATGGATAGATGCCTGT
Organism: Sequoia sempervirens; assembly: GCA_007258455.2. Taxonomy (NCBI): domain Eukaryota; kingdom Viridiplantae; phylum Streptophyta; class Pinopsida; order Cupressales; family Cupressaceae; genus Sequoia; species Sequoia sempervirens. The sequence goes on from VDFB02193867.1 coordinate 414,455,952, forward strand.
ATACATATGCCCATAGAAGCACAGATACATATATGCATGGATGCATCTATAGGTAGAAGAATACATAGAAACATAGTTAGATCGATAGATAGATGGATGCATAGTTGGATACATAAATGCTTAAATATGCATGTATGGAAATATTCATGAATTGCATATAAAGTTGCATAGATACACATATCCATGGGTGCATGTATACATAGATGCATGTATTGCAGTACACATGGATGCATGTATATGTGTATACATAGATGCATGTATTACAGTACACATGGATGCATGTATATGTGTATCTCTGGGCAAGATCTTTGAAGCTTAAATGTCACAGTATATGTAGCATATTACGCAGTAGCTCTATTTCACATTTCATTCATGTTGATTTAGGAAAGTTCATATTTCTCATTTACCCTTGTACCGTCTCATATTGCTCATTGCATTCCCTGGAAGCACATTTCTTTGAGGAGTTTTGTAAAACAATTCACTTGGATTATAAATGCTTTCGTATTTTACATGTTTGCCTACGAGAACAATCACCACGACCTCTGACATAATATAAATGCTTGCTGGCAGAAAATAGGTTTCTACTGCATTCTTTTGTCTATCTCTATGCAAATAAAAATTTATATTCTGCTATGGTAAATTCTCTAGTGCATTAGGTACTTTAAAGCACAATTTTATGGATGTTGCTCATGTTCCAGGTTTGATTCTTTTTGGGGGTTATAACTACCTACTGTTGTATTAGTTTCCCATTTTTCCTTCTACAAATGAATGAATATATAAACAAATAATCATATATAATAGTTTTTCTTTGACGAGTTTTCTCAAAGAGTTCACCTGTTTTCTGTATGCTCCCATTGTTTGCATTTATGCCTACGAGGACAATAACCACGACTTTAAACAAAATCCCTCTATCCTTTATGCTTTGATGACAATGGAAAAGCTCAAAGCAACACACTGTTGACTCATTGTTCCAAAGCTCTCATTATCGCACACATTAACATAATTTTGGTTCCAAAGCTCTCTTTATGGGACCGCTTTGCAGTAATAAAAAATATACAAATTTTGCTAATTAGTCTTTAAGCACATAGCAATTAAAAGAAAGAAACAATTACAATTATCCTTGTGTACATTTGAACTGTTAATCAAAGGAAATTAACAAACTAGCACTGGAAAACCATGTGCGTGTTAAAGTGTTAGATAGCATGTATTTGTGCATAGGTGTATATGGATGCTATGAGTTGTGATTTGTACCATTATGTAGCACTTACTATTACTTGTGCAATCAAGCCACATGCAAGTAGAATTCATAATTCATGGCATCCAGATACACTCAAGGACAAATACTATTCAAGGTTGTTGGCATCCTGATAACAAAGATGATGAGATACATCCAATTAGTGTATGTCACAACATCTTATTGAATCAAGATGATTTGGATAGGGAGGTTACAAATGAGAATCGTTATTGGTGTGTGAATAATGCTGTTTTTGAAGACTTGTGAACAAAATTGCATGCCAATACTATTAGTTAAATAATTAGGCAGCTGCTAATTAGTCTTTAAGTACATAATAATTAAAACAAAGAAATAATTACAATTATCCTTGTGTACATTTGAACTGTTGATCAAAGGCAATTAACAAACTAGCACTAGAAAACCATGTGTGTGTTAATATGTTGTATAACATGTACTTGTGCATAGGTGTATGTGGATACTATGGGTTGTGATTTCTATTTGCATGTAGCTGGTTTAAACATTTAATAATTAGTGCTGGATAATGGAATGAAATGAACTTGGGCAAATGGAAATACAATGACCCCATGGAGTTGGAACATCAATGTTTATGTGGCTTTAACATGATAGCATATTTGTGTACATGGGACTTATTTGAATCTCAAATTTCATACTGTATGTGGCGTATTAGCTAATTGGCTTAACATGATAGCTTTCAAACAAGTTAATTCAGCGATCAATCAAGCTAGTTGACTGATGAATTAATTGTGTTGAGTGGTTAGTCATAATTAATTATTAGTCATCTTTATCCTCCATATCAGTTGAATCAATCTTGCCTATTCACATTGACAGATACACAATCTTTCTGACCATTTTCCCTGCTTTTAATAAAATAGGAGCTTTAGAGTAGGATATATACATTCATCTAAGCATGATAAGATGTGGATTTAATAAATAAAAGTAGCAATTTGTTACCTTGAGTAACTTGTCTCTTGGTGTTCATTCAATGAGCACAGGAAATTTTTCTCTATCACTGTAAATGTCCCCTTTGTATTAATAAAAGCTGTGAGTTTTGAGATCTATGCCTCTGCTTAAATTTATTTGTATATGGAGTAACATTGTTTTCAAATGCATGACTGATAATAACACATATATTAAAAAACTTTGAATCAAAATACACAAATCATTAAAAAAATAATATTTCCCTCTTTGGCTTGTATTGTTACAGATAGAGCTTCTTTTCAATGATCATATGTATAACTCACATATTCCTAGCCTAACTGTATTAACTTAGAGAGTCTTGAGGAATTTCCAGAAGAGCCAACTATTTTCATCTTTGCATAGGCGTCCATTCTATTCCACACTATATTATTGTTCATATGTTCGTGTAACTTTATTTAAAAGCATTTGAACACAGAATGCTTCACAATCATTGCAACTTGCAAGTGAATTCAAAAAAAGTTTACACATATACAAAGAACAGATAACAGATGGCTTAAAATATGCATATATTCAATCTTTAAAATCATAGAATTGATTGGTATGTGTGGAATGCTCATGGTCTACTGTTTGACTGGGAAGTTTTCCAAGCATTTGAAGACTAAAGCTTTTCCTTCGGCTTTCTAGCACTTACTTGGATAAACTGTTTTGTATAGTTTAAATTTTATTCATTCCTAGCATCAAGGCAGGAATACTTATGCATTTGCCCGGAATGCTTTTAACCGGAAGCATCGCCCAATCACATTTCACCATTTAACATATTACTTATTTTTTTGTATAGTTTGAATTTGGAGAGCTATTTTTTATATTGGAAAATTAGCATTTATCTATTTTCCTATTCGTTTGAGTAGCTTTATAAATCATTTCCGTCTTAAAAATCCAGGAAAATGTGAATGCATAAATTGATTAAATAAATTTAAGCAAAGGCATAGTTTTGAAACTGGCGGCTAGAGGCATGTAATCCATGAATGTAGATTAAATGCATTAAAATATCAGGAAAATGCGAGCGCATAGATTACTAAATAAAATTTCATGGCAGCGCATAGGCTTATAAAACTATGTGGTAGATGTACGCAAATGCATAAATACAAATTGGGTAATTAAATGGCATCCGGCTGAGGTGAAGGCGTCGGAATTGCTCTTTGGTGGCCGCCACATGCCGGGCATGATACTTCTGGTCATTTAATAGGGTTGTAATTTGGCGCGCATCTCTATTACTTTGCTGTTGTTCTGCAGAGTTCCTTATGACGCATTGCTCCCCAGGGAAGAGTTTGCAAACAACCTGAAAGCGTAAGATCTTTATAGCACAGAAGTTCCAGATCCGTAAAATGAGTTACTTGAGGTGATAATTTGTTAATTTTCAAAGTTTCCTTACATTAAAGTTCATAATGAAGCTGTGTTTCATAGTGCTTTACTTGGACTATCACTATCACTTTGTGTGTGATGTGTCGGTGCATGTATGTACGTATGCATGTCTCTATGTGCATATGCATCTATCTATGTGCATATCTATTTCGTAAACCGACAGATGCATGTGGCGTAATGCATGCATAACCGGATTATTATCCATGCATCTACGTATTTCCATGCATTACATGTATGTGTGTATAACGATCTGGCGGTTCCATAGATGGCATGCATGCATGTATGTTTCATGTCCATACATGCACGGCATGCGGTCTGGCATAGATGCATCCTCAGGCTTATGTATTACATACAGGTCTGGCGTCTCTTCTACTCAAAGAGCCTTTGGCTGTATGATCGTGGAAAAGGCTATCGCTGAAGTCCAAAAAGGAAACCCGTAGGACAAGTTACCTGTGCAATAATATATTTTCACATGTGGGCTTTCTTTCATTTGGGAGTCTAAGTAGAAAATTAGTTTCATGGGGTTGTCAAATTTCTTACACCTTAATCTTCTTACAAGGGGACTGTTCCTTTGATGAACAATTGTCTTTTGTCCAGTGTACAATATGGGACCTTAACAATAACTTGGTGCTTATGAGTCCTCTAAAGATTATATATCTTCAATCACTGCAGAACTGTTCCATAGTGCAAGCTTTGGAGCTACTGTGCTGTTAGCATGTGTCATAATTGGATCTTTGGAAGAATATGTGGACAATGTGTTGAGAAGGCTCTATAAACTGTCAGGAAAATGCAATTTACAGATATAAGCCTAAACTCCACAATTGCTTTCAGCTTTCTCGATGTCATTAAAGCATAAAGGAAAGAGGGATTTTTCCAAACTTCTAATTTATGTACTTTTGAATGATAATTCACCTTATTATTTAATGAATCAAATTATCTTAATTAATTAATCTTCTTTTCCCTTCTATCATTTCATATCTAATTAATTAGGTAACTGTTAAATAGTATTTACATTCATAATAATTAAAACAAAGAAATAATTATAACTATCCTTGTGCACATTTGACCAATCAATCAAAGTCAATTAATAAATCTGATTCCACCTGTTTACTGATAGTATTTGTATGCAATTTCCTTGAAAAGTCTTGAAAAAGAGGATTACTCACACACCAATAAGGATTCTCATTTATAATGTCTGTATCCAAATCATCTTCATTGAATAAGATGTTGTGGCATACATTAATTGGATGTATCTCATCATCTTTTTTATCAGGATGCCAACAACCTTGGATTGTATTTCTCCTTCAGTGTATCTTAAAGAGCTTATGGCACCATTGCAATATCAGAATTACACTAATGCATAGATATGCAAAATATGTTCTATATTATAAGGTACACAAATAACAATAAGTATTTTAAAATTATAAAATGCAATTTGCATTATAAGCAACAAAAGTTCTTACTTAGGTTCTTTATTGTCAAAATGAATCTACATAAGAATTTTGTTTTCTTTTTATGAATAACATAGTATATGTCACTCACTGTACTCATTTGTCTAGACTGTCCTTGTAACAGCGATCGGTGCTTTCAAGTCTATTTAAACAATCCTTTCTACATTGCTACAAGTATACTTGATCATCCAATAGCACATTGCAAGGTCAGCTTTCCAAATTGTGGTTTTGCTTTTCTTGAAATGCAATTGAAATTCTTCAATATAATGACTACATAAAATTTTGTTTCATGTTTTCATTTTGCCATATTGTATTCCTCATCTCTCTTGTTCCATTTTCATAGACATGTTACTATTGCAATCAAATGTGTAAAGCATTTATGTCCAAAGAAATTAGACACAAGAGCGGCAATATGTTACAAAACCTTGTGTTATACATTTATAGCATTTTTTGAATTGCATTTCAAGAAAACCAGAAACTAAATTTTTATTCATATTACTTCATCTATGGCATTAAAAACTTTTACAATAATTATTAGAGACATTGAGTTCAGTGTTGAATAGTTCTATTGTTCATGTCATGACTTCAACATTTCTTTTCTTATGTTGCTTAGTTTTTATAGACCTCTATGCTCTTCCTTGATATTGTTATGCAATCAATGGTCTGAACATTCAAGATATTGGAATACTATGCCCACTCTACCCCACAAGACAATGCATATATGTTTCTTTCACCCATTACATGTCAAATTGCATTACCTGACAAAGTTAACATGTGAAAACCAAAGTGTCCATTATGAATACTTAATGCATTCCATGGTACCACATTTCTTTGAAGAGTTTGTTTGAATAGTTCGCTTCCCTTGTATATGCTTCCATATTTTGCATATGTACCTATGAGCACATTAACTGTAATAGTTCACAAAATTCCTTTATCCTTTATGATTTCACCATAGCAAAAAAGCTCAAAGTAATTGTAGAGCTTAGGTTTAGAGAACACGGGCTTGCAGAACACAAAAAACAACATACACAAAGTAATAGATATGCATACCAAGTGGCTTAACTCTATATTAAATGACCAAAGTACCCTGCCCACACGTGGCCCCCAAGCCATTATAGCGTGTTCACCTCCATCCAAATGCCATTTAATGCATTTAATTTGTATTCATGCACTGTGTTCGCATTTTCCTCATATTTTAATGCATTTAATTTGCATTCATGGATTACATGCCTCTAGTCGCTAGTTTCAAAACTATGCCTTTGCTTAAATTTATTTAATCAATTTATGCATTCGCATTTTCCCAAATTTTTAAGATGGAAATGATTTATAAAGCTACTTGGACGAATAGGAAAATAGATAAATGCTAATTTTCCAATATAAAAAATAGCTCTCCAAATTCAAACTATACAAAAAAATAAGTAATATGTTAAATGGTGAAATGTGATTGGGCGATGCTTCCGGTTAAAAGCATTCCAGGAAAATGCATAGGCAAATTAAAAATGGGTTCAGAGCAAATAGCTTTTGATTCTGAATCCATATGCATTGTTTGATTAAAACTAGTGGCTAAAGGTACATAATTCATTGATCCAAAATCAATGCATTCAATGGCATCTGACTAAAGGGGAGACTATTTGGATTGCTATTTAGTCTTTCAATATACAACAAGGTTCAAGGAGAAAATTCTCATTATCGCACACATTGACATAATTTTGGTTCCAAAGCTCTCTTTATGGGACTGCTTTGAAGTAATAAAAAATGCACAAACTTTACAGGGCTCACATGCATGAAGTAAAATGGACAAGACAGTTTCTACATAATTCCTATCAAACGCAGATTAAACCTTCTCATTTCAACAAGAAATTTGAATAGATAATACTAAAGGTAGTTTAAAATATGAATTTATAATCAAATTATAAGAATGCCTTAGTTACAATTGTAGAGTTTAGGTTTACATTGTTCCAAACTTCTCATTATGGCATAGGTTAACAACACATTGGTTCTAAAGCTCTCTCTATGTGACACCTCTACAACAATTGAAGATATATAGTCTTTACAGGACTCACATGCAGTGAACATAATAGACAAAAGTGCTTCTACATAATCCCTTTCAAACCACATTTCATGGATCCACATTTATTCGATGACTTTTGTCAAACAGTTCACTTGCCTTTTGTATGCTTCTATTTTTTGCATATGTACCTATGACGACAATTGCTATGACATTTCACAAAATTCTTCTACTTACATGCTTCCATGCATCCTATCCATAGGTACACATATACATGCATCCATGTGTACTACAATACATGCATGTATGTATACATGCATGCATGGATATATGTATCTATGCAAATTCATATGCAATCCATGGATATTTCCATACATGCATATTTAAGCATTTATGTATCCAACTATGCATGTATCTATCTATCCATGTAACTATGTTTCTATGTATTCTTCTACCTATAGATGCATCCATGCATATATGTATCTCTGATTCTATGTGTGTGTGTATACAGGCACCTATCCATATATGTGTCGATGTATCTATGGAAACATGTATTCATAGATACATGTATCTACGCATCTATGGATACCATGATGGATGTCCACATCCATGTATCCATCAATACATGTATCAAGTAGCTCATTTTTGGGTCTTGACTCTACAACAGCATCTCCTATGACTACACAGATCTGCACAATAACAGAACTGAAATGTTCAAAGTAATCACAATGCATCTCTAGTCACTTAAATCTATATTCCATGACAAATCCACATGCCATTTAATGCATTCACTTTGAAACACAAACAACAAAACAGATAAATACCACTTTCCAAATTAAAAAAATAACTTTTGAAACATCAATTTCTAGAATTAAATAGCAATATGCACAAAGTGATCATATTACCCTAACTAGATGACTATGAGGCACATGTTACCTATGCGATCTAAAATCTAAAGATACTAAGATATGCAATTGCTTATTGCCTCAAGCACTAAGTGCACTCGATATGCACTACCATTCGCATTTTCCTAATTTCATGATGTAAAAACTCAAGGATCTCAACACCTTGTTGTGTACGACAAAGAGTAACGAATGGGCCTTGAGCTTTTCTTATGTACATCTATCTAGACAATCAGCCCTATGATGATTTTATAAAGCATAACCAATAACAAACTGGCAATTGTTGCACCCTATGATGAAAGAAATGATGACTTCATAGGCTTTTTATTCCATTCATTTGCATTTCTAGGCTTCAATATCTTTTCTTCCTATTTCAAATACATTTAATAATCTACTTATATCTTGTATTTAATTTTCTATGTAGAACTGAAAATTGTTAAATTCATACCATTTCCACTCCATTCATTTTCAAATTTAGGTTTCCATATCCATATACACCTATGCACAAGTACATGTTATCCAACATATTAACACACACATGGTTTCCTAGTGCTAATTTGTCAATTTCCTTTGATCAACAGTTCAAATGTACACAAGGAAAATTGTAATTATTTCTTTGTTTTAATTATTATGTCAACATGTACAATGATTACATGTACACATATATACATGCATACCTCTATGCATGGATGCATAGAAAGACTATGTTTCATGGGATTTTAAAAGAGTTCAGTTGCTCTCTCTATGCTTCCATATTTTGCATGTGTGCCTATCACGACAATAACCACAATATTTGACAATACCCCTCTATCATTTATGACAACACTTTTGTTCCAAAGCTCTCTTTATGGGACAGTTGTGCATTGCCTCTTGGACTTGGATGAAAGATTTGAATGGATAACACCTAAAATGATCTTAACTATGATTTTATAATCAAAGTATCCAAATGCATTGCAGCAATGCGACACCCAACTTCCATTTAAGATGTATAATGAAAGTAAACAAAAGGAAAAATGCATTTGCTTCAAAGTTTATAAAGCAATTTCAACACATTCTCTAGCCACTATCCAGAATATGGTTTTCTACCAGCATACTCCTTGAACCTTCTTTAGGTCTTATTGCTATTTTGTTTATTGACTTTGATTGAAAGGTGAAAATGTGAAATGTGGCCAAGGATAATTATACTTATTACTCTCTTTTAGTTGTTATATATTCAAAGACTAATTAGGAATCCAAACAGCCTCCTCTTTAGTCAGATGCCATTCAATGCATTGATTTTAGATCAATGAATTATGTACCTTTAGCTATGCTTTCAAAGAATAAGTCGATGGTGTGTTGCTTTGAGCTTTTCGGTTGTCATGAAAGCATAAAGCATAGAGGGATTTTGTTAAAAGTCATGTTTATTGTCCTCATAGGCATAAATGCAAACAATGGGATATGCATATATAAATATCTCTTTCTCTTCATCTTATTATGTATCTGTGTATCCGTAGATGCAATCATGCATATATCAATTTATGCATATATCTCACCATCTCTTTATGCATTTGTCTATATATGTATGGTTGTATCTATGGCTACATGTATACATCAATTTATGCATATATGCAACTATGGATAACATGAAAACATCCATGTATATATGCATCTATCGATATGTTGCATGGATACATGTATATATGCATCTATGGACTCATGCACCTATGTATATGTCTGTCTCTGCCCATTTGTATATGCTTACATGCATATTTCTACACATCCATGTATCTGTACAACTCTCTCTGTAACATATCTATCTCTGTCTGTATACATGTGTGCATGTAATACATGCACATATGCATTTGTGCACCTACACTGGCCACCCATGGCCACCAAGCCATTCCAACACCTTCCCCACGACCCAGATGCCATTTAATGCATTTACTTCAATTATTTTAACCTCTCTATGTGTTCGCATTTTCCTGATATTTCAATGCATTTAATTTGTAGTCATGGATTGCATACCTCTACTCACCAATTTTATTAACTATTCCTTTCCTTAAATTTATTTAATCAATCTATTCGATGACTTTTGTCAAACAGTTCACTTGTCTTTTGTATGCTTCTATTTTTTGCATATGTGCCTATGACGACAATTGCTATGACATTTCGCAAAATTTTTCTATTTACATGCTTCCATGCATCTTGTCCATAGTTACACATATACATGCATCCATGTGTACTACAATACATGCATGCATGGATATATGTATCTGGGTATGTGCAAGATCATGGTGTGCCAAAAAGTGGCAATATTATGAGGGTATGTGGCTAACGACTTTTTTTTCACCCAAAATTAATGAAACGAAAAGGGTTTTTAGAGGAGATTCTCAAATTTCCAAAAATATAAATTATAATTTAATTTGAATTTAATAAATAATTATTATTCATTTTCTATTAAAATTACTTAATTAAAGTCCGACCGGAGCAGGCTGGATTGAAAAACATCTATAACTTTAAATATTATCATACTTTTTTGAATCCAAACATTACATCTTATGCTTCTACATAATATAGGATTAAAAAGAAAAATTAAATTTCATGAATTTTTGACTGCTATGTGGTCGTGCATTGCACGAAGTTTTAAGTATTTTCTAAAAATTTGTACAAAAAATTCATAATTAATTATTTACTTGAAACAAATTACAAAAATATGCATCAAGCATCTAGACATGAGTCCTCTACTTATATATAAAAATCACCCATAAAAAAAATATTATCATTTTATTATGGTTAGGGGTGGTTAGGATGACACCTACTTTATTTTTCCCCGGAATTTAAGTACTACTGCATTGAAATTGTACCCCACCAAATAGATTTTATTTATTTTAAATAAACCTAGTATTTTAGAAACTACATTCAATTTTCTACAAATTTGCCCTTCCTTAGCATATTTTGAAATAATATAGGATAACTTTATTCAAATATTTACGCCAATTTTCCTAATAATCGGTTTCTTTTCTCTCAATTTTTGCCACTTATAATACCTATTTTTGCATGATGATCCCCATATACCCATCTATGCAAATTCATATGCAATCCATGGATATTTCCATACATCCTTTCATGTAGCATATGCATTTGTATCTATATGCAAATATGCATGGTTCCATGTAGACATGAATTCATTTCTCTATCTGTCCATGTAATTCAGTCTTCTGTGTATACATGTGTCTGTCGATGCATCCATGCATATATCTATGAATTGCTCTACGTATTTCTCTGTCCATGCATTTATTGTTTTCTAAGGCATCAGCATTTGTATTTTTTTGGCTTCATGACCTACCATATTTATTGTTTTCATTTTGTCTTTTTTTACAAGTTTTTGGTAATGCTAATCCGTCTTGACGTATCTGTTTGCATTCCTACTAGAGACGGTCTACTCACTCCAATGGTTACATATAAGATATTCGCTGCTCAAAAACAAAATGTACATATATTTCCATATTTTAAATCTACATTAGTTTGGGTGATTTCTAAGACATAAGTAAGGTGTTTATAGAAGCTTGTAGTTAGTTTATTATCATCCTATTCTGAATTGTGTTCTTCTTGGAAACTTTGAGAACTTGTCTCTTGAAACTGACTTACTATTATCAAGTATTTATAGTATATTTCTTACTCTATTGTTTTATTGTGCAATTTGATTCGTTACAAGTGGTATTACACAATAATATAGGCACTATGACAACAAGTAAACATGATATATGTTATTTTAGAGTTCATTTTAGGAAGTGTATATCTCTCTAATTTGATAAATATTTTATTGGTTTTCCAATATTTTTGAAGGTCATATTCAAGTTATTGCAATTTAAATTCTAAGGTAATATCCTTAAATATCATTATATATTTATATCTATTCTTCTCTTGTCGCATTTTGAGGAAGCTCAAGGATCTCAGAACCTTGTTCACTACGAAGGAGAGTGAGAAATGGGACATGAGTCTTTTTCCTGTGTTTGTATTCAGACACTCAACCCTATGATGATTTTAAAAAGCATAACCAATAAAAAACTAGACATCCTTCCACCCTTTGTTGGAAGAAATGATCACTTCATACCCTATCGATTCCATTCATTTCCATTTCTACCCTTGCACGTTCCTTTTTTTGAAATCAAATACATTTTAAAATCCATTTATATGCTTCTCTTGGATCACACAAATCTATTGCATTCCCTTTTTCATTCAATCCAGCTTCCTCATTCAAATTTTTATTTCTTGCATTTAATTTTAAGTGTATAACTAAAAAATGATAAACTTGTAACATTTACATTCCATTCATTTTCATATAGACTCTTGCATATCCTTGCCTCCCATATCAAATACTTTTCATTCATATACCTTAGTTGCATCTCATCATTCTCTCAATTCCCTCTCTTTGTTCCACATGCATAACTCATTCTTCTTTTTTACCCTCACATATCTCTATCTATCTATACGTCAAATGTACCTTCATCCATCACAACAAAATTCACACCATACCAAACAAAGAAAAAGATGAAAAAAATATCAAGGTTATGCAATTAAACACTGAGGGCTTTCAAAATAACTATCATAAAATATACTTGTATTCAAGAGCTCTTTTCAAAACGTTTTTTGTACATCTTTTTTATTATAGATAACTAAGGGCACGTATGACAGTTTCTTGGAGACTAAAATGTATCATCAGATTTAGAAAATATTTACATGTATACATGCATTCATATGCATCATTAGATATCCTTTATACACTTGTTCAGAAAACAATAATGTATATGTTTCAAATGAAAATTGTTTCTGACATTTCTAACTTTATGCACATAGGCATATATAGATTCTTGTTTACGCACCAAATTACATGGACACATGTACACATCCATGCATGCACTAATGTTTACATGGATCCATGTATTTATGCATTCCTTCCATATATGCATTGGTGCTAAGTAGTTCATTTTCCCTGTTTTCTTTTGTTTGCTACTACAAATGCAAGTTGAGTCTCATTGTGCTCTGATGCATTTCAAATCCTTTGATTATAAATTTCTATTTCTAATCGATTTTAGTGTTTTCCATTCAAATTTTCTTGTTCAAATGTCAAGGATGATTTTCACTCTTATATGCATTTTGAGCACATGGATACATGTATACATGCATGCATGTATACATAGATGGCTCAAGCATTCTTACAAATCTTTAAGATTATTTGTATTTAATAATTCAAACAAAAATATACTACATTTTTGCTTCCTGAATCACATCATAAAGTACATTTCTTACTGCAAATGTATACATACACACATGTAGAAATACAAGTATTCATTGCTATATCTATCAAAAAAGTTCATGTATTTTTTATTTTCATAGTATATGCATAATAACTTCTACTTTGTTTTCTCTTTTGACTCTTGTATCCTTAAATATCATTTTATATTTATATCTATTCTTCTCTTGTTGCATTTTGATGAAGCTCAAGGATCTCGACACCTTGTTCAGTACGAAGGAGAGTGAGAAATGGGACATGAGTCTTTTTTCTATGCTTGTATTGAGACACTTAGCCCTATGATGATTTTTAAAAGCATAACCAATAACAAACTAGAAATTCTTCCACCCTTTGTTGGAAGAAATGATCACTTCATACCCTATCGATTCCATTCATTACCATTTCTACCCTTGTACGTCCTCTCTTCTCAAATCAAATACATTTCTACATCCATTTATATGCTTGCCTTGCAATCACACCAATCTATTGCATTCCCCAGAACATGCACTTACAGACCACAAAAACAACACACGCAAAGTAATAGAGATGCATAACAACTAGCTTAACTCTATATTAAATGACCAAAGTACCCTGGCCACACGTGGCCACCAAGCCATTCCAGTGCCTTCACCTCGAGCCATATGCCATTTATTGCATTTAATTTGTATTCATGCATTATGTATGTCTACCTGCCAGTTCTATAAACTATGCCTTCGCTTAAATTTATTTAATCAATTTATGCGCTCGCATTTTCTTGATATTTTAATGCATTTAATCTGCATTCATGGATTACGTACCTCTAGCCACCAAATTTTAAACTATACCTTTGCTTACATTTATTTAATCAATTTATGCGTTCAAATAACTGTTCAAATTCAAACTATACAAAAAAAATTAATATTTTTAATGGCAAAATGTGATTGGCCGATGCTACCAGTTAAAAGCATTTTGGGAAAATGCATAAGTATTCCTGCCATTCGATTCATTCTCATATCCAGGCTCACATATCCTTGCCTCCCATATCAAATACTTTTCACAAGGCATTCATATACCTTACTTCAATCTCATCATTCTCTCAATTCTTTTTCTTTGTTGCACCTACATACTTCATTTTTCTTTATTACCCTTACATAGCTTTATCTATCTATAGCTCAAATATACCTTCATCCATCATAACAAAATTCACACCATACCAAACAGAGGGAAAAATGAAGAAAATATCAAGGTTATGCAATTAAACACTGAGGGCTTTCAAAATAACTACCATAACATATAATTGTATTCAAGCTCATTCTTTTCTAAATGTTTTTTCTACATCCTATTTATTACAGATAACTAAGAGCACGTATCACAGTTTCTTGGAGACTAAAATGTATCATTACATTTAACAAATATTTACATGTATACATGCATTCAAATGCATCATTAGATATCCTTTATACACTTGTTCAAAAAACAATAATGTAATATTCTTTTGTTTCGATCATAAATGTTTTTTGTATATCTTTCAGATGCAAGTTGTTTCTGACATTTCTAACTTTATGCACGCAGGAATATATAGATTCTTGTTTACATACCAAATTACATGGGCACATGTACACAGCGTTACATGCTTAAATGTTTGCATTGATCCATATATTTATGCATTCCTTTGATATATGCATTGCTAATAAATAATTAATATTTCCTGTTTTCTTTCATTTAATACTGCAAATGCAAATTGTTTCTGACATTTCTAGCTTTATGCACGCAGGCATTTATAGATTCTTGTTTACATACCAAATTACATGGACACATGTACACATCCATGCATGTATAAATTTTTACATGGATCCTATTCCTATGCTTCCCTTCGATATATGCATTGCTAATAAGTAGTTTCTTTCTCCTATTTTCTTTCGTTTAATACTGCAAATGCAAGTTGAGTCTCATCGCTCCTTCAAACTCGTTCAAATGTCAGGGATGCCTTTCACTCTTCTCTGCATTATGTGCACATCGATACATGTGTGCATGCAAACATGTATACATAGATGCCTTGAGCATTGTTACAAAAGTTTCTCTGTCAATAATTTCAATGCAAAGTGCTATAAACATGTGAATAATTTAAGTGTAGCTACATTTTATCTCAGGTAATAAGGTTCTTTATAACATTATTGTAATATTTATTTGAATTTTTACATTTTAATAAATCAAATTATTGCATTTTATTCTCAATGCAAAGTGCTATAGACATATCAACTATTTTAGTGTAGCTACATTTTATCTTACGTAATAAGGTTCTTTGTATCTTTGCAAATTATTTTTTGTTTAATATATATACACAAAAAATATATATTCGTACTACATAAACAAGATTAAAATCTTATTTATAATAAAAACAATAGCTCCCTAGGGATTCATCTAACAATTTATTGTAATATAATTACATTGTTCTATACACAAAAATATGTTTTCGTATTACATTAACAAAATTAAAATCTTATTTCTAGTAAAATCAATAGCTTTATATAGAGCTAAGTTTCATATTAAATTAAAAAAAAGATTAATTCATCTTAAAAAGTTTACAAATACACATTACACTACCACACTAAACATAATTTTATTTAGAAATAGACATTGAAGCAAAAAAAAGAAGTATGGTAAACTTTGTTTGAAAATGCATATAGATATGTCTCTATATGCAATAATGCGGGGACATGTAAAAAATGCGATATTTTTTGGCCTTTGGACACATGTTTTTGTAAATTGTTGCAAATGATATTTGATGCTTTCGAAATATTCCTACATCAAAACTTTGTTCAAATTGAAATGACTAATGAATCTATGGGCCGAAAGGTTTATTAAAAATCAAAATTAAAAATTGTGCAAATGCAACTTGAGTCTCCTCGTGCTTTAAGACTTGTTCTGATGCCGACAATGCTTTTCACTCTTTTATGCATTGTGTGCATGTGGATACATGTATACATGCATGCATGTATACACAGATAACTCAAGCATTATTACAAACATTTAAGATTACTTGCATTTAATAATTTAAACAAACAACAATACATTTTTGCTTCCTCAATAAGATCATAAAGGCTGTTTCTTGTTGCCAATGTGTACAAACTCATAAAATTACAAGTATACATTGGAATATCTATTAAAAAGTCCATGTATACATGGTGCCCAAATATACAATTTTGGGACCACGTTGCCCATGGACCCTAAACATTGCATGCATTAATGCACCATTGCAAATTATTTCAAACTTTCCTACCTAAATTTAATACATTTATATTCCTATCTCCTATCTAATTCCTTTTTCTCACTCATAGCTAGATGTTTTTTTACCTCTTGGCAGGAACTCGATGCTTGCGTCACTTGTTTTAATTCCCTCTTCTAAGGATCTTTTAGTGAATAGCTTTCCCCAACTTACAAGGGGATTTTTTAGTGAGTGACACCACTAGGGAAAGGGTGGTGGCCCTATTTTTTTATTGCTACGAGAGATTTTTTTAGAGCCATAAATTTTCATCCATCTATCAAATTTTCACAAATAAATGGGCATAAAAAATCTTGTTTTGAACACTTCATAGTTATATGAGTTTTTTTTTTAGATTTTTCTATAGGTTGGAATCTAGATGATCCCTTTGGCTCACGAGCTCATAAATTTCTTCTATTTTCATTAATATTAAAAATTGAGTAATCATTCCTCAACTATCTATGAGACTTTTCCAGATTTAGTCTTATATATCTTTTATTTAGTTTGTCACTTTTTTACATTTTTATCTTGATAAAATAAATATTTTTTACCTAGAAAAGCTTTCATTTCATGAGATTCTATGTATTTTGATTATTGATGCCTAAATTTCTTCACAAGAGTATCATGGTTTTCTTATTCATATTTTTGCATCAATCCTAAATAAGGATAATTATGAGTCTTAGTGAAAGGTCATCTTGACATGTCTTAAGTGGCTTGATATTTTGCATAGTCTTTGTGGATTCATACCTATATTAATTGTATTGTATAATTAATTTATTCTAATGTTGATTATGACACTATAAATCCTATTTTAGATCTTGAGTGCTCAAACATACTTTGGACCAAGATTTGGGACATGTAACGAGACTATTGTGTGTCACCAGACTTAAGTGATTCTATTGATTCCCTTGCTAAGATATGTATGTAGAGACAAATAATTATCTATCAAGTATGAATTCATTCATTAACTTAATGAGATATTCATTTAGAGACCAAGCATTAGATCTCCAAAGAATAGATCAAAGCATAAATATGTCATGATAAAGAAACCTTAGGTTACCCTATTCAGTGCAACAATATAATTTTGCAACATAAAGTTGCTACCCTTTTTATGATTTAGCAATATATTTCATAGGATTTTCTATGTTTAGAGGTTGTATCTAATTTATATCAAATATAATGGTTCATTTAGGATGCTATTTTTCTCATGGTTGTTGGTTTTGGGTATGTTCATGGAAACCTCTACCCTAAGGATAAGTTTCTTAAGGCTATTGAAGATCATGATATGTTTTTTGATTATTATTTTAATTGCTAGAATTCTTTCTATTAATAAAATTTCAAATTATCTTGCATTTAATAAAATTCCAAATTATCTTGCAACTAAATGCATTTTTATGCCATACAATTTGGTCTTTTAAATAATTTATCTCTAGTTTTAAAGAGTGCTTTAGAATATCGCCATTCCTGTAGTTAACAACATCTAGTTAATAAAGTGAAAGTTGTTATCAAAACCCCTTTTTTTTAGCACCACTATGCTCCTATTCATGGTTATCCAAATATACCCCTACTCTTGTTGTTGTGAATCTACCTCTGTATCATCATGATGTTGTTGATAATTCTTATAAAAGTAACTAAGTAGGTTAGCTTGGTCAAGAGTTTTTTTAATACAATTACTTTGTGGTTATGTAATTATGTAAATTTCACTATTCTACATGGTCTTTAGACTTTGTTTTGTTATTATTTATATGACCATTCTTGAGCCTACTACTATTGAGTCTATTCATTTTTTTTAATAAATAGTATATATTATATAGATAGTTTATGTCTTTCTATTTAAAAACATAAAAATAAAATTGATTTAAAAAATTAAAAAAAGTAATTAATAATGATTTTTACACTAATATCAAGACTCATGATATAAATGGCATCCTTCAAAAATATAACACTAACAAAAATAAAATATTTTATTAGTGGTATGTCTAAATAATCAAATGGGGATGGCATTTCTGAACTTTGTTGGTCGAGCTAGGGTGCCCATGCCCTAGCTCGCTTTCGGTTCTTCTTGCTTGTGCCCCAAGGGGGGAGTTTTCTGCATTTGGGGTGAGGTCTACTGTGCTTTCTTTCCATCTTTCCTATCCATCTTTGGTGTGCGGGGGTGTTGTTTTGGCCAGCCCCGACTGGTTTTGTCCTGTCCCTTCTCTGTGCTTTTGGTGGTCGGGTGCATTTCTAAGTGCTGCCGACAGGGGAGGACCTCTTTGCTTGTAAGGCCCATGTGGGGCTATGAGTGTTGGGCATGTGGGGGTGTCCTGTGTGCGGCCGTTCTTCGGTGGTTGCGTGTTGTTCATTTTGGGTGTTGGTTTATTTCTTTTGATGCTATTAACTTTGGTGTTTTGAGTGTGCCTATGCACTTACCCTTATTGGTGAAAGTTTGTGGTTGGGAATCCTTGGTGTGGGGCCTTGTGCTCTCGTGGTTTTGAGGGTTTATTTGCTTGATTGGGTTTTCTTATTCTACCTATGGTGCAAGGGGAATCGTCTGGGGCAGGACCTAAGTTGGATTTCTATTCTGCTGTTGGCTTGAAACCCTTGCTACAGGGGTCTCAGATTTACAACAATAATTTATTTGCTCAGAACTTGGAGAAGAACGAGATGGGATCATCTAGGGGGATTTGTCTACCAAAGATTAATGGATGCTTGGAGAGGTGCAAAGAGAGGCTGAATGTGGTGATCCCGATCGAGATGCTTGCGGAAGATATTGAGTATTACTCACAAAACTCCCTATACTACAAGTTTTTGGGGTTGGAAATCTCGTTGCAGTTTTTGGAGGCTTGGGCTCAACAAACTTGGTTGCTAGAAGGTGAGATGGAGATTAGGCTCCTTGCAAACAACTATTTTATGGTTACCTTCGTTTGCATGGCATATAGGATCAAGGTTTTCGAAGGAGGCCCTTATTTTTACAATTAGGTGGGTTTGTTTATCAAGCCATGGCATGCAGACTTCGATTCGATAGAGGAGATTCCTAGTAGAGTTCCAGTTTGGGTTAGATTACCGAGGCTTCTAGTCGAGTGTTGGCGTGATGATGTTTTTCATTTGCTAGCATCAATGCTCGGTAAGCCAGTGGGCTCTTCACAATAGACACAATTCAAAAAGGTAATGAATTTTGCTCAGTTCTGTGTGGAAATTGATTTAAGTAAACCCTTGCCAGACTCTTTAGAAGTATGTACAAGATCTTTTACTTGGATTCAACAACTTGACTATGAGACTTTACCATTTAGATGTCATTTGTGTCATGAGTATGGCCACTTACTGCATAGATGCCCAAGGGCCAAGCCTTTGGAGGCCAATTCTTCACAACCCTTCAGTAGCCTGCTGAGGGTGGACAAGGGCAAGGGCCCTATTCAGAGTAGTGGTATTGGGGAGGAAGGCTTTATTCCTGTTAGATCTCAGAACATGAATAAGGGGCATAAAATAAGTATGAAAGAGAGGCAGGATGAGGATACTCTTAATAGATTTGAGGTCTTGGAGGATCTTAGCCAATAGGAAGTAAATCCAGGTTTGGTTGATTTGGATCAAGGAGTTTTGGGTTCTGATCAGCCGGGGCAATTGGTTGAGCTGGAGTAGGAAAACCATCAAGTGTTGGGCTTGGGATTTCAGGAGGCAGAGTTAGCTAGGAGAGGCTCTAGTCAGGAGGGGATTGATCCCAGGGTCTCTCTTGATCCATAGGTGGATGGGACCGTGAACTTAGAATCCAATCTAAAGATGGAAGCTCATAAAGATTCAGGTAGTGTTGTGGTGAAGGATAGTGAGGTTTTGTCTCATTCTGCATGGCGGTCTGGCTCAGAGGTGGGAAAAAATAGTAAGCCATCTCCTCATTTGGGTATATTGCAAAAAGATCTTAGGAAAGGAGGGGTAGAGAGAGTTTCTAAATTGGGTAGGAAAAAGGACTTGGAGAAGATTAAATTGATAGGGGAAAATCTGGTGGATTCAGGGTCAGTCAAGACTCTGGATTCTCATTTCTCAAGCCCTTTGAAATGATTGTTTTATCATGGAATGTTAGGGGCTTGAACAGTGGCCCTAGACAAAAAGCTGTTCATAATTTGATTAGATGTTAGTCTCCTGATATTCTCTTTTTGCAGGAGACCAAGATTTCTATGGAATGTATGATGGGTATTCTACCCAAACTTTGGATGAATGGGGAATGCCAGTGCACTGGTTCACAAGGTTCGTCTAGAGGGGTGGCCTACTTATGGAACCCTCAGAAGATTTTCCCTCAGTGGTGGGTGTCCTTCAAATCCTCTATTTCTATGGTGGCCTCTTGCTATGAATCTGGGGAGTTGGTTCTTTTTTCCAATATTTATGCACCTATGGATATGCAGGCCAAGCAACTTTTGTGGTCAAATATTTGTTATGTTCGAAATATGGATCCTTACCTCCCATGGATTATTGGGGGTGACTTCAATGCTATCACTGAGATTGTTGAGAAACGTGGTGGTACCAGGAGGTTGGAGGCTTCAGCTCTTTTGTTCTAGGATAATATTTTTGCTCTAAATCTCGTTGATATCAAGCCCGACAATGGTCAGTTTACCTGGAACAATCGGAGGTCCAGGGAGAGTTGCATCGCGGAGCGTCTGGATAGATTTATGGTGTCTTGTTTTTGGGTTGGCGATAGGTGGTCTTCTAGCTGAGAGATTATGGACTGGAGAGGTTCAGACCATTGGCCTGTAAAACTTATGATCCTTTTGGCTAGGCGACCTCACATGCCCTCCTTCAAATTCCAGCTTATGTGGTTGCGTGATCCTGATCTCCATGATTATGTTGCTCGGTGGTGGCGAGAGGGAAGACCATCTTTTGGTACAACAATATATGTCTTTTCTAAGCTTCTTCAGTTTGTTAAATATAAGCTTAAGCATTGGAATAGACAATGTTTTGGAAATATATTTAAGGCCAAGTCTGATGCACAAGCTAAGCTGGATGGTGTTACGAGGGAGATTAAGGAGAATGGGGTGACTGCAGGTTTGTTGCAGGAGGAAGCTAGGGCTTTGAAAGCTTTGGAGGAATGGGAATTGAGGGAGGAGAACTTTTGGAAACAAAAAATCTCAGATTGATTAGCTGCAGGAGGGGGATAAAAATTTTGCTTTCTTCTTTAATTTTGTTAAGGCACGAAGGCATGGTAATTATATTCCTATTTAGGTTACAGATAGGGGCATGACTCTAACTTCTTATCAGAGTATTTTAGATGAAGTTTCCCATTATTTTGCTTGCTCGTTCAGAGAGGATCTGCAAGGGAGTTCAGTTGAGGAAGTTCAGGTCCTCTCTTGTATCCCTCAGTTGGTATCTAGGGAGATGATGGAGGATCTTATGGGTGAGATCACCCTTGAGGAGTTGGAGGGGATGATGTTTCAGATGAAGAAAGGAAAATCCCTTGGCCCGGATGGTTTCCCTATAGAATTCTTCCAAGAGTTCTGGGAGATCATCAAACATGATTTACTAGAGGTGGTCAGGGAGTCGCAGCAGAATAAGTAAATGTTGAAGGCCCTGAACTCTACTTTTCTTGTGCTTATTCCCAAGTGTGAAGGGGTGGATAGGTTGAGCCGATTTCGGCCTATAGCCCTCTACAATGTGGTGTACAAGATTATTTCAAAGCTTATTGCTAATAGGTTGAAAAAGTGGCTACAATTGCTCATTTCAGAAGAGCAAAGTGGTTTTGTGGAGGGTAGACAAATTCTAGATGGGATTTTTATAGCTATTGAGACTATCCATTCTATGGAAAATTCTCGAGATAAGGCTATGTTTATCAAACTAGATATGGCAAAGGCATACGCTAGAGTTAGATGGTCTTTTCTTCAGAAGATCTTGGCTGCTTTCGGATTTGGGGCGGATTGGATTCAATGGGTCATGAGTTGTGTCACGTCAGTTTCTTTCTCTGTCTTAACAAATGGGGAGCATTTTGAGTTGTTTGGCGCATCTCGAGGAATTAGGCAAGGTGATCCTCTCTCCCCTTATTTGTTTATTCTGCTTGTGGAAGGCTTGGGGCACCTTCTGAGAAGAGATGTGGAGCTGGGCCTTATTCAGGGATGGAGGTGGGGAGGGGATTTACCCCCTCAATCCCATTTGTAGTTTGTTGATGATACTGCCTTGATGGGGGCAGCCACTATTCGGGAGGAAACAAATATCTGGAGGGTGTTGGATATGTATCTTGAAGCATCAGGTCAATCAATTAATGATGACAAGTCTTCCATCTACTTCTTTAATACTCCTGCCCTTATCCAGAGGAGAATTGCCTAGATTCTTCATTTTCAGATCAGGACTCTTCTGTTGTCTTACCTTGGGCTTCCTGTCATGGTGGGTAGATTGGCAAGGGAGTCATGGCAGCCTATCTTGGATAAGTTTCGTTTGCGAGTTACTCATTGGACCAATCACTGGTTATCCTTTGCTGGGCGGGTTCAGTTGTTGAAGTCTGTTGTCTAGGCCCTTCCCATTTATCGGGGTATGCTTCAAGTGGCCCCGAAGGGTTTTGTTTCTGAGTTGGACTCTTTGGCTAGACAATTTTTATGGGCGGGTAGTTTGTTGTCTTCCAAGTGGAGTTTGGTTAGATGGGATATGGTTTGTTCCCCTAAGCAGTATGGTGGGTTGGGGTTGAGGCAAGCCGCATTAGCTGGGATGGCTTTGGCGAAAAAACTTTATTGGAGATGGTGCACAGAGAAGGACAGGATTTGGGCTAGGATCCTTTCCTACAAGTATTTGCAGGGTGCTCCTAGGGAAGATATCCCCGTTACTCCTTGGTTGGTAAGGGATCGGCTATTTGGGCTACCCTCAAGAATGGATCGACTCTCATCAAGGATAGTTTATTTTGGATCTGTAGGCGTGGGATAGAGGTTCAGTTTTGGTATGATTCTTGGGATGGCCATCCTCCCATCCTCTTTTAGTTCCCTGATTTGGCAGCCCTGAGTAGGTGTTTTGGTGAGGCTGGCTGGATGAGGGTAAGTGATTTTAAGGTGCTTTCTTTTCAGGGTCAGCTTGTGAGTGCTCGGTGGAAAATGCCCGAGGAGTGGCCGGTAATTGGTATGGAAGAAGATTGTAGGACTTTGCATAATATTCTTTCAAGCAGACAGTGCAATCCCCTAAGGGATAGGGATATTCTCGCATGGTCACCTAATTTGAAAGGGCATTAAACAGTTGCTTTGGGATATCAGAGGTTGCTTGCTCAAAGGATTGAGGGGGCAGAGGTTCCTTGGTGGAAGTGGGTTTGGAATAAGTTTTCTTGGCTGAAGTGTAACTGCTTTGCCTGGATCTTAGCCTAGAACAGGTGTTTGACTTGGGATAATATCCAGAAGCGTGGGTTTCAGGGACCGTCTAAGTGTATGCTGTGTGCGGATGGTGTTGAGGACTCCTCTCGTCTTTTCTTTCGGTGTCCTTTCACCTTACAACTCTGGCACTCTTGGTGGAGTGTTTGGCAGGGTCCCTGTGTTCATGCCTCCTCCCTTGTGGATTTTTGGAATAACTTGGGCAGACCCCCCTCGATGGCCTTTTTTTTGCAGGATGCATGGCAGGTTTGGCTGGAAAGGAATAGGAGGATTTTCAAAGGGGAACTTTTGCAGGTTCAACAAGTGTGGTCCAGAGTTCTTGGGATGATTCAGGGGACTATTCAAACCAAAGGGGCGGTAGAGTTGCCACTTGAGAAGAACGATGCAGAGTTGGTGGCCAAGTTGGGTATCCAGGGGTTATCCCCTGTTGTGTCCTGTTGCTAAAAAGGTAGGTGGGTGGGGCAACGTGTCCAGTGGCAAGGGAGATGGTAGCCTCCCCCTGTGGGTACTTTGAAGGTTAATACTGATGGCTCTTCCAAGGGTAATCCTAGTCCTGCTAGAGTTTGCGGGGTGGGTAGTGATTCTTCTGGTTTTGTGGTTTTCCTCTTTTCCATACATAAGGGGTTACAGACTATCAACCTTATGGAAGGATGGGTGATTCTTCTTGCCTTGGAGAGGGCCTACGAGAGGGGGTGGCGTAGGGTTATCTGTGAATCTAACTCTCAGGTTCTGATTAATTTGCTCAATCAAGGGAGGACGTCGGATGTGAACTGGTAGCTAGCTGTGATGGTGCAACAAATTTTGCAGATTGGTAATCTCATGGAAAGAGTGTCTTTTGTCCATATTCCGCGTGAATGGAATAGGACTACTGATTGTTTGGCCAAGTGGGCCTCGGAGCATCTGGAGGATTGGAGGATTGACGATTGGGCACAGATCCCTCAGGAGCTTAGTCTGGATTTAGAGAGGGTTCTTGCTAAGGATAGTGGGGGTGTTGACTGATTTGGCTTTTGGGTCTCTTGGTGTTTGTTGTTCTTTTCAGTCTTGTTTCCTTTGTTTGGTTGTAATGTTGGTTCTTGAATTTCAATAAAAAAATTTACCCCTCTTTTTTAAAAAAAAAAAATCAAAATAAATTTATGATTTTAGTTTTCTTCATAATATTAAACTCAAAATATATAATAACACCAACAAGATAAAATTATTTTGTTAAATAGTATGATTGAATGGTAAAATTAAATCTAATTAATTCAATTTTCTTGAAAATCATAGACAAAACATATATAATAACACTTATAAATATTTCATAATAATCATAACACCAACAAAACTTCAATTAATCTCTTATCACTTTTTAATTCTATTTGTCTATCCATATCACCCCCTAATTAATATAATATTATTTTTAAGAATATTTTTTTATTTTATTATTCTCGTAACCAATTTGTTGATAGATTCCCTATAGATCTTTGAATTTTATTTTTTCTTGAAATATTGAATCATAATCCAAGGGACTCCATAAGCCACATTGGATAACAAAGGAGAGTTTGAATTATAGGAGGTTGACAAATTGGGTCCAAATATATTAATAAATTCTTTGACTATTTGGATGTTGGATGATTTTTTTTTTTTTTTAATATTGATTAGAAGATTGCTCTACCTTCCACTCTACTATTGTTTTATCTCCAAATTAATACAAAGCAGTATAAAAAAATATCAAGAAACATAGGTTAATTCTCATAGGTTAGGATATGTTTGGTTCCTTGTTTAGGTTATGAATAATTTTGGTGATTTAAAAACTTTTTTAAAACATGTTTTTTCCATTTTCTAGAGCACTCATCTATAGTGAATTGTTTTCAATTTATGGAAGTGCTAGTTGTGATATCATATTTATATTAAATTATTTAATATAAACAATATCAAAAGATATAAAATATGTTAGTAGTTGATAAGGATAGGTTTATGGATATTTTTGGCAATGAAATATATATATATATATAATAAATTGAGAGATATCATTCTCAAAGCACCTAATTTTAATCATTTTTAATATATATAAGTTGAACAAGTCTCTTTAACATATTTTAAATATATTTTTAGTATATATACATATAACTAAAAAAAATAGAAAAATAACATACTAAAAAATATTAATAGAATTTGTTTTAAAATTAGGTGTGACTTTTGGGAAAAAAAAAAGACTTTTGCAAAGGAAATAAATCAAAAAAAAACAAAGTTGAGATTTTTTAAGATTTATAATAAAACCATATCCGTGCACTTACCCAAAATATACCCTTTTTATAAAGGAAAAAAAGAAAGAAAGAAACTTGAGTTCTTTTAAGGAGTTATGAAGATTTTTGGTGATTAAAAATATTTTTTTCTACCAATGCCTTTTACATTTTCTAAGAGCACACATCTACAATAAATTATTTCCAATTTATAGAGGTATTGGTTGTGATTTCACTTGTTTTTCAAATTAATTAATACAAATGGTATCAAATGATATAAACTATGTTACTACATGAGAAGAATAGATTTATGAAGATTTTTGATAATTAAATAAATTCATTTTATAACATAATACTTGTATTTGTTAGATATTTGTTGCATACTTTCCATGTTTGATATTTAAAATGGGGTCCACTTCACAATCATTACTAGAACATTTGGGTTACAAGGGCATGAATCTCTTCCATATCTATATTTTTTAGAAAATGACTCATTCAACTTCTTAGATCAAAAGGAATGACATCGATAAGTTAAGTCCCTCAAATTAGAATATAGGAGCTTCTATGATGCATGATAGAGCTATAAGAGTGACCTCTAGAAGTTAAGCTTCCTTAATCCAAGAGTATCTATGATTCATAAGAGAGCTATAGGGGGTTATTCTTGTTGACCAACCTATGACATATATTATGAGACATCATGAGACATATTTGGATTGAGTTACTGACACTAAAATGGAGTATCCAAATAGCTAAATGGATTATGATAAGATTATGGTAGGTGGAAGAAATATATTAATTTTAGCCTTCATATTGAAATTTGGGGATTGGATATTTTACTAGTGATCTGGGCACCATATTTTAAGAGGTTTTATCTTGTGGTTTCCTAATTCTTAGGTGCTTGCATCAACATTTCGTAGTGAGTTTTGTAGGTATTATTATGCTTCCAAAATTGATGTAGATCACTTGTTGATGATACACCCATAAACGATTAGATTGTGCATGTATATTGTAACCATCAACTATTGACTAACACATTGAATTATTTTGGGATATGAGACTTTTCTATTACCAAAAATTTCTCACATAAATCTATATTTTTTATTAGATAAGAAAGGTTTTGAAAAGGCCTTGACCCTTGTACAAAGAGAAAGGTATAACAATAAACACAACTAGACAACAAAAAACAACCAAGGAGAACTACGAGAAGAATACAAAAACAAAACATTACAAAGCATGAAACACAACCCAACCAGTGATATATTGTTTTTTAATTTATTTTATAGATTTTTAAAAAATTTAAATTAGTATAAGAAATATGTTCTATACCTCTATTTATTTTATACAAAATTAGTAGAATATCCATTAATTATCTTTAATATATAGACTTATTTTAATTATTTTTCACTCCTTTGATGTTGGAAGATGAAAACACAATGAAAAATCAATCCATGATAAATAAGTGTGGAGAGATGGGAACACTATGAAGATTTAGCCCATGACTCTTGAAAGATAAAGAAATATGTTTTATCCATTCTTATCTACCACCAATTAATTTATCAATTTCTATCATTAACAACATTCCTATCTACCATTTGCAGCCCTTAAAATTCTACCACTTTAAAATTTTCTTTCAACCTTTGATAAGAACTAAAGCTGCAACATATCCCTTATGCTTT
The DNA here is from genome assembly GCA_007258455.2 of Sequoia sempervirens. Lineage (NCBI taxonomy): Eukaryota > Viridiplantae > Streptophyta > Pinopsida > Cupressales > Cupressaceae > Sequoia > Sequoia sempervirens. Next base: position 414,483,620 of record VDFB02193867.1, read on the forward strand.
TTATAGACTATGAATATATATTTTCTTTTTAAAAAATATATTTATATTTTATCAATCTAATATATTAATATATAAATATTTCATTAAGAAGTTTTGAGATGATGTCATTAAAAAAAAAATTCTAATGTGCTTACTGTCTTATTTTATTGTCTTCATTTTTCAATATAAACAAAACAATTCTCCATTTTATAGTTTTCCATTTTTTTGAAATATCCCATATCACTTATAGTTATAAACAAAATAATTAACAGAAATATGGTTAAACCATCTATAAAAGAAGTAATACAATTCATTTTTTGATTCAGTGAATAAATTAACAGTCCATGAATTAGGGTATATGAAGAACTACTAAATCCTTAAACCTTGACTTTTTTTTATTAAATATATTGTTCATTAGAATAGAATAAAAAATGAAAATCTTTCTAATTGAAGTTATACAACATTTGAGTACAAATTTTTGAAATGTGTGGATATGCCAAAGAAAAAAATCAACCATTAATAAAAGTCACATTGGCTCCTACTGAATTGCTTGTATTTCCCGCGGTGCACAAAACGGATGTAGTGAAGTGGTCTGCAGTAGCGTTGTTGGTGTTAATACAAGGCAGCCCATTCATAAAAACTGTGGAAGAGGAGAGATCTGCTACGCAGAAATCCTGCAATGGGTCTGGATCTGCACGTACTGTGAGCACAAGTAAAACCAGAAACAAAGGAGCAAAAAAATATGCCATTGCAGTTTTGTGATTTTGGAGAAGCGAAGAATAAATCGCAACGGTAATTATCTTCTGGCTTTGTATATATATAAATGCGGGATAAGTGATGGTGGATCATTAGTTGGGGAACTATGGCGAAGATTTTCTTAACAAAGTTTTGTCTTAGTACGAAGCTTTTTAGAAAAAGTTTAGAATTTTCATTGTGTTGTCGAGCCTTATTTTTTGGATTTAAAAAAAAAAAAACACTTTCTTTTCCTTTTTGGAAGTTGCTTAAGTAGTTACTTTTATATTTTTTATTATAATATTATATTAAGATTGGACTTCTATGTGAATATTGTATTATTTTTACTTTTTATGAATATAAATTTCAATCAGAAGTATTCATTAAAAAATAAAAAATAAAAATTTCTACTATCATTTGTATTATGACATTAAAGATCGTGAAGGTCTTTAGTTTTAAAAAATAAATTGTAAAATTTTATTAGCTACGTTTTGTTATGTACTACAATAGTTATAGTTGGGTTATATTTTTGCCTCTTACTTTTACATTGTTTGAGGTGATCTATTTATAATCTATGATAGGGAAAGATCAAGGGTCAAGATAATAGAAGGATTGAGAGATGATTATCGTCATATTACATATGCAATATACATAGCTCGATCCAAACATCATGCATCATGTTAGTTACATGCACCCATCAAGGATCTTGAGCATAAGCCATGTTGATGGCTAGGGAGAAAACAAAGTAGGCTGGTGTGGCATTGCAAATTTGATTGTAAGTTATTTTTTATATTAAATAACGTATATTGGGATAATTATTTCAATTTTGTTGTGTGAGTTTTTAAAGTGGTTTCTAATAGTATATTGATTTTCCAGCCCAAATCCTAATAGTTATTTGGATAAAAGCCTCCTTTTTAGATGATGTGGTTGTCTTTATTGAAAACTAAAATTGTAAATAACATATAAACTATATATTTACAAAATTATTTTTTGTGATGATTTGCTAATAATATGTAGTAGATTTTTTTTAGAACAATATATGGCAATTAATTTACCAAATAAAAGATAGAGCTTGAAAAACATATGCATTAATGTATTTTAATTTTAATTTTTTTGTAAATTTAACAAGTAAAAATCAAGTTTGATTAATCTAACACACAAATGATAATATTACAAGATTTATGTTTAAACTCAACAAATCCATCTCACTAAGAAAAGGTGCAATGAAAATTATATCTAACATAAGAAAACATACAACCATAACATCACACAAGGTTGAAAATTTGAAATTCTTGATATTAAGTCATTTATTTCAAAATTTTATTTTCAAATAGAAATTTTCCAAAAAATGTTTCAAGTTCAATACACTTATCATTACTAAGGCATATATTTATAATTTGTCCTTAATAACTACTAAGTAATTATAAAAATTAATAGAAAAATATTTTTTAATAATATGTGAAAATCCAAGTCTCTTTGAAATATTGAAGTTTGAACATGGTAAAGTAACCCATATATTTATGTATTAAATTTAGCCTTAAATTTAACACTTCAATGGTCCTATCATGTGTAATTATGCAAATAAATCCACCATATTAACATCTTCAATGATAACCATGTCTTTTTTTTTCCTTCTCAAGCATTTTGTATTGAAATTTCCTAAACTCTTCTAGTGTTTCATTGCTTACATCCAAGTTAACTCTCTCTAGTTAGTTGAAACAAAAATGGTAGATGGTATAAACATTTGTACCTTGAATAGTTTGTATGTGTCTCATCTCCATCTATTTTCAAAAATATTTATTAGAAATTTTAGTTTCATCAACTTTTTTAGAGATGACAAAATAAAAAAAAAATTATTGGCTAATTCAATTTTTGATTAACTTCTTCAATTGATGGTTTCATCTTCATTGGATAAAGGCCTTGTTGTTTTATCAAATAAATCATGAACCTCCATTGTTAAATCCATGGATATAACATGAACATTCTCCAACTTCATTCCTTTTTTTAAAAAAAAATCAACTCTTAGTTTTAGTATTCCTAATCACTCCATTAATATAGCCCAATTTTCTTTACCTACAATGTATTTAGATAAAAAAATTTCAAAATTGACCTTTAGCATCTCATTAATATGAACAATCTTAGTCATGCTAATTTTTTATCCTCTTCAAATTTATTTAATAATATTTTAACTAAGTCGAGATCTTCATTAAAAAATTTGTGTATATTGTAATGTAAAAAAAATATTACCTTACAATTTCATACCATGTTTTATGCTGTGATTAAGGTGTCTCAATCATAGAGAGTCCCAATAATATTTAATTAATTAAATTAGTCATATTGGTACATATTTTATTGATTAAATCTTAAGTGATATATTTCTAAATTGATAAATCAAATTGTGGGACCCACATGCAAGTTGGCTTCTACAAGTCTGGTGGAGATCGTGAAATTGTGTCACTTGTCACTGGGACACTCAATTGGGAGAAGGTGTTTGTGAAAACCTCCCAAAGGTGCACCATAGTGACATGTGTCCATGCTTTTGAAAGTTGTGATTTGGCATGATTTTGAAAGGTTTGTAAAAATGACTATGACAACCAATTAGGTTGACCAGAAATCAAAGAGGAGTTCTAAATTGGTATTTGGATTGATTGGTTAAATAGTCCCTATAAAAAAATTAGTAGATTAATACAATTCATTTCTTGATTCAGTGAATAAATTACCAATCCATAAAATAGGGTATATGTAGAACTACTAAATCTTTAAACCTTGAATATTTTTATTAAATATATTATTCATTAGGATAAAAAAATAAATGAAAATCTTTCAAATGGGAATCATAAAATGAGAATTTTTGTTTGAAATGTATGGATATGTGAAAGAAAAAAATCAACAATTAATCAAAGTCATTGATCTGTCACTTGAGGAGAATATTATGGGAATCAATTTTTTGTATTAAAATCAAAGTATAAATAGTTAAAAATAATAATCAATTTGAATAACATGCATAGATAATATTACACATATTGAAAGAAAAAGATGGGTGAGAATAATCACAACCAGATAATTCAAATTAAATTACAATAAAAAACAGAAAACAACAGCATAATTATAAAAGACGGTTGTTGAAAATTATATCAATAATTATTTATTAAATGACTAAGTTTCAAGAGTCGTGGATACATAATATAGATAAATTGTCAATAATAAAAATCTTACAATTAAACTGCAGCCTTCAAGCAATTGATTGGTAAGCAAGAAACATATGAATTAAAAAAGAAAAAGAAAAAGACATTCATTTCTGGAAGCGTAAAGACAGAATTTCATAATGCTTAGCTGCCACCAGGGTTCTTTGCGATTGCATCCACCTCTGTAACGTTACTCTGGAATGAATTGGCCAGATCATTGTTGAGAATTTCGGGATTGGACGCCGGATTGGGGAAGGGGAGGACTTCACTGGGAGCTTGACTGTTAAAAGCTAGTATGGCAGAGGCAGTGGTGTTTCCAGAGTTATGAATAGAATGCATCAAGGCCTTGGGGAACATAAAAGCATCTCCTGTTTTGATGCTTGCTTCGAAAAGCTTGTTAGTTGCGTCGAAAAAGCCAGCTCTGAGAGACCCTTGCAAAACGAAGCAGATTTCTGAGGCTCGTGGGTGTGAGTGAAGAGGAAGAAATCCGTCGACTGCAAGATCGAGGCGAGCAATCACTAATCCCAATATGCTTATTCCGGGGAAAACTTGTGGCGAGGCGGCAGTCACATTGGCTCCTATTGAATTGCTTGTGTTTCCCGGGGTGCTCAAAATGCATGTAGTAAAGTGGTGTGCAGTAGCGTCGTTGGTGTTAATACAAGGCAGCCCATTCATAAAAACTATGGAAGAGGAGAGATCTCCTACGCATAAATCCTACAATGGGTCTGGATCTGCACTTACTATGAGCACCAGTAAAACCAGAAACAAAGGACCACAAAAGTATGCCATTGCAATTTTGTGATTTTGAAGAAGAGGAGAATACATCACAAGAATAATTATCTTTTGCCTTTGTATATAAATGCGGGATAAGTGATGGTGCATCATTAGTTGGGAACTATGGCGAAGATTTTCTTAACAGAGTTTTGTGTTAGTACGAAGCTTTTTAGAAAAGTTAAGAACTTTTATTTGTCGTGGAGCCTTACTTTTGGGAAGATGATAGAAGGTTGAGATATGGTTACTATCATATGCAATATACATAACTCAATCCAAACATCATGTTAGTTACATGCACCCATCAAGGATTTTGAGCACAAGTCATATTGCATGACTTGGGAGAGCAACTAAAGTCGGCTGGCGTGGGATTGCAATTTTGATTGTAATTTATTTGTTACATTAAATAATATATATTGGGGTGATTATTTCAATTTTGTTGAGTGTGAATTTTTTCAGTGGTTTCTAATGGTAATTTGATTTTTCTTGTCAAATCCCAACAGTTATTTGGGTTAAAGCCTCTTTTCTAGATGATGATGTTTTCTTTATTGAAAATAAAAATTGTAAATAATAAATAAACTTTATATTTGTAAAATTATTTTTTGGGATGATTTTCTAATAATATGAAAATATATTTTTAGAAGAATATATGACACACTAATTTACCAAATAAAAGATACAGCTTGGAAACATGTGGATTAATGTATTTTGAAAATGATAATGTTTGTAAATTTAACAAGTAGAAATCAAAATTTAATAATCCCACACACAAATGATAATGTTACAAGATTTTTGTTTGAATTCAACAATTGTTGAAATACACAAAGAAGAAATATGAAAAAAAAAAAAGAAATATTTTTTTCTCACACAAGAAAAGATGCAATGGAAATGATATCAACATAAGAAAATATACAGCTATAATATCACATAAGGTTAAAATTCTTGATATTAAGTTATTTATTTTTTTAAAATCTCAAAAGGTCAAAGCATTTTATTTTCAAGTAAAACTTTTCCAAAAATTATGTAAGTTCAATACAATTATCATTACCAAGACACATATTTATAATTTGACATTAATAACTACAAAATAATTAAAATAATTGATAAAAATAATATTTTTAAATAAAATTTGAGCTTCCAAGTCTCTTTGACATATTAGAGTTTGAACATCATAAAGTAAATCATATATTTATGTATTACATTTAGCCTTAAAGTTGACACTTCAATAACTATCATGTGTATCTATGAAACTAAATCCCCCATATTAGCTTCTTCAATGATAACCATGTATGTCCTTTCTTTCTCAAGCATCTTGTATTGATATTTCGTAAACTCTTCTAGTGTCTCATTGATTGCATCCAAGTTAACTATTTCTAGATAGTTGAAACAAAAATGGTAGGTAGTATAAGTATTTGTAACTTGAATAGTTGTATATGTCTTATCTCCATCTATTTTTTGAAATATTTGATTAGGAATTCTAGTTTCATGTTTTCTAGCGATTGGTTAATTCAATTCTTGATTAAATCCTTCAGTTAGGTGACTCTTAATGGCATTGATAAAGTTGATGGTTTCATCTTCATTGTAGAAATGCCTTGTTATTTTATCAATTAAATTATGAACATCCATTATTAAATCTATGGCTATAACATGAACATTCTCCAACTTCTTCATTCTTTCTTTAAGAAAATAAACTCTTTGTTTTATTATTTTTAATTTCTCCATTAATATAGCCGAATTTGCTCTATCTACAATGCATTTGGATAAAATAATTTCAAATTTGACATTAAGCATCTCTTTAATATGAAGAATCTTAGTCATGTTAATCTTTATTTTTTCTTCAAATTCAGTTAACAATATTTTAATTGCCTCCTCAACTACGAGTGGGGTGTGTTGAGTGGTGCCTTTTATTTCATTTTGTGTGGGGAAGGTAACTGATTTCAGTTACTTCTCTCCTCTACTGGTTCATGTTTTTTTTAGAATGGGTGCCTCCAAGTTTTTTTTCTCTCTGAGTATGACGAGCTTCGCCCTTTTTGGTTCTGGTTCATGGCCATCTTGAGAGGAAGGGGTGCAATAAAAAACAAATTCACTACTGTGATAGGATGGAAAGAGCAAAGAATAAACACACAAAATACGCACAGTGAATGCACAGTGTTAGCAAGACTAAATAGACAAAAATTAACTTTGCATATATTCCTTGTTTTCTTCAAAATACAAAACTTAGAGGATATTCTTTGATTTATATGAACAAAATAAAACTAAGCTATTTGGACAGATATCTAATGACTGGGTGCTACACTCACACCTCAAAAACATAAACTGCTACAATCTTGTAGCTGCAGTTGACAATGTGTTGCAATTGATAAACATTCCTTATGTACTGTTGTTGTCATTGTTCTGAGTTGAACATTCTCTACTTCATCTGCTGTTGCAGGGTCTTCTCTTCAATACAAAAACTCACTTCTCTAACTCCAACATTTGCAAAGACAGTCCTTTTGTCTTACTTCAAAATGCTCATGAGAATGAATTCTTCATTCAAAATTCAAAATCACCTAACTCATTAATTGCTATAGGTTGCAACAGCTATTTCAAATTCAAATATACCAACCAAAATAAATATTGGCAGATACGTTGAGTGTAACTTGAGAAAATTCAAACTGATGCGGGTAGGGGGAAAAGTCTGTGGGCTACAAATTAATTAATATTCCAACACTCCCCCTTAATCTGCAAGTTAGCTGTCACTTTGCAGTTTCTTTTTGGAGTTGATCTCTAAAGCTATCCACAATGCCAAGCCTATCTCTTAGGCGTTCACAACTATCCTTAGGAAATGCCTTGGTAAAGATGTCGGTGAGCTGTTGCTTGGATATGCAATACTAAAGTTCTATCTCACCTTGTTCTACCAACTCCCTTATGAAGTGATATCGAATTTTGATGTGTTTGCTTCATCTGTGGAAGACTGGATTCTTTGTCAGTGCTATGGAGGACAAATTGTCACAATGAATGACTGTGTTCTCAACTTGTTGTTGCTGTAAATCTACAAGGATCCTCCTCAACCAAATAGCCTGACATGTTGTTGCATTTGCTACTATGTACTCTACTTCTACTATGTTGAGAGAGACAATCAACTGCTTCTTTGATGCCCATAATATTGCACCTGATCCCATGTTGAAGACATGCCATGATGTGTTTTTTCTATCATCCACATTTCTTGCCCAATCACTATTTGTGAAACCATCCAACTTGAACTCATTAGATGCTAAAATGCCATAACCAATTATTCCATTGACATACCTCAAGTCGATCCTCTTTCCTGCTTGCCAATGTGTGTCCTTAGGTTCCTCCATGAACCTAGATATCTAGCTTACTTCATACATTAAATTAGGCCTAGTTGATGTCAAGTACATCAAACTTCCAACCATGCTTCTATAGAGGGTTGGGTCCACTTCCTTACTGATGTCATACTTGCACAGTTTCAAACTTGTTGTTGTTGGTGTGGGAGCAGGCTTGCTGTTATTCATTTTGAACCTCCTTAAAATCTATTTGGCATAATTATATTGTGAAATGAAAATACCATACTATGTTTGTTGAACTTCTATCCCAAGAAAATACTTCAACAAACCTAAATCCATCATCTCAAATTCATTTTTCATCACTTCTTTAAAATCAACCATTCTATTGTCATTGTTACTAGTAAAAATCAGATAATCTACATACAAAACAACAATTAAAATATCACCTTCAGTTGATTTGATGTAGAGTGTGGGCTCACTGTTGCTCTTGCTAAAGCCATTGCTCAACAAATAAGAGTCTCTTCTACTATACCACGCCTGAGGTGCTTGTTTCAGCCCATAAAAAGATTTTTGAAGCCTAGACACTTTGTTCTCTTGCCCTGGGACTTCATATCCAAGTGGTTGCTCCACATACATGTCCTCCTTCAATAGTTTGTTCAAGAAGGCTGACTTTACATCCATTTGATACACTTTCCACTAATGTTGTGCTGCAACTGCTATCACTGTCCGCACTATTTCTAGCCTTGCAACTGGTGCATATGTCTCATCATAGTCAATACTGGGCTACTATTTGTACCCTTTGACAACAAGCCTTGCTTTGTGTCTTTCAATTTTCCCTTTTGTAGTACACTTGGTTTTATAGACTCACTTCACTCCAATCACTTGCTTACCCTTGGGTAAATCGGTCAACTCCCATGTTTGGTTCCTCTCTATAGCCTCCAATTCTTCATCCATGGCCTTACACCACTTCTCTTCTTTCACTACTTCCTCAAAGTGTGTTTGATCACTTTAGGAGAATAATGCAAAATCCAAGTTCTCATCAAAATCAACATGTTGTGTGTTGTCATAGATCTCCCTCACACTCTTTGTCTTACGTGGCATCAATGATGCGAGTGTAGGATCTGAATTTTCTTCCGAACTACTACTACTCTGACCTTTGGAGCTACTATACTACTGACTATCGGAGCTACTACTTTGCTAAATTCTAGAGCTGCTAGACTATTGTCTCTATTCAATGTTGCTAGACTGTTGTCTTTGTTAAACACTATTAGAGTTATTTCTCTACTATAGATCACCAGAGCTATTGTTTTCTAATTCTCTATGGTAGTTTATTCCTAAGCTACTACTCTTTTGAGCTCCTCCTATGTTGCTATCATCTACAACTTCATCATCATCAAGGGGTATTATAACTGAAATACTTATGGTGTCATCCACCGTTCCATCCTATGCTTCATTCTCAATAAATATAACATCCCTACTGATTACAACATTCTTGGTGATGGAATTATACAATTTATAGGCTTTCGAATCTTCACTATAGCCTATGAAGATGCATTTTTCTCCTTTATCATCAAATTTCTGCCTCTTCTCTTTTGGCACGAGTGTGTATGCCACACACCCAAATATCCTTAAGTGCTCAACACTCCATTTGTTTTTTGTCCATGCCTCTTGTGGAATCCTATCACAGACAGCTTTTGCGGGGCACCTATTTAGTAAATAGACTGTTGTTTCTACAACTTCTCCCCAAAATATTTGTGACAACCCTTTTGCTTTCAACATACTTTCTGCCATATCTTGAATAGTCCTATTCTTCCTTTCCACCACTCCATTTTGCTGTGGGGTATACCTTGTTGCAATTTTTTTGTGAATGACCTCATTCCTACAAAAAATTTGAAATTCATTGGAGATGTACTTTCCTCCTCTATCTATTCTAAGGGATTTGATATAGTGACCACTCTCCTTCTCAACTAATTCCTTAAACCACTTAAACTTCTCAGAGGCTTCCGATTTGTTTTTCAAGAAATAGACCCATATTTTTCTGCTATAGTCATCTATAAAAGTCATGAAATATGTATTTCCAGCTAAGGTGGGGGTTTTCATGGGTCCACATAAATTTGAGTGCACTAACTCAACAGGTGCTTTTTCTCTCCTAGAATACCCAGATTGAAATGGCTACCTATGTTGCTTTCCTAAAATGCAAGCCTCACACTTTCCATCGAGTTCTACAATGGATGGTAAAACCATAACCATTCCTTTCCTAGACAATAAACTCAAACTTGAAAAGCTTAAGTTTCCATACCTTAAATGCCATAGTTTGAATGGGTCTTTGATGACTATCTTGAAAGCAAATTGTTGTTTGATTGCTGACTGTTATGCAACTGCTGTGAGTGTTGACAAACAATGTTGTTGTTGACCATCTGTTGTTCCTGTCCCAGACACTATGTGCATCCTAAGAGGAAACATTTTGTTTCTCATCATCTATACTACAACCATCACTATCTTGCTACCTCCTTTGTCAAATATCTTACATTCTCTATTCTCCATCAAGATTTTGTAACCATTTTGGACCATTTGTCCAATGCTCAATAAATCATGCTTTATGCTAGGGGTATAATAGACATCTTGGATTTGCTGCTTCTCACCATTCTTGGTTTGGCTGCTAACAACACCTCTTCCAATAATAGGGACTTTCTCATCATTTCCCATTTTGATCTCTATTTTTATACTCTTGTCTATGGAGGAAAAGAAGTTCTTGTTACCACTCATGTGGTTGTTGCATCCGCTATCCAAGTACCATACTTCATCATTGTTGCGCTCAACAAGGTTACAAACAATGAAAACATTTAACTGTTTGCCATTTTCAGCTTCATTCTCATTTTCTACATTAGCATTTTGGCCTCCATGGTCATGTTGCTTCTTTCTACACTCACTAGGATAATGGCCATAATTGTGATAGTAATAACACTGCACATTACTTTTGTCACATCTCTTATTCAAACTAATGTTCTTCCTCTGGTTCTAGTTTGTTGACTATGAGTTGCCTGGCTCCTCTGTGTTGTCAGAACTTCTTTTAGAATTACTTCTTCCTCTACCTCTTTGACCTCTACCTCTGTTGTTTCTTCTTCTTCCTTGACCTCTTGCATTGGTTTGAGCTTTGAATGCTTGCTCTAGGGAAGGAGTCGATCTGTTCAACCACTTCTCATGGGTTTGTAGTGAACCCATCAACTCATCTATAGTCATTTGAGACAAATCCTTTGCCTCTTCAATGTCAATGGCTAGATAATCAAACTTAGTAGGTAGAATTCTTAGGATTTTCTCAACAATCCTTTGCTCTTCCATTATTTCTCCATTGACTCTTAGCTGATTTAGTAGGGTTGAAACCTTAGTGTGAAAATCTGAAATGGACTAATTATCTTTCATCTGTAGAGTCTCAAAATTTCTTCTGAAGAGCTACAACTTAGCTAATCTCACTTTATCAATCCCTTTGTAACTATTTTGCAATATAGCCCAAGCTTGTTTTGTATAGTTTGATGTTGCAATACGTGGGAAAATAACCTCACTTAAGGTTGGCTCAATCAAACTAAGGGCTTTTGCATCCTTCATTTGGGTCTCCTTCAATTGATTCTTTTATGCATTTGAAAGGGTTGCAAATGCATTTGGGTCTGGGATATCATTGAACCCATTAGTGACCAACTCCCATAGGTCATTTTCAACTAAGATGGTTCTCATCTTCTTAACCCATATATCATAATTTTTCCCCTCAAAATTTGGTGGCTATTGCCAACCTTTTTTTTCACCTCCTGCCATATTTCTCAAATTTGAGAAGACTAAACAATGCCTATAAAACCTAGGGCTTTACCAAAGACACCCATAATAAACTTATTTCCTAGAAAAAAATAGGGCTCTAATACCACTTGTTGGGAGGCAGGGGTGCAATAAAACACAAAGTCATTGTTGTGACAGGATGAATAGAGTAGAGAATAAACACACAGAATAGGCACAGTGAACACACAGTGTCAGCAAGAATAAACAGACAAAAATTAACTTTGCATATATTCCTTTTTTTCTTCAAAATACAAAAACTCAGAGGATATTCTCTGATTTACATGAACAAAATAAAACTAAGCTATTTGGATAGATATCCAATGACTGGGTGCTACACTCACACCTCAAAAAAATAAACTGCTACAATCCTGTAGTTGCAATTGACAATGCATTGTGACTGATCAACTTTCCTTATGTGCAGTTGTTGTCACTATTATGTGTTGAATATTCTCTACTTCATTTGCTACTATAGGGTCTTCAGTTCAATACAAAAACTCACTTCTCTAACTCCAATAGTTGCAAAGACATTCCTTTTGTCTTACTTCAAAATGCTCATGAGAATGAGCGCTTCATTCAAAATTCAAAATCACCTAACTCGTTAATTTCTATAGGCTACAACAACTATTTCAAATTCAAAAACATGTGCTTCATTTAAAATTCAAATATACCAACCAAAATAAATATTGGCAAATACTTTGAGTGCAACTTGAAAAAATTTAAACTAACATGGGCAAGGGGAAAAGTCTGCGGGCTATAGATTAATTAATATTCCAACATGTCACTCTCTAGTTTTGCTACTTTGGTCTCTTCACCTGACTGGCCCTTGGTTATGTTTTATGTATGCTTTTTTAAATGTTGTATTGGTCAATCCTATTGTATTCTTTTTGGAAGTTTTAAATTTCTCACAAGAATGTTTTATATCCTCCTACCTATGTACTTGTAAAAAATTCTTTTCAATAATGAATAAAAACTTCTTACAGTGGCTCGACCACTTTTATTATATATATATATATATATAAACTAATTCAAGATCTTCACTAAATTTTTTATGTATATTGTAATGTCAAAAATTACACACCCTTACAGTTTCATGCTATGTTTTGTGTTCTCTTTGGTGTCCATTCCCTTAGTATCTCTCTATGCTCACTTTAGCCCCTATATTAGCCCTTTTTTTCCCTTCCCATGATGCTTAGGCCTTGTTTCTTGTGTTCCCCTTTTGATGTTACCTTTGTTTTATACATGTGTTTTGTTAGTGTAAACACTTAAAATGTCTTGAATGATATACACACTTGAATCATATCTATTAACATCATTTGTCCTAAAATCTATCCTCTTTTTTCTTGCTTGATTAAATTAACTTAGTCATTTAATCAAATGCCTCATTTTCACTTATTAATCCAATTGACCTAATAGGGCTAATTCACCCCCTCTTGCACTAACATTTCACCTTGTTAAATTAAATAAATAAAATTATTTAATTTTATCCCTAAGTCCTCTTATTTAATTAAATAACCCTAAGCTACTTAATTAACTATCATATTGCATCCCCTTTTTCATTAAATCAATTATTTAATGAATATCATATTATTCCCCCTCTTGCACATTTAAATTTAGTTCTAATTAACTAAATTGCTAATTATCCTCACTTTCTCACTTGCAAGGGAATATTCTTGGAATATTCCTCCTTTGCACATTCCTCCAAAAGAGAATATTTCTATGAAATATCCCCTTTTTTGCACTCATTCCTCCAAAATATCTCTTAACCTCTTCCTAATTCTTAGGAAGAGTGTTTGTTGAAATCTAATTAGGACCATTGATTAATTAGTTGGTTCTTGTCAATTTTCAACTTTGGCCATGGATTGGAATCCTCAATCCATGTTTCATCCTCATTTCATTGTTGAGCATTGATTGATCTTTTCAATCTAAGCCCTTGATTTCTCATTTGCTTTCCTATAAATAGATCACTATTTGGAGACAAATGGATCCATATTTTGATATCAAAGTCATGCTATTGAAACTCACACTTAGCATTTCATTTGAGCATCCATATTATACACATTTGCATACTCCAATTGCTATCACTATATTTGAGGGAAATTGGATTTTATCACATTTATTTGTGAGAATTTGCTTCAACATCATCCAAGCTTATTTCAAAAAAATGGGATTGGGAAAGGGCTGAATTCCACACTTGAAGCAACACCAATCCCCCAATGGAATGAGGTTTTTTGAGTTTAATTATGATTCTTTGTGCAATTTGAGGTATATTTCAAGTTTTAATGGCTTCCTATTTTAACTTCGCAAGAATTTCATTGGGAATGTAACTTGATTTAGCTAATTAAATTGTTTTAAATTGTTTTAAATCTTCATATTAATTGTTTCTATGACATTAACGATTGTGAAGGTCTTTAATTTTAGAAAATAAATTATATAATTTTATTAGCTAAGTTTTGTTATGTACTACAATAGCTATAGTTATAGTAGGGTTATATTTTTTCCTCTTACCTTTACATTACTCATGGTGATATATTTATAATCTAGGGTAGGGAAAGATCAAGGGTCAAGATGATAGAAGGATTTAGGGATGGTTACCATCACGTTATATATGCAATATACATAGCTCGATCTAAACATCATGCATCAATTTAGTTACATGTATCCATCAATGATCTTGAACATAAGCCATGTTGCATGGTTGGGGGCAACAAACAAAGTAGGTGGGTGTGACATTGCAATTTTGATTTCCAGTTATTTGCTATATTAAATAATATATATTGAAACAATCATTACACTTTTCTTGAATGTGAATTTTTTAAGTAGTTTCTAATGGTAAATCGACTTTCCATGCCAAATCCCAATAGTTATTTGGGTAAAAGCATCTTTTCTAAAAGATGTTATTGTCTTTATTGAAAACAAAATTTGCAAGTAAAAAATAAACTTTACATTTAGAAAATTATAATTTTGGATGATTTGGTAACAATATGGAAAAATAAAATTAGAAGAATATATGACACACTAATTTATAAAATAAAAAATAGAGCTTGAAGAAAAAATGCATTAATGTATTTTGAAAATCATAATGTTTCTAAATTTAACAAGTAGAAATCAAAATTTGAAAATCCCACACACAAATGATAATGTTACAAGATCATTTATGTTTAAACTCAACAAATGTTGAAATACATAAAGAATAATTATGAAAAAAAAGGAAATAAATTTATCTCACGTAAGAAAAGGTGCAATGGAAATTATATCAACATAAGAAAATATACAACTATAACATCACATAAGGCTAAAATTCTTGATACTATGTGTAGACACCTAAAAATGGTCTGGAGAATCTAATTAATTAAATATGATTTATTTAATTAATTAATCCTAAATTCATCTACTTAGTAAATAAATAGAAATATTTGTTTATATTAAGTTCACTATTAATTCTTCTATCTCATCACATTTCTTCTTAATTAAATAAAGATATCCTAAAATCTTTAATTTAATATTCCTTCTATTTTAATTTAATAAACAACTTCAATAGTTTGTTTTATTAAATTATTTCTCTCTATTTTTGCTAGTTTGAATAAATCAAATATATTCAAATAAATGCATAAATCAAATCCCTCTATTCACTCACCAATAAAATTAGATTTTTCAAATCTAATTAATGCAACTAGCATTCATGGGAAAAGCCTCGGGGACAAACCTACAAGCAATCCTCTCAATCTTCTTCCTCAAATCTTTCCTCTCATCTTTCTTGGTGTTTTCATGGGGAGGAACAATACTCCATGATCAGCTCCACCTTCTCATCTTGTACCCTTCAAAATCCCTAGATTTAATCTCAGCCTCTGTTGTGTTACCCCTGTACAAAACTGTTGCCTAAAATCTATATATACAACCTTCTGAAGCATCAAAATGATCTAAGAAATCCCAATTTATGCAAAATTACTTTGCAGGAATACAACCAAGCAACCAAACAACCAAGCGATCATTTAGCATTAGCATTTTAGTATCATCATAGTGTAAGGAAACTATGCAGCCATAGAATGACAATTTCCACATAACCCAAATCTGAAAACATGCAAGTAAAATACTCAACATCAATATGCAGGAGAATAGACAACATACCCATCAAAGATGACACAAGATATACCCTGGGAAAACCCTCAAGAGGGAAAAAACCCAGCCTCCAAAAGCATCCACACTCCATGTATTATTCAACAATGAAAACCCATTACAATACATCTGCAGAGACTCCATGAACACTTCTGAAGCATAAGCTATCCATGCATTCCATGTGACCAAGCATGAATCCACACATCCCATGCCATGCTTCAAACCCTCACACATGCACAAGCTCAACCTTGACCAACTTTTGATCCAACTTTTGATCCAACCCTAAACAACTACCCATGTGGTTGCTTTTATAGAAACAAGCTCCCACAAAACCACCAAGTGGTATTACATAAACCATGTGCCCAAAATACTACATCATGTGACCCCACATTTAATATTGGGTACTTTATTATTATTATTATTATTCCCCAATATTAAATAATTACATTTTACAATTAAGTCCCAATGTTACATACAACAAAGTGGCCCCAACATTATAACTCCTTGTGATGCACGTTCACCTAGAAAACCCCTAGGTGCACCACACACATAATAAATAAATAAAACATTACAAACATTATGCAAGGTGTACAACACCTAATTCTAACAATCTCCCACTTGTTGTATACATTGCATAAGGGGGTAACAAATAAACTCCATAGGCAACATGTACCATCCTAGAATCCAAGTGCTCCATGTGCTCCATCAAGATACCTGTAACAAGAACCAAGGTGACCACCATCTCATCCATGAATGCTCCCATCCTCCACCATGCCAACTGCACTAAGATATGAACACATCCAAAGAGATGTCACACTAACTGTCACAAAGAAGCATAAACCTGCCTCAACTGATATCTCAAAACACAAACACTGAATCCAATATGCACCAGTAGCTGTCAAGAATAAATCACCATAGCTGAAATGACATCCACAGCAAGTGCCAACACATCCAACTATCCATACCTCCAAGGTATACATATCATAGTAAACTCATGCCAACAACATATCCACCCATAAACCACAATGACAAACTCCATGTGCAAACCTGTCAAAGCATGACATACACATCCAGGAGCTCCCACTGCATGGGCAATGTCAAGATGAATGCAAACCTGGAATGAGCGCATTCAACGCGTCACTTTGTTAACATCCCAAAAAAAAAGCACCATCACAAAGGCATACCAAGTCTACTACCAACATCTCATAGAAGTAAACATGTAGTACCAAGGAACATCCACAATGATAAGCAAAACCTGCAAACCAAACACCTATAGCATGTCCTCCTACAAACACACCTCTAAATGCCAACTGTGTCAAGTATGATCTCCTCCATAATACCCCAAAACAAAATCCATAACCACATCCATCCATCCAATCACCAAGATCAAACATAACATATGTAACTAACATGGATGTAAGCATCTCAAAATAAGAAGATCAAACTCAAAGTAATCATTCCTAAACCAAGGAAATCAGCCCAATAAACCATCTCCTAAACCCAACATGTACAAGGAGATAAACATGCCAACACTCCTCAAATGAACCCTCCAGAAACCAAATATACATGGCTCAAGATCCATATCCATGAGAAGACAAAGCATAAACATAATGCACCTGAAAGAATAATGGGAAATACCTCTCAAGTGAACTGCCGAGTAGACCAAAAGTGGGGAATGAGAATGCTCCTCCAAGATATCCAAGTCATCATGACTCAACCAAGAACACTCTCCTCTTCGGTCCATGTTGAACTCACATCCAACCAAGGTGTAGGCTCCCTTGGACTTCCTGCTAAAACCTCATCAAGAATAACCATCTCAAAAACATGTCTCTAAACACAAGAGAACACCAAGCCTCACCTAAGTCTCCAAGTATCCATGAGCACCTGTAACCGATCAATCCATGCTAAACACCAAGCAAATGATCAATGTACTCAATACAAAGAGAACCAACCAAGATCAAAGTTATAGCTCCAACTGCAGAATTAGGAACATAAACATGACACCATGATCTCACATCCTCTCAAAAGAAGATCACATGCTCAAATCATCATAACATGTACCATGCCACTACTCTAAACTAGTAATCAAGAGTATACCATGACATAATAACAAAACCATCGTACAACCAAGGATCACCTGTCAAAACCAACAAGTCATAAATAATACCTCAACATCTCCAACACCTGATGTCAAAGAACTCTCACTGTAGCACACAAAATCCAAGAGCTCCTCCATGACACCAAAGATCACCTGATGAAGACAACCATCCATAATAACCAATGGATCCACATCATTGCCTAATGCTCCCACTGAACTGTGATACCAAGTAATCCCATGGCACCATGATGCACAAAACCAACACTGTCATAAGCTCACACAAAAACCTGTGAATCCAAGCTCTCAATGACAACATGGTAACCATCCTCTAAAGCAAGAAGATACACCGCCAAACCATCATATCCATCACCACCAAACCATCACTGTCACAAGCTCCCACTGAACCATGTAAACAAGCTATCCATGACATCGTGATACCAATCTCCTCAAACCCAAGAAGATACACCGCCACAACCATAATCAGGAACCAATCCAACACCACCAATCAATGCACCCGCATAAACCATCATAACATGCCAAAGTCTCTAAAGCACAAGAAACATCCATGACATCATGATCACCACCAAATATACCAACAAATCAACCCAACCGTGTCCATATATCTGCATAATCATAGTCAACTACATAGGTCTCATATCATGACTGTACCTAGTAATACCATCTCACCTCCTCAACATGACAACCAAATCAGCAAACCAAGTGACTAAACCAAGCCACTAAAACTGAACATGCATCAACACTGAAATATCAATAGGCAAAGACAACCCATATCCAAGTCATAGGTGCAACAAGTAAGTATAGACCGCCTACAACATTGCACAACTTGTAGATACAACAATGCAACATACATGCTAATAACCATGTCAAAAGTAAAATAATTTGAGATGTACAACTGAGCATATAATGAATCCAATATCAAATATCTCAAATCCGACAATCCATAAGCTCATAATAACACCATAGTCAAAGAGACCCATAAGCAGCTCAAATAAAAAAAATAGAAAATAAGCCATGCCAAAATATCTCCAAACCTAATCCACTGCATAGTGATCTGAACAAGCTTTCCGTTGACTATTCAAAGTCCAAAATCCGACTCCGTATGCACCCGATATGCCCTCTCAAAGCTCAAAATAAACATTTGAATTCAACCAAGAAAAACACTATCAAAACTACAAAAACATGGAACAACACCTATAACACTGTGTAGTTCTCAGACCCAGCTTTCCAACGACTGTAAGAAGTCAAAAATCCGATAACCTGGGTGAAAGTTATGCCCGTTTGAAAAAAAACAGCTGTAAAAAGCCCTCCTGGTGGCTCTGTGGTGGCGCCCAGGCGGCGCTCCGGTGGTGGGTGGGCAGCGGATTCCAAAATCCATTCAAATACAATTTAATAATTTTAAAAAAAAAATTCTCCAGCCCTATGAACGGACGCGACGCCATATAAATTTTGGCATATAAAAGCATTCGGCGGATTTATTTTTATTTTAAAAGTTTTAAAAGACTTAGAAAAAGTCTTTGGTCGGCGGACTTTTTAAAAAAAATGAAATTTTATTAAAAGTTGTTTTTAAGCCCGCTTGGGCTGAGGTGGGCCCGGCAGTCCCTGGCTGGACGGGTGGCTGACCTCACTGCTGACGGCAGTGGCAGGTCGGCCGACAGGCTGTACCTGCCACTGTCGTGACAGTGGCGGTCGCAGGAGGTACGGGGTGGGGTCTGCGTACCCTGCCCCCCCAATATACAATTTTTTTTTTTTTTATTTGTTTTTCAATCTTTTAATTTTTCTAATAATTTTTTTTTTGTTTATTTCTATAGGATTTTTAAATACCGACGGGCAAATTTTTTTTTTTTTTTTTAATATTTCTTATTTTTTCTGACGACTGTACCGTCGACATCCGTACGGATGAATAGGGGAAACATTTTTTTCTGTAACCAAAATAGGGCATGTTATATGTCAAAATTTCTCTCTCAACCACCCTGAATCCAACCATGAGGTCCAATTTTGTCCTAGGAGGTCATCTGTGAAAACTCACCCCCAAAACCCTCATTTAAATGCATAGCCAAGAAACCCTAGTTTGTCAAAATTTTCTCACACCCCAAATCTGCAAACAACCCATCATAACAGCAAACCCAAAACCCTCAGATCTGCAATAAAACACCTGCAAAACCCTATATCTTGCCATTGCCTTTCATTCTCTCATGCAACCTAGGGTTATCCAATCCAATAACCAAAGCTTTGATACCACTTGTAAGGAAACTATGCAGCCATAGAATGACAATTTCCACATAACCCAAATTTGAAAACATGCAAGTAAAATACTCAACATCAATATGCAAGAGAATAGACAACATACCCATCAAAGATGACACAAGATATACCCTAGGAAAACCCTCAAGAGGGAAAAAACCCAGCCTCCAAAAGCATCCACACTCCATGTATTATTCAACAATGAAAACCCATTACAATAAATCTGTAGAGACTCCATGAACACTTCTGAAGCATAAGCTATCCATGCATTCCACGTGACCAAGCATGAATCCACACATCCCATGCCATGCTTCAAACCCTCACACATGCACAAGCTCAACCTTGACCAACTTTTGATCCAACTTTTGATCCAACCCTAAACAACTACCCATGTGGTTGCTTTTATAGAAACAAGCTCCCACAAAACCACCAAGTGGTATTACATAAACCATGTGCCCAAAATACTACAACATGTGACCCCACATTTAATATTGGGTACTTTATTATTTTATTATTCCCCCAATATTAAATAATTACATTTTACAATTAAGTCCCAATGTTACATACAACAAAGTGGCCCCAACATTATAACTCCTTGTGATGCACGTTCACCTAGAAAACCCCTAGGTGCACCACACACATAATAAATAAATAAAACATTACAAACATTATGCAAGGTGTACAACACCTAATTCTAACACATAGTATCATGGCATCAGTAGATTTCATATCATGACAACATCATTAGTTTTTACTGTAGCTTCCATTTAGTAAGTTTCATGTCAGAATAGTTTACAATAGCATCATATTATTTAGAAATCATTAGCAATCATCACATCATTGCATTTAGCATCCATTCCATTCTCTAGATAGGCATTTTAAATAGTTATGGTGCTTACGAATCTGAGAGCCTCTATAGCTTGATAAATCTTTGGAGATAGGAGACAATGAGACGTCTTCAAGATTTTCAATGTTTTAAATTAGTTTAAATTCCTGTTAATCTTGATACAATGTTTCATTAAGAGGTGTATTTAATTGTATTTAGTTTACATTTTCCACACTTACATTCTGGCACCCACCGTGGGGCCGTACCCCATGTTTTTAACAAGTTTTTTTAGATTTTTTTTGTACAAAAATCTAGTGTAATCTATTTTAGCGCGATCAAAAGATTCTATAGCGCTTCTGAGGATTCTTTGAAGGAATTTTCTAGCGCTTCTGAGGAAAATCATAGTGCTTCGAAGGATTGTTTTAGCGCTTCAATCCTACAATTAGCACAGGCCGATAGTAATATTCAGCATTTGTTTTAGCGCTTTTCTAAAATCCTATAGCGCTTCTATCTATTTCTATAGCACTTCAGATTGTTTCTATAGCGCTTCAAATAAATTCTATAGCACTTTTGAGCAGTGTCATAGCGCTTATGTGTAATTCATTTTCTAGATCCGATGCGTCCATGGCCAGTAAATTTCATTTCTTTAGTTGGATTAAGAAGAATCAATCTAGGATAGACACTTCTTCAGTTGGTTTTAAAATGAATCAATCCTAGGATAGTCACATTTTCCTTTGGATTAAAAATTTACCAATTTAGGGTAGTCACTAGATTTTTCAATTAGGGATTTAAAAATGAACACCATGTCTTTTTGTGAAGCAACATCTTCACATAGATTAGAATTTTTTTTCATTTGGGCTCTAAAATTTGAACAAGTGGTTTATGTGTTTGAATGGTTGATAGGAATATGCTCTCCCCTTAATTGGGTGATCCAAAAAGCCAGACTCATCCTTTTTATGCATTCTCCAAGTTTTATTACATCCTTTAGAAGGCTTGCCATAGTGGGAAAAAGTACTCACCCTACGGGAATGACCTAAGTGGGTTCAAACCAAAGCCAAGTTTTTCCACCCCACTATAAAATTTAAAGCAAATCTGGGGAAACCCACTTTTTCTGGAAGTGTGCAAGATAACCATCGCTAAAACCTTTGTTCTAAAGGTTGGGAGGTCTCCTGAGGGATTCTTTTATTGTCACTCTAAACGGAAGTTCCCTTTCTAAGAACTTAGTGTAGTATCTAGCCGAGTCAATAACCAGACATTGTAATACTCGCAGTGCAAGGGGAGGGAAGAATTTGCCCATAAGAAACTCACGATATAATTTCCAAGGACTGTTTGCTTAGGGGATTGAGAAATCTAACCTTGAGTACGCACCTAGAAAAGACAAAAACACGAGCGCCCTCTAGGGGGTGACACGATTGTGTGAGTCGACACAATTTTAAGATGTGGGTTGTTGAGTATAACAATGACCTTTTGACTATTAAGAGTGAGTCTCTCTGAAGTGCTTTATTGTTATTAAAATAGTGAAAATAGGACCATGTGTGGTTCTTTTGAACATACACTATTTGTTTAGATTACAAACTCTTAAAAACAATTATCTTCATTTGAGTGTTGTGTATTCCAAAAATCATTAAAATTCAGATAAAAGATCATCCTGAAAAATAAAAAATCAAAATTGAGAATACATGATTAGAGATTGGAAAACCACTAAGTTTGTCAAAAAATCTCTTGCTAAGAGAATTAGAAAACCCAAAACAATGTACTTAGTTACAAACATCTTTTGCAAAAATGACATTTCTTGTATTAGAATAGGAAGACTTTGCTTCATCATAGAATATTCCTTCATAGGTTTCATAATTTTGATAGGGGTTACAGTGATGATTATGCTATAGAACCGTTGACTTCACAAGCCTATATTCAAAGAAGCGAGCTCTTTCATAGGAATATAACCATAGTCAACGTATTCGTCAATCCTCCATTCCACAACTCGCCATAGAATAATCCACCAGCCTGATCAGTTCTTACAATAGAAAAAACTTTGGAAATCTTAGGTTGACATCCAAAATCCAAGAGTTACGACCTTATGACCATTTGGAGACCTACAAC
Organism: Sequoia sempervirens; assembly: GCA_007258455.2. Taxonomy (NCBI): domain Eukaryota; kingdom Viridiplantae; phylum Streptophyta; class Pinopsida; order Cupressales; family Cupressaceae; genus Sequoia; species Sequoia sempervirens. The sequence goes on from VDFB02193867.1 coordinate 414,506,798, forward strand.
TCCCATTCAACAACCAGGGCTAACCACACCAATATTTCAACCTAGTAACATACACATTGAAGGCACTCAAATTGACATCATTAGTAGTTTGAGGACATTTATTTTTGAAAAGAACAAAACACCCCATCAATTCCTCATAGCATCCATAATCTTGGACAATGAAGAAGAGAAAGTAGACATAGTAGCTAAGAGACCCATATTGCCACCCCCGACTTGACATTAAACAAGAAATTATAGCGCTTCTGAGACAAACTATAGCGTATTTGACCTCTGTTCTAGAGCTTTTGAGGAAAATTATAGCGCTTAAACCCTCTGTTTTAGCATTTCTGAACAAACTTGTAGTGCTTCTGTTACAACAAAACCAAACTATCAGGAAATTCCAGTGTCAACATTCTAGCACTTCTGATCCATATTTTAGCGCCTCTAGAGAAAAACATAGCACTTTTGAACTCTGTTTTAGCGCGTCTTCTCTTTGTTTTAGTGCGACTGCTCTGTTTTTAGCACTTCTGAGTTCTGTTCTAACACTTACACACTATTTTACAGTGCATTTACAAGAAATTATAGCGCTTATGTGTTCTATTTTAGCACGTTTGTCTTCTGTATTAACACATCCACAAAAATAGAAAGACAAAGAATAGTCCAAAAACAACTGTCAGACAGATTAACATTAGAAACATAAGATTTTACCAGTCAAAAAGATTTTACAGATCAGACAGTGTCATAAAAACCTAAAACAAAGTAGGTTCTTACAAGTAAAAATTGTTCACACAAGACACCATATTTTGCCAAATACAAAGCATCCAAATTATCGAAACAAAACCTGGATTAGTGAGCCAAGTTTCCTCATCAGGATTTTTGACATCCTACCATCACGAGACAAAAACTTAGTAATCATAAATTTTAAATTAGCCTTGTCAAAAGAATACATCATTCTATTAGGCTTCTTTAAAAAAATAAAAATTGACGCCAACACCACATAGAAGATCTAAGTTTAGTGAAGGAAAACAACCAAAAATTGTATGCCAATCTTAACAAGGTTACAAAAGCAAAAACTCAGAGAGAAAGAAATTGAAAATCTAAACATGACTGAAGAAAACCCTTTTTTTTCATACCAACAACATGAAAACAACAAGATACCACAAGAGGATATACAACACGCACAACAAGACCCAAATTTTCATAAATTTATGGAAAAGGTCTTAGAACAAGACATGGAGAAATACCTCTTAATGTTAGCAGAGTTAGGTGCCAAACTTCTAAAAGATTTTGACATCAATCGGTTGAAGGAAACATCTAAAGCTAATGAGACAAAACCAAACCACACCTAGGATACAAATCAAGTAGTTGCTTTAACAACTCAAATGCAAATCCTACAACAACAGGTTCAAAACATGCAAACAGGAACCAAAAAAATGTATTTATTAAAGGACATTTGTCCTTACCCTTTTCATCCATGTGTGGATATGATACCATTTCCAAGACATTGTGAGTTTCCTAAATACGACAAATACAATGGAAAATCAAACCCAATTGACCATGTACGACAATTTAGAACGATGAGCCTTGAATTTGTACAAGAAGATACATACCTCATGAGGTTATTTCCTAGGAGTTTGGGAGCCCATTGTATGGAATGGTTCTCAAAATTACAACCAGGGATCAGATCCTTTGAAGAATTGGTTAACAAATTCATCTCTCAATTCGCTTTCAACATAACACATGACATAACCATAAAGGATCTCTATAATCTGAAATAAAAAAATGGTGAGACATTTTATCATTCTTACAATGATGGAGAAAGTTGTTTGCTAGGTACCCTCAATCTATACCTAAAGAGGAGAAGATTGAATTATTTATAGACAACTTAAATGATCAGATGAGTTATAGAATTGAATTACAATGTCCCCCAACATTCGAAAAAGTAATTGAGAATGGGCTCAAAATCGAAGAATCCCTAGTCAAACGAGGAGTGATTAAGCACTATAGTGAAACATCCAACAATGTAAATCACTATGGAAACAACGACAAGCCAAAATTTTGGCTGAAAAATAGAAATACTAGAAGCAATGAGCCTAGAACTGACAATGTAAAACCAGTATTCAATTTGACATCAACTGCCAAAGCAAATCAAAATGAAAACCAAAACAACAGCTAGGGCACTATTCAAAACAACAACACCAATAATGGATAATCACGACTGTCATACCAAAGACAATCAAATCTTTGAAAATTCACTCCATTAGGACAAACATTGGAATCAACAATGAGAGAACTCATTGCGAACACACTTCTTACTTTACTAGAAGCTTGAAATTGGGAGCCAAAGGTAAAACCATCATGGTGGAATGATGCAGATTATTGTAATTTCCATAAAAAATAAAGGACATAAGACAAACGACTATATGCAACTAAAACACCTAATACAAGACTTGATCGAAGCCAAGAAGGTGTTTGTTGAAGGGCATTAGACAAAAAATGATCACATTGCATTTATCAATCCATTACCCAACTATGAAAAAGGAGAGTCTTCTTCTAGTGGTAAGGGAAAAAGTATAAACTATGTCTATGACACCACCATTCTTTTCCTTTCCAAGGTAGAGAAAAATGACATTGAAACTCAAAAAGATAACACAAACAACAATGACATTGAATCCCTGAACATGAGGACAAGCACAGGAAAATTTGATAATCAAATCAATGTTTTAAAAATAAGGGAAACACAAGATCACCCACAAGTCAATATAACGACAAGGGGGCAGTCCAGAGTAATACTGAAAGGAATTTCCTCCAAAAACAATGCTCCCCCATCACATCAATACAATATCATAGATCAATTACAAAAGATACCCACACAAATATCCATTTTAGAACTTCTCAAAATTTCACCATCACACAAGGAAGTTTTAGAACAAGCTCTAGTAGCTACAATGGTCCCTAATAATTTGGATGTTTTTCAATTCCAAGCCATGGTGGGACATCTCACCACACCTCATTGTTTTTCATTCTCTGAAAAAGATGATGTATCTTTAAATCACCCACACAATGCAGCCTTGCATATAGAAGTTCTCATCCATAAACACCGTGTTAAACATGTTTTGATAGATGGAGGAGCTGGTTTAAATATTTGTACCTTGAAACTGATTCATGCACTAGGCTATTTTGACAATGCCATTGACACCAAGAGAAAAGTAACAATAAAGGAATATGATGAAGAGGAAAGGTCTTCCAGAGGGCTTATTATACTTCCAATTTAGGTAGGGCTGATTGTCAAAAACATTGTTTGTCAAGTGTTAGATAGAGATCTAACATACAACATACTATTGGGTCATCCATGGATCCATGACATGCAAGTGGTACCTTCAACATACCATCAATGTTTGAAATTTCCAGTAAATAGACAAGAAGTCGCCATATCAGTTGACAACAACAATCCATAGACTTGCAGCATGTTGAAAGCAACTCAAGACACTCTGATATCTCATAACAGAGAAGTCAATACTTCTAATTCATCCATTATGGATAGCCAACCTAATTTTACATCTAAATGGGTTGAGAAAAATAATCTAGAGAAAGAAATAACTGTCATAGACACATCAAACACCGAAGGTCCTATAAATGAATTATCACAACTTTCAGAAAAGGTTCAGATAAAGGAAAAGGGTGTAGGAGAATATTCTCTTGAGCAATCTTTGTGCCTATCATAGTTACTACCATCACCAAAAACATATGGACAACCCATATTAAAATCTCCAAGATCATCACAACCCCTCACAACTCTAAATGAAAGGTTTATAAAAGCAAGTACACTCAAAAATGAGTCAGAAGATAAAGCCATTCTCAGTTGGCTATACAAAGACCAGGAAGTGTCAACATCAGGAAACATCAGCATCAAAACAGATTAGTATGGAAAAGGGAAGGCCATTTTAGAGAAAATGGGTTACAAAGGTCAAGGACCAATTGGCAAGAGAAAGGATGGTATTATTGAACCCATTCAACCTCTAACATTACAACCTAAAGACAAAATGGGATTAGGCTACATAATTGAACAAAAAGAAGAAGAAACCCAAAGAGCAGTGGAAAGGATGGTACAAATGAGAGATGGCTTTGACATAGACTCCAACGAATATGAATGGGATCATCTATCTGCTACATATTATACTGATAAAGAGGTTGATATTATCCAAGTATATACACCCTTACGAGAGGAGGGACAAGGTTCAAGAAATAGAACATTTGTTATGGGATCAACAAATATTGATGATTCAAGCAAGGACGATAAGACATCGAGTGAGTCAAAAAACTTGGAGGTGAGTACTGTCCTAGACCTCAAACATCCTACAAATAAATTTGACCACCTAGCTATCATGACACTTACAACAGTTGACCTTATTCAATCTGATGATTTGTTACCTTTAATGCAGCTCAAACTTATTGACTGGGAACCCATCGAACCTGGTCTTAAATACTAGTCTTTTCAAATGACGACACCATCATAAATTATCTCTACAGTGACAAAATTGATACAAGTACTATCCATAACACTCATATTGATACTTTACAATAGGAGGGTGCCAAATCTTTCAGTTGCAAAAATGATAACAGGAAAAATAAATCTAATGATGAAAACCTCTCTAAGGCAGCATTAGACTTTGAAAAGAGAAAAATAAAGAATGTATCCAACAACGAAAACCTTTTTGAGGCACTGAAGGATGAAAAATTTGACACTCTTCTAGAACATTAACATGCCAAATCATCAGTACTGGTAGAGCCAACACATTCTATAAATCTGGGAACATCTGAAGAGGCAAAGATCTTACATCTAGCAACATCCATGATAGAACAGGAGAAGTCGACATTCACTAGATTCTTTGAGCAGCGACACATAAATTTTGCATGGTCTTATTCTGACATGCCAGGATTGGATCCATAACTCCTAATGATCATCTATCACTACCAAAGGGAATCAAACCAGTCAAACAAAAATTGAGAAAGATGCATCCCCACATCACCCTTATGGTTAAAGCTAAACTAAAAAATTATTAGTTGCAGGTTTTATCAGGTCCATAGATTATGCAGAATGGATCTCAAACATTGTTTCAATATCCAAACCTAATAATAGCATCAGAATATGCACAGATTTTAGGGATTTAAACAAGGCATGGCCAAAGGATGATTTTCCTTTGCCCAACATTGACATAATTATTGATCTAACAACAGGACATGCCATGTTATCTATAATGGATGGCTTCTCAAGATATAATCAAATAAAAATAGCACCTAAGGATGAAGAAAATACAACATTCACTTGCCCTTGGGGAACATTCTGTTGGAATGTCATGCCTTTTGGATTGAAAAATGCAGGTGCAGCATATCAGCGGGCAATGACCACAAATTTTCACAATATGATGCATACTTTCATGGAAGATTATGTGGATGACATCTTAGCAAAATCACACACTAGGGAAGGACATCTGGAAATACTTGATAAGATCTTCACTAGAATGGAAAAATTCAATGTAAGGTTGAACCCAAAGAAATGTATCTTTGGGGTGACTTCAGCAAAACGTCTTGGTTACATAGTATTAGAAAAAGGTATTGAAGTGGATCCAACTAAGGTTAAAGAAATAATAGAGATTCCACCGCCTAAAAACATCAGTCAATTAGGGTCACTACAAGGCAGGTTACAATCCATCAGGAGATTTATCTCCTAGCTAGCAGATAAGAGTCATCCATTTAATAATCTACTTCATAAAAATGTTTCATTCAAATGGGATCATAACTATGAAACAAATTTTGGTCAGATAAAGTAGTATTTGGTGACACCTCCAATACTCATGCCACCCATAGTAGAAAGACCACTATTACTGTATATTGCAACAACTGAAATATCTTTAGGAGCTCTATTAGCATAGGAGGATTCTGAAGGAAAAGAACAAGTAGTTTACTACATTAGCAATACTCTCAACGGGTATGAAATAAACTATACATTCATAGAAAAGGCTTGTTTAGCAGTGGTATTTGCAACCCAACAATTGCGACACTACATGTTGACTCATACAGTCAGGCTCATAGAAAAAATAGACCCATTAAAATACCTACTTGGTAAAGCTGCTCTAATAGGAAGACTTGCAAAATGGGTCATGATCTTGAGTGAGTTTGATACCCAATATGTTGATAGGAGAGCCATCAAAGGATAGGTAATAGAATATCAACTAGCGAAAGCTCCATTACAGGATCATCATCCAATGCACATTGAATTTCCAGATGTCAACATCATGAATATTACAACTCAACAATGGAGACTATATTTTGATGGATCATATACACAAAGAGGAGTGGGTGCAGGAATTCTATTTGTCACACCTCAAGAACACACTATTCCAAGATATTATAGGTTAATGTTTCCATGTACAAACAATATAGCTAAGTATGAAGCATTGATTATCAACATCAAAATAGTTGCTGAATGGAAAATCATAGAAATGCAAGTGTATGGGGACTCACAGCTTGTCATTTATCAAGTAAATAATGAGTATCAAACAAAGGATGAGAAGCTCATGCCTTATAAGAAAATGATAGATGATCTAGAAAAATACTTCATGGATATCAAGTTCGAGCAAATACCAAGGGTAGAAAACAAAGCTACAGATTCCATGGCAACAATTGCATCCCTTTTGCAATTATCAGAAAAGAAAGATCGATATGAGTTTATGGTTGAACAAGTATCTAATCCTGCATACGATAACCCTGATTCACAAACCATATGCCACATAACCAACATTCAACCCTCACAATATGGAGAGATCTATACTTACCTCAAAGACAACATTCTTCCTCTTGACTGCTCTAGAAACCAAAAACGTAACTTTATCCGTCAATCGGCATGACATACATTAATTGTTGACATCCTTTACTATTGAGGTTTAGATGGTACTCTTCTCCAGTGTCTAGAGCATCACAAATCCAAAACATCCTTACGAGAGGTCCATGAAGGTATTTTTGGGACTCATTCAAGTGAGATAACCCTAGCTAAGAAACTCCTTCGTTTAGGGTGTTACTGGCCGAACATGGAGAGGGAAGCATATGAATATGTTAAAAGGTGTCAAAAATGTCAGATTCATGGTAATCTAATTCATGCATCTGGGCAAGAGTTACAACCATTCACATCCATATGCCCCTTTTGTCAATGGGGATTGGACCTGGTGGGGAAAATACATCCTTCTTTGTCTAATGGACACAAGTTCATCATCACAGTAACAAAGTATTTTACAAAATGGATAGAAGCAGTTCCTTTGACAACTATCATTGGAAAAAATATTTCATCTTTCATACTCAACTATCTCATTTGTCGATACAGGGTACCTCAATCCATTATTTCAGACAATGGAAGGCCTTTTAAAAATTAGGATGTCTAGGAATTATGTGAACAATTCCATATTCAACATCATTTTTCAACACCGTACTATCCACATGGAAATGGACAAGCAGAAGCCTCAAACAAGACAATCCTAAAAATACTAAAAAAGATGGTAAACAATGGTGGGCATGATTGGCATGTTCAGTTAAATCCTGCACTATGGACCTACAGAACCAACATCAAAACACCAATAGGAGCTACACCGTACACCTTGGTGTGTGGATTAGAGTCCATTCTACCAATTGAGGTAGAAATACCATCACTCTGTGTATCACTGAAGGGTCTCATAGCAGATGAAGATTATAGAGTTTCAAGGCTACATGAATAGTAATTACTGGATGAACGCTGTCAACAAGCAGTCAATCATTTGAAAGCCTACCAACAAAGAATGTCAAGGAGTTACAATCATAAGGTAAAACCTAGAGTCTTTCAAGTTGGCGACTTGGTCCTAAAGGAAAACCCTAGAAATCAACAAGATAGAGAAAAGAAAGGGAAGTTTGAACCTATCTAGTTAGGTCCCTTTGTTATCATATCAGTGTATGGATCAGGAGCATATCAATTGTCTACACCAAAAGGGGATCTGTTTGATGAACCTATCAATAGTATCCATCTCAGAAAGTTCTATACTTGAATCACCTAGTGCATGAATTAGTTTATGAAAATAGTTACCTTGATGAAAACCTAGAAAACATGCATCCTAATGACAGAAAAATACAAAAAAATCAAAAAGAATGAAAAGGTGCAATAAAAACATATAGTGAAAACCTAGAAACGGGCGTTATTTGTTATTTAAATCAGCTCTCCTATCTATTGGACATATGTCATGGTCATTACTTCCACCATCATTTTACATCCATTATCTTATCATATCACATGGTCATATCTCACCCCAGCTTGGGGGAAACAACTGAAGATCATTAGGGGCAACATGAATCTTGAGCTTAACAAAATGGACAAAAGTGATAAAAAGAGCGATCAAAACACAACTCAACATGAAACATCAATCACCATCAGAAACACATCAAACATCCATATCACAATAGAAAATCCAAAAAAAAAAAAAAAACAAGTCAAAAAGTCAGTCTCAAAAAGCCAAAAACATGAGTCTATGTCAGTCAAACTACATGGTCTCTGCATGTATAATGTAGGAAAGGCTAATCTTTGATCAGCCCTTGAGGCCCCTAGGATAGGTCTTTACATTAGTTTGATCCAAAATCTCAAAAACAACAAAAACATAACAAAATCAGGATGGATGATCTAATTTGAATAATGATTGAATACAATAAGAAAATGAAAGATATGTTGTACTTTTGATCATTATTATCATTTCTTTGGAGCAATTCAATGATGTATTGAAATAGAGAAGCCAGGAAGAAGAAATGGTATTTTTCTTTGTTTGCTATTTGTGAATTAATCATAATTACTGTGTGAATCGTCGTGGTAAGTGCTCTACAAAGTATCATGAACGACATTCCAATTCACATAGGAAAGTGGTTAATTCTTGTCTGTTTTGCACAAGAAATGCTCAGGTCATCTTGGTTTAATAATACCTCGATGCTTGTATTCGCTTGCAATATCAAAAATCATGAAAGTAGTACTTAGGTCATCATCGGTTTACATTATACCATTGATGCTTGTACTCACTTTCAACATTTTAAAGCTCAATGATGATACAAAAGCACAAAAGTATTGTTAAAATGCCTATGTTTACATGTATATTTGCATAATAAAGTAGACTGAATCCATAATAGTGTCACATCTGCAAAGTATTTGTTACAAAAATTGGTGAATCATTCCTTAAATAATTATCTTTTTTCATAATAAACTGCATATACTTGACAATTACAAAAACAACATCATGATCATATAGTTACATCATCATAATCATTTACATATATTCAAAACATTTGCATCATCAAATGTTTCATCATTCATACATTTCAACATACATATATCTATATCATTCAATTATTCTTAAAATACATCATCATCATAACTCATTACATTCATCCATTTATTATATCATATTCACATATAATCCATCTATTTGATAATAAAGTCCATCAATTTATTACATCATGTATCATTCCACATCTTCATCCATATATTTAAATTTACATCCATATAGTATATCATTTAAACACATCAATCCATAATCATAAATCCATATACATCATGTATCCATATAAGATGCATCCATACATTACAATTAGTTGCATCATATATAGAACAACATCATATCAAAGCATACCATCATGACAATAAAACCATCACATAGCATATAGAACATCAAAAGAAGATGCATCCATCGAAGAATCATATAAAACACATAATGGACCATAAAATCTGCTACATCTCATATATATCAAAATCACAATGTCAAGTATAAAATGATGTCTAAAATGAAGAGAGATAAAACATCAATAATGGTTGTATATCAAAATAATCAAAGTACATCATAGACACAATCATGTGCTACTAGCTCCAGATGGTGTAGGCATAGCAGGATCGGGACTACTACTGCCAGAGGAATTAGGATCCCTAGGATCTCTGGGTAGAGGTTGGGTAACACCTGCACTGAAAGTCCTGGATCGTGACCTGGCAGAACGGGACCTCGCATAGCTCACTCTTTGCTCAGAAGGAACTGCATCATAATATCTCGCTCTATAAAACTCAATCTCCTTACCAATGTGAGTGACCTCTTGCATGTAATATGCCAAGGAGGTACCATCTCCAGTCTCTATAATCTATCGATAGAAGCCTGAGCACCCTTTGCTGCAAACCTAGTTGCATCTCTCTCTGTTGTCAATGCTACAATCTGTGACTGAGCTGTGACTAACTGAGCCTACACAGCTGAAAGAGTCTCTACATGCAACTCAGCCTGTACCTGCATCTGCACCTGAGTCTGCTCTAATAAACCCTGAGTATGAAGAAGCTGCTCTTGAACTGTCTCTAGCTGCACTTGAAGATTTGCTATCCACAACTACTCTGAAACATCTCCCACCGCTTGCCTCTTACGAGGCATGGTCTCACCAAGAAAATCTAAGGCAGGGCTCGACCCAATTGCAGCCTCTCCACTATCAAATCTATCATCTCCACTGCTCTCTAACCCAACATCCTCCTCCCCACCAACATCCTCCTCTACCCCAATATCCTCCTCTACCCCAACATCATCCTCAGGCTCAACATCTACCTCACCAACCACATCAACATCCTCTACCTCAACTCCTCCAACATCCTCTCTCCTCCATCTCCAATAATGAGCGACAGGAACATCCTCCTCTGCAGGTAATGAGGCAGGGTCATCTGGAATGGTAAGGCATGGAAATGGATGCAAAGCACAATACTTAGTATAATCTGTTGTAAGAGGAGCCTCGATAATACCTGGCCGAATGTCCCACACAAATGGATGTAAAGCTCGAAACTCCTGAACTGCCGCAGCATATGACAAACAAGGCCCCCATTTGTTGTATCCAACTGTCGATGAGCATAGTGAGCAACACCTTGGGGCATACCCTATACCATCCCATACTTTCTGTAGACATGTCTGATCAAGAATCTCTCTAAAACTCGACGAGCATGACCAATTGGGATCATTGACTAACAAAGAAATGGTAGCTAAACATCATCATCATCCCAATGATCACAATCTAGGTAGGGACACCATGTCACAAACTCTATGTCGTGAATGACTCTCCTCCAATACTCTAACTTACCCAGTTTAGACTGGGTAAGCTGACCAACATATCTGAATACATAAGGTCTCATAGGTAACCTCTATCCAACTGGAACTAGATGTGTGACAACTATGTGCTCCCACGCCCATACCTGAAGCAAAGTAACACTGACCGATAAACTTTGACCACTGAGATACACAACTGAATGTAAATCATGATATAACTAGGCAAGCAAACACATGCCCCAAGCAAATTAGGTGCCATGAACAACCATGCTCTCTAAAACTCAGCCCCAACCAACTGAGAATCCCTTAGACCTGCAATCAGGACTAAGGAATCTACCAATGAGACCAACAAGTACTGTCGGCAAAGTGGTGTATGCATCAACCATATCATGCCACAAAATCCACTCTCCTGCAATACAATCATCCTGAAACACTCTACGAAGATCATCAATCCCACCCTACTCTCTTGAATCATATATAGAAACATCTCCAACAATTGGAAGCTGCAGAATCCGCTAAACATCCTCTAGGGTGACTATCATCTCACCAGTAGGAAGGTGAAAGGTGTTGTGCTCACTATGCCACCTCTCGCCTAAAGCTGTCAACAAACCCTTATTGATCCCAATATGGGGCATACAAAGAAGAGGAGATAATCCACAATGTGTGATGATAGTTGTCTCAGGTTGTGCCAACCTAGGAATGAGATAAAATGTTCAAGGGAAACACTCTCGAATTTGGAGCTTCCCTAATCGCTCCTATTATCATAACAAGATCAAAGTCAATAAATTCATGTCAATCATCAAATAACATCAAAATACCATATCAAATCAAGTCAACTCTTGGTGAGAATTCTAAATCAAATCTCATGAGCACACATGATTGAACCTTACCTATCATGAGGTCAATCATCAATGCATCAAATCAACCTCACCTATCATGAGGTCATCATCAATGCATCAAATCAACCTCGCCTATCATGAGGTCATCATCAAGACATCAAATCAACCTCGCTTATCATGAGGTATGTCAATTCTAATTATTCCTCACCTATCATGAATATAATTATCATAAAAGAAAACATCAGACCTCACCTATCATGAGATCAAAAAATCATGTATTTGATTAGACAAATCACTCATATCAAACCAACAATTGATACGATTAGAAATCAAGAACATCAAGAAAAAATTGACAAAAATCACAACACTCTGATTTAAATGTGCTTAAAAGGACATTAAAAGTGCTAAAACAAAGACATGTGCCATTTCATCAGATAAAAGCACCATTTTATTTGGTCAATGCGATAACATTTTTCATAAAAGCGCTCAAACTCGAAACACGCTAAAATAGGGAGTAAAAGTGATACAGAATCCACCCAAAGTGCTAAAAAATTGAAAGCGCTAAAGCATATTATGGAAGTGCTACAATGGCTAACCTAAGTGCTCAACTATGAAAAGCGCTACCCTAACCTATATATGTGCTAAAATAGACTTTTGAAGCGCTAAAATACTAGAAGTGCTAGAACAAACCTTAAAAGTGCTACAACATAATTAAGAAGCGCTACAACAAAACATAAAAGCGCTAAAACAAGTTTAAATTGAAAAATCTGAAAAATACACCAAAAATGAGAAAATGCATGAAAACCAAGGAAAAATAATGGACATACCAGAGGTTTGAATGTGGCCGGCCGCTGATGTCGTCGAACACACTCGAAATGGTGAGTGTGATATGGAATCGACATCTTGCTCCACCTAGCACAAATATCTCTCTCACAAGCTTTCACAGGTCACAATCTACAAATGATTTTGAAAAAAACCTTTTTATCCTTTTATAGGTTATTTAAAAGGGGATTTTTTGAGATTAATTTAATTTTTAAAAAGGGGAGATTAATTGAAATTCATCCAAGACCACTTCCTACATCAATTATCAGGAGACAAATTATTTTTTCATCAAACCTTCATCAAATCTACATCAAATCATTAGAAAATAATAAAAAATTGAAAATTTTCAGAAAAATCAAAAGAAAAAATAAAAAATAAAAAATCATTAATTTATCTCTTGAGGGGGCATATATCCATCAATCACCTAAAATCATGTCTGGGGAATTCTGAAAAAAATTTAGTTGATACTAGCAACAACAACACAAAATTTTCTTTGAAGCAATGCGTAAACACATCACTTCAAAGAGGGGAAAAATGTAGACACCTAAAAATGATCTGGAGAATGTGATTAATTAAATATGATTTATTTAATTAATTAATCCTAAATTCATCTACTTAGTAAATAAATAGAAATATTTGTTTATATTAAGTTCACTATTAATTCTTCTATCTCATAACATTTCTTCTTAATTAAATAAAGATATCCTAAAATCTTTAATTTAATATTCCTTCTCTTTTAACTTAATAAACTACTTCTATAGTTTGTTTTATTAAATTATTTATATCTGTTTTTGCTAATTTGAATAAATCAAATATATTCAAATAAATGCATAAATCAAATCCCTCTATTCACTCACCAATAAAATTAGATTTTTCAAATCTAATTAATGCAACTGGCATTCACGGGAAAAGCCTCGGGGACAAACCTTCAGGCAATCCTCTCAATCTTCTACCTCAAATATTTCCTCTCATCTTTCCATGTGTTTTCATGGGGAGGAACAATCCTCCATGATCAACTCCACCTTCTCATCTTGTACCATTCAAAATCCCTAGATTTAATCTCAACCTTTGTTGTGTTACCCTATGCAAAACTGTTGCCAAAAATCTATATATACAGCCTTCTGAAGCATCAAAATGATCCGAGAAATCCCAATTTATGCAAACTTACTCTGCAGGAATACAACCAAGCAACCAAGCAACCAAGCAATCATTTAGCATTAGCATTTTAGTATCATCGTAGTATCATGGCATTAGTAGATTTCATATCACGGTAGCATCATTAGTTTTTACTGTAGCTTCCATTTAGTAGGTTTCATGTCAGAATAGTTTACAATAGCATCATATTATTTAGAAATCATTAGCAATCATCACATCATTGCATTTAGCATTCATTCTGTTCTCTAGATAGACATTTTAAACAGTTACGGTGCTTACAAATTTGAGAGCCTCTATAGCTTGATAAATCTTTGCGATAGGAGACAATGAGACATCTTCAGGCTTTTCAGTGTTTTAAATTAGTTTAAATTCATGTTAATATTGATACAATGTTTCATTAGGAGGTGTATTTAATTGTATTTAGTTTACATTTTCTACACTTACACTATGTTATTTATTTCTAAAAAATTCAAAAAGTTAAAATCTTTTATTTTAAGTAAAAATTTGTTAAAATTTGTTTAAAATTTGAAATACAATTATAACTACCAAGGCACATATTTATAATTTGGCCTTAATAACTACTAAATAATTACAAGAATTAATAAAAATAATAGTTTTGAAATATTAGAGTTTGAACGTCATAAAGTGAGGCATATATTGCATATTACATTTAGCCTTGAAGTTGACACTTCAATGACTATCATGTGTATCTAGATGCAACTAAATCATCCATATTAACATCTTCAATGATAGCCATGTCTTATGTTTTCTTCTCAAGCATCTTGTACTGATATTTCCTAAATTCTTCTAGTGTTTGCATCCAAGTCAACTCTCTCTAGATACTTGAAACAAAAATGGTAGGTGGTATAAGTATTTGTAACTTGAATATTTTTTATATGTCTTGTCTCTATCTATTTTTTAAAATATTTTATTAAGAATTTTAGTTTCATCAACTTTTTTAGAGATGCAATCTTAAAATTGATAGGCTAATTGAATTATTGATTAACTTTTTCAGTTAGGTGACTCTTGATGGCATTGGTAAAGTTGATGGTTTCATCTTCATTGCAGAATTTTCTTGTTATTTTATCACTTACTATGGCTATAACATGAATATTCTCAAATTATTTATTCTTTCTTTAAGAAAATCAAACTCTTAGTTTTATTATTTCTAATTACTCCATTAATATAACCCAATTTTCTCTATCTACAATGCATTTAGATAAAATAATTTCAAATTTGACCTTAAGAATCTCTTTAATATGAAGAATCTTAGTCATGTTAATTTTTTTTTTTAATTCAAATTGAGTTAACTATATTTTAATTAAGTCAAGATCTTCATTAAATTTTTTGTGTATATTGTAATGTCAAAAATTACGCTCTTAAAATCTCTCTAGGCTCTCTTTAGCAATATATTTTCCCTTTTTTCTTTCCCATGTTTCGTAGGCCTTGTTTCTTGTGTTGACCTTTTGATGTTACATTTTTTTTTATTCTTGTGTTTTGTTAGTGTCTCATTATTTTAGAGCCCAATTTTTTTAAATACTAGCATTCAAACATGTGAATGTCAAAGTGACACACTAGTTGCTACAATAGTTTCTTTTTTAGTGGTTATTTTGGAGCATTTTTTCACTTTTCATCTTTCAAGGTTAGTGGAAATTGCTTAGGATAAATAGAAAAGTATCATTAACCTCTTCTTATTGCCTCTATATTTTTGGGATCAATCTTTCCACTTGGAACAATCTCTTGGTTTTCTTTCTTGTATGTCTAGTTCTCTAGCTCTTTTTTGCACTCTTGTACACTAAATATCACATATAACTCTCTCAAGCTCTTTAAATCTCTAAAATTCTCATTCAAATCTCTTGTCTTCTTAGTTTCCTCAAGCCCTCATAAGTGATATTATTCTTTAGTTATTGTTATTAGCTTCTCTCTACTTTCTATTGTAAGTATTTATTTTGTTGTGCCCCTAAGCACCTTAGGATACTCACATCCTTTAACTTTAAATCTAGTCTTTTGTATTGCACAATTAAAAATCTTATCATTTCCTAACATACTCAGGGCATATGAGAAATTTCAGAAAAAAAATTCTATCTATCTATTAGATGATATTGAGGTAGAAATACAAAAGTAAAGTTTTGACTTAAAGGAAATCTGTCAAATAGCCCCAACAATTTTTATTTTTCTTTCTATCTATAGGTTTATTTGGGAGAGGATATTGGCTATATAGGAGATTGGTGATATCTTCTTCTTCATATTTTCTTGTTAATTTCAACAAGTTTCTTCTAATATATTAATTCATTATATTTTTGTTATATCTTACTTGTGATATAGCTTGTTATTAGTCAATTCATCACATTTTTTAGTTTTATTTTTCTTGTAGTTATAGATTTAATTTTTATGGATAGAACAACACATTTAATTTTCTATATATGGGATAATAGTATGATGTGTATAAATCCACATAGTACATCTTGTAAATTTGTCTTTATTTTTCAATGCCAATTTCCTCCCCTTTTTTGGTCTTATAATAAAATTTCATAAATTATTATTTTATTTTATGTAACTTAGTATTTTTTCATTTCCTTCAACAGCCAATTCAATTAAAGATCTTAAAACTAAAGTATTTTTAGCAACTAAATTATTTTTAGGGTTGTAAATTTAATTTTTTTAAGAATTACCAAACTAGTCTCAATCTTTATGTGAATGAAGTGAAAATTGTTTGTTTAATAAATCTTAGATACTTTTTTCTATTTTACACATATTCATAGCAATGATTATTTTAGATCTATAGATTAAAAACTTTCTTAGTCATTGATTCATCACATTAGAAATATATATCACCTTATCAATTGCTAGTGAAATTTTATGGGAGATTGAAACAAGTGTAGTAACCAACACTATAACAATTGTAGCAACTAGCATTTGAGAAGATTAGAGACACCCAACTACGTGTTTAAGATGAAAAGTCATTTCTTATTTTATTTCAATTATTTCTTAGTCCAATAATATTTATTCATTCAAGAATCAATAGTCACAGTTTGAAAAATTAAACATTCTTGATTTTATAATTTTTTATACTCACAAATTTACCTTTAACACTTGGTATTAAGTACGTTGAAGATCTGTTTCATATTTAAATATAAATTTAGAGTATTAATTTATAGAATCCTTGACCCCTATTGTTAGTAGGTCAAGGGCTAGAATATATCTTACCATAGGATACTGCAAAAGGTCCACAAAACATAGAAAAGGAATTAGTTGTAATTAGGAGTTGTAGTATTTCAAGAGAATGCATGTATATATACAATGTAAATCATATGTGGAAGATTTATGATGATAGATAATAGATAAGGGTATGTGCAGGATCATGATGGGCCAAAAAGTGGTGATATGATGGGTATGTGGCTGACGATTTTTTTTTACCCAAAATTGATGAATCAAAACAAGTTTTTAAAGGAGATTCTCAACTTTCCACCAATATAAATTATGCTTTACTTTGAAATTAATAAATAATTATTATTCATTTTCTATTTGAATTATAGGGTATGTACAGGATCATCATGGAAAAAATAGGCCCTTAAGTGGCAAAAAATTTAGAAAAATCAGAGTTAGGAAACTTGACGTAAAAAATTGAATAAGTTATCTATATTATTTCAAAAATATGTAAAAATAAAAAAAGTATTTGGTGAAAATTTGAAATTTTAATGCAGTAGTACTTAAATTTCAAGGAAAAAAATAAGTAGGTGTCTGTTTGACCACCCTAACCACAATAAAATGACAAAAAAAATTATAAGATTTTAGATATAAGTAGAGGAATCGTGTCTGGATGTGATGCATATTTTTTTGTAATTTTTTTCCAAGTAAATAATTAATTATGAATTTTTTATTACAACTTTTAAAAAATATAAAAACCCATGCATCTAACCATCTTAACTTGGTCAAAACTTCATGAAATTCATTTTTTTTAATCCTATATTATGCGAAACATAGAATGTGATGCATGTTTCAGATTCAAAAAATGTGTTACCATTTGAAAGCTATAGATGTTTTTTAATCAACCTATCAATCAGGACTTTAGTCGTAATTCAAATAGAAAATCAATAATAATAATTTATTAAATTCAAATTAAAGCATAATTTATATTGGTGGAAAGCTAATAATCTTCTTTAAAAACCCTTTTTGTTTCATTAATTTTGGGTTAAAAAAAGTCGTCAGCCACATACCCTACACATACCCATTATATCGCCAAGTTTTGGCCCATCATGATCCTACACATACCCACTAAAGCCCTAATTGATAGGTTGATTGAAAAACATCTATAGCTTTCAAACAGTATCACATTTTTTGAATCTGAAACATGCATCACATTCTATGCTTCACATACTATAGGATTAAAAAAAATAAAATTGAATTTCATGAAGTTTTGACCAAATTAAGGTGGTCAGACATATAAGTTTTTATACTTTTTCAAAGTTATAATAAAAAATTCATAATTAATTATTTACTTGGAAAAAAATTATAAAAAGATATGAATCACATCAAGACATGAGTCCTCTACTTATATCTAAAATCTTATAAAAAAATATTATCATTTTATTTTGGTTAGGGTGGTTAGATAGACACCTACTTCTTATTTTTTCCCTAAAACTTAAGTGCTACTACATTGAAATTTCAAATTTTCACCAAATAGATTTTTTTTATTAAATAAACCTAGTAGTTTAGAAACTACGTTCAATTTTTTTTTTTGAAAAAAGGGGTAAAAAGTTTATTGCAAATAAAAAACCAGCATTACATCCAAGCCAAGGGCACAAGCCTAAAAAGAACAAAAGCACCAATAGAACCAAAAACCAAATCAGTCTACACCCCCACTATCTTCAGCAAGAACCCTCTCCAAATCCAGCCTAAGCTCCTGAGGGATCTGCGCCCACTCGTCAACCTTCCAGTCTGCCAGATGCTCTGAGGCCCACTTGGCCAAACAATCAGCAGTCCTATTCCATTCACGCGGAATATGGACAAAAGACACTCTTTCCATAAGATTACCAATCTACAAAATCTGTTGTACCATCACAGCCAGCTGCCAGTTCACACCCGATGTCCTCCCTTGATTGAGAAGATTAATCAGAACCTAAGAATCAGATTCACAAATAACCCTACGCCACCCCCTCTCATAGGCCCTCTCTAAGGCAAGAAGAATTGCCCATCCTTCCATAAGGTTGATAGTCTGTGTCCCCTTATGTATGGAAAAGAGGAAAACCAAAAAACTAGAAGAGTCCCTGCCCACCCCCCAACTCCAGCTAGACCAGGATTACCCCTGGAAGAACCATCAGTATTAACTTTCAAGGTACCCACAGGGGGAGGTTGCCAATTCCCCAACCGCTGGACTCACTGCCCCATCCGCCTACCTTTCTGGCAACAAGACGCAATAGGGGTTAACCCCTGGATACCCAACCAGGCCACCAACTCTGCATCCTTCTTCTCAAGTGGCAGCTCCACAACCCCTTTGGCTTGAATTGTCTCCTGAATCATTCCAAGAACTCTAAACCACACCTGTTGAACCTACAACAACTCCCCTATGAAAATCCTCCTATTCCTTTCCAGCCAAACCTGCCACAACAAGACAATAGGCCCAACCTACCACTCATCCTGCAAAAAGGAGGCCATCGTGGGAGGTGTGCCCAAACTATTTCAAAAATCCACAAGGGAGGAAGCATGAACACAGGGACTATTCCAAACACTCCACCAAGAGTGCCAGAGCTGCAAGGTGAAAGGACACCAAATGAAAATATGTGAGGAGTCCTCTTCACCATTCCCACACAACACACACTTAGACGGGCCCTAAAACCCACATTTTTGGATATTATCCCAAGTCAGACACCTACTCCAAGCCAAGATCCAGGCAAAGTAGTTACACTTCAGCCAAGAAAACTTATTCCACACCCTCTTCCACCAAGGAACTTCTGGCCCCTCAGCCCTTTGAGAAAACAACCTCTGATATCCTGATGCAACCGTGTAGTGACCTTCCGGATTAGGTGACCATGCGAGACTATCCCTATCCCTGAGGGGAGTGCACTATCTTCCTGACAGAATATTATGCAAAGTCCTACAATCCTCTTCCATACCAATTACCAGCCATTCCTCAGGAGTTTTCCACCTAGCACTCACAAGCTGACCCTGAAAAGAAAGCACCTTAAAATCACTTGCCCTCGACTAGCCTGCATCACCGAAACACCTACTCAGGGCCATCAATTTAGGGAATTGAGTGAGGATGGGAGGATGACCATCCCAAGAGTCGTACCAAAACTGAACCTTTGTCCCACACCTACAGATCCAAAATAAACCATCCTTGATGAGCGCAACACCCTTCTTGAGGGTAGCCCAAATAGCCGACCCCTTTCCTACCAAGGGGTAGCGAGGGATATCTTCCCCAGGAACACCCTAAAAATACTTATAGGAAAGGATCCTAGCCCAAATCTTGTCCTTCTCCGTCCACCACCTCCAATAAAGTTTCACCACCAAAGTCGTCCCCGCCATCACGGATTGCCTCAACCCCAAACCACCAAAATTTTTTGGACAACAAACCATATCCCATCTAACCAAACTCCACTTGGAAGACATTAGACTGCCCGCCCATAAAAATTGTCTTGCCAAAGAGTCCAAATAAGAAACAAAGCCCTTTGGGGCCACCTGAAGAATACCTTGGTAAATGGGAAGGGCCTGGACCATGGACTTTAGCAACTGAACCCGCCCAGCAAAGGACAACCATCAGTTGGTCTAGTGAGTAACCCTCAACTGAAATTTATCCAAGATAGGCTACCAAGACTCCCTCGTTAGTCTACCCACCACAACAGGAAACCCAAGGTAAGACAGAGGAAGAGTCCCAATCTGAAATCGAAGAATCTGAGCAATTCGCCACTGGATAAGATTCAAAGTATTAAAGAAATAGATGGAAGACTTGTCATCATTAATTGATTGACCCGAAGCTTCAAGATACATATCCAACACCCTGCAAATATTTTTTGCCTCTCGAATAGTGGCTGCCCCCATCAAGGAAGTATCATCCACAAACTACAAATGGGATTGAGGGGGCAAATCACCTCCCCACCTCCACCATTGAATAAGGCCCAGCTCCACCTGTCGTCTCAGAAGGCGCCCCGAGCCTTCCACAAGTAGAATAAACAAGTAAGGGGAGAGAGGATCACCTTGCCTAATTCTGCGAGAGGTGCCAAAGAACTCAGAATGCTCCCCATTAGTTAGAACAGAGAAAGAAACTAACGTGACGCAATTCATGACCCAAAGAATCTAATCTACCCCAAATCTGAAAATAGCCAGGATCTTCTGAAGAAAAGACCATCTAACTCTGTCATATGCCTTTGCCATATCTAGTTTGATAAACATAGCCTTTTCTCGAGAATTTGCCATAGAATGGATGGTCTCAGTAGCTATAACAATCCCGTTCAGAATCTGTCTACCCTCCACAAAACCACTTTGCTCCTTAGAAATGAGCAACTGCAACCACTTTCTCAACCTATTAGCAATTAACTTTGAAATAATCTTATAAACCACATTGCAAAGGGAAATAGTCCGAAATCGGCTCAACCTATCCGCCTCTTCACACTTGGGAATAAGTGCTAGAAAGGTGGAATTTAGGGCTTTTAACATTTGCTTATTCCTCTGTGACTCTCTAACCACCTCTAATAAATCAAGTTTGATGATCTCCCAGAACTCTTGGAAGAATTCAATTGGGAACCCATCCGGGCCAGGGGATTTTCTTTTCTTCATTTGAAACACCATCCCCTCCAATTCCTCTAGAGTGATCTCACCCATAAGATCCTCCATCATCTCCCTAGACACCAGCTGAGGGATACAAGAGAGGACCTGATCTTCCTCCACTGAATTCCCCTATAGGTCCTCTCTGAACAGGGAAGAAAAATAATGAACAACTTCATCTAAAATACTCTAAAAATAAGTCAAAGTCTCTCCCCTATCCGTAACCAAAACAAGAATAGAATTACCATTCCTCTGCGCCTTAACAGAATTAAAGAAGAAAGCAATTTTTTTATCCCCCTCCTGAAGCCATTCAATTTGAGCTTTTTGTTTCCAAAAGATATCCTCCCTCAATTCCCATTCTTCCAAAGCTTTCAAATCCCTAGATTCCTCCTGCAACAAACTTGTAGACACCTCATTCTCCCTAATCACCCTCGTAATACCATCCAACTTAGCTTGTACATCAGACCTGGCCTTAAAAATATTACCAAAACATTACCTATTCCAATGCTTAAGCTTGTATTTAACAAACTGAAGAAGCTTAGAAAAGACATACATTGCTGTACTGAATGAAGGTCTACCCTCCCACCTCCACTGAGCAACATAATCATGGAATTCAGGTTCATGCAACCACATAAGCTAGAATTTGAAGGAGGGCTTGTGGGGCTGCCCAATTGAGAGGACCAAAATTTTTATAGGCTAGTGGTCTGAGCCTCTCCAGTCCAGAATCTTCGAGCTAGAGGACCACCTATCTCTAACCCAAAAACAAGAAACCATAAAGTGATCCAGACTCTCCGCAATGCAGCTTTCACCGGATCTCTAATTGTTCAAGGTAAACTGTCCATTGTCAGGCTTGATATCAATGAGATTCAAAGTAGAAATATTGTCCTGGAATAGGAAAGCAAAAGCCTCCAACCTCATAGTACCACCTCATTTCTCAACAATCTCAGTGATAGCATTGAAGTGACCCCCAATAATCCACGGAAGATAAGGATCCATACTTCATACATAACGAATATTCGACCACAAAAGTTGTTTTCCTTGCATATCCATAGGTGCATAAATGTTGGAAAAAAGAACCAGCTCCCTAGATTCGTAGCAAGAGGCCACCATAGAGATAGAGGATTTCAAGGACACCCACCACTGGGGGAAAATCTTTCTAGGGTTCCATAAGGAAGCCACCCCTCTAGAAGATCCCTGAACACCAATGCATTAGCATTCCCCGTTCATCCAAAGCTTGGGTATAATACCCATCATACATTCCACAAAAAGCTTGGTCTCCCATAAAAAGAGAATATCAGGAGACTGATATCTAATCAAACTCCTAACAACTTTTTGTCGAGGGCCACTGTTCAAGCCCCTAACATTCCATGATAGAACAATCATTTCAAAGGGCTCGAGAAATGAGAATCCAGAGTCTTGACTGACCCTGATTCCACCAAATTTTCCCCTATCAATTTAATCTTCTCCATATCCTTTTTCCTACCCAGTTTAGCGACTTTCTCCACACCCCCTTTCTTAAGATCTTTTTGCAATATACCCAAATGAGGAGACGACTTACTACTTTTTCCCACGTCTGAGCTTGTCCACCGCGTGGGATGAGACAAAGCCTCACTGTCCTTCACCACAACACTACCTGATTCTTTCTGAGCCTCCATCTTTAGGTCTGATTATAAATGCAAGGTCCCATCAACCTATGAAGCATGAGAGAACTTGGGACTAATCCCCTCCTGACCAAAGTCTCCCCCATCCAGCTCAGCCTCTTGTAAGCCCAAACTCACCACCTGATGGTTCTCCTGCTCCATCTCCACCAACTGCCCCTGCTGATCAATACCCAAAATTCCTTGATCCAAATCTACCAAACCTAGATTCACTTCCTGCTGGCTAGGATCCTCCAAAACCTCGAATCTATTAAAAATATCCTCATCTTGCCTCTCTTTCAAAGTCTTTTTATGCCCCTTATTTCTGTTCTGAGATCTGATAGGAATAAAGCCATCCTCCCCAGTACCACTACCCTAAATAGGGCCCTTGCCCTTGTCTGCCCTAGGCAGATAACTGGAGGGTTGTGAAGAATTATTCTCCAAAGGATTGGCCCTTGGGCATTGATGCAGTAAGTGGCCATACTCATGACACATACGACATCTAAATGGTAAAGTCTCATAGTCAAGTTGTTGAATCCATGTGTAGGATCCTACACACACTTCCAGAGATTCTGGCAATGGTTTACTTAAATCAATTTCCACACAGAACTGGGAAAATGTCATTACCTTTTTGAACTGCGTCTGCTGTGAAGAACCCACTGGCTTACCAAGCATTGAAGCTAGTAAATGCAAAACATTGTCATGCCAGCATTCGATCGGAAGCCTTGGAAATCTAACCCAAACCGGAACCCAACTTGGAATCTCCTCGGCCCGATCGAAGCACACATGCCATGGCTTGATAAACAAACCCACCTGATTGTAAAAATAAGAGCCTCCTTCAAAAACCTTGATCCTATCTACCATGCAATCGAAAGTAACCATAAAATAGTTATTTGCAAGGAGTCTAATCTCCATTTCTCCTTTCGACAACCAAGTCCTCCGGGCCTAGGCCTCCAAAAACTACAACGAGATTTTCAATCCCAAAAACTTGTAGTAAAGGGAATGTCGTGAGTAATACTCAATATCTTCCATGAGCATCTCCATCGGGATTACGACATTTGGCCTTTCTTTGCACCTCTTTAGGCATCCATTAATCTTTGGCAATCGAAGCCCTCCAGAAGGTCCCATCTCATTCTACTATGAGTTATGAGTAAATAAATTATTGTCATAAAGCCGAGACCCCTATGATAAGAGTTTCAAGCCAATAGTAGAGCGGAAATCCAATCATGGGTCCTGCCCCTGACGACTCCCGTTGCACCATAGAATAGAAGAAGAAAACCAAAATCAAACAAGAAAACCCTCAAGAGCTCAAGAGCATGAAGCCCCACACCAGGGTTAGCACCCCTCAAACCTCCACCTTTAAGGAAAAGCGCTCAGGCACACCTGAAACTCCTCCAAGACTCCCAAGAGTCAGCTTCAAAAAGAAGAACCCTACACCCTAACGACACAACTAGCAGCCCCAGAAGAACGAATACGCACAAAGCACCCCCACATGCCCATCATACACAGCCCCACGTGGGCCTTACAAGCGAAAAGACCCTCCCCTATCGGCAACACCTTGAAATACACCCGGCTGCCAATCACAAAGAGGAAAATGAGCCTATACCAGTCGGCGTAGGCCAAAAACACTCCATTGCACACCACAAACGGCTAGGAAAGAAGGAAATAAGATGCAGCAAAACCCTCACCCCGAATGCAGAAAGATCCCCCCCTTTATGCACAAGCAAGAAGATATAGAAGCAAGCTAGGGCACAGACACCCCAGCTCGACCAGCAGAGCCTAGAAATGCCATCTCATTTATCTTCAAAAAATACATTCAATTTGCTACAAAATCTATTCTTACATATTTTTGAAATAATATAGATAACTTATTCAAATTTTTACATCAAGTCACCTAACTCTAATTTTTTTGAAATTTTTACCACTTAAGGACCTATTTTTTCCATGATGATCTTGCACATACCCATAAGATAGATAGATGTATGCACTAGAGTGAAGTAATGAGTAAAATTTTTTCTTATATGAGATTCAAATATAGTATAAAGGAGTTATAAGGGGGTGGGTGCACATATATGTGGGGCCAAAATGTGGCCACTCCACTTTTTGGTCTTGAAATAGTGAAAACATGAGAACAATATAAGAAAACATGCTCACACTATGGGTTGGTAGTGACCAATCCTAGGTTTGGTCATTACCAAGCCAAAACACAAGAGCATTATAATGCACATGCGTTATGGTTTAAATTTCAAAAAGTGCATTTTTTTTAATGCATTACAAAAATGTGAGCATGTGTTTTGTGAATGACAAAATGTGAGCACATTATAATGCACTCATATTTTGGTCTACATTGAAATTTTTTTCTTCTCTTTTTTTTCTCTTTCA
>VDFB02193867.1:414535864-414553752 GCA_007258455.2 Sequoia sempervirens
TATAAGAAAGTAAATGTCCATATTTAAATGTCAATTTATACTTTTTCATGTATATACTTTCCCTAAAAGACAAAGACAAGAAATAGAAAAGAAAGAGAAATAAAAAAGAAAGAGAACAAAATTTCAATGCAAGACAAAACACGAGTGCATTATAAAATGCTCATGTTTTGTGAAAACATTCACATAATGTGAGTCAGTTATAATGTTCTCTCACATTACAACATGCTCACACATAATGCAATAATGTTATAATGTTCTCACATTTTATGATTACCAAACCACAATGTGAGAATGTTATAATGCACTCACATTTTATGATTACCAAATCATAATGTGAGCATGTTATAACATACTCATGTTTTTTCTTGGTGATGATTGAGTCTAGGCTCAATCATTACCAACCCATAATGTGAGTGAATTTTGTTATAATGTGCTCATATTTTCTCTATTTCGGGTTCAAAAAGTGGAGTCACCAATTTTTGTGCCCCATCTTTGTGCACCCACCTTGCAAGCATTAAAAAAATGAAAGAAAATAATATTTTTCCCCTTATACATTATGTCCTAGAAAATAGGACCAAGACCCATATGCCCTTGGGCGTATGGGTCCCCTTATTCTTTTAGGACCAATTTTTAGTATGTTGGTTTCATCATGTTAACATTCAAAATTCAAATTACAAAGTCGGCTTCTAGGATTGGTGGATTTCTATATCTAACTACTACTAGATCAGATATCATGGGAGGATTAGTTAAATTCAGAGATGATTCAAGAGCTAAGATTTGTGGAATAGGTTCAACCAGTTTTGATGGTAAGCATAATACTGAAGATGTTTACTATGTTAAAGGTTTAAGGAATAATATTTTGAGTGTCGGAAAAATGTGTAGCAAAGGATATAATTATGTGTTTAAAGGTGAAAGATGTGAGATTAGAAAAGGGTCTAGAATTGTGATTGCTACTAGTAAGAGGATAGATGGAAATATCTATCAACTTAAGGGTGTTGATGGTCATTCTTTTATGTCTCAGGTTAATGAAAATTGGTTATGGCACCAGAGGATGTGTCATATGAATTTTGACAGCTTGGTTAGAATTAGTTTAGTTCATGTAGTGAGAGACCTACCAAGAATCACAAATCCTATCAATTTTGTTTCCAAGAATTTTAAATTGGGAAAAAAGATAAGGAGTAGTTTCAAGGGAAAGGAACAATCCACTATCAAACTACTATAATTAATACATATAGATATTTGTGGTCCTAAAAGGGTGATAAGTCTTCAAGGTGACAAGTATTTTGTGCTTTTGATTGATGATTACTCTAGAATGACATGGGTTTCTTTTCTTAGAGAAAAATCTGATGCCCTAGATAGATTCAAAGCTTTTAAAGCAATGGTTGAGAATGAAATGAATCTAAAAATCAAATGTTTAAGGTCTGACAGAGGTGGAAAATTCACCTAAAATGAGTTTAACATGTTTTGTGAAGTTCATGGAATAAAGAGGCACTTGTTTTCCCTTAGAACTTCTCAATAGAATGGAGTAGTTGAAAGGAAAAATCAAACTATTCAAGAAGCTGTTAGGACTATTCATGCAAGAAGCTAACCCACAAGAGATCTACTAGAGAGAAGTAATTCATACTATTGTTTACATACTTAACATAGTTCAAGCTAAAGCTAACAACAAAAATACTCCCTATGAGTTGTGGTATGGAAGGATTCCTACTATCAAGTACTTTAGAGTATTTGGAAGCAAGTGTTATATCAAAAGAGATGAAGAAAAATTAGGAAAGTTTGATGCAAGGTGTGATGAAGGTATCCTTCTTGGATATTCTACTAAAATCAAAGCTTATAGATGTTACAAAAAAGTACTAAGAAAGATTGTTGAAAGTCTAAATGTTAAGGTTGATGAAGATTTGCAGAATCTAGTTGCTATAAATGGATATGTGTCAGATGAACCTACATGTGGATACAAAGAAGAAGAAGCTAAGGAAAAAGAAGTTTAGATTGAAGAGGAAGAAGATATGGAAAAGACCCCTAAGATCCCTAAGTATGTGCAAAAGAATCATTCTGAAGAATAGATCATTAGAGACGAGAAAAGGAGTATTGACAAGAAGTAGAGCTACCAAAGTTGTGGTAAGTTTATGCTTAATTTCTAAAGTTGAACCTAAAACAGTCAGTGATGCATGCAAAGATGAACATAAGATGAAGGAAATGCAAGAAGAACTTTTGCAGATTGACAAAAACTAGACTTTGGAATTAGTTCATGTTGATGCCAAAAATTGGCAAGGTAACATCCTTATGGGAAACTCAGTTAATGGGGGGACCAATTGCGCTAAACTGAGTGACCTTTGGATTTTTAAAGAAGTCAGCTTCTTCTGTATTTGGGGTTTTGGAATGGGAAACAAAAGCAGATATAAAAAATAAAGATCTAACTAAGGCAATGTGCCAAGATTTAGATGTAGGCACAATAAATCTATCTTTTGGATGTGATTTAAGGGCCTGTTCAGCAATCTACTAAGTCCCAGAATAACAAAAATCAAAGATGAAAACCTGAATAATTTATCCAATAACATAAAAAATTCCCATACACATTTACTGAAAAGGAGAGTCAAGGACATGATCTAAATCAACTTATATTGAAATCATAGAAGTTTTGTAAGTAAATTAATCAATATGATAATGGCATAGTATAATGTTTTATCAAATAGCTTAAGAAAACAGAAAGGACGATCAATGGCATAGTCGATGAGTCTTATAGAATAATCTAAAAATAATACAAAAACGCCTAGTGTCTTTCAAAAAAAAATTGTATCTTCCAAACTCCTTTTTGGAAGGAAGAAGCAGTATATATAGAAAATAATCCCACTACTTGGCAAGCCAATAATAGAAAATATTCTTCATCACAAGAAATGATTCCCACAACAATGATCTCCCATGGGCGTTGCAACAAATTTTTTTTTGAGAATGGAATGTGGTCATTCTCAAGCCAAATCCATCCCCTACAAATGATGGCAGTGGTCCCAGTAGAACCTTTTGCAGACATGTGTCACTTACCCATTGAAGCAGTTAGGACATGTGCCAACATGGTAGGGCTTGTTGTTCATTCCTCCCTCCTTGCGATGAAAATTCATGCTGGGAAGACACATGGAGAAGTCTTCATTGTAAGCACTAACTGTGGGGTCCACTCAAAAGTGAACACAGATAGCTACTACATAGCATACAAACGAAGCTCAGTTGAAAGGTGAAGGGAAGTAGTCTTTAAGTGCCCACATTGTTGAAATGTGGAAGCATGGTGGGGGTTGGAAGAAGAGAAAAGGAAGAAATCCCTATGGAGAGCACTTAGTGGACACGTGTCAGAAAAAAATGAAGCTCATAAAAAAGGGGCTAAATAAAAACAACCTGAAGGGAGCTCAAGGAAATTTATATCCACAACTTTTGGCGACTACCAAGGGCGTTTCACCTACGGAATAAAGAACCCAAAAATTCTGGTTCAAAGACCAGACCATTATCCATTGGGCGATGTAATCAGAGATTGGAGAGAGTGGTATACAAGGATAACTAGTCATCCTCAGATGGCATCGATATGTCGTGTAGATTCTCTTGTGCTCTGTGCAGATCAATCACTTCTTTTTATGGTAGCATCATGGATATGCCAGCTCTAGACTCGAGTTGAAAAAGAAGTTGCACTATTTAATGAGTGATGCCCCGAATATCTTCTATAGTAAGGGGTTGGCTGAAGCCCTGGAAAGTAGAGATTTCTTGTTGCCTCTCGGTAATCCTTGCTGCAATCTTCTCTACTATGGCCATGGAGTCATTCGAAAGAAATGGGGAAGGTAAGCCCATTTGAGTTAGCTAGGAGAATTTTTCCTGGATGTTGTTCATAGTTTGGCCCAGTGTGGTAGTGCACTCACTAGAATGGAGATGGCTACATGGTAGTGGATGAACTACTTTGTTGTCTTGGCAGCTGATTTGCGGTCCTCAATCCCCTTGTGCACTAAGTCTTCATTTGACACTGTGTATAACTTATCCAACAATTTTTTTGCTTCAAGAACCTTCTCTGCAATGAATTATGGGAATCACTCAATCATTCCATGAACTTCCCTACCTAAACTTGTTGCATGCACCATGAACTAGAGCGTCAGCTGAAGAGTCAGGCATAAGGCCTTGACCTCTTCCCAGTATGAGATATACAATTATTGAGCCACTGGAAGGAGGTTTGACTGGGTAACAGGGGGTTGGGTAAGATTCTTCAAAAGACTAATTTTAGCATCCCTCGACCCAACGTCCTACATTAGTTCTGCAATCCTCTTGTCCATGATGGATAGTTGCTCTTGTAGGCTTCTCAAATTAGCAAGCCATTTTTCTTTGGTCTGGCTTCTAGTTGCAAATTCTATATCCAGTTTGAGCCTTACCTCTTGGATTTCCTTCTCAAATTAAGCCGTTTGGCCCTTAGGGTCTATGTCTTTCTGTCGCAGTTTTTGCTCTAACTAAGCACTTTGATGCTGAAACTCATCATTCCTTCATTGCATCTTCTCTTTTTCTTGAGCCAACTAGTCCTACAATTCTTTATTTTTCTGTTGCAGCTCAGTGACTAGGTTGGAATCATCAAATTGGAACTTTGCAAGTTCGTCCAAGAGTTCGGCCTGCTTTTTCTGCGCTTGTTGTGACAAGCGCACAAATTTTGCATCCCTTGCCTTGTCCTTTGCACATAGGACCTCAATCCTCTCCTTTACATTTTTCAGCTCCTCTTCCTTTTTCTTTAGTTGGTGACTGAACTTTAGGAAGTCGGTGGTCACCACCTGCTATGTCTCCTCCATGAGCTAAACTTTGTCTTGTGGCCAGACTATGCCTAGATCAAGTCCCATAGCATACATGTTGTAATCATTGAGTTGCATCTCTCCCTGTGGTTTGATAACAGTTGGATGCATGGTTGCAAAATGCAATGACTATTGAGCTTCATTGAAAATGGTTTGTACTTTTGGCTTGGTTGGCTTCTTAGCATCCTTGACCTTTTGCTTCTAGATCTTGATAGCCTGTGCTTGTGTTTTTTTTATCGGCCGCCTCCAAAATGAAATCTATTGGTGACCTAACTAGCCTACCTACAAAAGGTCCATTGAGAGGAAGAGAAAAAAGGAACGAGAGGGTAGTGGTTCTGGATGTCTTCAGAGAATGGGGGAATCTACCAAAGCTCGGTCTATGAACCAACAAGAGGACTAATGGC
The DNA here is from genome assembly GCA_007258455.2 of Sequoia sempervirens. Classification (NCBI taxonomy): domain Eukaryota; kingdom Viridiplantae; phylum Streptophyta; class Pinopsida; order Cupressales; family Cupressaceae; genus Sequoia; species Sequoia sempervirens. The sequence continues at coordinate 414,541,071 of VDFB02193867.1, forward strand.
AAGTAGTGGTGGTAGTGGAGACATGGTAGATTCCATTTGTTGGGTTGACTGGGTCGGATCCGACACTGTAGTAGTAAGAGGGGTATCAAATGCAGCTGTGTAGGCATAAGGTGAAGTGATAGCGGATGTGGATTGGGCTCCGGTGAAAGGTGGAAAGGTTTGTAGAGGAGTACAGGAAAATGGTCCCACCGGGGAGAATTGGGAGAAACCTCCCACGGTTATTGCAATAGTAGTAGAGAAGGAAGGGTCAACACTTGAAGTGACAAGCAACGAAGAGACAGTGGACAAAACTACAGATTATGAAGCAAGAAAACAGGGAGCAAGAGATACTTGGGGTGCAAATGATTATGATCCATGGCTCATTGTGGGCTCCTAGCTTGCTTCGGGTTGTTTCAAAACCTCTCTAGAAGCTACTTTTGTGTGTTTCCTTTTGATGGGTGGGGAATCGTCCACCTTTATAGCCTTTGATTATTGTTGTTGGGTTGTTTTAGATGTTTTCACAGTCTAGGTGTGAGTCCTTGAGGCCCTCACACATGATATATTCATCCACACATTTAAAGAAGCCTTGCTAGGCTGCTTAGTTGCTTGCAAATTTTTCTGCATCGGGGCCATCTGCACTTATTCTTCCTTTCCCTTCCCCTTCCCTGTATATGTTCTAGCCTCATCTGGGTCAATGTCCTTGTCACCGCTTGCGTTGATATCTTCATGCTCGTTGTTCAACAACTTATCAAATTTATTATCCAACTCTAGGTCCTGATAAGGGGTATTAGGGTGTTTAATCTCTTGGCACTAAACCCAAAAATCTCTAATCTTTTTCTCGCTCCAATTAAAAGTTCTGGACAACTCATTGCAAAGGGTAGCCCTTATTTGGTTCTTTTCATCATACTTCACCAAAGGGAATTAGAACTTAAGTAATGGTAGCCTACTATCATCTATGGGAATGTGAACTAGGTCAACCGATAGATCATCCTGATCCTTTAGTGGGTTTCGCCACTTTTCCCGGTAAGGCTAGGGGATGTGCATTACCTTGACATGTTCATTTGGTAAGTCACTGTCAAGGTTGTAATGCCATTTGTCACAAATCCATACTAGCCCTAGCTGACCCAACTTGACCTCTAAGTGCTTATGTTTTAGCTTCTTGGCCATAACCATTGTTTTGAAGCTTAGTGGGCAGAGGAAAAATCCTTTCTTCTTGGCCTTGCCTCTGCAATAGGTATAGTCAATAATTGATACTTGTCGAAACATGTCAAGGGCTAACACCCAATTTGTGACACATGCCACAATCCAGAATAGTTCCTTGGTAAAGCCGCACATCCAAATGAATGTGAAATCTTCTCTGAGAAACCAATCACTTTTCAGAGTGAAATCCTGCATATACTCTGTCTGGTCTATGGTGAGTCGGTAAAGACCAGCATCCTCACTGAAGTCTTGTAGAATCAGAGTCAAGAAATAATCTGAAAATGCATAATAATAATAAGTTGAGGAGAGGAGAGAAGTCCATATAGAAACTGACCTTCTTATTCCCTTTTCATTAAACATAGCCAACCTCACACGTTTTTTGAAGAAGTCTGGGTTCTGATGCAAAAAAATATGGGCAAGGAAAGATGAAAATCTAAACCTCTACTATGTTTTGTATTCCCTTATTTGGCTCATCATCTCACAAATGATGGCTTCTGTGAAGTCATACCAAAATAAGGAATGTTGCCTATGCAACTGAAACCCCAGACCTAGTTGAAACTCCTAAACATATCTATCGATGTCCAAGACACAAAAAAAGGACATCATTGAGAAGAAATCTTACATGTCTATAGGGAAAGCATTGTGTGCTGTCAGAATCTATGGTGTATTTTTATGATCTTCCTTGGGTCTCTTGGTTTCTTTGTTATAAAAATCAAGAGCAAGATCTTTGGTTCTCCATATTTTCTCCCCCTTTCTTGGATTGAATGACTTCATCTTGTCTAATTTAGAGTTTTTTACATGAATTCATAGCATGTTCTAGATAGCTTCTACACAAATATTAATTCTCAGCTCTTGGCCCTCGATGGTGTTGGTATCCAGGTTGAAATGCTTAATGGCTTTGTTGACTAGTTTTGGGTAGTAGTGCACAAAAGGGACCATATACTATGGAAGCCCACTGAACCATTTATTTTGTGCCAAAGAATGCAGGTTACTATTATTCTTCATCCTCTCGCAGGCCACCTCCCTAAGAGTCTTAGGGTTCTTTGCGAGGACAAGATCATGAATGTTATCCCATTCCTCCTTTATTTGGCTCTAGTCTCTATGGTTTTTTGCTTTTCTGAGTCTGACATGTGAACCCACTCCAGCTTCTTTGGTATCCCAAGTGAAGTGTAAGAGATGTTATAAAAAATATAGGTGACTAGTGTTGCATGCATGACATCAAACAAACTTTGTGTTGTCTCTCCTTGTGTTTCTATCAGTGGATTTGGGCCATTTTCCTTGTGTTGTGGATTTCTGCTATACTCAAACTTGTAGCAATTCACTTTGGTTCTTTAGCAATTATGCACTCAAAATTCCTTTCTCTACATAGTGTACTCAAGAAGCTTTTTACAATGTTAGCCTTTCACATGCAATACTTAGCTATTTCTTTCTTGTAGTGGCGAACAATGGTTGCCTTTTAGCATTAAATTTGGCATGTACTACAAAATGAATTCCTTTCCATTTTGAAAGTAAATGAATTTGTAATGACATTTGGTAATGATGTCCTACGACACAATTTTCCTGGGAAATTGAGCCAACAATTTGAAGGCGTATAAAATTTTCACATGCTTTGGAAATTAATATCTCAAAGAGAATAATTAAGCCAAATATGTAATGAGTACTTGAAAAGATTTGTGTTTAGCCTTGGAGGTTGAAACATGCTTGCAGTGTGACACATCATCATATGACTGTGCAAACTACCACCAAGGACTGCCACCGGCTTATGCTAATTAATTAGCTCCACTTAACTTTGCACACAGAGAGTTGTACATAGCAGATGCAACTGGGTGGGAAATTTGAGTAGGCTCTTGGTGGGATTTTCAATTTAATAAATTGACATGGCATGCAAGTACCTCATATATCCTAGCTATTTCTATAAATGGGCCCTAAGATAGTAGAAAAATCACACTTAGGAATTTGGAAGAATTGGTATTGGGCAGTTAGGTAGAATTTGTATTAGGAAATTGAGTAGAGCTTGAATTAGGAAGTGAGTATTGGCAGGATCATCATGGAAAAAATAGGCCCTTAAGTGGCAAAGAATTCAAAAAAATCAGTGTTAGGCAACTTGATGTAAAAATTTGAATAAGTTATCTATATTATTTCAAAAATATGTAAGAATAGAATCTGCAGAAAATTGAATTTAGTTTCTAAACTACTAAGTTTATTTAAAAATAAATAAAGTCTATTTGGTGAAAATTTGAAATTTCAATGCAGTAGTACTTAAATTTCAGGGAAAAAATAAGAAGTAGGTGTATGTCTGACCACCCTAACCATAATAAAATGATAATATTTTTTTATAAGATTTTATATATAAGTAGAGGACTCATTTATAGATGTGATGCATATTTTTGTAATTTTTTTCCAAGTGAATAATTAATTATGAATTTTTAATACAAATTTTAAAAAATATAAAAACTCATATGTCCACCACCTTAACTTGGTCAAACTTCATGAAATTTAATTTTTCTTTTTTAATCCTATATTATGTGAAGCATAGAATGTGACTTATGTTTTCAGATTCAAAAAATTTGATACCATTTGAAAGTTATAAATGTTTTTCAATCAGCCTATCGATTAGAACTTTAGTCATAATTCTAATAGAAAATAAATAATAATTATTTATTAAATTCAAATTAAAGCATAATTTATATTGGTGGAAAGATGAGAATCTCCTCTACAAACCCTTTTTGTTTCATCAATTTTGGGTTAAAAAAAAGTTGCCAGCCACATACCCTACAAATACTCATAATATTGCCACTTTTTGGCCCATCATGATCCTGCACATACCCAAGTTGTGTAGAGCTTAGCATCATGAATAATCCCATTAGGCTAGTTTGAAACAAGTCTCAAACAACATTCCTAGGTGAAATCTCAAATAGGTGCTTGAAGAGAATGACCAAGAACAAGCATTTGTTGGCCATAGTAGCGATGAAGTGGGTTTTGGGGAGGGACTGTATTGAGTACATGGATAAATATAGGGTCAATACTAAAGTATGATCACTTTTTTGCCTCATTACTTGATATTAAATTTCTAAAGAAAATGATTCTTCACCTGGTATTGGAAATATTCTCGAAGTGGTACCTTGGAGGCCTTGGCAAGATTGTGGTTAATGCGATATATGTCCTGGGCATTCTGATGACAAGCAACCTCCATAAGCATATTGAAAAATATTTTGTGGTGCCATGGGTTTCATTTCTAAGTGGGTTCCACATTCAAACACATGAAGAGCATCGCCAAAGGGTCACTTGTGCTTTTCATTTCTTGTTGCGCTGCTATAATGTAGTGCTTTCCTAGGATGTAGAGTGGTACACTGACTTCAGGGACTTGGTATATCCCCCACCACTGGCCATCGTTGTTGCTAATGCTCCTGTTGTCATTCCTAATTCTCTTGTTGCCAATGATGTTATTCCAGATGATGCTAATGATGCCCTCATTCCTGCTGCTTGAGACTCAAAACTTTCCTATGCTTTAAGAATTAATCCATTTTTTTTATATACACCTGAAAAAGGCCTTTACCATATACATATGAAGAATAATGCATAATATATAAAAATACTTTAAAAATTATGACCTTAGAGCCATTTTGAAAATGTATTTATCAAAGTACATGTATAATGAATATACAACTTATACTAAACTCCTGTCTCTGTTGATTCTGCTTCATGGGCTTCCTTTTCTTCCTTTCTTTGAGTACTTTTTCAATTTTTTACATATGGGTTCCATTCTCTACTTCATGCTTTAAGTTACTTCCCTATGCTTCTTGCAATAATGGGCTCCATTTATTTTCCTACTTCTTTGCACTGTGGAATTAATTGAAAGACCGACCAACAAAAAAATGAAGGAAAGAATAATTACACTACTTACATATTTACACTGGTAGAATAATTGTGAAGCTTAATTAAATAATTTTAGGTCAATTCTATTAACTAAAATACCAAATTCTTCCTACTCCATTTTTTCTAATTCAAATGCATTGTGTTGCTTGCATTGAATTAGTTTGAAAGGGCCTTCCCATAGACTGTCAAACATTCTGTGTTGGCCAAGCTTCACGACCCTTTCATTAAATTTTAACACTAGGTCTCCACATTTTAGACCTTGGTCTAAGGCTTTCTTGTCGAACCATCTTTTAATCACCTATTGGCGATTGGACATGGCTATTAGGTCCTTTTCCCTTTTTTCCTGTACTTCTAGTAACTCAGCCAACCCAACCTCCATGGCTCCATTTTCCTCAACTTCAAGAGATTTGAGAAACTGTAGTGTCAAAATATCCATAGAGATGGGAAATAGTGCTTCTTTCCCATACACTAACTCATAGAACAAAGTATTGAAGACTTGCTTGGGAGTTATGTAGTCTACCTAGAGTTCCACCTGAAGGTTTTTATGCCATTCTTTTTGGTGTTCTGACCCAATTCTTTTAATGAGTCAGACTAAATTTTTATTAGTTGACTCTGCTAGACCATTCCCCTACAAGTACTAATTTGAAGAATATTTTAAGAATATGCCATGCACAAGTGCGAATTGACATAACTTAGAACTTAGGAAGGCCTTGGAATTGTCATAGATGATGGTCTTTGGTGGGCCGAATTTCATTACTAACTCCTTAAGAAAGTCCACAATCTCTTCCTCCATCACATTCTTCAGGGGCATGGCCTTGGTCCACCTGGTGAAGTAGTCCATGGCTGTGAGGATCCATTTGTGTCTAATGCTGGAGCTGGGATTGTTCATTCTGATAAAATTAAGACCCCATTGAGCAAATTGTTCCTCAACCACTATCAGATTGAGAGGCATTGCAAAAATTTTCCTTCTTCCTGTGAAGTATTGGCACTCTTTGCAAGCTTTCACCAAGGAGTGCATGTCATTGAATAGCGTAGGCCAGAAATATCTAGCACACATGATTTTGATGGTGGTGGTTTTTGTGGAGAAGTGTCTGCCCGCGGGACTATTGTGAAAAGTATCAATAATTTTCTTTGCTTGCTCCATGGTGACACACCACAATAGAACACCGTTAAAGTTCCTTTTGAAAAGGATCCCTTGGATGAGCGCATATTCATTGTTCTGTAGTATGTAAAATCTTCTCTTTGGAGAAGGAATGCCCGACAGATATTTTTTGGTGTGCATGAATCTTACTCTCTCTACTAGCCAGTAGCCTTTGGACTCAGGCTTATTTGTTAGAACAAGCTCTAGTTGCTCTTCTTCAGCCACCATTTCCTCATCATATGCCAAATATTCGCACAACCTTCTTCCTTGGAAAGTCTTGGTAGGCTTGACCTCAATGTTGTACTCAAGGATCTTAGTGATCCAATTGGCCCTCTTTTTGGTGATTTCTCCTTCCATGATATATTCACACACACTGGAATGTGTGACATAAACAATCACCTTGTTGGAAGACATAAGATGTCAAAACTTCTTGAATCCATTTACAATGGTGAACACTTTTCTTTCGATGAATTTGTAGTTCGTCTCATATTCCTTTAAGGTCCAGGAGTGAAATACTATCGGATGTGCACCCTTTCCTTCATCATCTTTTTGGGTTAAGACAATAGCAATGTTGGATTTGCTACTGAATACATACATTATGAATTCCTTCGACAGGTTTGGGTTTACTAGTACAGGAGCTAAGGAAATAGCTTCCTTAACCTTCTCAAAGGCTTCTCTAGCTTCTCTTGTTCATTTGAATAATAGATCCTTTTTTAGCATTAGGGTGATTGGTCTAATTATTATTACAAAATCTGAAATGAATTTTCTTACAAAATTTACCTTCCCCAGAAAAGATTGGACTCCTTTCTTGTTGACTAGTAGGGGAAGTTCCCTAATTGGTTTCACCTGTTCAGGATCAATTGCAATTCCTTCTTTGGACACTACATGTCCCAATAGTTTTCCTTGCAGTACTCCGAAGACACACTTATTTGGATTTAGGGATACCCTGAACTCTTGGAATTTTTTTTGAAAACCATTTCTAGGTGATCAAAATGATCATCCTTAGACCTAGAGAATATAGTTAGATCATCAAAATAGATTAGGATAATTTTTTTGATCAATTCTCTGAAAGCAATATCCATTGCTTGATAGAAAGTGGCTCCCACATTTGAGAGGCCAAAAGACATTTTATCATATACAAAATTTCTCCATTTGGTAGTGAACACTTTTTTGTGTTGGTCCTCCTCTTTGACCTAGATCTAGTTGTAACCAGAGAAGCTGTCTAGCAGAGAAAACATCTATGATCCTGCCACTATTTGCAAGATAGACTCCATAGAAGGCAAAGGGTAGTGGTCCTTCAGGGATGCTCTATTTAGGTCTGAAAATTCAACACATAAGTGGATGTATCCATTCTTCATTCGAACTAGGACCAAGTTGGATACCCATGTGTTATGATTGATCGAGAAGACAATCCGAGACTAAATTAGTTTTATCAGCTCTTGCACCATTAGTGCCTCAATCTTGGGATTCACTGGCCTTTGCTTTTGGCAGACTGGTTTTGCACATTTCGTCAGCTCTATTGTATGTTGGATTATTTTAGGATCATACCCCTTGAGGTCACCATATGACTAGGACACTACTCCTTGATACTTCTCACAAAATTTGATGAGCCTCTCCTTATCGTGATGTGGAACATCCTTCTCAACTTTGAGCTTTCTTCCATCTCTAACCTGAAGGTTTGCATAATCACTTTTTTTCGCTACAAAATTTCTCTTATCATTTCTTGTGTCATCACAATCGAACACATTTTTGAGAGTGACTAGTCCCTTGGGAAGCTTGTTGGACTTTAGTTGAATGATTTGTCCCTTGTAGGCCTTGGAAATCTTTGATTGGAGTTGGTCGACAAACTCTCCAAATTGTTGGATGAATGAAGCAATGTGCTCATCACTTTCGAATACTTGTCGGCTTTGATCATTGTTAGGAATTGTAGGCCCAACTATCACTTATACAAAGTGTTTGTTATGTATTAGGTCAGAAGTAGGATCAAATTGAGATTTTTTTGCTGCCATGTGATTTGCATTTACATTTTTCTCTCTGGGTACTGTCTAGATATTGAAAGCTTTAAATCCCTCAATGAGACTTGTCCTAGAATCTATTTCTATAGGATCTCATGCAGAAATTCTTGGCTACAGAAATACCTCAAACTTGGTTGACCACTAGTTCAGAGTCTCCAAACACCATGACTTGCTTAATTCCCATCCCATTTGCAAGGCTTAGACCTTGCACTAGGCCTCCATATTCGGCTTCGTTGTTCAAATAAGCGAACTGGAAGTGGAAAGATCAAAGTGTCTTCTCATTAGATGGGGATGTTCAACATATCCTAGCTCATGTGCTGACCTTGCATCTCGTTCCATCAAAGCACAACATCCATAGCTTTAAGGCTTGACCACTCTCAGGTTCCTTTATGACCTTTGGAAGCACTTGATCTTCATCATAGATGAAATAGGTCCCTAATCCAATGGCATGATAATTTTCAAAAGGATTAGTGTCTATATATTTTCTTAAGAGGACCTCTTCTGAATTGGTCTGGTCTCTGGTCACCTTTTCATATTCTAGTAGCTTAGTACAATACATTTCTTCCTTGGTTGATAGAGGTATGAGCAACCTCAAAATTGATCATAGCTTCATCAGCCACATATTTCGAATGCATATCTTTGGTTACTATCTTCATTTTAGCTCCATGCTTGGTCCTTAGGATCATGTGTGACCAGCCTAAGGAAAGGTACCCACCTATTTTGGAAGTGAATTCCCAGAATAAGTAGAGGCCAAACATGGGGGGAACATCTATGATCATGGTATCTTGTGAAACTATGATGCTAGGGTAGGAGAATAAAGCCAAGGGAAGGTCTTTGATGACACCTACAATTTCGATCTTGTTCCCATCCAGCTACATAACACCTCTATTTAGAGGTTCATAGCTAAGTCCTAAAGCTTCATCTATCTGTTTGGGCATGATGGTAATGCTAGTGTCGGAGTCAATCATGGTATTGTGCAATAATTTCTTCCCTACAATAAGGGTTAGGAAAAAGGCTTTGGTTTCAGCTTATCTTTAACCTCGGTAGAGGCTACCTCTATGCTATTTGTGAGAACTTTGGCCGAAGGTGATGAAACAATGACCTCCCCTTTCAATGATTGTTTTGTCAACTCAATGATTGCATCTTCTCGAAGGGCCTTTTGTAGCAATGTCTTATGCTTTGAAATAGCTAATATATCCCAAAGGGACAGATTAGTAGAAGATTTTTTTAATTGTTCCACCACATTGAATGATGGTGGATTGGAAGGCTTCTATTCCTTATCCCTGGTTATAAAAATTTCCTTCCGCGATTGAAATTGTGGTGCAATTTTGAAGGTACTAGGAGTCTAGTCAGAGGCACTTTTGGGCTACAAATTGACTAGTTGCAGGATGACTAATTCACCTGTGAATCTCCTCTTAGAGTGAGTGTTGTAATCGAACTACACTTGCAGGGCTTTCGAAGTGGATGCATCGTTAGAAAACACTGCCTCCTCTTCTTCCATCTATGAGAAGAGTGGATGATTAGGAGCTATATCTATTTCTTGCTCTAAGGACATCCCTTGCATTTGTGCAGTGAGTATCACATTCTCCATTTGCAGAGAGGCATATACATAACCTCCAGGGATTGACACCACACCTTGGCTACATCATTCCACCACATTTTGTTGTAGGTTGCCATGTGGGAAATTTCATGGAATATTTGTGTCACCACAGGGGAAGCACCAGGGTTGATGTCATCAACTAAATTATTTTTCCCTATTGCCATCTCTCTACTTGAGCTTAGATGAGCACCTTGTAGCGGAGTAGGTACTGGCACTATTTGATTAGTCGTTTGTGCCTACAAATTTGTGTGTGAGCCTCCTTGGAACTTGTTTTTTCTGGAAAGAAGATCATTTTCCTTGATAATTTTGGTAGGTTGGCTTCAAAGGCACATACTGGTTCTGCTTAATGGTGGTTATTTCGTTGGCGATGGTCCACAACATCTCCTTGGCATCACTCATCTCATCCTTTGAAGAACTGGATGTAGAAGTAAAATTTTGTGGCATGTTCACATATGTGTACATGGAGTGGGGAGGAGGGAAAGTACTGATAGATGGCATAGATCCTGGGAAGGAATTGATATCTCAGGGAATATAGGCATAGCGGGTCGAGGTGGTAACTTTCTGGAGTTTATCAAATTGTTCTTTGCTTTGATTGCAACGTTGTATGCATTTGGTAGAGTGGTTCTGCCAAGGGATTGGATCATCATTGATATGTTGAAGTTGATGGATTTTAAATAGAACATGAATGCCAACTCAACCGGCAGGCAGATAGTAGCCTAGATCCTCTACCAAGTTTTATGGAACTAGGCATTGAAGTTAGTCATGAGTTCATGTGGGGCCCATTTTATGGTCACTAGTTGATGATATAGCGAGGACCTCTCTCCATCGTTCAAGAATCTTTCATAAAAAGGATCTCTGAGCTTATCCCAGGTACCGATAGTGTTAGCTTGGAAGTGTGGTACCAATCCAGTGCCCTGCCTCTAAAAGAGGCTGTGAGCAATCTTAGTGCTATATTTTGGTCAGTAACTCCATGCACCAAACACACATCCTCCTCATATTGAAGTTGTTCAAATGGTGTTTTTGAGCCATCCCTGATGAATTTTGGTATAGCTTTTAAAGTAGAGGCAGGGATAGGGGCCCAAACGACGAGTGTGATTGGTGCTACTAGGGGACTTCTGGTATCCCATGCCATGTCATTTCTGTTAGCAATCAACAACATGGCTGGTGGAGGGATCAAAACATTCACTGGATGGGTTCTAGTCTATACTGTTATGAGTGGTGGCATTAGCAAGTAGGGTTATTAGCTATTTGGGATCTAGTAACAAGCTGATGGCTCATACACCCACTTTAGGTTTAGGAACATTTAAGCAATCCCACTAGGTATGCCAGAAAAAGAAACTATTGATGCAAAAAATTGGCAAGGTAACAGCCTTATGGGAAACTCAGTTTCAACCTCTAGATTTATAAGGAAGTTGACTTCTTTTGTATTTGGGGTTTTGGAATGGGAAATGGAATCAAATATAAAAAATAAAGATGTAACTAAGGCGATGTGCCAAGATTTAGATGTAGACACAGTAAATCTATCTTTGGGATGTGATTTAAGGGCTTGTTAAGCTATCTGCTAAGTCTTAGAATAATAGAAATCAAAGATGAAAACCTGAATAATTTATCCAATAACATAAAATAATTCCCATACACATTTACTGAAAAGAAGAGTCAAGGACATGATCTAAATCAACAACTTATATTGAAATCATAGAAGTTTTGAAAATAAATTAATCAGTACAGTAATGGCACAGTATAATGTTTTATCAAATAGCTTAAGAAAATAGAAAGGCCGATCAATGGCATTGTTTGTGGGTCTTATACAATAATCTAAAAATAGTACAAAAAGGCCTAGTGTCTTTCAAATTTTTTTTGTATCTTCTAAAATCCTTTTCAGAAGGAAGAATCAGTATATATAGAAAATAATCCCACTGCTTGGTGAGCCAATAACAAAAAAGATTCTTCATCACGAGAAATGATGCCCATAGCAATAATCTCCCATGGTCATTGCAAAAAAAAATATTATAAGCATGGAATGCGGTCATTCTCAAGCCAGATGCATCCCCTATGAATGATGGTAGTGGTCCCAACAAAACCTCATGTAGACATGTGTTGCTTACCCACAAAGGCGGTTAGGACATGTGGCAACATGGCGGGGCTTGTTTTTCATTCCTCCCTCCTTGCGATGAAAAATCACACTGGGAAGACAGATGGAGAAGTCTTCATTATTAGCGCTGACTGTGGGGTCTACTCAAAAGTGAATGCAGATAGTTGCTACATGACATGCGGATGAAGCCTGGTTGTAAGTCGAAGGGAAGTAGTCTTTAAGTTCTTGCAGTGTTGACATGTGGAAGCATGGCAGGGCCCAGAAGAAGAGTGAAGGAAGAAATCCCTGTGGAGAGCACCTGGCGGACACGTGGTGGCAATGGATGAAGCTAATAAAAAAGGGGCTTGATGATATTTAAATGTATGGGGCACGGGTTGGACTTAGCAAAATAAAAACAACCTGAAGGGAGCTTGAGAAAATTTATATCCACGGTTCCTAGACAAGAAAACAAGAACATAATTGGAACTAAGTGGATATTTAGAAACAAGCTGAATGGGAACAAAGAAGTAGTAAGAAATAAAGAAAGGTTTGTGTGTAAGGGTTACTCACAAGTGGAAGGAATAGAATTTGATGAAACATTTTGTCCAGTGGCTAGGATGGAAGCTATCATGATGTTTTTGGCATTTGCAGCACATAAAGACTTTAAAGTTTATCATATGGATGTGAAGTTTGCTTTTTTGAATGGTGAATTAGAAGAAGAGGTTTACATGGAACAACCAAAAGGATATCAGTTATCATATCAACTTGATATGGTGTGCAGATTGAAAAAATATTTGAAT
>VDFB02193867.1:414553852-414589886 GCA_007258455.2 Sequoia sempervirens
GTATGTAGATTAACCTTTAGCCTTAGTGTGAAGAAAGAATGAGAGAGAGAGGTAGAAGAATCATAGCACATGCAACAATAGATTTACGTGGAGAAACCTCCATGATGAAATTTCCCTCTTTTATGCACTTGTGCACAACCCTTTGCAATTATCACAATTCAGTTAGTAGTTGTAATGCCAAGTACACTTCTAGCTGAGCCTAAAAATTTGAACCAAGCACTTAAAACAATTCACAACCATTTCAAAAACCAAACAAAGGGTTCTTGTAGTTCAATCCCCCTCAACATCCAACTCAAACCATCAACAACCAAGTAACAACTGTTAAAGCCACCATACATTTTACTTATGGTGATCCAAAAAGATAGTTTACACCATTACCAAAAACTCATCATAATACCATGTCCCAACTATTACAACAACAAATGATTACTTTACCTACTGTTAAACCACTAGATCCAACCAAGCCTTTGCCTCCAACCTTTCAACCTAATGCTTATTGCCATTATCATAGACAAAAATGGAAATGACACAAAACAGTGTAAGTGTCTTAAACACATAGTGCAAGACCTCATTTATTTTGGTCGTCTATCCATTTCAAATGCTAATGTTAAAGGCAATACGTTTGTTGCCCCACCCAATCAAAATTTGCAAATTTTAACCAATCTAATGCCGAAACATGATGTGTCATTCGTCAAGGCTAGTGAAACTCAAAAGAATGATGTGATGATTGTTCATAAAACTGTTGAACATCTTGATCCTATTCCACATACCACTTCTATTAATCCTATGCAAGATATGGTTGTGGTGCAGGAGCACCTTGGTTTAACACCATTCATTTTGTTTGCAAAATTTTGGTTTGTGCTGACTCTAACCAAGTCAGAGATTGTTGTATTTAGTCTGTACCTTAGAGGTCTTGCATTTTGGTGTGGAGTAGCTAGTCACTAGGACTAAGGCTCTCATTAGTTATTTCTAGTGTTAAATTGTGCTTTTCTAAGTTTGGACAGTCTAAGTTAGAATGCACTACCTTAAGTGTGTCTTAAATATATCAAATTTATTGATAGATGCCAAGGACAGTTAAAGGAGATGTAGATTATTAGAGAACAAGGTGTTAGAGGTCCTATATTGGAGGATCATTGCACAATCATGGCATTATGGAAGTGGCAAAGTTGTTTTAAAACTGCATTGCAACGCCTAGTTAGTTTGCATGCAGCTAAACTAAAGTTGAATCCCTTGAAATAAGGGATATGGAACGAAAAACCTCCTGGAAACTTGGAAATGTCATCTCCAATACGTGGTGGGCTCGAACAAAGAAGGCAGTGGCAATGTAACAAAGTTTTGGTTGTGAAATAAAATAAGAAAGAGTGCAGATTTCTGTGTGATACCCGTAATCAAGAAAAACAGTGATTTGCATGGCGTTGTTTGTATTGTTTTCTTACTGTTCTTAGGTTCCATACGTAGTGTGAGATATTTTTCAGTTGTAGAAAAGTATTGGGATTAAATGCAGTGCTTTATTTTTATAGTTTAGAGAGGCAGAGTTCTATTTCTGAAAACACAGTGTGTTTTGCGCAGTAGGGTTTATTTAGATATTGTAGATAGTTATAGTTACTGTGTGCTCTTGCGTAGTAGTGTTAACATCTCCCCTTGTGCAGGACGTTCATTTTTTTTGTTGATAGTGATTGATAACCAATATTCAGGTGGAAACAGGATCTCAACTCTATTTTAGCAGAAATTGAAATTTCTGTGTTTGCCCGTGTATATTTGTGGACAGTGAATTAGACAGCACAGTGAATGTTATTTTGGGATTGTATCTATGTTTGGTAGATAGGGTAGTTTGACTTCCATCTGGTAAATAAGCTGCTTAGGTTAGAGTTGTTGTTTCAAACTCATAAATTTAGTGCAGTGTGTGTTAGTATTCCTGTTTTGAGTAATTAAGTTTCAAATGGCTTCCCATAGCCCCTAACCACGTGATTCTTCTGAGTTTGGTGGAAATGGGAGGGAAGCCAGTGCATAGTGTAAATATGGTGACTGGTAATCTAGTGGGACCAGCAATGAAGTTGTTTACCAAACCCTAGGCGAGTGGTAAGATGCCCGGTTAGGTGTTTGGTGGTAGAAGATAAGAGAATAGGCAGGGGATTAGAAGACAGTACAGAATCCGTACAGTGTCAGGAGAGGTGAAGTGAGGTTGACACATTCCACAAGGCAGGAGGCATCCAATATTTGTTTGGAGTTAGTAAAGAAACAAAAAAAACCAGTGAAACCCTAGTGAAAAGGGGTAATTAGGCCTCCAGTCCAAGAATCTTGGAATCACCTGTACGGACCAGTTGGCGACTAGACAACTTTTTCAAGATTTAAAACCCTGAAAAGGGTGTCCAAAACTGCTTTTTGTTTGGCAGGTTGTTTGGAAGAAGTGAGAGAAAAAGACCAAAAACCGACTGGTAAGGGCTACAAGGGCTCTAGGCCTCATCTTGACAAATTGAAGAAAATGGGTAGGTTGAGGAGTGGGCATCCAGAATATGGATCAATTAGCTTACAAAAGGCATGAAGAAAGAGTATCTAACTCCCCTGCAATAAGTTCAAGCAAGTTGGAGAGTTTGGCATCTAGAGTCTTCTAGGTGCAGAGACAAAGATTGCAAAAGCAAGGAGGTGATTGATTACCCAAGGTAAAGCATAGAGCAAGAACTATTTGAGAAGAGTTAGAGCAGGGTTTGGTCAACCTAGAAGCTCAAGAGGAAACCATTGGAGACAGGTTTCAGGTAGTAGACAATGGGAATACTTCCACAAGGAAGTGCAAGCAACCCGGGGTCTTTAATTTACACCATATTGGTATCAGAGCCATAGTTAGGTTCAAGGCTTGTGATTAATGAGCCAATCCACTGAGTCAGTAGGAGAGAATACACCAGAGGAAGAAGCCATGGTGACGAATGTAGAGCTAACAAAGAAGGTAGAAGAGCAAGAGGAAGATAACCGGTTGCTTAGAGAGAGGATATCTCAGATGGATAAACTCCTAGATGAAGTCCATGAAACAGCAGACACTGTGAAGGACAAGATAAAGAAGAAGGAAGAGCAGGAAGCCAAGGAAAAAGAGGTGGAATTGGAGGAGGAAGTTCCAAAGCCTGATCCTGTTCTTGCAGAGGAACCATTCTTGAAGGAATTGTAGGCCTTGAGTGGTAAAGCATTGGATGGTGTGCCACTTTTCAGTGGACAAATGGATCCAGATTCAGTAGTAGATTGGATTGAGAGCATTGAAAATCACTTTGAATGTGATGGTATTACAGAGGCTCAAAAGGTGAAGGTGGCCAAGTCAAGGTTGAGAGGAGCAGCTCTCACATGGTGGAAGTTTGTACAATCTAAAAGAGAGAAAGAAGGCAAAGGTCCCATAGTTTCATGGAGAGGCATGGTGACCAAGATAAGGCAAACTTATCTCCCAGATGATTATGAAGTCCAGTTGCATAGGAGGAGACACAATCTGAGGCAAAAATACATGGATGTCCAAACATATATAGAGGAGTTTCAGAAATTGTGCCTTAGATCAAAAGTGGTTGAGGATGAAAGCATTAGGTTAGCAAGGTACCTAAATGCACTCAAATGGTCTATTCAAGAAGACATGAGCTTGGTAAACTTCAAGTCAGTATGCCAATGCTATCAAATGGCCTTGAAGATAGAGGAGAAAGGCAAAAAGAAGCAGGAACAAAATCCCAAAGGTAGAGGTAAAGGCAAAGACAGCAGAGGACAAAGAGGAAGC
Source organism: Sequoia sempervirens (assembly GCA_007258455.2). NCBI lineage: Eukaryota > Viridiplantae > Streptophyta > Pinopsida > Cupressales > Cupressaceae > Sequoia > Sequoia sempervirens. The sequence goes on from VDFB02193867.1 coordinate 414,557,595, forward strand.
TATAATGGAAGAAGCTCAGAATCAAGAGCCCAAGGAGAGGTCAGATTTTTTGATCAGCAAGAAGGAAGTTCTAGTAGAGGTGGTAGAGGAAGAGGTTTCAGCCCTAGAGGAAGAAGTGGCAGACAAGGAAGGGGTAGTTACTTCAACATGAAATGCTATCATTGCAATCAATTGGGACACCCAACCTATAGATGTCCTGAGAAAGGAAGCACTTCTCATGGAGGAGATAAGAGAACCCATCTAATTCAAGATGAAGCAGCTGTAGTAAATAAGCAATCAGAAATACCCTTGAACTCAGAGGAAGGTGAGAATCTCATGATGAGGACACTGATAAAAGAACCAGTCAAAGAGGAACCAAGCCAAAGAAGATCTTTGTTTAGGATAAAGTGCAAGATGATGGGGAAAGTGTGTAAGGTCATCATAGACTCAGGTTCAACTGACAATATTGTGTCAGAAGAGGCAGTCAGCAAACTGAAATTGACAAGGATATCTCACAGTAATCCTTACAAGGTTACATGGCTCAACAAGGGTCAGCATGTCTTGGTGAATGAACAAGCATGGGTGGAGTTTTCAATTGGCAAGTACAAAGACAAAGTTTTGTGTGATGTATTACCTATGGATGCATGCCACTTGCTCCTAGGTAGGCCATGGAAATTTGACCGCCAAGCTGTGCATGATGGAGCCAAGAACTCATACACCTTCAAGAAGGACAATGTCACATACAAGATTCAATCTTTGTTGGAAGATAATGAGGTGCAGACAGGAGGTTCTAAGTTGCTGATAACTGGTGAAAAAGAGTTCTTAAAAACCTTGGAAGAAGGAGAAGGAGTTGGCTATGCAATAATGATCAAGCCAAGAGAGGCAAGCAAAGAGAAGGCAGCTGAAAAGAAAGAACTACCAAAGGAGATTCAAGACTTGTTGCAGACCTATGAGAACATAGTAAGTAGTGGTCAACCAGCAACTTTACCTCCTAAAAGAGCCATAAGTCATAGGATAGACTTGATACTAGGAGCCACCCTTCCAAACAAAGCAGCCTACAAAATGACACCTCAACAGAACGAGGAGATAGCTAGGCAAATTCAAGAATTGATTGATCAAGGTCTCATTAGGAAAAGTATTAGTCCTTGTGCAGTACCCACTGTCTTAGCACCCAAGAAAGGAGGAGAATGGAGGCTTTGTATTGATTCCAGAGCAATCAACAAGATAACCATCAGGTATAGGTTTCCCATTCCTAAAATTGAAGATCTTATGGATTGTCTAGGTGAAGCTAGGTACTATACCAAGATAGATTTAAAGAGTGGATACCACCAAATTAGAATACATGAGGGTGATGAGTGGAAAACAGCCTTCAAAACCAATGAGGGTCTTTATAAGTGGCTAGTAATGCCATTTGGTTTGTCTAATGCCCCCTCCACATTCATGAGACTCATGAATGAGATCCTCAAGGACTACATTGGAAAGTTTGTAGTAGTGTATCTTGATGATATACTAATATACAACAGAACAAGAGAAGAGCACCTCCAGCACATTGAGCTGATTTTCAAGAAGCTACAGGAGGAGAAGCTGAAGATTAATCTGGAAAAGTGTGAGTTCATCAAAATAGAACTGGTGTACCTTGGTTTTGTGTTATCACATGGCAACTTGAAGATGGACAGCAGCAAGGTAGAAGCCATTCTTAATTGGCCTACTCCCAAAACAACAACAGAGGTAAGAAGCTTCCATGGACTTGCTCAGTACTATAGGAAATTCATCAAACAATTTAGTGCAATTTGTGCTCCTATGTTGGATACAATTAAAGGAGGAATGAAAACCAAGTTTGTATGGAATGAGCAAGCTAACAAGAGCTTTGAGTTGCTAAAGGAAAAGGTAGCTACTCAACCTATTTTGGTGTTGCCAAGTTTTGAGAAGTTATTCACCATTGAATGTGATGCAAGCAATGTAACAATTGGAGCTGTACTCAGCCAAGAGGGCAGACCGGTGGCTTTTCATTCTGAGAAGCTAAGTGAAGCCATGAAGAAGTACTCTTCTTATGACCTGGAAATGTAGAGAGTTGTGTAGTGTAGTGTGTCAAAAAGAAAAAGGCACTTCTTCAAATGCAGGCTTATACCAGCCACTGCCAATCCCTTCTAGGCCATGGGAATGCTTGAGCATGGACTTTGTAGTTGGTTTACCCAAGACAAGGCAAGGAATGGACATTGTTTATGTTGTGGTTGATAGATTCAACAAAATGGCTCACTTTATACCCTGCAAAACAACCAATGATGCCAGTCAAATAGCCACACTCTTCTTCAAGGAAATAGTCAGAATTCATGGCTTACCAATCAACATTGTATCAGACAGGGATACCAAATTTATGAGCCACTTTTGGAAGACACTTTGGCAGAGAATGGGCACCAATCTGTCCTTTGGATCTGCATACCATCCCCAAACTGATGGTCAGACCGAAGTTGTGAATAGGACACTTGGAAACCTACTCAGATGCTTGACCAAGGAGTATGGTCAACAATGGGATCAAATTATTGGCCAGGCAGAATATGCCTATAATGATACAGTAAATAGATCAACAGGGAAGAGCCCCTTTGAAATTGTGTATGGTTTACATCCTAGGGGTGTCTATGAGCTGAGAGAGTTGAAAGATGGAGTCAAGGGAAGTGGTTATGCAGATGAATTTGCTTGTGCTATGCAGGAAATTCATGAGACAGTCAGAAAGACATTGGCAGAAAATACCATGAAGCACAAGGCTAAGGTGGATGAGCATAGAAGAGAAGTCTAGTTTAATGTTGGTGACTTAGTCATGGTACATTTGAACAAGGCCAGGTTGCAGAAGGGAGTCCCTCACAAGTTGCAAATGAAGAGGATAGGTCCCTGTCTGATCTTGGAGAAGTATGGAAATAATGCAGTCAAAGTGCAATTGCCAGAGGACAGTGGACTGTCCCCTGTTTTTAATGTTGCAGAATTAATCCATTACAGAGGACCACCAGTAAATGAAGATCAGACCTTCCATGAAGTCAGTCAAGATGTTGAAGCACTTAAATTACCCTCCACTGCAGTACAATCAGCTAATAAAGTATTGGATACTCGAGTTTACAAGAAAACCAGGACAAAGGAATATAAGGAACATCTGATCCAAAGACCAGGACACACTGAAGTGGATGCAATCTGGATTAAGGAAGCAGAGTTCAAGAAGTTGGGAGTTGATCCTGACATCCTCAATCCAAGGATGGATTGAATCTTTTTATTTTGGGGAGGATGGTGCAGGAGCACCTTGGTTTAACACCATTCATTTTGTTTGCAAAATTTTGGTTTGTGCTGACTCTAACCAAGTCAGAGATTGTTGTATTTAGTCTGTACCTTAGAGGTCTTGCATTTTGGTGTGGAGTAGCTAGTCACTAGGACTAAGGCTCTCATTAGTTATTTCTAGTGTTAAATTGTGCTTTTCTAAGTTTGGACAGTCTAAGTTAGAATGCACTGCCTTAAGTGTGTCTTAAATATATCAAATTTATTGATAGATGCCAAGGACAGTTAAAGGAGATGTAGATTATCAGAGAACAAGGTGTTAGAGGTCCTATATTGGAGGATCATCGCACAATCATGGCATTATGGAAGTGGCAAAGTTGTTTTAAAACTGCATTGCAACGCCTAGTTAGTTTGCATGCAGCTGAACTAAAGTTGAATCCCTTGAAATAAGGGATATGGAACGAAAAACCTCCCTGGAAACTTGGAAATGGCATCTCCAATACGTGGTGGGCTCGAACAAAGAAGGCAGTGGCAATGTAACAAAGTTTTGGTTGTGAAATAAAATAAGAAAGAGTGCAGATTTCTGTGATACCCGTATTCAAGAAAAACAGTGATTTGCATGGCGTTGTTTGTATTGTTTTCTTACTGTTCTTAGGTTCCATACGTAGTGTGATATATTTTTCAGTTGTAGAAAAGTATTGGGATTAAATGCAGTGCTTTATTTTTATAGTTTAGAGAGGTAGAGTTCTATTTCTGAAAACATAGTGTGTTTTGCGCAGTAGGGTTTATTTAGATATTGTAGATAGTTATAGTTACTGCGTGCTCTTGCTTAGTAGTGTTAACATCTCCCCTTGTACAGGATGTTCATTTTGTTTGTTGATAGTGATTGATAACCAATATTCAGGTGGAAACAGGATCTCAACTCTGTTTTAGCAGAAATTGAAATTTCTGTGTTTGCCCGTGTATATTTGTGGACAGTGAATTAGATAGCACAGTGAATGTTATTTTGGGATTGTATCTATGTTTGGTAGACAGGGTAGTTTGACTTCCATCTGGTAAATAAGCTGCTTAGGTTAGAGTTGTTGTTTCAAACTCATAAATTTAGTGCAGTGTGTGTTAGTCTTCCTGTTTTGAGTAATTAAGTTTCAAATGGCTTCCCATAGCCCCTGACCACGTGATTCTTCTGAGTTTGGTGGAAATGGGAGGGAAGCCAGTGCATAGTGTAAATATGGTGACTGGTAATCTAGAGGGCCCAGCAATGAAGTTGTTTACCAAACCCTAAGCGAGTGGTAAGATGCCCGATTAGGTGTTTGGTGGAAGAAGATAAGAGAATAGGCAGGGGATTAGAAGACAGTACGGAATCCATACAGTTTCAGGAGAGTTGAAGTGAGGTTGACACATTCCACAAGGCAGGAGGCATCCAATATTTGTTTGGAGTTAGTAAAGAAACAAAAAATACCAGTGAAACCCTAGTGAAAAGGGGCAATTAGGCCTCCAGTCCAAGAATCTTGGAATCACCTGTACGGACCAGTTGGCAACCAGACAACTTTTTCAAGATTTAAAACCTTGAAAAGGGTGTCCAAAATTTCTTTTTGTTTGGCAGGTTGTTTGGAAGAAGTGAGAGAAAAAGACCAAAAATCGACTGGTAAGGGCTACAAGGGCTCTAGGCCTCATCTTGACAAATTGAAGAAAACGGGTAGGTTGAGGAGTGGGCATCCAGAAAATGGATCAATTAGCTTACAAAAGGCATGAAGAAAGAGTATCTAACTCCCCTGCAATAAGTTCAAGCAAGTTGGAGAGTTTGGCATCTAGAGTCGTCTAGGTGCAGAGACAAAGATTGCAAAAGCAAGGAGGTGATTGATTACCCAAGGTAAAGCATAGAGCAAGAACTCTTTGAGAAGAGTTAGAGCAGGGTTTGGTCAACCTAGAAGCTCAAGAGGAAACCATTGGAGACAGGTTTCAGGCAGTAGACAGTGGGAATACTTCCACAAGGCAGTGCAAGCAACCCAGGGTCTTTAATTTACACCAGGTTGGAGCAATAGACGTCATCCCTCACAAGGGCCTAACTAATAAATCTCTTGATATTACTTTCTCTTCTAAGGATATTCTTCCAAATCTTCCCGATCGTCCTCTTTACTTAGCCAGTCATATTTATGATAAGCCCACTAATGGGATACTCATAGATCCCATCTATGGTGAGAATGTGATCACTGAGGAATTTTTTGTGTTACATGATCTTTATCAAGATGATTATGAAAAACTACTTAGAATATGGATCAAAACACACAATGGTTTTGTGTACCCTACGATAGGATCAATCGTCCTTCCATTATAGATAGGACCTAAGATAGTGGATGCAACATTCTCCATCATTCCATAATCAGATTAGTTTCATTTGTGGATAGGCCATCCATGGCTTCGCTCGATGAAAGTTGTTCAGACTTCAGTCATACACAAATGTCTCCAGTTTCCACATGACGATGACATATTAACTATTCACCATAGTGGCTTTAACCCTTTTTCTTCTAAATGAAATTTCTCCTTAGCATCCTTTTGGCCTAAGCCCATGGAACTAGGTATGTGCAGGATCATGATGGGTCAAAAGGTCAGGATATGATGGGTATGTGAAGGGTATGTGGCTGACAACTTTTTTTTACCCAAAATTGATGAAACAAAAATGGTTTTTAAAGGAGATTCTTAGCTTTCCACCAATATAAATTATGTCTTACTTTGAATTTAATAAATAATTATTATCCATTTTCTATTTGAATTATGACTAAAGTCCTGATTGATAGTCTAATTGAAAAAAATTTATAGTTTTCAAATGGTATCATATTTTTTGAATCCAAAACATGTGTCACATTCTATGCTTCGCATACTATAGGATTTAAAAAAAAAAATTGAATTTCATGAAGTTTTGACCAAGTTAAAGTGGTCAGACATAAGGGTTTTTATATTTTTTAAAATTTGTACTAAAAAATTCATAATTAATTATTTACTGGAAATAAATTACAAAAAAATGCATCACATTGGGACATGGTCCTCTACTTATATCTAAAATATTATAAATTTTTTATCATTTTATTGTGTTTTGAGATTGGGGGCTACTTCTTATTTTCCACTGAAATTTAAGTGCTCTTGCATTTCAATTTTCCTAAATAGTTTTTCCTTTTTTTAAATAAACTTAGTAGTTTAGAAACCACATTCAATTTGCTACAAATTCTATTCTTACATATTTTTGAAATAATATAGATAACTTATTCAAATTTTTACATCAAGTTGCCTAACTCTGATTTTTTTGCCACTTTTCTGATTTTTTTGCCACTTAAGGGCCTATTTTTTCCATGATGATTTTCCACATACCCAACCCATAACACCCCAAAAATATTTCTTTTTCATTTCCTATCAAAAATTAAATCCAAACGAATAACGAAATTGTCTCTTCGCAACATATCCCCATCCACTTCTAACACTCCCATCCTAGATGAGACAATGCTTCAACCTGAACTTGAACCAATCATTCTAGATCAACCAACTATAAACACTTCACCTTCATCATCCAAATGCCCAAGAGATAATGAAACCAACCCCATCATGCCCCCTCACATAAAAAAAGTCTATAAAGTAAAAGAGAAAGTGATTGACCCACCTCCTATGGTTCCTTCTACTCATCCCCTTTGGGAAGAAAAGAAGCCTATGGTGGATCAACTCGCTCTTACACCAACACAACTTCAAAATAGAATCAAAAGAAACTGTGGTGCTAGGGAGATTTGGCATCGATGTCATCTCCTTTCTTGTCAATTACAAACTAAAGAAAACAAAGAAAATCCACCTTCGCATTTGACAGAAACAATGCATGACGCTCCTCCTCCCCACCCACAACAAGACGATCCAATACAACAACCACAACTCATAATACACCTGTCATTGGACATTACCATACGTCCTCTTGTCGTGATTAATCTGGATGACGATGATGAGATCACTCAAATAGATGAAGAGGTGCATAATGATCCAAATACATTGTTCTCCTCTTCCATGAGCTTAAAAGATACATCTCCTACACAAAGTGTAGAACCTAGTACTTCTCCTATTTTGACACTTGCTCTTGTCCCTTTAGCTAGTTACCCACCCTCGGCATATCATGGACATGATTGGGAGGCAGATGACTTGCTCGACGATTGACTCGCATTTTCCTTACTAGTCTTTTGCACTTTCTTTTTCCTTTTCTTTTATGTGTATGTGTGTATTGTATTCCCTCGTAACGTGATGTTTGATGTTCTCCTCTCTTCATAAGATTCCTCTATTTGTGCCTCCATTCTTCTATATGTCATACATCACTTTTTCCTTTTCACTTTTTTTTGTGTTTTCCTTTTGGGGATGATGAAAAGCGTCGAGACATACTATGTCTCTTCCATGTTGACCCAAAAGGTCTTTCTATTTTCTTTTTCACTTTCATTTTGTGTTTTCCTTTTGGGGATGATGTAGGCGTTGAGATGCCTTATGTCTCTTGCATATTTGACCAAAAGGCTCTTTTTATTTTGGCTTGTGTTTTCCTTTTTAGGGATGATGCAAGGCATTGAGATAAAATGTCTCCTTCATGTTGACCCAAAAGATTTTTTTTTAATTTTTCTTTCCTTTTCCTTTTCTTGTATTTTCCTTTTGGGGATGATGCAAATCATTGAGACATACTACATGTCTCTTCCATGTTGACCCAAAACAAACTTTGTTTTTCTTTTTTTTTTGCTCTCTTTGTGTCACTCTTCCAGTTCTATATGTATTTGGGGAATGATGACAGTTCCAAGCTCTCTAAACAAAAAATTGCAGCAACGAACATACGAACCCTAAATTCGTTGATCCCTTATGTGTTTGGTGTGTTCCTTCTTGGGAGAAACCCCTCTTTCTTTGTTCCTTTTTCATTTGCATGATGTAGCCTTACTCAGAAACATATGACTTGGCATAGGTGCTTTCCAAGCTAGATCTCATGTCTTGTTTCTTTTTTTTTTTCATTTTTCATTTACTATTTTAAAGTAATTTCTCATAGAATGGTGTGTAGAAAATCCTTTAAAGTGGGGGCATACATTGGCATTATTCATTTTCATTTTTATTTTCTTTTTCTTGGTTCTTAGTGCAGCCTTGTTACTTCATATGATGTGTTTTGTCACTTTGTGGATGACATTGGGTATAGTGTCCTTCATAATCATGATCTATCTTAGCATATTACATTCCTCTTAGTGGCTTGATGTGATGCACTGCGTCCCATAAGTTGTGAATATTTTATTCTTTGATTGGCCCTCTCTTGGAGACATTAGACACAATGTTCCCTAATTTATAGACCTTGCATGAACTAAGCAAGACTAATTTGAACATTTTTGCATGTTGCATTTTACATTTACATCGCCACCTTGCATAACACAACTTGCATTCCTGTGGTACCATCGCATTTTTTCATGAGTTCTAAGTATGTGAAGCTTTGCTTGTCTCATGAAGCACAAAACAACATCTTTTTCTTTGTGGTGCCTTATTAAATTTATCAGGAGGCATAACTTTGGTATGGTTGAGTGGGAAGCCCATTCCGAGGCATGACTTTTCCGCATAGCCCCCTTGTTGATTTCTCGCCCCATGGACAACCAAAATTTTCATGGTCCCAAAGTGAGCATGTTGTGGATTCCTCACCCCATGGAAAACAAAAAGTTTCATGGCACCAAAGTGATTATACTTGGGCCTTCTCACTTGGTAGATAGCTATGAGTTCCATCACCCCAGAGAGAGTATGCATTTTCCAAACAAATAGCTGAGATCTAAACCACAACGGGCTGGACAAATGATCAAAGCTTTCTTCCCCCTTTCATTCCTTCTCATCATTTTCATGTGTGTTCCTTTGTATTTATGTTTGGTTTGTCATGGGATCTTCATCTTGGGGGCTTGATCATCCCTCTCAATTTTTTTTGTCTCATCTCGCCAGCATCGATACATTTGGATCCCTCTTGATTGCATGATCGAATAATTTAGTGTGAGCTTGAAGCAAGTTCATCCTCTCACTAAAGTGGGGGCTAACTGTGGACACGAAAAAGATTAACCCTTCTACTTTTTCTCATGTTCAAGCCCTTCTGGTGGACTCTGGCTTTATTTTGCCTAGATTTAATGTTGTAATGTGGCCAACACATTCACATTAGGTCTTGGACCCTTGTGAATTATTAAGACTTCTAGGATGTCTTGTAAAAGTGTTGTAACCCACTTTCACACTTTTCTAGGACCCTTTCATTATAATTCACTTAAATAACCCCTTTTTATTACTTACCAAGTCTTATTTCAAAGTGTTATAAAGAGTTGTAATAAACTCTCATGCTTTCCTAGACTTGTCATCACTAATTAAACCCTTTCTTATGTTTAAATAACCCCTTAATGCACTTTTTGGCCCTACTTAAGTGTATTTTTGAGGATATTCCTATTAAGCCTTATTTAATGCATTTTAATTTTTGACACCCAGTAAAATTTCTCTAGTGGGACTAGGTTGCCACCTAGGGTGACTTAGTCCCACTAGGCACAAAAATAAAAATAATTTTAATTTCTTTGTGGGATTTTATTCTCTTACCCTTGAGGTAAGCATGTGACGTGTTATTTTTGGGAATTATTGGAAAATCAAGTATAAATAAAGGGTTTTTCCTCCCATTTTACACCTAATTTCATCCAACACTCAAGCAATTATTCTCTTAATCATTTTCAAGAATTCAAGCACTCTAAACATCATCAATTCATTCATTGGATCACTTCATTACATATCTTCAGATTTGAATATCAAGGGTTTGGTAAGTTTATGACATTGCATGTTGTTTATTTATCATTCTATTCTCATTTAATTTCATTATCAAGGGTTTGATTACCAAATTAGGGTTTTAATAAGGCAAACCCCTATACTCTAACCTTTAACCCTTTTCCCCCTCTTTGCATGTGTGCTTACAATTCTTGTATGAATATTTTTAAAAGAGTTTTGTGTCAAAAAGGTGTCTTCAATCCATCAAAGTCATCAAAGTCAACAAAGCCTCAATTGAAGCTTGGAGACCAATTTCAGCCCATTTTCTATAGAATCAGGATTGGACACCTGTTAGAAAAGGAAGTGCAGACCGAAAGCTACAGAATCATGTCCCAAAATTCTAGAAATTCCCAAGTGGACTAAGTTTCCATCTATGGCGAATCAGTCCCATTGCTAGGCCTAAAAGTTGATTTTTACATTCCTGAGTACCCATTTGGTAGATTCTTGTTCCGATAGATTTTCCTCGAAACTGGACTAAGTCACCCATCTTGGTGTAAGTTTCCCAGTCAACATTTCTAGTCAACTCTATAGGATTCCATAACCTTTCTACTTCATACTTCAGATTCCAACTGCACCTCTCTAGTTTTCTTGAATAATGTCATCATTTACCTACATTCTTAGGTGTTTTGCATACATCATTGTGTTTTCTATCACTTTACATTTCTTAGGTTTAGCATTAGTAATCATCTTTCTTTTTTAGTTTATTGCATTTCAACATGCATCCCTCATTACATTAATCTTTGAATGTTTACATTTCATTTTGGCCAAATCTTTATCCTTTTAGGTGAAAAACCCTAGAAGGACCATAAACCATTTGTGTGCCAAAATGTTTTTTTACAGGTCCTATCATGTGTAATTATGCAAATAAATCCACCATATTAACATATTCAATGATAACCATGCCATTTTTTCCTTATCAAGCATTTTGTATTGATATCTCCTATACTCTTCTAGTGTCTCATTGATTACATCCAAGTTAACTCTCTCTAGTTATTTGAAACAAAAATGGTAGATGGTATATGTATTTGTAACTTGAATAGTTTTTATGTGTCTTCTCTCCATCTATTTTCAAAAATATTTATTAGAAATTTTACTTTCATCAACTTTTCTAGAGATGAAAAAGTAAAAAAAATTATTGGCTAATTCAACTCTTGATTTACTTCTTCAATTGATGGTTTCATCTTCATTGGAGACTTCATTTGATTTAGATCTAACACGCTACTTTCTTATGCATTCACATCACTCTAATCTTCAACTCAACATTCACAACTTAAATTCACATTTCTTTGATAATATTTGTATCACATACATGTAGAATGCTCACAACATTCAACAAAACAACAAAAATTATTTAACACATATATCTGCATCAAGCATAACATTAATTAGGTCGACCTATGTAACATTCAAAATATAACTTGTCGTATTATGTCCTTCCACACACACACTTCAAACCAAGATTCAAATCTCAACATAACTTGAAATAGGTCAGCATGGACCTATAATAGATCCTATATAGGACTACAACACTTGTTTAACCTTCACATACCTTCAAACGTATTGGGTTAGCACCACAAGAGACCTAATACGAAAATTCTTCTACAGTGTATCCACATTTGGACATGTGGACCTAAAAATTCAATGCCAACTAGAATTCACACAATAATGACATCTTTCAACATATCCTCAAAAGTGTAAATCCAAAAACTTATCTATAGAGAAGTGTGGACTCTCGCACTCAAATGCACTATACAGGAAATGACTATAATCTACTAGACCAAACTTTTGTCATCTATAACTTCCAAATCAAAGGTCAAAACCAAATGAAATCTTGGAATTAGATACTTCTAATAACCAAAAAAATAGTTTTATAAGTGTAGAGTGAAAACCTTCATTTATGGACTAGTGCGGACCTAAAAACTAAAGATCTATTACACAAAATGAATAGAGTTGACACTTAGTCAATTTTCTATCACAATTAGCTTAATTGGATTAAACCATCTTGCAGAAATGTCTTCCAACAACACTCCAAGACCCGCTAGAACCAACCAAAATGATCTGCAATGGTCTGCACCATCATCTCTACATCAAGATACAATGTTGACATCAATGACAATACTACAACACATTGTAATATACCATTACACTTATCCCTCATGCTCATGTTTCCAACAACAACATCAATGACATTCTTCCAACAACTAGAAGCTGTTAGAAAAACAAGGACATACAACTAAGAGGGGGGTGAATCATTTGTCACAGAATATTCAAACTTATTAACTTTACTTAACTTCATCTCAGATCTAATGAACGAATAATAAACCATAAATAATCTACACATCAGAAACATAGAGAATGCCAATATTTTTTATGTGGAAACCCTATTAGGGGAAAAACCATGGTGGAGGTCGTTCCACAATATTATACCTTGCTAAAATTATAAAGAAGTATCAATGGGAATACACATGCATTCATGCACACTGCCTAGAGCTCACTACTCAATTACAAGGAGGACTCATTGCCCAAGAGAGATTTGGATTAAAACCATTCGGATTGTGAACTAAGAAAATAGCATCTGCCAATGCCTAATTACAATTAGAGTTAAGCACATGAACACTTCTTCAACCTTATTCACTCTTCTTCACACCCTTCTTTTCCTTCAAATGATCTAAATAATATTCGCACACCACACACTTCAATAATGCTTCCAAATAATAAAACAATCGCTATTATATATGCAACATGGATTTACATCGCTACCAATTGGCCACGAAGAAATAATAAAATAATTACAAATAGTTAGACCAAAAATAAATAAGAATTTACATGTGAATCCACCAAGGTTGGCCACCACATAGTGGAGACCCAAAACAAAAACTCCAACACAAAAATACTCCAATTGATTTCTCCTTGAAGATCCACCACACGCTTTGGCAATGAACATGAAAAACATGAACATGCAAGACAAAATTTCAGATCACGAGCACAACGATCAACACAAACATGTAGCACAAATAGAGCATCAACTAGAAACATCCAAAAACATAATGAAACACTAGAGAAACATCCACAAATACTGAACTAACATAAATCACATGATCTTCCTTCAGGAACACAAACTAAAGTGATAGAAAAAATGTCAAACTACAAATCTTCATAACTTGACCAAATCTTCACACGGATCTCTAAAACTTGACATGGATAAACTAGATACACTCAACAAGAAACCCTTTAGTCCACAACAACTGCTCATCAGCGTGCTGACCACACTGACAGACTGATCTTCGCTACTCCACTAACAACTAGAAGTACTTATTACAATTTTCTTAATATCCTCGACATATTCAGCTTCTAATACACCAATGCTAATAGTGTTGACATCAATTACAACCACATATCAGCAACACAACCACAACATCCAACAATCACCCCCTTTGGCATTGATGGCTTTGGCATTGATGGCAACACATGATGTGAAAAATACCATCAACACAACAACACTTACTCCTCCTTGACTCTTCTCCTCAATCCTTCTCTTCCAGAAAGATTTTTCATATTTCCTTTCTCCCCCTTTGACATCAATGTCAAATATCTCTTCTATGCAAGCTCTGAAACACATATCTGCACACCTGAACATCTGACTACTCCCCCTGAGTAGCAGACACTACAACATCAATCTGGATAAGAATATGATCATGAAACACATGGATTGATGCAAATCAATGCATCTCTAGTTCATATCAGAAGGGGTAATCACCCCTAGCATCCCTCTGAGATACTCAAAAGTATCCTTTGGTAACAACTTGGTGAAAATGTCTACAATATGTTCTTTCATAGGCATATACTCTAGTATAACTTCTTTCTCACTCACTTTCTCCCTCAAGAAGTGGAACTTGATTGATATATGCTTGGTATTAGAGTGTAGCGCTGGATTCTTTGATATTTTTATAGCACTTGAGTTATCACAATGTAAGACAATAGGCTCATCATATAGTACTTTGATATCTTTTAGCATCTACTTCATCCACAACACTTGAGTACAATTATTTGCAACAACAATATACTCTACCTCAGTAGTAGATAGAGAAATAGAATTCTTCTTTTTGCTCAACCATGACACCAGCTTCTTCCCTAGGAAGAAGGAACCACCACTAGTGCTTTTCCTGTCATCTACATCTCTTGCCCAATCCACATCAGTATAGGCACTCAAGATAAGATTATCATCTTTAGGATACCAAAGTCCAAAATCAATAGTTCCTTCCAGATATCTGAAAATTCTCTTCACAATAGTCACATGAGATTCTTTTGGATCAGCTTGAAATCTAGCAACCATACACACAACATTCATGATGTATGGTCTGGTCTAAGTCAAATACAACAATCCACTAATCATTGACCTATATATATATTTATTTTCCTTGGGAGAATAATCATTATGTGTCAACTTGCATCTGATTACCATGGGTGTACCAACAGGCTTTGAGTCTTCCATGCCAAACTTCCTAGACAACTCTCTCACATATTTGGACTGAGATATGAAAATCCTTTTTTCCAACTGAGTAACTTGCAATGTGAGAAATAATTTCATCTCTCCAATCATACTCATTTCAAATTCACTTTTCATTTCATCAACAAAATTCATACATAGATCATCGTCTCCTCCAAAAGTAATGTCATCGAAAAATACTTCAATAATCAACTCTTTATCATGATCCAACTTAAAATACAAGTTGTTGTCAGTAGTACCTTTACTAAATCCAAGCTTTAGTAAGTATTTATCCAATCTAGCATACCAGGCTCTAGGGGCTTGCTTGAGTACATATAAAGCTCTCTTCAATCAACAAACCATGTCTTCCTTCTCTATCAGTTGAAATCCAATCGGTTGTTCAACATATACCTCTTCTTCTAACTCACCATTTAGAAAAGAAGATTTCACATCCATTTGATAGACCTTGTAGTTCTTGTATATAGCATAAGCAAGAAATAATCTTACAACTTCAATTCTGGCAACAAGTGCAAAGGTTTCTTCAAAAGCAACACCTTCCATTTGTGAATACCCTTTACATACCAGTCTTTCTTTATTTCAGACGACTTCACCTTATTCATTCAACTTATTCTGAAAGACCCATTTAGTACCAATTACATTTTTATCTTTAGGTTTGGGAACAAGAATCCATGTATCATTCTTTTCAATTTGCATTAGTTCTTCCTTCATAGCTTCCATCCAATATTCATCATTACAAGCTTCATTGACATTGTTAGGCTCAGTCTTGGAAATTAGACAATACTCCTCTGCAATTCTTCTTCTAGTTTGAACAACTTTATTCTTATCTCCTATAATTTGATCTTCAGAATGATTTAACCCGGCATACCTTAGAATTTTAGAATTTTTTCTCACTTCTGGCTCTTTTGTTCTTTCTTCTGCACTTCCACTTGTCTCTCCTTCCTGAATTTCTTGATTCACCAGAACAATTTGAACTTGATTATGTGTTTGAGCATTCTTCCCTTGGTTTGTACTAACTTGCTGGTCATCAGAATCATATCCATAGTATCTGGATGATCTAGCAGAGTCCTCATCAACTCTGACATTTTCGCTTTCAACCATTTTTCTCAATCTTCTATTATAGCATTGGTAAGCCTTGCTTTTGGTAGAGTAACCTAGAAAGATTCCTTCATCGCTTCTTGCATCAAACTTTCCTATGTCCTCATCTCTCTTAATATAACACTTGCTTCCAAAGATTTTGAAATATTTAACAATAGGATTATAACCAAACCATAGCTCAAAAGGAGTCTTACTAGAAATACCATTGACATTTACCCAATTTAGAGTGTACACAACAGTGCTTACAACTTCTCTCCAATAGATGTGAGGAACATTTCCTTCTAACATCATTATTGTAGAAACATCTAGTATTGTTCTGTTCTTCCACTCTACAACTCCATTTTGTTGAGGGGTCCAGGGAGTAGATAATTGTCTTTTTACTCCATGCTCTTCACATAAAGAATTGAATTCTTGGGAGGTAAACTCACCACCTCTATCTAACCTTAGACATTTGATCTTCAAACCTGTCTCATTCTCTACCATAGCTTTGAAACTTTTGAACTTCTCTAATGCTTCACATTTTTCTCTTAAGAAAGCAACCCATATCATCCTAGAGTAATCATCAATAAGCAACATAAAATACTATTCTCCTTGTAGACTTTTGATTGTGGAGGGACCGCACAGATCAGTATGTACTGGATCTAGTATTCCATTAGAATGATGTTGTTTGCTCCAAAAAGAAACTCTAGTCTGTTTTCCCATCTGACATTCCTTGCATATTATGTTAGTAGGCTTCACTAGCTTAGGTAGATCTCTTACTGCTTGAGTGGAGCTTACCTTGACAATGTTATCAAAATTCACATGACACAACCTCCTATTCCATAACTAGCTTTCATCCACATGCACAATTAAACAACTTACATCAACACTCAGGTGAAAAATATTACCTTTTGTCTTTGTACCTGAAGCAATCTCACTTCCAAAGCTTCCAAGAATCCTACATATTCCATCTTTGAATTGAATATCGTAAATTTTTTCCACCATTTGTACTTCAAGCCTTCAACATAAAGGACATCATCAGTGTTATGCTTACCACCAAGACAAGTAGATCCTCTGCCACGAATCACACCAACATTGTTATCTCTAAATCTTACAACCCCACCATCATATTTCTTTAGACTTACAAATTTTATTTTGTCACCAGTCATATGATGTGAGCATCCACTGTCAATGACCCACTCATCCTTTTCTTCAATTTGGTCTATAAGAGCTTTCTCAACTTTAGTAGATTTAGTAGCCACTGGACCATTTTCCTTGATAGCAATGAAAGCCCATTCATCTTCATTTCCATTCTCTTTATCAGATTCTTCATCAGTCACACCTTCTTCAGCATAATAGAATTTCTTTTGAAATTTAGCTTTGTAAGGCTTGGACCTAGGAAGTTCTCTTTCAGGACACCTTGAAGCAAAATGACCTATTTTACTACAAGAGAAACATTTAATCATTAACTTTCCTTTGTACTTACCTTGTCCTCTTCCTTCTTTCTTCACAATCAATGCTTCCAGCTCTTCTACCTCTCTTTCTTCATCTTCAAGTTGTTTCATCTCTTCCTCATACTTTAATGTCTTTTTAGAACTTTCTCCCAGATCATATCTTTGCTTTGCTTTTTTTTTTCTAGATATAGAAGCCTTAAATGCATATTTAGTCTTAGGGGTAGAATCACCAAATTCACTTAGCTCAAATGCAGCAAGTTTCCCAATCAGCATATCTCTTGTCACAATTGTTACTATTCTAATCTCTTCAATAGCATGAGCCTTCGATTTGTAAGGAGACAATGATCTGAGCACTTTAGCTACAATTTATTGTTCATCCAGAGTACCACCGACACATCTAATACCCATCACAAGTTCATTTACTCTTTGCATATAAGAAGAAATATTTTCATCTTTACCCATCTTCAAGGTTTCAACTTGCCTTTCAAACTTGTTAGCTTAGCGACCTTCACAAGAGTATCTTCTTCATACAAAGTCTCCAGCTTCTTCCATATCTCATGAGTTTTCTTTAGATCCATCACATTTGTCTTCAGATCCATCACAACTGAGAGGGGGTGAATCAGTTGTCACAGAATATTCAAACTTATTAACTTTACTTAACTTAATCTCAAATCTAATGAATGAATAATAAACCATAAACAATCAACACATCAGAAACACAAAGAACACCAATATTTTTTTATGTGGAAACCCTGTTAGGGGAAAAACCATGGTGGAGGTCAGTCCACAATATTATACCCTTCTAAAAGTATAAAGAATTATTAATGGGAATGCACATGCATTCAAGCACATTGCCTAGAGCTCACTACTCAATTACAAGGAGGGCTCACTACCCAAGAAATATTTGGATTAATACCATCTGGATTGTGAACTAAGAAAATAGCATTTGTCAATGCCTTATTACAATTATAGTTAAGCACATGCACACTTCTTCAACCTTCTTCACTCTTCTTCACACCCTGGTCTACCTTTGAATGATCTAAACAATATTCGCACACCACACACTTCGATTATGCTTCCAAATGATAAAACAATCACTATTATATATCCACAACATGGAATTAGATCGCTACTAGTCGACCACAAAGAAATAATAAAATAATTACAAACAGTCGGCCCAAAAATAATTAAGAATTTACATGCGAATCCACCAAGGTTAGCCACAACATATTGGAGACCCAAAACAACAACTTCAACATAAAAAATACTCCAATTGATTTCTCCTCGAAGATCCACCACACGCTTCGGCCATGAACATGAAAAACATGAACATGCAAGACAAAATCTCGGATCATGAGGACAACGATCAACACAAACATGCAACAAAGGTAGATCATCAACTAGAAACATCCACAAACATAATGAAACACCAGAGAAACATCTGCAACAACTGAACTAATATAAATCACATGATCTTCCTTTAGGAACACAAACTGATGTGATAGAAAAAATGTCAGAATACAGATCTTCATAACTTGACCAAATCTTCATGCGGATATCTAAAAATTAATGTGAAGAAACTAGATATACTCAACAAGAAACCCTTTAGTCCACAAAAATTGATCATCAATGTGCAAACCACACCAACAAATTGATCTTCGCTACTCCACTGACAACCTGAAGCACTTCTTATTACAATTTTCTCAATATCCTTGACATATGCAACTTCTAATACACCAATGCTAATAGTGTTGACATCAATGATAACCACATATCAACAACACAACCACAACATCCAACAAAACCCATCCTCTTAGTAGAGGATCGCCATCTCCTCCAAGGAGATCACATGCTCCAAGTGAACAAACCATGGTCTCAAAAGAAATATAATATGTCAAAAATATAATGCACCATCAAGAGTATACCATGATATACCAACAACATAATCTAAAAAAAAATCACCTATCAAACAATTAATGACACACCAACCAGAGACTCCAAGAGTCCTCCATGGCTCTAATATTTCACAAATATTCAATCTCATGAAGATAACCATCTCCTTGAATAGTGTCCATGAAAATGTGAAATAACCCTTGTACAACAACAAGATATGTGAACTCCTCCTTATAACATATACAACACTAAAAAAGGTCATCCATCACCAAGTGATGAATCTATAATAACTACTAAAGCTCCCACTAAATAGTGATACCAAGCTCTCCAAGCATCATGACTCAACCATCTCCTAATCTAAAGATCCTCTAGGTCCACACATCCACATGTCCATCTAACAATAATATCACATAGCACCAAGATCTCCAAGGAAATGAAATATTCCATCACTGTCACAATAACTCACATAATACATTGTATCCAGGCTATTCATGACATCATGATAAAAAATGATATAGGTCCCCTCAACCAACTATCTAGGTACTCAACACCCATCCTCCCATCCAAATGCAATAGATACAAATATACTAATGACCATAGACAAGGTCAATAAATGAATTTTGCATCAACTTTGAATCAATCTCATGGATATAGATAGTCTACATATGATTCCTCTGACTACAACTAAATGGGTGATTAGAACATACAACTGAATGACTTGAAGATATCATACATTGAACATGCAAACCCATCATCACATTAGTAACATGAAAATATAGGATAAAAAAGAAGATATCATATAGCTTTTTAAGAGTCAAATACCAGATCACCAATAGATTCAATTCTCCAAACAAAACCATAATAGAGCACCATATTCAGGAACCCTTTAAGTATTCACCATAGAAATGTTGAGTGACTAATCACATACCAAAATCTCCATACAGAGAAGATTTTATCTCTCATCAAACCATGCATGATGCATGCATGTAGAGTTACAACTATCTTACATCCAGAATCATCCAAAGACCATGACCCAACAAATAGTTATCTGTAAATCTACAAAACCACAAGTTTTGTTTAAGCATGCAAACTCTACAAAACTACTATGTTTTTCAACACACATCCACTTATTATCTAGAAGACCCAAAGTTTAAAAAAAAACTATAAAAGTTACTCCAGAACAATGATTATCATGAATATACATAACCATAGATTTTTAATGAAAAATTCATAAAACCCTTAGATCCAAGGAACATGAATCTGAGCCATGAAAGTAAAAAACATCCATTAGGAAAGTAGAGGCACATGAACTCTAGGACCACTTGTAGGTCAACTTCACAACCACCATCATGTACAAGCATACAGAGGGGCTAGGCTATTCTAGAAACTTCAAATCATCCAATGATCAACTTCATAGCCTACATGTATTCGAGGATTACAAATGTTGGTGTGAATAAATTCTTATATCTAGTTAATTCTTTACTAGGGACTTAGTTCACATGTTAAGTTTACTTAGGATATAAGCATTCTACTAGAAGTCTTACTTGTCTTATCTAAAAGTCATAGTTGTCTTATCTAGACTTTACATTATCCTAGGCAGTTATGAGTTAGTTGTTTCATGTGATAGGATTAAGACACTTGTCATGATCTTTTCTTATCCTATCTCTCATCCTTTATTTTATAAGAAAGGCATCTCTAGCATATTTTACATTACATTGTAGAGAATTGCATATTGTATCATATTATAATTCTTGTTATATTTCATTGTTGCTTCTCTCTATTTCTTGTGAAGGTTATTTGGTGTTATAGATTGAAGATCGTTATTGCTTACTTCAACATGGTATCAAAGCTTTGAATCTTGCAAGCCCTTTCCTTTTTTCATTAGATATTTTCTACCATCAAGTTTTCTATTGTGATTTTAGTTTCTTTTATGATCTTGAAAATTCCCCGTATGCTCTTCTCTTGTGTTTCAATATGATCTTGAGAATCAGAAATGGTTTGCAAAGATTTGTTAATCCTATATTTCATGTATGCATTTTGGTGAGATCTAGTGATTGGAGCACTTTTGGCTATAGTGGTAGTATATTTGGCTATCCCATTGCATCGAGAAAGTCATATTTGGATTGTGTTTCACTCAATTTGGTCACCATTTGTAACTTTGGAAAACAAGGGTTTGAAGCTTAGATATAGGAGGTAGCTAATATTTCAGAGCATTTTGGGTGAAAACAAACCCTGCCATTGCATTTGAGAATCTCAAAAAGGGTATGTGTAGGATCATCATGGAAAAAGCAGGCCCTTAAGTGGCAAAAAAATTAGAAAAATCAGAGTTAGGAAACTTAATGTAAAAATTTGAATAAGTTATCTATATTATTTCAAAAATATGTAAGAATAGAATCTGTAGAAAATTGAACGTAGTTTCTAAACTACTAGGTTTGTTTAAAAAAAAAAAAATTATTTGGTGAAAATTTGAAATTTGAATGTAGTAGTACTTAAATTTTAGGGAAAAAAAAGTAGGTGTCTATCTAACCAGCCTAACCACAATAAAATGATAATATTTTTTTATAAGATTTTAGATATAAGTAGAGGACTCATGTCCTGATGTGATGCATATTTTTTTGTAATTTTTTTTTCCAAGTAAATAATTAATTATGAATTTTTATTACAACTTTTAAAAATAAAAAAAATTGTATGTCGACCACCTTAACTTGGTCAAAACATCATGAAATTCAATTTTCTTTTTTTTAATCCTATAGTATATGAAGCATAGAATGTGACACATATTTTTGGATTCAAAAATGTGATCTTGTTTGAAAGCTATAAATGTTTTCAATCAATCTATCAATCAGGACTTTAGTCGTAATTTGAATAGAAAATGAATAATAATTATTTATTAAATTGAAAGTAAAGCATAATTTATATTGGTGGAAAGCTGAGAATCTCCTTTAAAAACCCTTTTCATTTAATCAATTTTGGGTAAAAAAAAATTCATCAGCCACATACCCATCATATTGCCACTTTTTGGCCCATCATGATCCTTCACATACCCAAAACTTAAAGATTCACTACCAAATTTTCAATTTTTACACTGTTAGTTGGAGATCGAGGCAATTTTTTTTTGCCTAGGTAGGTCATACCTCCCCAAGTTGTCATTATTCTATTTTTGCAAAAAAAACTAGAATTTTTTTTTTTTTTGTAGGCTTTTAATGAAATTTTTTGGAAAATTTGATTATTTAATTGGGCTAACAATATTTCAATTTATCTAGAAAAACTTTTATATAGTTTGGGGAAAATATTTCAAAATTTTGTCAATAATTTTTTGTGGTCGATATTAATCAAATTCGACTACCGTAGACTTTATTGGAGATCGTACAACTGATTGCAAGTTGTCGGCCTAGAAAATTCATCACCCTTTTTTGGTTGGAAGATTTGGCAGTTTGTTCGAAGCCATTTATTATTTGTAGGGTCAATCTTTTATTGGCCCCTCCATGACAACTGTTGGCCTTTTTCAAAGTCTCTCGCTAGTCTTCCATTCTTTGTCACTTTTTTCTAGGTATATACTTCTCTGCCAAGGCTTTGTGGCCATGCACTTTGTCGACCATATTGTCCTTGGTACGAAGGATTTCCCACCATTTACATTAGTTGGCATTAGTACTCGGCAATACAATCTGGTCATTATCAAATCAACATCATTCACAATATTTTCTATAGTCGACATACAATCCCCATCAAATTGGTGTAAATTTCAAGGATTCCTTGTATCAAATTGAACCTCCAAGTTGCATTGGCAGTTAGATCATACTTCTCTTTGTTATCTATTGATTCAAGTTGGCCATTATTAGATCATCCGATCAAATCGCTTTCGATATGATTTTATAGCCATCAATAGGTTTTAAACATTGTTTTATAATTCTTTTAATCAGCTATGTTTTATATATTAAACTTTGTTTTAAAACTTTTTTTTGCCGACTTATAGTATTTTGTCGACCAAACTATATTGGGGACGACGTTTATTGTGTAAAACCCATAGATGGGGTGGCTCGCAGGTGGTGCGTAGGAGCTACCATCGGGGCACCACCCCACTGACACCCATGGGTGGCTTCAATTTTTTTTTAAAATTTTATACTACGGTCATATGGAGGGCCCAAGTGCCATTTTTTTAGCCCTTAAGGATGGATTTTTGCACCTATTTAGCTTATGAAGTGCATTTTCTAGGCCTTTTATTGTTTTTGCATAACTTTTGATCCAGATGGAAAATTTTTGCAAAAGAAATATTGTTAGAAAGCTGGCGATGTGTATTTTTAAGTGGTATAAGTGATTTTTAGAAATTTTTATATTTGGTTACATTTATAGCCTATTGAAGTCATATGTCATCTTTCACTCCCGACCTCATAACTTTTTCTTTGTTCCTCCATTTTTAGCAATTCTTGCGGCATTGTAAAGGTCTTTCCAAGCTCTTAGGATTTACTCATGCACTTTTGAACCAAATTTGGCCCCTGGTATAATTAATTCATTTTTTTGTGTTTTAACACTCTGGTTAATTACTTGGATATTTTGGTACCTAGAATCTTTTTGTTTCAATGAGATGGCTTCATTTGGGCTGTTTTATATGTATTTGAAACATTTTTTTCTTTGTGGACATTTCGAGCATCATTTGTAAGCAATTTCTTATATGTAAACACATTGAGATAAAGTGCCACACTATTGTAAATGTATCATGGGGATTTTGTACAAAAGGTTGTGCCATATTTTGTACTCGCACTGTATTATAAAGTTCCATGGGGGATTTGTGTAGTTCCTTTGTTATTTTCCATCACACCTTTTTGAAGCGAGAGTCCCTCCAAGACAACATTGAATTCATGTGATTATTTCCTCATGCATGTGTGCTTTGTATTGCACACCTGTTTTTAGTTGTAGGTACTTTCTAGTGCACATTCAAATGTTGTTTCTTTTCCTTCATGCACTACATGGTGATACACAAGTTTCAATGGATTTTTCATGCCTCTCCCAAGTCAGCATTATGGGGGTGTATTATACTGTTCATGCTAATGCTTCCTTGGTTTCACTTTGGAGTGAGCTATATATCTAGTCTTTGTTCCTATGTACTAGGAATATGTAGTGTTTGGTCACCCATGCATTTTCGTGAGATGGAGCATTTAACATATAGACACTCTTGCATTCCTATTTTGTAGAGGCATCCTTTTATCCCTAGTTGATTAGTGTTCTTCATACTATTGGAACTTGTATTTTCAACTTACATTAGTTGAGTAGTATCATCAGGGTCACTCGTACAGATTCATGTGTCATTTGTATATTCGATTGATAGGTTTTTTTCCTAAGTTTTCCATCTAATCATTGTTCACGTACTATCATTGAGGGAACTCATGCAGATTGTTGTCTTCTTGATCCTGATCATCTTATTCTCAAAGGAGTTTTCGTTAATTATAGCACTATAGCAATCATATTTCGAAAGTTATTTGCAACTTATCCCTACTTTAGTGATGTTCTTCATGTTCCTATTCTTTGGGACATTGTCCTTCATCTTGTATTTCTCTCTTTTGGAGAGGAGTTTTCTCCCACAAGGTTTTTCTCCTTTTCTCTGTTTGTGAGAGTTTTTTGTTTATTGACATGAGTAGCTCATCAGGCCTATTTTTTGAGACCCATCTTTTACATTTGCATTAGTTTATTCCTCCCTAAGTTACACTTAAGGGGGGGTGTTGGTGTGAATAAATTCTTGTACCTAGTTAATTCTTTACTAGGGACTTAAGGGACTTAGTTCACATGTTAAGTTTACTTAGGATATAAGAATTCTTCTAGAAAACTTAGTTGTTTTATCTAGAAGTCATAGTTTTCTTATCTGATTTTACATTATCCTAGGTAGTTATGAGTTAGTTGTCTCATGTGATAAGATTAAGACAATTGTCATGATCTTGTATTATCCTATCTCTCATCATTTCCTTTATAACTAAGGCATCTCTAGCATATTTTGCATTGCATTATAGAGAATTGCATATTCTATCATATTGCAATTCTTTTTTGGTGGAATAGTGTCTTCCATTGTTGCTTCTCTCTATTTATTGTGGAGGTTATTTGGTGTTGCATATTGAAGATATTGGTTGCTCACTTCAACACAAAATAGTACATTATAACGCTAGAAGCTAAAAGAAGAACCTAGAGTACAAGCACAACACACTAGAATAACCACAACAAAAATTTCTCTATATAACTAGGGAGCCCATCTCAGACACCCAATATGAATACTTTGTTGCACACAAACATGGAATGAAATATAACAACCATGCATGATGGTTATCGTATTTTCAAAGGAGCTCTAGATCAACTTCTTATTAAATAAAATCTCATGATCAACTCTAAACACCCCATCCTTCACTATCCTTCACACTACCTATTGTCTCCTGAAAACAAGATCAACTATAGAGCTTCCACTCAGACAAGGATTAATCATTAGCTTATTCCTTCAAGACAAATTCCATCGAGATTTCTAAGCTAAGGAATCATAACAAAAGAAATTTCTAAAACCTTAAGCACCATGAGTCTTCACATGAAAGTAACATGCAAGCTCATGCTAGTACATGCAACTCACATGCAAGTACATGTAACTAACATACATGCAAAATAAAGCTAATGTAAATCATGGATCTTAGCTATGATACCAAATGGAGGGAAATGGATATCCTAGAAAACCATATGAGAACCAATATATGCCTTTAGTATCATTTATTTTTTCGTGATACAAGCACATACAAATATGTCTTAAATTAGAAATAGACATGGTTTAATTTCCATCTCATTAACCCTTAGAGGAAAGAAATGTCTAGTTTTCAAATCCATTAAAATTTTAGAAGAATAGTGACATGTAAATTAATATTTAAAAAAAAAAATAGACAAAAGAGAAAGAACAAAATTATACATGGGGAACACCCTTTCAGGTAAAAATCCACACACTCCAATAGCATAGATAAATTATATTATTAGCAAAAAAACTAGTAACAATACAATTGCAAAGTCTATGCTCATGTAGGCTTGAACCAATGTATCTATCTACAACAACATTATTACAATAAATTTTTAGTATCACAACCTTAACATGGAGATTACATCTTGCTCTTCTGGAGAAAATTTGACAACATAACCCCTACATAACAAAATAAATATCTCTCCTCTAGAAAAGCACATGTATTTATAGAGTACACAATTCCTAGGATAAAATTTTCCTTAAACCCACACCCATGCATTAACATGCAACAGTAAATGAACTACATGAAAAAGCATGCAAAATGCACATGAAAAAAAAGTACCTAGAAAAAATATGTGTCCACATTCCAAGTTGATTCAAACAGGAATAGAAACTACATCCATACACAACTCCTCTTACAAATAGCAACTTCCAATCTTGAATTTACAAAGGGTGTGCCAACTTCCACAATAGTAGGTACATGCCATAAATAACTCAACATTCCTTGACACATATCACCTTCATGCAACTCTAAGAAATTCTTACAAACTCCTGTCTCTAAATGAGCACTCAAGTGATAAGTGTGACTATGGCACACCTCTATGAAGTAGGCACATACAACAATGCCTTCATGAAGTTCCTAGATGACAAGTAGCACTCCATTGAGCTCCACACCTTGCATGTAGGATATAACACTCCTTGACAGGTCCCACAAACTGCTATGACAACTATTATAGTTGGAAACTTAGGATATATCAATATTTTCTCAATTATTTATCCAAAAATAATGCTAGGACTCAAAGGTTGAGACACATTAATACGAACATGAAATTATTGCCTAGATACATAACCCCACTAACTAGATCACTAAGAAAAATCGTACGGGCTATTTCCTTCTTGCGCCCAACTATGAAATCCTAGACACTCTATTTTGATTGGGGTTATTTCCCCAAAAAAAATCATTTCATAACAACTTCATCTGCCACTCAATATTATACTATCTTCTCAATTTAAATTCAAAATTTAGAGCTACCATTTTATGGGTCCCCATGTTATTTTGATGGCATGGGGTGTGTTATGAGACCACATAATAGTTCTCTCCTCTAATCTTGTCTATTGATTCTCTATCAAATTTTGACCATTGATCAAAGCTGCATTCTTTGTACAATCATATTTCATCCTCTTCCAATCTAACCATGAACTTCAAATTTTTTCAATCCATATCTTCTTGAGTTTTTGAAGTGCACATACAATTTTAAGAGAAACAACAACAATTTGAATAGCAGAAGATTAATAAAGACAATGAAGGTGAATCAACAAGGATGTTAGAAGGTATAACATTATGTTTCATTTTCATATTTCTTGCATCTCTTTCTTGTTCTTCATTCGTAGATTAAAATTATTTGCATAAATCTAATAGTTTTCATGGTTTCTATTGATGGTTTACACTTTAATCCCTTTTTTCTAATCTTATAGAGGACAATAATACTCATGGCCTCATCTAACTTGTTCCAATAGATAAACTATTCATACTCCCTTGTGAATTGTATTTGTTGACCATTTATCATTTTCCATAAACCCTTTAACTAAATAATTTCTTCTACTTTGATATTCTATATGTGAAAGTTATATGGAGTTAACAGTCAAATTTTTAATCCATATTGAACACTTAAATTATAGCCTATAAAGCCCCTAGATTTTATTAATAATATAAATAAATCCTTGACAAAATATGACAAGAATTGGTTACATTTAGCGTAAGATGTAAGCCTTAATTGTATGTTTATAAAACATGATAAATTTTATAATTTATTGGGTGATCCCACAATAGTGGTTTACAATTTTTGGCCAAACTGGACACTGAAATTATTATTTTTAACTAAATATTCACATTCGGGCACCTATAGCAGCTAAACCATGAAGAATTTGAAGATGATGCAAACTAGAGTCTCATCACATTTTTTTTATAGATTCTAAAAATATTTTTTTCAAAATTTTTGGAATTAGATTGCACTTCTTTTTCCATCTCCCACAAAAACTAGGTTTTTTCAAAAAACATTTTTAAGTTGTGACGCACACCGTATAACGCATAAATTTTTTCCCATCAAGGATAAAATTCTAATTCTTTCAAATTTAGATTCGTAACTCTGATATCTAGTACTTCCACTTGGTTAGACAATTTTTTGTTGAATTTTTTTCTTTAATCAAGTTTCAAAGTCAAACCAATTACAATTTAGACATAGCGTGACCATATAATGCATAATTTTGTTTGTATATATATTGAAATTCATTTTGTTTTTTGTTGGATCAAGGACTTCAATATCTAGTGCACTCATATTTTTCAAATTTTTTTTTTGATAATCTGCTATTTTTCCACATGTGCAGCATAGAGACCTTCATTTTTGATGAAAAACCTATGTTTAATAAAACTCAAAAAACAAATACATAATAAAACCAAAACATATTAAAATTATATTCATTGGATTGCTCATTCCGAGGACTACCTGATTCCAATTGGGTTTGTGAAGATTCCTCCATTTTCATCCTCAACCTAAGCTCCGAAGTGCCAAATTTTAGGTTTTTTGTGTGTCTTAGGGAGGGGATGAGGATTTAGGGGGGTTCATACGAACCCATAGGGGTTCGAGTGAACCCCCATGGGTTCATTCGAACCACACTACTGAATTTGACACCATTTTTCGAAGGCTGTTCGTTGGTTGCTCGACAAATCTTTGTCAGAAGAGCGACAAAATGGCGAAAATCTTTCCGTTGCTATTTTTTCGTCAAACATCCGATGATGAAATAAACGTCGAACTAACAGAAAAGAATCATCGATCGAAGGCATCATGAAATGCCTTGGAAATTTGTCAGAATATCGACGAAAACTTTGTGTATCCACCAACGAATTACACTAGAAGTTCGTCGCCAGTTCGATGAAATGGGCAAGGAGTAGTGTCGAAACAATACCAAATATTCATCTAATGTGCAACGAAATATTCAAGTAGTAGCATCGAAACAACACCAAGAGTTCATCGACTTTGCGACGAAATTAGCAAGGAGTCATGTGGTAGCAACGCTAAAAGCTCGTTGAAATTGTGACGGAATGGGAAAGGATTTATGACGAAATCTTTGTCACAGCTATAGCAACTTCATCAAGCCTTTCTATTGATTCGTCAGTGGTTTTCGTTAGTGGTTGTCGAAATTGCGACGAAGCAGCAATTTAAAAAAAAAAAAAATCGTGGAAATGTACCATTGCGGAGACTGACGACTGATCATACATACAGACTGCATATTGGTTTGATGCTTCAAACGATGCATTTCTTATATTGAAAAGTGCATTACCTTATTGAGCTTCTCTTTGTTTTGAGAATAGTTTAATATTCTCTACTTAACAGGGCCAACCACGTGACGTGGAAGCTGATTTGGCCCCTCCCCCCCCTCACATCACCCTCAATTCCACATACCCAATCATATAACATTAATCATTCATTCATCCATTAATAACATATAAAATTCATTCATTAATAACATATAACATTTATTCATCCATTAATAACATATAACATTCATTAATTAACATATTCACATTCATTCATTAACATATAATATTCATTCTTTCAGTTTTTACATATTATCAAAAATATGGTTGTCATGATATGATTACAATCACTTTTTTTTTGCTTCTTTTTTAAAGCTACATAAAGCTGAAGTGGAGTATCATTTTCTAAATCAATATCTATCCCCCATTTAGTTGTTCTGCCCTCTGCTTGTGATCTTAATGTTCTACCCTTTGCTTGTGATCTTAATGTTTAAAACAAATAGACAGGTAATTACTCTATGGTGGAAATTAATATTGAATAGATTTCACAAGTATTCAATTTTAATTAAACTTTATTAAGTTTATTTACCTGTGTGTCGGATGCAATGGAAGATTGTGTTTGCCCAGTCAAGACTCTTAGGCATTCAGCCACGGCTCCATAGCCTTGCTGGAAGGAAATCTTCAGGTCCTATTTTGTGGGAACTCTATTGAATTCAGAGCCCTACATTTTTGCAGAAGATCATGAATTTTGCTTCTATGGTGTGATAAAACCAAAAAAAATTTCAATTTATTATAATTTGGATGTAATATTTCATTTATTGATACTTACAATTCATGCGGCTAATTTCATTTAACTTCTAGAGCCAAGTTTGTGTTGCCCGTGCTTTTCTAGTCTTGCCTTTGTTGCCTTCGATGTGTCGGGTAATCTATGAAAAGTTTGAAATACATTAGATTATGTGAAAAGAAAGAGTAATCAGTATATAATTACATTGTTGATAGTATCACACATAGCATACTACTTTTTTTAAAAAAAATAATGGCATTTTCATAGCATACAAACATTGAGAGCATATAAAATACAGAGTTCAATCCATGAATTATAGAAAATAGATTTTTGTTGGTTATATTCATATCACTAATTACATTGCACAAAACATACTACAACTACATAAATATCAGATAGTGACAGTTGTCTATGCTACCACATTTTTCATACATGTCTACCAAAGCATTTTATCAAACAGTTCACTGCCTTGCTGCTATGGCTAAAAGCCTAAAATAGGTGCTTTCAAAAGCTATGGATGCTTGGAAAAATATATCAAAAGCATAATAGTAAGCAATGGCATAGACAGAGGCTGATGAATTGTTTCAAAATACCTCAAAATGTGGTCTCATGGTGATGGAATGCCATGACAATCCATAACTTAATTTGCTTGTCATGGCATTTGTTATAGCATTTATTCCATCACCATGAGACCACGACCCTGAAACATTTCAAATAGTTCACTACCTTTTCTATGCTACCACATTTTCATACATGTGCAAATGATTTTTATAAAGAAACGGTTCAATGCCTTCATGCTATGGCTAAAATGTAAAACCTTAAGCAGTGCTTTTGAACAAGCTATGGATGCTTTCGAGAAAAAATCTACCAAAGCATAATAGTAAGCAATAGCATAGACAAAGCGTTGAATTGTTTGAAAAATGCCTAAAAAAATCGATCTCATGGTGATGGAATGCCATGACAATCCATAGCAATTTGATTGTCATGGCATTAGTCATGGCATTCCATCACCATCAGACTACATTTCTTTGAGACATTTTTTTCAAGCAGTTCACTGCCTTGTCTATGCTACCACATTTTTCATACATGTCTGCCAAATCATTTTATCAAACGGTTCATTGCCTTGCTGCTATGGCTAAAATCCTAAAATAGGTGCTTTCAAACAAGCTATGGATGCTCGGAAAAAATCTACCAAAGCATAATAGTAAGCAACAAGCCATGGTCTCATATGAATTTTTCTTGAAAATCAACTCGAATTTTATTCACACTTTTGCGGTTTTAAACCCACGTTTTTTGGCGATTTTTGAAGTTTGAAATGGAAAAAATCATTGACCAAAAATTCAATGATTTTTCAAAAATCAGGAAAAATCATCCAGCCTGCAGTTTTTTTAAAAATCATGATTAATTGGGATTTTTTGCAGATTTATGCTTCTATATCACATACCTTCCTTGGCTCGGTGGTGTCTTTCCTTTTTTCTTTTCAACCTTCTCCTTTCCATTAGATACTAAGTCCTTCCACTCCCTCTCTAAAATCATGGGGGGACGCTCGTACTTTTTGTTCTTCTCTAAATGTGACCTATATTGGTCCCTCGCATACTTTAGATAGGTACCAACTTTCTTAAGGACCTTGGTTCGGTTGAATGTTTTATCACCGAACAACACAACTAAATGGTTAATGAGCTCATCTTTTGTATTCATTTGGGGCATTCCGCGGGTATGCGTATGGTGAGACCCGAGCTCCAATGTAATATCACTTAGATGTTTATAAAAAACATCATTTCCTACAAAATGATCATGGGATCAATAGTCTAAAAAGAGAAATCAATAAGTAAATTTCAATTGGATTATATAGAATAATAATTAAAACATTTTAAAGTATCTGGGACCTTCTCTATCTTTATGGGAGCGAAATCCTCGGTCACCACAAGTGTGACCGGAAATGTTCTCATACTAGTAATATGGGAAGATCCAAGAAATGTTGCTAAAAAATCACCAGTACTAGTGGCCTCTGCATCCCCAGGTACATGTCTAACATGTTATGGTATGTATTCCTTGCCAAAGAGATGCGTTAACGGATCCTGCATGGTATGTGTTACCGACATTTCAAACGATAATATAGGCATGGATGATGGGGTTAGATGGTGTGATGTATGCGTAGGAAGATCGGGATGGACACTTTTACCAACCCCTACTCCTCGGCACACTTGCAGTACCTAATCATGGCCAGGAGCATCATGAGGA
>VDFB02193867.1:414595793-414860415 GCA_007258455.2 Sequoia sempervirens
TGCATCATTTGTAAATGATCAAATGAATATAGAAGGCTTTGTTGGTGCCAATTCAAAATTAGAAGTATTTCTAATTGCAAACTATGTCTCTTTATCTTCTAATAGAAACGTGGAGTTTTTTTCTATCAAAAGATGCATATATACCTTGATTAATATGTTAAAAAGATGAAGAACCTTGTTTTATAAAAAAATTGTAGATTGTACAGTGAATATGAAGGCAGAATGAACTATGAAAAAATGTAGATTATATAGTGAAAATGATATAAATACCTTAAATTGTTTCTAGTATTTGATGTAATAAACATTTCATGAACAAAATATGGTGATTGCAAGGAGTATGGGTGAATTTTTCTGAATTTTTACTTTAGTTTGTTGAGGTATGTTATGGCAGATTTGAATATGGATTTGATAGAGATGGTATCTTACTTTCTACAAATACAAGATCATGCTAGTTTTCTCAGAGCTTAAGGACATGATAATCGTATGTGAGATGATAGTATGTAAGCATGGTGTTAAAATATCTTGATAATATTTGTTAAAGCTTTGTTTGAGCAATGGTTTGGAGTGAAATAGAGTAACCCTTTGTAATCTACCTTTTTCTATTTGAAGATTGTTAATGAGAACTAAGGATTTTTTCTAGTGGAGCTTGATTAATAGCTAGTGAGGCTTATTGTATTATCAGTGAGACACAATTTGTATAAAACAAAGTTTTGGCTAGTGTGGCCTAATAAAACATTTATTAAGAGTGGTTTTTTCACCCTTTTTAGGGTTTTTTCCACTCATTAATTTGGTGTCACCTTTTTCCTTGATGATGTGTTGTTTTGTTTATGGTATGTATTCCCAATTCTCGTGTGATATTGTAAACTGCACATCTTTTTGTTCTTTCATGCAATATAGTATATAAATCTTTTGTGTGATCAAGGGAGTTAAGCTTATGAGATTAGTTTTATTTGACCACTAATTCACCCCCCTTTTCAGTGGTCCTGATCTAAGAGGATTCCCCTTACAAATATAAAAAATCATAACACATCTCTATTTTGCACAACATATGCAAGAAGGAAAACAATATATTTTATTGCAGAAAATATAAATTGAGATTACAATATGCGAAAGCTCATAAGCTCCCTTACAACATGGGATTCTATGCAAATATAAATTTGTAACAATGGAGTCTTCAATCCTATGCTCAATCCAACAACATATGGTTATGCAAACCTGCAACTCCTCCTAAGCTAACTTTACCAAATGAGTAACATCAATATATAGAAGTTGTGTGAGAAGTAACCACCATTGGTTTCTCAAAACAACCTCCACTAAACCATCAATAAAAACCTGTCACTTTCTGCCTAACAACACTTTGCTATTCATCATAATTTTCCAAAATGGTTATCTAGGTTTTGTGCGCCTCATTTCCAAATTTTTGGATTATTTTTAAATTCTCACTTTTGTTATTGTATGAAAAAGTTATGGCCTTTTTACTAAGACTAGGTCTCACAGATACGACCCCAAACATGCAACAACATGAAAAGCTTGTGGCAACATGCAAGATTCTTTTACATCCCATTTTGTGACATTTTATGACACATGTACATGCAAAAAAGACTTTTTTACCTTCTCCAAAATTGGACACCCAAAAAGACATATTCCTCTCGAAGATGCTTTAACTTTTACCAAAACTTATTTATGCTCAAATTTACATTTAAATTTTCACACCAAGGGAATGTATATTGTTGAAAATTAAAATATTATTCTCCTAACCCCTAAGCCCTTATTCAAAATAAACCAAAATAAAATAACATTTTTTCGATGATGCAATATTTCTAGTGCCCCTAGATGCTCCTGCATCAGGTTTTGTACTCCAAAAATGGGTTGGTATTTCCAAATGTAAACCATTTGGCGAGTGCCAAATTTTGTGCTAGCCAAATGAAAATGAATTTTTAGAATGCTAGAGAAAAATTATATTTCTCTTTCTCTCTCTCCCACACCTTGATTAAGGATTAGAGTTTAGCATTTACAATTGATGATGGATAGTTGAGGTTTTACCTTTCACTCCCTGTCTGCCTCCTTCCCTCTCACTGATACTTCCCTTTCTCTCTCCCTCTCTTCTCTCCCTCACCTCTATCTCCCTTATCTAGGTATCTCCCACCCTCTCTCCATCGCTACCTTTCCTTCCCTCCTTACCCCCATCTCTATCCCTACCTCCCTACCTCTCTCTTCTTCTCTTTACCTTTGTTAATGTTTCTCTCCCATCTCTCTCTATTCTCTTAATCACTACCATTCCCTCTCACCCTCTCTCTCCCCATCTCTAGGTCTCTCCCTCCTTCCCTCTTTACCTTTCTACCTCTCCTTCCTCTCAATAACCACCTCTCTCCCCCTCTATCTCTCTTACCTCTGTCTCCTCCTATATCTATCACCTGTCTCTCCCCAATATGTAGGTCTCTCACCTCTATATCTCCCCCCCTATAGTTATTTCTCTCTCTCCACCTATCTCCCTCCTTCCTTACCCCTTTTTCTCTCTATGAAAACTTCTCTCTTTCATTATCTTCTCTCTCCCCCTCATCTCTCTACCTCTCCCCTCTCTAGTTCTATCAATCACTCATTTTCTACCTCTACATCCATCCTTAGTCCTCTCTTTCTCTTGTCTCTTGTCTCTCTCTCTTATATTTTGTTTCCCTCCCCTCTCTAGGTCATCACCTATCTATCTCTTCCTTCCCTAGGTCTCTCAGTCCCTCCATGTCTACCTCTCCCTCTATCCCTTACTACTCCTCTCTCTCTCTCTTTGTTATTTTCTCTTTCCTCTTCTCCCTCACTTCCCTCTCTAGGACATCCGCTTCCTTTCTTCCTCTCCCCCTCTCTATCTCTTCCACCCTCCTTAAACCCTCATCTCTCTCTCCCCCTCCCTCCTTAAACTCCCATCTCACCTCTCTCCCATTGTATGTCTCTCACCTCTCTTCCCCCCTATCTCCTCTTTCCCTAGGTCTCTTTATCCCTCCATGTCTACCTCTCCCTCCATCTCTTCTTACTCCTCTCTCTCTTTGGTGATGCATTTGCATTAGAACTATGTGGATCACAACATTTCCACTTTGAAGGATGTGAGGAATGTTCATATTTATTTGTGATGTTGTTATTAGATAATTTTCTATGGTGATCACAATGGGCCAAACTTATCTATTTAGTGTGAAAAAAACTAGACTTGAGTGAATCTTAAATAAAATTGGACTTAACTTTTCAAAATATTTAGAAGTAAAATTAGATTCACACCTTCTAATATCTTTCTCACTATCAAAAGAGGGTATATTGGTAGTATTTGAATTATTAGAAGAGAAATAATTTCTCTTTTTAGAAGCACAGTGATTGTTGGTATATTGAATAAGAGGTAGATTCTTTTGACCTTCAAACTTTACTATATCTATAGGATTGTATTCATTTATAGTTTTTGCATTCTTGAGACATCCTCTATTATATGCAAAATGTTCCGTTATTTTTTTTGATGTAGATAAACCTTCCTATAGTTGAATATGATTATCAAGTTTTCTATTTAAGTCTATAATTTCATTAACATATTTCTTCCCCAAAGTCCCCTGGTTGCTTTCTTTAGCAGAAAAAAATCCCAACGAACTTTTCTCTAGCATGTTAAGCTTTGAATGCTTGATAACACCCTTCACAACATCCATAGGTTGTTCATGGTTTAGGCTTTAGGTTTTTTTTGTTAGGTATAAGTTTAAAGGTATAGGGTTTATGATTGAGGGTATAAGGTGTAGGGTTGAGGGTTGAGGGTTGAGGGATAGTGTTTAGGGTTGAGGGTATAGGGTTAAGCGCATATGGTATAGGGATCAAGGTTGAGGATATTCAGTATAGGGTTGAGGTTATTAGGTTTACAATTGAGGGTATAAGGTTTCTATTTAGGGTTAAGGGTTTAGGCTATAATTTTGAGGGTACAAATTTTAGGGTATATGGTGGAGGGTACATAAGGTATAGAGTTGGGTATAAGGTAAAGGTTTAAGGTTTGAAGGTGTAGGGTTTATGGTTTCAGTATAGATTTTAGGATGGAGGGATAGTGTTCAGGGTTGAGGGTACAAGGTTAAGTGTATATGGTATAGGGATTAGGGGTTATGATATTCGGTAAAGTGTTTTTAGGAGTAAATTGGATTTCCAAAGAGGAAGCTTGGTAGAGTGTTATAGAAATAAAACTAGTTATGAAGGTGCATGGTTTAAGGATGTAGTCATTGATGTTGGGCCTTTCAAATCATGTGATGGTTGTAGAATTATCTATTAGATGCATAGGAAAATTGAGAGGGGGGTTGAATTAGTTGTATGCTTAAAAACATTCAAATCCTCAATAATATTCAAACCCTTGTTAACATTAAACCCTTATCATGCATTAGTAGAATGTAAACATGTGAAATAGTAATGCAAACATATCCAAACACATAAGAACACCATATTTACATGGAAAACCAAAGAAGGAAAAAACCATGGTGAGGATTAGCTCACTAATATATGAATTGCAACATCATACACAAATAGGCTCACTGCCAAGGCCTCACTACCTAGGAAAAGAAGAAATGATCACTATCAGGTGGCTCACTACCAAGAAGAAAGAAGATAGAAACAAAATTTTACAAGGATATTCACTATCTCAAGGAAACAAGAGAATTCCACCATTGAAACTTTATGCCATCCACATTCTTTGGCTCACTTCCTCTAGCAACTTTAAGCACATTGAAAATGTAGACCCTTCTACTCACTATATTAGATTCATAAGAATTAAGTTCATACTTAGATCACTACTCTTGATCACATTTGCATCCTTCATATCTCTCTACAATTCACCAAAACTCTCCAACAATCAACCTTGTATATATATCCTTCACACACACTCATATATATATAGCACCTTAACTTTTTAGCTCAACACTTTATAACCAAAACATACACAACATCAAAATAGGCTGGAATGATCTATATTTATTCCTATTAACTCATTACAACATGACCCCACAAACCCTTAAGGTCAGCATGCAAGAAACATATGTACCTCAAATGTGCAACACCAATTAGGTTGACACCAAAAACATTTGCAATGGGAAGAAGTGAAGGAAAACCATGCTATTACTTAACTGAGTCCCAAATCCAAATGACCATGCTACTCAACACATCCAAAAACAACAATCATCCTCTATAATTAGCACTAGTACACCAGTTCAGCAAAACCTATACTAACACTAAAAAGAGATCACAAGCACACCTCTCCAAGTCTAGAAACGTCTCATAGACCATGTAGAAACATTCTGGAACATCTCAAAATATTCCAAATTATCAATATATTCGCCACAACTACTGAAATCACCTAAAACTCAAGAACACCTTTATTTTGTGCAGCCAAACATACTAGCACAGACATCCAACACACCAAACAACTTTTCCGAACAACTCAACAACTAAAACTTCAAGGGAAGGTAGATATAAATGATATAAGCATGTTCCCAAATTTGTAAAATTAGAATGTTTACTATGGAGAAATGTGGAGCAATCTCATTTCTCCTAGACACCCTATTTCACCATACAAACATACTACCAAACATATATTCTATTGTAGTATGATGAAAAACCTAAAACTATAGATCTAGAACCTTTGACCACTTATGATCATCATATCCAAATCGCACAAGCATATCATCAACCATGAAGAAATGTGGAGCACAACACTAAACACCACTCTACCACACTAAACTATTTTTTATTCAAATTTTCTCAAAAGCACTTTAAACCAAGTGAACCAACTTCATCAACAACATAGTGAAATTCTCTCCAACATAAAAAATATCCCCCAACACAAGTCAAAGAAGCAACCTTTGCAACTATACTAGAGTAAGACACCAATGACAACACTAGCATTGTGTTGATATCAATACCAACAACTCCAGGCTTCAGACATCATCAACAACAACATTCCAACACTCTCTGCATATGAGGAGTTGACATCAATGAAAACACTAGCAACATAATTGCAACATTATCAATGTCCAATATGAGGCATTTTAGATAGAAGATAATCAACCCTTAAGAGAAATATTGTGCCATATTCATTTGAGGACAATGCAACCACCAATACCATTACCCAATAATTTATTTGTGTGTGATGTTGTATAAGAATTCCATA
This sequence comes from Sequoia sempervirens, assembly GCA_007258455.2. Classification (NCBI taxonomy): domain Eukaryota; kingdom Viridiplantae; phylum Streptophyta; class Pinopsida; order Cupressales; family Cupressaceae; genus Sequoia; species Sequoia sempervirens. The sequence continues at coordinate 414,601,957 of VDFB02193867.1, forward strand.
ATGATATTTGGTGGTGTGTCATTGTCTTGCATTTCCCATGAACTTCTAATGCTCCTCAATAGAGTTACTTTCTCTATTTCCAAAACACCATAACTTCGGGAAACTATGATGCTAAGGACCTCTTCCCCTATCAAGAATGGGTAATGGGTAAGTGGACCTTACCACAAGTGGTACTACTAAGGTCCTCATAAATGGACATGTAGTGTATAAAAATGTATCCCTTTTACATTTTCACACTTAATCTAGAATTAATGTTAGTTTGGACTTAATTGTGCCTTATTTTGGTGTTGTAAAGTGTACCTATTTACACTTTCAAACTTGTTTAGGGCTCCTTTAATTATTTGAGCTTAATTTTCCTTAGTTGGTACCTTAATTCATGTACCAATCCTATTTATTACATTTTCCAAAGAGTAAACCTGTCATTCATTAATTCCTTAACATAGCACTTCTCATTGAACAATGTGTATCCTAAGGTTAGGGACCTAGGACTCATTCACGCATGGGAGAATGGGTCCTCCCTTAGACCTAGGACCTAAATTTAAATTATGTTTTTGGAGGTATTTTAACATATTCAAGTCTATATTTAGACGTCATCTTATGTTATTTGTATTTTAGGAAATTAAGGATACATATCTATAAATATAAGGTTATTTCACTATGTTTCATTTAATATTTTCAAGCTAAAATTTTCAAGATCTAGGAGAGCACTATCAAGAGAATTTCAAGAGCAATTCAAGGCAGTCAAGTGAAGATTTATTGAATATTTATTGCAGTAATCAAGATCCAATTTTCATGTCAAATTCTTCCTCCATCATGCATGTTATTGGAGTTAATATGATGATGTAGGTTTCATGATCCATTCAGGAATTCAAAGCATTATTTCAAGTCAAGGTTCAATGTTGAAGATCCACATCCATAAAATACATTTCATGTAAGTTACAGATTTACATTTCAAGTTTTATTCAAGGGTTTGGTGAGTTGTGACATTGAGTTGTTCATTCATAATTCCTTTCATGCTTTTTTATTTCATTTCAAGGTTTGATTACCAAAACAGGGTTTGACCAAGGCAAACCCCTATTCACCAAAAAAAAAACATTTTTCCCTCTTGATTTGTGTTTGCATATTTAGGTGCAAGAAATCTTGAAGGTCTCTTGAAGAGAAAAAATGAAGAAGTTGATAAAGTTGCAAAAGTTGTCATAAAAGTTGTCATCTCACAAAAACTCATCTACAAAATTTATTTTTGAATTTTCGAACATGAAATATAGAAAAATTGGAAGATTCAAATCTATAGAAGAGGCTCCAAAAATTTCTAGACAAACCATAACTCAAAACCCATTCACCCTGGGTGAATTGAGTCCTAGATCAACTTCAAAAACTGACTTTTGGTGACTAGTATACATGCTTCTTCCCTTCTCTAATTTGTGATCTGATTTCTTGTTCTGCTTATTTTGAGTTTCATCTAGATATTCCAAGTGTTGGATTAAATTTTGGTGTTGATTTTCTATTTTTAATTTTCTCCCCAAAGTATTGTTTGACAAGGACCCCCATCCTTGCAAAAAAGGGAAATTTGTAGATTCACACTTTGATTTGATTCACCTAAGGTTTAATAATCATTTTATTGTGTGGATCTTTTTTCCTAATGAAATTGAAGAAGGTAGGTCCTTAAGTGGTTCTTCAATCCCATTTTGATAACCCACCTACCTTTCTCTTTGTTTCATTTTGGTGAACCCAACTTTTGATCATTGCATTTTTCTCATTTTGGAGTCCATTTTCACCCTAGATCTATATCTTGCATTCATTTGCATTACATTATATTTAATTGAATCTCATTTAGGGTTGTTTAACTTGCATTATTTTGCATCTCATTTAGGGTTTTAAGATTGCATTTTTGGCATTCTTTAAATATGAAAAATATAAAAAAATCAATCATTTTGCAAAGAAATTACATAACATTGCATCATCATTCATTTACATTTGAAAATTGAATTAAAATTTCATTTCAAATTAGGTCTCCTAAGTTGTCATTTAGTCATATTTTGCATTTGCATTCAATCTTAATTTCATAGAAAATTCAAACTGTACCTCACTATAAGAAACCAAAATCAGGAAACCGCAAGAATCAACTCAAAAACTTGTAAAAACATTTTTCAAAACCCTAATCTAGGACCCATTCTCCCTACGGTGAATGAGTTCTTGATTAGGGTTGTTTCCTAAATTTATGGGCCTTAAAACCTTTATTTCTATATTTTGTTTTGTTGTTTTCAATTTTTTGTTTCAGTTTGCAAAATTTAAGTTAGTTGGAATTGATCATATTAAGCTTCATTCAAAAAATTTAGTGCATTGTGTGAATTCAAAATTGCATTTACAAGACATCATTTTTCCTATTTTTACATAGCATAATTATAAAATTATCTTGTTTGAAGTCTAAAAAATTGCATTTACATATTTTCATTGCATTTTACATCTTAGGATATTTGATTGCATCTTGCTTATTTTCCATTTTGGGTGTACATTGAGTTTTTGAAACTTGTATGAGCTTCACAACTTGGTTTCCTATTAGTAATATTATCGTGAGATGTAGTTTGAGACTCATGTCATCCTGTGATACACCATTTTTCATGGATATTGGGTTCTCTAGCTCTTTCACTCATATTGTTGATACTAATCAACCCACTATGGATCATAGTATTCATACCTCATTTACAATGACTTCCCTACATATAAATAGTGTGAATGATGTTGAAACAATGGTTGCTAATGTATCTTAAAATGCACGAAAGATAAAGGAAGAATTAAAATGTTTGTAAAAATTTGTGAGAATCGAACCTATTGCTACCAATGTCATTCCTCTCATAGAGAACACACAAAAGAATCTTAAGCATGAAAAATGAATAGAGTTTATATGTACCATAGTCCATCTCATTAACAACATTTTTACTCGTCCTCAACCAACTTCCAATAAATTTCCCATGAATAATTGAAAAGAAAACACAAATTTTGATCACATTAATACTACTAACACATTATTTTTTGAAAAAGGAAAGGACTTAAAGTTAGAAGATGAAATTAATGACCAAAAAATTATCAAGATAAAAAGAAGAAGCTAAAACTACATGATCATCAAAAAATTCAGCTACAAGAGATGTATGATCTTCCAAAATCTTTCCATGACCTATTAAAAATATCCAAGACTAAGAATTCCTTTTATACTCTTCTAGATTGGGGATTAATCAAATTACCACCTAAACATGAAAATCAAACTAAAAATCAAACTAATCAAAATGAACCATATTGTGCCTATCATAGATTCTTTGGACATCACACTGATAATTGTCATAGTTTACAGGAAGTATTGAAGAAATTTAGATCCCCTAGGGATCCATCTTGACTAAAAGCATGCACTTTGCTCTTTGCCATGTGATAGTTGTAGAATCATAGGATGCTCATTATTACATGTTTAACATTCATTGAAAAAATATTCTATATTGCAAGGAGCTCATTCTCATCAGTCATCTCGGCCCATCCTTGTCCTACACTTAGTGGGGGCAAGGGGTTAGATAGCCTTGTCCTATTTTGGCACTTGATGTTGTCCCTTTGGCTATTTATCTACCTTTTTCATATACTAATCAAGATTGGGATGTGGATGACTTGATATAGGTTGACTTGCATGTGCCTTACTAGTCTTGTTTTTGTTTTCTTTTTCATGTTTCTTATTGTGGTTTCATGTGCATAATGTGATCCCCGTATTATTTTGTTTGATGTATCTCTCTCTTCATGTGCATTCCTCTATTTGTACTTACATTATTCTATATGTTGGAAACATTTATCTTTTATTTTATTTTGTTTTCCTTTTTGGGGTGATGCAAGGTGTCGAGACATTTAGGTCTCTTCTATGTTGACCCAAAATCTTTTTCTTTTTTTTCATTATCTAGTCATTCTTCTCGTTCTATGAGTATTTGAGGAATGATGACATTTCAAAGATCCATAATAATATTGTAGAAAAGACATACTGACCCCAAATTTGTAGATCCCTTATGTGTTTTGGGATTTCATTTTGGGGGCAACCCATTCTCCTCTCTTTTTCATGACATAACTTTATTTGGAAACATATGACTCGACATAGGGATTTTTGAGTAAGATCTCATGTCCTCTAGATCCCTTATGTGTTTTGGGATTTCATTTTGGGGGAAACACATTCCCCTCTCTTTTTTCATGACATAGCTTCATTTGGAAACATATGACTTAGCATAGGGATTTCTGAGTAAGCTCTCATGTCCTCTTTACTATTTAAAATTGATTATTGGCTACTTTAAATTAAATTTCTCATAGTAATGGTGCTAGCAATTTTTTTGAAGTGGGGGCATACATTGGCATTATTATTTTGAATTTTTTGACATTCCTTATGTTACATTGTGCAATTTTGTTTATTCTTACAATGCATCTTATTCTTGGTGTTATCATTGGGTTTGATGTCCTATGAGAGCCTGATATTTCTTGGCATACAACTTTTCTCTTAGTGGTGATTCTATGTGTTTCTTTCCCTAAGTTGTGGTTCTTTTATCCTTGACTTGTCCTTGTAAGGAAAGTAGAGGTACGAAAACACTTTCCTAATGTCAAAAACTATAGGGAAGAATGCAGACAGTACTTTTAATTTTCTAATTACAGTCCAATTAAGACACACATGAAAGATTTATAGAAACAGAACAAATACACAAATACAAATGAACACTAGATTTACGTGGGAAAACCCTATCAGGAAAAAACCCACCACACCAAGCTGAATCTCTTTGTATTTTAGTAATAAAAAAATTACATACAATGTAGAGATACAACTTTCTGGTATTAGTTTACAGTAGCTTCATTCACTGTTTATCTAGTTACAGAAAAATGCTCTCAAGAATCCAATATACATCTCATCAGAATTGATCTACTTTTATCTTATCACATTATGATTTTTCTCTTTTATTCATTCTTATCCACCATTACCCAGCATAGACAATTTCCTTTCGAGCAATTGATTTTTCCCTGCATGCAGTTCAGCTCCAACATCATAACTGTTGTAAAATCAAACTGCCAACTATTTTAATTTTGCTTCCTCTGATTGGTCCACGAGACACCACATAGGAAAGTCAAACGGTCAAAGGATACATTCAACTTTGTTGGAATGCCGGTGAGACACTAAAAATGTCTCCCCAATGCCACAAATTCTTCATATCGATATCGGCATAAGTCCCAACAATCGGCAAGATGTTATAACGAGCACCATGAGTCATACCGAATCGACATCCAATGCGTTTCTATCGGCAAAATATTCCTCCATCGGCAAGACATTTTACCAATGCTCACAAGTCATGTCAATTTCAACTTTGCCATTGGCAAGACTTTACCATTTGCTAAGAGTTCTCATTGAGTCTCCTCAAGTTTCACCGAAGCACCTGATAGTTGACAAGACATTCATCTTTCACCGAGACTTCATTCCAAGCACAACCAAGTCCTACTGAGTCGGCAAGACTTATGTCTTTTGCCAAGACCTTTCACCGAGCAAACAAGTCATCCCAAAGACTATTAGCAAGACTCTTCTTCAGTCACTAAGACCTCATACCAAGTGTTTAAGTCATACCAAAATCATCCAAGAGTCAGTGAGACTTATCATTTTCGCCAAGACCTTATACTGAGGTCTTTTGTCACCGCGAAGGTACCAAGTGAATACTCCCATCGGTGAGACCTTTCTTCATCACTGGGACATCTTACTGAAACCTCCACCATTGGTGAGACTTCCTATAGTTGTTGAGAGATCTCCCTGAGATCCTTGTGTTACCTCGATAGTCATATGCTATCAGTGAGACATTCTCCAGTCGCTGGGACTTCTCCCCGAGACCCTAGTGTTTCCCTGACATCCACTTTGACACTTGATAGCAACCTTTGTCGATGATACATTTCATATCAGCAAGACTATATATCAACAACCTAAGTCTCCCCGATAACTGCGAGTGAATAACAATTAGCAAGAGAAACAACAGTCGGTGAGAGATCTTGTCGAGTCTCCATGTCATAGCGATAGGTCTATTCGGAAAGACCAAAACCATGTCATAGCGACTAGGGCATTTCAACAAGATTCATAATAGTTAGTCATCTAGACATGAATAATGTCATATTGACCTTTCCTTTTAGGAGTTCCATGTCAGTATGGAGTGAGGCACATATTCCAACAATCTCCCACTTGACGAAGACCTTATTGACAACTCTAGGGCACAATAAAACTACTAGAATTCATGGGCCAAGAGGCCCATCAAACTGGCACACCAACTGAACTTGTCTATGCTCATAGGCTTTGTCAGTGCATCTGCAACATTTTCTAGAGTATCCACTTTCTCCAAAGATACCTTCCCATCCTCCACCATATCTCATACAAAGTGATACTGTACATCTATATGTTTCATCTTGGCATGGAAAGTAGGATTCTTTGCCAAACATATAGCACTCTGACTGTCACAGTAAATAGTAATTTTTCCTGCATTAAAACCAATGTTAAAACACAAAAATTTTAACCAGATTTCTTCTTTACAGGCATGTGTAGCTGCCATGTATTCTGCCTCTGTAGTGGACAAAGTGACTACAGCCTACTGCTTGCTCATCCAACTCACTGTACCACCATTCATCACGAAAACATATCCACTGGTGGATCTTTTGCTGTCAATGTCCCTTGCCCAATTAGAGTCCACAAAACCTTGAATACTGAGAGTCCTCTAAGATTCAACCAAGTTCCCATGGTCACACAAAGCATAATCTGAAGTACCCTTTAGATATCTAAACACTCTCTTCATAGAATCCAAATGTGTCCTCCCAGGATTAGCCATAAAATGACTAAGAACTCCCACTGCTTGGGCAATGTCTAGCCTTGTACAGACCATTGCATACATTAGACTACCAACTACACTAGCATACAACGCACTGGTCATCTCCTCCATCTCAGTAGGAGATTTTGGACAATCATCAACAGATAGCTTCGTTCCCTGCATAACTGGAACAACTAGCTGCTTGCAATCAGTCATACAAAATCTCTCTATAATAGTCATGATATACTTACTCTGACTGAGCCAAACTTTTCTATTCTCCTTGTCCCTAGTTATTTCCATTCCTAGAATATACCTTGCTGCACCAAGATCTTTCATTTTGAACTTTGCAAACAACTGAGACTTAAGATCAGAAATTATTAGCTTACTATTGCCTATGAACAGCATATCATCAACATAGAGAGCAATAATAAAGACTTGATCACTTTCAACTTTGTAATACACACAGTGATCAGATTTTGATCTTACAAATCCTAATGACAAAAAAAAAATTTCAAACTTTTGGTACCACATTCTAGGAGACTGTTTTAACCCATACAAAGATTTCTTCAACTTGCAAACTAGTCTTTCTTTACCTTTTTCCACAAAGTGCTCCAATTGGGACATATAAATTTCTTCTTCAAGATCACCATGAAGAAATGTTGTCTTCACATCCATCTGTTCAATCTCTAAGTGATACGCTGCTGCAAGTGACAAAAGAAATCTAATAGATGTCAGCTTAGCTACAGGAGAAAATATTTCTCCATAATCAATTCCCTCTACCTAGGAATAACCTTTTGCAACCAACCTTGCTTTATATTTTTCTACACTGCCATCCAGACCGATTTTCTTCTTAAATACCCATTTGCAGCCCATAGCTTTTCTTCCTTTAGGAAATGGCACCAAACTCTAGGTATCATTATTTTCTAATGATGCCATTTCTTCATTCATGGCTTCCAACCAAGAGTTTGAATCAGACATTTTAAATGCCTCTTTCACAGTCCTAGGTTCATCAGTGCTAGAAATTAAAGCATAGGCACAAGCGGACTCAATCAAAGAAAAACCATACCTATCAAGCTGCTTTCTTTCATGAGTTGACCTCCTCATAGGCTAAGGCTGAGGTGGTTCTTCATCTTCTTCAGAACTTTTAGAACTACTTGATCTCTCCTCTGTATCAGGTACATTTTGATTTTTCAATTCCTCTTTATCTGGTGTTGGAGGAATATCTACTACATCCTTTTCATTTTCTGATTTCTTTTCTGACTGTGGATCCAGTGTAAAAGGCTTCAGCTCATGAAAGATAATGCTTCTATTGTACAAAACCTTCTCAGTCTAAGGATTCCAAAGCTTGTATCCTTTTATGCTAGCACTATAGCCAATAAAAATACACTTTACAACTTTGTTTTCCAACTTAGATCTTTTTTCAAATGACACATATGCATATGCCTCATAGCCAAAGACACAAATATGTCTTAGAGAGGGCTTCTTTTCAGACCATGCTTCCAAAGGCGTCTTCTCAACAAGAGCAGAGTTAGGAGAACGATTTACCAAGTAACATGTTGTAGAGACTGCTTCAGCCCAGAACTTCTCCTCCAAGCCAGCACTGCTTAGCATACTTCGTTCTCTTTCCATTACTATCCTGTTGAGCCTTTCAACAACTCCATTTTTCTATGGAGTGTAAGGTGTAGTCTTATGTCTTTTAATCCCATGATCTGTATAGTACCTTTCAAATTCATCTGAACAAAACTCACCGCCATTGTTAGTCCTTAAACATTTTATTTTCCTACTAGTCTGATTTTCAACAAGGTTTTTGAATTCCTTAAACTGACTGAACACTTCTAATTTGCTTTTCAGAAAATATACAAATTTTCTTCTTGAATAATCATCAATAAACGACACATAGTATCTTGATTTAGACAAAGAAGGAACATCCACTGGACCAAACACATCAGAATGAATATAATCAAGCAAACCAGAAGATTTGTGAGGACTAGAATAAAATGAAACATGGTGTTGCTTTCCATATATGCAATGTTCACAAAATTCAAATTCAAGGTTATAATCTTCAAGCCCTTCTACTAGGTTTTTATTTTTCAAGGTTTTTAAACCTTTCTCACCAATGTGGCCAAGCCTATGATGCCAGAGCATAGTCTTTTCTCTTGGAAGTTTAACCTCCATGGAGTTTACACCATCATAAATTTTTTCCTTCTTTTCTCCATGAGTAGTTTTTAGTGACTTTGCAGAGACACTATTGCATTGAACAACATGTGCATCCAGCTTGTACAAGGTACCAATTCAAGCACCCCTAGCCAGCACCATAGAGCCTCTAGTCATCTTGCAGCCATTTCTAGAGAATGTGACCTACACTCCAATGTCATTCAGCTTACTTACCGAAAGTAAATTATGAGCCAGACCTGGTATGTGCATTACATCATTGATTCCCTTCACTCTTCCATTAGGGAATTGGTTTCTGACTCTTCCACGGCCAACAATTTCCAAAGATGAATCACTTGCTAAATACAACTTTCCACCATCATAGTTTTCATACTTCGTGAACCAGTCTCTATGAGATGTCATGTAGAAAGATGCTCCAGAATCAATCAGCCAGACATCATCTGATGCTCGTGTAGCCAAGGCTACAATAAAGGCGTCTGCATCACTCTGAGAAGAATCATTTCCAAAAGAGTTCTTCTTCTTCTTCTTTTCCTCCTTGCAATCCTTTCAGACATGACCAAGTTTCCCACTATGTGTGGGAAATGTTAGTATCAAAATAAGATAATAAAAACACACCAATGCAACATTAAACTAAAGAAAAGCTAAAAAGAATGAAATCAAAGAAATCAATCAGAGCTTCTTCAGAATAGTTCCATTGTCCTCTATCTCCAATGATTTGCTTGAAGCTACTGCTCTTAGATTGTGTAAGAAAAGCTTCTCAAAATGGCAACCTAAAGAACGAGTATGCAAAGGGAGAATACTTATCTATCCTATATGCTGATGGAGTGAAATATTGATATACGGATATGTGCAGGGGTTGTAGATTATGCACAGGGGCTGTGGATTATGAATGCTTTTGAAACTATGATATGAGGATGATAAGCCATGATATGGATTGCTAATATGCTAAGCTATGCTATGCTATGATTCTAAATGCTATGGATGCTAGAAAGATGATTGACTATAGTTTTCTTGTATGAAAGCTTCTCTTTTTTTCAAAGACCCAACAGTCCTTTTTATAGCTTTTTGTAGGCAAGAGCTTGGCTGGAAAAGATCAATGACTATGAGATTGTATGGTAATTTTGAATGGTGAAAGATTGAGAGGTTGAGAGGAAGATGGAAGATGTTGGGAGGTTGGAGAGAAGAATGGAGGTTTGTCTTCAACCCACGGGAACAACTTTGCTCAGAAACAGAGAAATTAATTTTCTATTTTGAAGTTTGTTTCATGGTTGTTGTTGATAATCCAAATTAAATAAATAAATTTATCTAATTTTATGTGAGTTATGTGGGTTGAAGGATTTTTTTTTAAATATTTGATTTTAGAACTATAGAAGATTTAATTCAATATTTGGAATATTTAATTGTGAATAGACTTTAGAAGATTTAACTAAATATTTGGAATATTTAATTGTGAATAGACTTTAGAAGATTTAATTAAATATTTGGAATATTTAATTGTGAATGGAATTTGGAAGAATTAATTAAATATTTAGAATATTTAATTGTGAATGAAATTTTTAGAATTTTTAGAATAGAAGAATACTTAATCTTTATTTGAATAAAATATTCAAGCCAAGATTATATGATAATTAATATAAATGAATCATAATGTTTATTTAATTAATTAGGAAATGGATAAGAATAGTGATTAAATAAACTTATTTATTTAATCAAAATGAAAGAATGAACAATATAAATAAATTATTTAGATTTTTTTATACACAGATTGAATTCAGAGATTTAATTAAATATTAAAAAATATTTAATTAATTACCAGACTATTGTGATGTGACCATTTTTAGGTGTATATAATTTGCCCCTCTTTGAAGTGATGTGTTTTACGCATTGCTTCAAAGAATTTTGAAATTTTCCCCAGATGTCGATTGTCGAATGTTGATAGGTATATGTCTCTGTGAACGATGAATCAATAAGATTTTGATTTTTGTGAATTTTTTTTGAATTTTTAAATTTGTTGGAATTTTTCAATTTTTATGATTTTTAAGATGTCAATTCATTGTTCAAAAATGATGATGTGAAGAAATTGATGTGGAAAGATGCGAGATGAAACATTGATGACTTAAATGGCCCCTACTGTGATAAAATGTGATAAAATGCCCCAATTTTTCCTTTAAATAAGTTAAAAATGTCATTTTCCATTTTAACCTAGTAAAAATTGTAATTTTTGAGCTCTGGAGTGAGAAAATGGCACTTCCTATCCACCAGCATTGTTTCGAGTGCATCCGACAACATCAGTGGCCAGTGCACTATGGACCCGTGGTATGTACCCCGTTAAACTTTTAGTGTTTGAAAATTTTCCATTTAGGGCACATTTTCCAACATTTTATGTACCTTTATGCATAAGTTTAGCACCCTTCAGTCTTTGTGTAGTTCCCTTTAAGTTTTTCATAGCACCCACCATTTTGTAGTGCCCATTAAGTGTTTTGTAGCGCCCATGAGAATTTCTGTAGCGCCCTTCATTCCTTAGCACCCATGATAATTCCTACAGTGCCCATGATGATTTCTGCAACGCCCTTGATTTGATGTTGTTTTATGTGATCAGTTTGTTCCCAAGGCTGTTTGAAAACAAATAATAGCTGATAAATTTTCTTTCAAGTTAATGAAAAACAAATATTTGTTTGATAAGTTTGCTTCTAAAGTTGTTAAAAACAAATAGGATTGTGATAAATTTGTTTTCCATGATGATGAAAAATAAATAGGTTGATAAGTTTGCTTCTAAAGTTTAAAAACAAACAGGATTGCGATACATTTGTTTTCCATGATGATGAAAAAAAAATAGGTTGATAAGTTTGCTTCTAAAGTTTAAAAACAAACAGGATTGTGATAAATTTGTTTTCCATGATGATGAAAAACAAATAGGTTGATAAGTTTGCTTCTAAAGTTGTTAAAAACAAATAGGATTGTGATAAATTTGTTTTCCATGATGATGAAAAACAAATAGGTTGATATTCAGATTTGATTGATTTGTCATGATAATTTGATATTGATGTTGCTTTGACTTGATGATATCTTCCTATTCAACAGGAGAGATCGAGCATCTTACAGTTACGGGAAAAATTCCTGAAGACATGGAGATTGATTCTACAGCTTGTACAGGTAGATAGAGATGTTATTGAGGCATGCGGACTGACCTCATTACTTGAGATGCCTGAGGTACATCTCAATAGAGGTTTATTGACAACACTTGCAGAGAGGTGGCACAATGACACGAACACCTTTCATTTGCTAACATGAGAGATTACCGTGACTCCAAAGGATGTATATCGCATCCTGAAGATTCCAGTGATTAGTGAGATCATGATATTTGATAGCCGGGAGGTGGGAGGTACAGATGCTTTGAGATGGATATTCAGAGATGATCACAATTGATGGATAATATATCTCATGGGCGGAGATGAGGGATTCATATGCACCCTTACCCTCTGTACTTGCAGGCTTCATTGGAGGTGTTTTGTGCCCCGACCATAGGTCAAAGGGTTTTGCAGTCGGGTGGGGTCATGTACTTGAGAGTATGGTTATGTAGGGTACATGATATGTGTGCGGATCGTGCATGCTTGCAAATTTATACGATGAGCTACACCATATTGTGTATGGTGGAGGCCGGAGTTTAGCCGTTGGTTGTTCACTATTACAGATATGGGCATGGGATCATTTTACCATTATGCGACCATTGACTCGAGGATGACGACCTGTCTGTCGACCGTATAGATTTAGATATATTGATGTCATTGCTTAGCTGAGGTTGGGAAAACTAGATCATTGGCAGCGTCTTCTAGATGATCTCGATATAGTATGTTGGCAGCCCTATGTAGATTATGAGGCATGGCCAGAAGATGCTAGGGAGATGCCCTATGTTTTTACTGCCAGATATCTAATTGGTTGTACTCCTAGGATTATTGAGAGGTTTCTTCTTGGTCAAGTGTGGCGATAATATGGTTGGCCTCAAGGTATGCCCCAGGGTTCTTCTATTTATGTGCATCAGCAACAGGAGATTACAGTGTGGGGTCCACGGATTGCATATGATGTAGCAGTGGTAGAGTTCACAAGTTTAGGAGTACAGGTGTGGGAATATAGAGCTGATATTCTTGATGGGGGGTTGACTCTAGAGTATGGTCAGTATATGTTGGAACATCCTGCACCATGATTATTTGATCCTGATGAGCCTGCCACTCCATTTGTAGAGCAGAGACCACATATAGGAGGACATAGGCGACAACAAGAGGTGGCTTCAGAGGATGATGACTCTGAGGAGGATGATGATGATGAGTCAGATGGGGATGGAGATAGTAGTGATGAGGAGAGTGGAGGTGATAGTGGTGGAGGAGGTAGAGGTGGTAGAGGTAGTGGCAGAGGTGGTCTGCGGATGAGACATTCAGCTCCATCGTCTATAGTAGATCTAGTGGTGCTGAGTTAGATAGCTACCTTGCATAGTAGAGTGCAGAGCTTATAGGATCAGTTAGCATAGGCACAGGCCTTGGTTACAAAGCTAAAGGGATAGCTGACTATACTGACAGACGAGAGAGATACAGCTAGATGGTAGGGTGAGCAGGCCATGGCCCTAGTTGATAGTCTACAGATTGTAGTAGTAGGTACCTTTATTGGTGACATGATGAGAGAGGTGACCAGGGCCACCCGAGAGGCAGAGTTCTATAGGTCCAGGTATCATGATGTAGTGCCACCCGAGCAGAGAATGAGTTATACACAGTCTCGGTCTACACATAGTCGCTTGCAGGCTACCAGTAGGGGCGTATCTCAGCCATTACCTCCAGGAGGGTCATCAGGTGTAGGTGGAGCAGATCCATTAGGTACAGGTGGGGCATGTCCTAGACTAGCAACATCAGAGGATAGCAGTTCATAGTGCTTTTTACATGATGTCTTATATGTCTTATTGATACTCTGTTGAAACATTTGTATCCACACTGATATGATCCCATTTTGATGATGTTATGTCATTCATAGTTGACATATTTTATACATTTGACATTCATTTTTGAGATAGATGATATGCAGCAGTGATTCCTTATATGGTGAGTGTGTCTATTTTCTATATGCATGATGTTTATGATATGATGGTTTCATGATGTTAATGCTCATGATGTATATATATATGATGTGAAAATATGTATGAAAAATGTATGTGATGATGTTTTTGTGAATGTCAAAATGTAATCAGTCATTTTATTGAAAAGATATGAAACTTTGATACTTTGCCATCTTTTGGGAAAATCTATTAATGCAAAATACAGAGTCTAAGATTAATGTAATCTATACTAACCATGTAGATTTATTAGTGCAACATTGCCATTCTAAGAACTTATTTGTGCTTTTTGTGTCATCATAGAGCATTGAAATTTTGAAAGTTAATATAAGCATCAAAGGGTATGTTAGCACCAATGATGACCTGAGTATTGATTTCATTATTTTTGATATAGCAAGATAATACAAGCATCTAGGTATAATTGAACCGAGATGACCTGAGTATCGCTTGTATAAACAGACAAGAGTTAACCTGTTTCCCATGCAAAGTCTGAAATGTCATCAATGATACTTAGTAGAGCACATCTCGTGACCAATTTGCATAGTACTAATAATTCACTCACAAACAGTAGACAAAGAAAAATCATACTCCTTCCTTGCTTTTCTAGTTCAATACATCATCGAATTGCTCTAGAGATATGATAGAAAATCAACCAAAAATTCAAATTTTTCCTAAAGTATTCCAAACATTATTCAGATTATGATCATCCAACTTGGTTATCAACATTGATGTTTGTGTTTTGATTAACGTTGTTTTGACCATGTTGTTTTATTTTATTGGCATTAAGTGATTGTTTTGGTGTTATGGTTGATTTGATGCGTCAATGTATGTTGTGCTTTGTCAAACCGTCATTTGTCCGTTTGTGATGTTCTAAAAGCTCGTTGCCCCTCTCTTGTTTAGTCTGTGTTTCTGCCCCCAGTGTAAACACAACCTGATTGTTATGGATATGTACAAATTTCATCAAGCCATGATGAAACACAAGGATTCTCATTGCATGATATGGATATGATAGATATGTAAAAATGATATTTATAGATAAATGATGCCATAAAGCGAATGGAAGACATAAGCTAATAGATAGAGGAGCCCATTTTGATCATAAGTAGCACTTGTTTGCTAGGTTCTCACCACTTGTTTTTATTGCACTTTTTCAGGACTTTTTTTGATTTTTTTTTGTATTTTTTCATTACTTTTCTTTTTTTTTTGTATTTTTTAGTTTTGATGATTCAGACATAGAACTTCTTCAAATGAATGTTGTTGATCAATTCTTGAAACAGGTCCCCTTCTGATGTAGATAAATGATATGCTCTAGAACTGAATGTTGCAATGATGACAAATGGACCAAGCCAATTTGGTTCAAATTTTCCTTTCTTTTCTCTATCTTGTTGATTGTGTGGATTTTCTTTCCAGACTAAGTCACCTACTTGAAATGTCTGTGGTTTAACTCTGTGATTGTAGCTATGGGACATAACTTGTTGATAACCTTTCAAATGATCAGCTGCATGTTGACGTCTTTCATCTAACAGTTCTAGCTCTTGCATATGAGATACTCTGTAGTCTTCATCATTTATCAATCCTTTGAGTGAAACCCTAAGTGAAGGTATTTTAACCTCTAATGGTAAGATCGCTTCTGCTCCATATACCAAGGCATATGGGGTAGCTCCTGTTGGTGTGCAAATGTTGGTTCTGTATGCCCACAAAGCTGGATTTAACTAGACATGCCAATCACAACCAGCATCATTTACTGTCTTCTTCAAGATCTTCAAGATTGTTTTGTTTGAAGCCTCTGCTTGACCATTTCCTTATGGATAGTAAGATGTAGAGAACCTATGTTGGATGTGAAATCTTTCACAAAGTTTGTCAACATCCTGATTCTTAAAAGGCCTCCCATTATTAGTGATGATAGAATTAGGAATTCCATATTGGCAAATGATGTAATTCAAGATAAATAAAGAGATTTGTTTACCAGTCACAGTTGTCAAAGGAACAACTTTGATCCATTTTGTAAAATATTTTGTAGCCATGATGATGAATTTATGCCCATTTGATGATGAAGGATGAATTTTGCCAACAAGATCTAGTCCCCATTGAGAAAAAGGCCATGTCGGAGTGAAAGGTTGTAGTTCCTGTGCAGGTGCATGAATAAGATTCCCATGAATCTGGCATTTAGAACACTTCTTGACAAAATTAAAAGATTATCTCCATGGTAGGCCAATATCCCATTCTAACAAGTTTCTTGGCTAAGGTTAAACCACTTCAATGAGTTCCACAAATACCACCACGAACCTCTTGTATGGCTTGTTTAGATTCGTCATGTTCAAGACATCAAAGGAGAGTACCATCAAGACCATGTCGGTAAAGGATATTAGCAATCAAGGTATAGCGGGATGATTGGCATATGAAATTCCTTTTTTGGTTTCAGGATAAGTCTGGAGGTAAGATGTTGTTTTTCAAGTAGGTATAAGTCTTACCATAGAAAGGTGAATCAGAACCAGTTAAATGACATATGACTTGGGTCTCAGGATTATCATAGGTGGGAGAAAACAATTGTTACACAAAGAATTCATACCATTTTTTATTTTATGATAATTGAAACAAGGAAGCAATTGTGGCCATTGCATCCCCAGTTTTATTATCAATCCTTGGGATTTGTGAAAACTTTATTTCCATAAAATACTTTTTAAAATCATCCACCATGTTCTTGTAAGGTAGAAGCTTATCATCTTTAGTCTGATAATCATCATTGATTTGATTAATGGCAAGTTGTGAATCACCGTAGACTTGCAACTCTATAATCTGTCAGTCCAATGCTATCTTCATTCCTGTGAGCAATGCTTCATATTCAGATATGTTATTTGTGTAGGGAAACATCAGCCGATATGATTTTGGGATGGTATTTCCTTCAGGTTTAACAAAAAGAATCCCTGCCTCTGAGCCATGTTGCGTATAAGATCCATCAAAGTACAATGTCCATGATTTCTTAATTGTTGCTGTGAAGACATCTACATCAGGAAATTCAATGTGCATTAGGTTTTATTCTTGTAAAGGTGCTTTAGCCAACTGATCTACTATGACCTGTCCTTTTATAGCTCTTTGATCTACATAATGAATTTCAAACTCACTTAAGATCCTTACCCATTTTTCTAGTCTTCCTGTTAAGGTAGCTTTGCTTAAGAGGTATTTTAGTGGATCAATTTTGGTTATCAGCTTAACTGTATGAGCCAACATATAGTGGTGCAAATTTTGAGAAGTAAACACTACTGCTAGGAAAGCTTTTTCAATGAAAGTGTAGTTTAGTTCATGACTTGTTAAAGTTCTGCTGATATAGTATATGGCCCTTTCTTTGCCTGTAGAATCCTCTTGTCCTAGTAATGCTCCCAAAGATACTTCTATTGCTGAAATATAAAGTATGAGCGGCTTTCCTAGAACTAGCGGAATTAGGACTGGTGGATTTATGAGATATTGCTTGATCTGATTAAATGCTACTTCACACTTTTCCTCCCATTTGAATGGGACATTTTTATGCAATAGATGTGTAAATGGTAAGATTTTGTCTGCTAATTGAGCTATAAACCCCCTAATGGATTGTAGTCGTCCTTGCAATGATCGAAGCTGACTAATATTTCATGGTGGTGGCATGTCTATTATAGCTTGTACTTTTTCTGGATCAACCTCTATACCCTTTTCTGAAACAATGTATCCCATGAGTTTTCCATATTTAATGCCAGACACATTTCTTTGGATTGAGTCGAACATTGAACTTCTCCATTCTAATAAAGATCTTTGACAAGATTTCTAGATGTGCTTCTCTTGTGTTATATTTGGCCAATAAGTCATCCACATAGTCTTCCATGAAGGTGTGCATCATGTCATGGAAAATGGTGGTCATTGCTCTTTGATAAGTCGCTCCTGCATTTTTAAGCCCAAATGGCATGACATTCCAACAATAGGTACCCCAAGGGCACATGAATGTTGTTTTATCTTGATCCTCTGGTGCAATCTTTATCTGGTTATATCCTGAAAATCCATCCATTAATGAATACATTGCATGGCCAGCAGTTAAATCAACAATCATATCTATGTTTGGCAAAGGGAAGTCATCTTTGGGACATGCTTTGTTCAAATCTCTGAAATCTATACAAATTCTAATCCTTCCATCCGGCTTTGAAACATGCACGATATTGGAGATCCATTCTACATAGTCAATAGACCGAATGAATCCAACATCTAAAAGCTTCTTCAACTCTTCTTTAACCAATAATGCAACACGTGGATTCATTTTTTTGAGTTTCTGCTTGACAAGTTTTCCCCTGTGTTTATAGATAGATGATGCATTATCAGATTAGGATCCAACCCTGGCATATCAACATATGACCAAGTGAAGTTGATTTGATTCTCATTCAAGAACTCTATGAATTTCAGTACTTCTTCTACTGTTAATGATGCTGCAAGTTGCAAGATTTTTGGCTGTTCTATTGTACCTATGTTGATTGATTATGTTGGCTAAATAAAAATAGAAGATCTTTCTTGATAATGTTTGGGAAGAGTGTCAAATTTCTCATCCTTCAGTGCCTCAAAAAGGTTTTCACTGTCAGATTCGCTCTTTATTTTTCTCTTGTTGTGATCTACCACTGCCATTTTCCAGTTTTCACCAATAGATCCATCTTTTATTTCATTTATTTTGCAGCTAAGAGACTTTACACCCTCCCTATCAAAATCTTGAGTATGAGATTCTTCGATGGAACACTTGTTTTCTTGATTAGATGAACAAAGGAAATTTACAATATCCTCGTCATCATGGAATGTAAGGATATGGATAGGTACATCGTTGTCCCAATCAATAAGTTCCAGATAGACTAAAGGGATGGGATCATTAGGTTGGGTAAGGTCTTGAGCTGTCAAAGTCATGACATAGATGTCATTTTCATGATGGACAAGGTCTATGATGGTATTCTCCTGTCGATTATCAATCTTGTTAAAATCTGAATCATCCTCACTTGAGTCATGATTGCTTTGTAAAACATAATCAAGTGGAGGCCTTGAGCCCTCCCCTTGTAAGAACGTGGGTGAAAATTTGTGTATGACATCCACCCTTTTCTCTGTTAAGAATGTATCATCAGAGACATCATCCCATTCATATTCATTAGAATCAGTGTCTGAATTGTTCTGCAATTGGAAAACTAATCCATAAAATTTTTGTAGAGTGATATTTTCATGGGATTTATCTAAAATTGATTCTCCTTCATGGGTTTGTTGTGCTTGCTGTGAAGTTGAATTTTCTGTGTTCTTATCATATCCAAGTCTTGTTTTATCTTTTGGATACATTGAAATAGGTTGAATTGGCTCAATGATTCCTTCTTTTCTTTTTCCTATAGGACCATTTCCTTCATAGCCCATTGTTTGCATGATGGTATACCCTTTGCCATATTGTTTGGTAGGTAACTTGATGTGCAAGAGAGATTCATCTTCATCTTTGTATAGCTAGCTTAGGATGTCCCTATCTTTGGATTCTTCATCGATGGTGTTAGCTTTAATGAATTTTCCATCAAACTTCGTGATTGGCATAGAAGCTTGGGATGTAGAGGTTGTTGCGATCTTTTGATTTAATAGGGTCGGCTGACCATGTGACCTCAGAGAAAGAGGTAAGCTAGAAAGGGATAGCGAATATTCGCCTACTCCTTTGTCTTTTAAATGTAGCTTGGTTTCAAAATTCTTTGTCAATTCTTGCAATTGGCCTTGTAGATTGGAAGAAGTAGTAAGAGCCTCCCTATTGTGCGGCACAAAGGCGTCTTGAGTTGCTCAGAGATTTGAACAAGTTTGGGTACTATTGTAATCAGCTTGTATAGTTATTTCCTATCCGTCATATGGAAACTTGAGGCATTGATGATACGTTGATGGTACCACCTGCATATCATGAATCCATGGATGACCCAAAAGTATGTTATAGGAAAGATCATGATCTAGAACTTGACAAAAGGTATTTTTCACAACAGGTCCGACTCTGATAGGTGGCATTATTATTCCTTTAGAAGCTCTTTCTTCATCAACATATGCCTTGATAGTTATTTTCCTTCGTGGATCAATGGAATTTTCTGATATTCCTAAGGCATGTATTAGCTTTAAGGTACAAATGTTTAAACTGGCTCCTCCATCTATCAAGACATGTCTGATTCGGTGTTTATGGATCATGACTTCAAGATAAAGCAATGAATTATGTAGATGTGTCATGGAGGCATCATCTTTTTTGTAGAATGAAAGACAAGTGGGGGAAGACAAATGTCCCACCATGGCTTGAAATTTTTTTACATCCAGATCAGTGTCTACGGTTTTGTGTACAAGAGCTTCTTCTAAAATATTCTTGTGTACGGGGGATATTTTGAGAAGTTCAAGGATGGAGATTTGAGCTGATGTTTTTCTCAATTGATCAACTAGATTATAATGACTTGGAGAAGGAATAGCTTCCTTAGATGAACTTCCTTTTAAGACAACTTTTGCTTGTCCTCTCGTAGTCACATTAACTTGTTGATATTCTTATTTTTCCTTGATTTTGATAACATTAACCCATTGATCATCTGCATAGATGTGGCGGATTATGTTGTTTTCAACATTATTTATACTTTTCACTTTGGTATCTGATGTTTCCCCCTTTTGATAGTTCAGTAAAGGATCTTTGAATGCTTGATGATCATCATTGGTATGATGTCCTTCAATTGTGATGGTGCCATTGTCAATTAAATCTTGTACTAGATTTCGCAAGGCTTGACAATTATTTGTTCTATGACCTTTACATTGATTATAATTGTAATAATATGAGTCATTCCATGATGGTGGTTTGACTCGTGGCTCATAATCTCTTTGTGGTGGTAAGGTGATAACCTTACTATCAAGAAGCTCCTTGAGAGCAGACTCAAGATATTGACCCAAAGTGGTAAAATTTCATTGATTTCAAAAGAATGGAGGTCTTAGTAGATTTGATGTTTGGGTATTGCCAAGATTGTTATTGAAATTACCATGATTATACTTGTTGTTTTGATTGGTCATGCTTTCTTGATTGGAGTTTTGTCCTTGTTGATTGTTGTTTCCTTGTTGGTTGGTATTTCCTTGTTGGTTGTTTCATGGAGCACTTGATAGGTTGAAGATAGATGGTCTTGTTCATACATTGTTTGCATCCACTATACCATCATTGATGACATTTTTATTTCTATTCCAAAACCTTGTTTTATCATTATTGTTATTGTTGGATGAACTCGGATTATCAAGTTTTATTACTCCTCTTTTGACCAAGGCCCCTTCAATGGTAATTGCATTTTCAATCAATTTTTCAAAGTTATGAGGACAATGAAGATTAAGCCTATAGCTTAATTCTTGATCTAGGCTATTGATGAAGATATCCATCTTTTCCTTTTCAGGAATAGGGTGGGAATATCATGCAAACAATCTTCTCCATCTTTGCAAAAACATAGTGAAAGATTCCCCTACTTTTTGTTTCACTTTACAAAGATCAAGCATGGTTATCTGGTGTTGGATGTTGTAGGCGTATTGTGATATAAACTGATTTATTAACTCCTCAAAGGTTTTGATGGGGGGAGTGATCTTGGAAATCCACTCCATGGATTGTCCACCCAAACTTTGTGGAAACAATCACATCAAGTAGGTATCTTC
This sequence comes from Sequoia sempervirens, assembly GCA_007258455.2. Taxonomy (NCBI): domain Eukaryota; kingdom Viridiplantae; phylum Streptophyta; class Pinopsida; order Cupressales; family Cupressaceae; genus Sequoia; species Sequoia sempervirens. The sequence continues at coordinate 414,623,722 of VDFB02193867.1, forward strand.
ATAAGCAAATTCTAGACTCATATTTCAGAAATCCCTCACATGTTCAATGGGGTCAGTTTTTCCATTGTACCTATCAAATTTAGGGATTTTACAATGTTTTGGAAAAGGGATCATTTGAAGACTCCTATCAAATGGATAAGGAGATATGCCATCCAAAACATACTTCTTTGTTGCACCCCCTTGCATTTCCTTTATTCACCCTTGTAATTATTTTATCTGTTGAGTAAGGGCACTAAAATCATTAGGAGGAGTTTCATGATTCTCTTTAATCCCTTCTATATCAAAATCAAAAGGTAATTTAGCTCCTTGATTAGCTAATGAAAGGAAATAGCTTTCTTTGTTTTGTTCTAAAATCCTTTCCATAAAAGTATGGAATTGTGGATCCTGCTCTGCTTCTTGAAGTTTTTCTTCCGTTATCTCTTCAATATGAAATGGATTTTCTTCCTTCTCACTATTATCACCCATTTTGCTTGTGGTACTTTCTCTTCCATCTTTTTCTATGTGCTTTCAAGATCTCGTGACAACAGGCATAAGCTTTACCCCAAATTCTACTAACTTTTGATCAAAAGAATGAAATAGTGCAATTTTTGATGGATATGAAAGTCGGGATAGAATGAAAATTCTATGACTTAAAAGATTTCTAGTCTTTAGCTTGTGTTTTTCCCTGATTGAAAGGATGAAAATCCTGTTGGCAGGAATTTAAACAAAAGTTCAAGGAAAAAATGATTTTGCACTTTTATGAAGTTTGATCGTAGCTTCGTAAAAAGATGGATTTGTGAGAAATTCATAATGTGATTGAGTTCTCTATTGCAGAAATTGATTTGGATGAGTAGAATATACAATTGTAGGTTGGGGAATATAAGAAGAATGAATACTCTAACTGTGGTTGTGCCTTTGAGAAAGGGCTCTTCTTTGAAAGAAAGCTTGTGAGTATAATGTTTCTATAGCATAATCATCAGTGAAACCTCTAACACAATCATGATATCGATGGATAAAGGTTCTATGTTCAAGTAAGACCTTTCGACTTTGGTACAAGAATTGTCTTTTCTTCAATAGTTTCTTGTAGCTAAGTGGTTTCTTTGGCTTTTTTATTCATTTGAGAATGGATTTCTTAACAAAGGTTGTGGATTTCCAATCTCTTAACATGGGAGTAATCAATGTAATTGTGAGTTTTGGATGATCTTTATTGAATTAATGTTTTGAAGACACATCAAGCAAGTTGTAGAATAGTTGTTTTTAAGTCCTATACTAAACATCAAGTGTATGATCAAAAAGTTTTTTCAAAAATTGTTTTCACAAGTTTTACACATGATAGATAGTTCAAGAAAACTCACTCTTAGTACTCAGGTAGGTCACCATAATAATCAACAGCCCACATCTTAGAACTGTGTTGACTCACACAGTTGTGTCACCCCTGAAGGGGCGCCCGTGTTTTTATCTTTTCCAGGTGCATACTCAGGGTGATGGTAGTGGATACTAGATCCCCTGAGAAAATGGTCCTTGGCAGTTATATGGTATCTTGGGGGGTAGATTTTTCCCTCCCCTGCAATGTGATTATTATGATGTTCAGAAACTGACTTCGGCTGGATACTACACTAAGTTCGTAGTAAGGGTTTCCATTTGGTGCGACAAATGATAGACTCCCTCGAGAGACCTCCCAACCTTTAGAACAAAGGCTTTGGGGATGGTTATCTTGCACACTACCGTCAAAAGAGGGTTTCCCCAGATTTGCTTTAAATTTTATAGTGGGGCAGAATAGCCTGGCTTTGGCTTGAACCCACTTGAGTCATTCCTCTTGGGTGAATACTTTTTTCCACAAGAGTAGGCTCTCTAAAGGATGTAATTAAAACAATAAATTTTCATGAAATTGAAATGAAAAATTTGGTATTTTGATCACCCAGTTAAGGGGAGAGCATAGACCTATTGCCACAGACAAAGCAAACAAACGTTCTTTTTAAAACCCAAATCACAATGATCTACTCTAAGTGAAGATATTGCTTCACAAAAACAAGTTGTTCAATTTTAATTACAAGATCATTGTGTGGTGACTATCCTAGATTGATTCATTTTTAAAGCTCTTACTGGCCGTGGTCGTGTCGGATCCAGTCAAATCATCTTTAAGTTACATATTAAAATTGCAGACTTAGAAAATCTATGCTGAAAATTAAAAAAAAATGCGCTAAAACAGACATCAAGAGCACTATTGAATCACTAATGGGCGCTGCAAGATGAATAAAGGGTGTTGTAGGATCTGTCAAGGGCGTTGCATGATCATGCAAGGGCACTACATGATACTTAAAGAGCATTGTAGGATCTGTCAAGGGAACTGCAGGATCATGCAAGGGCACTACAGAATACTTAAAAAGTGTTGTAGGATCTATCAAGGGTGTTGTAACAGAGTTAAAGAGCACTGAAGCATGTTTAATGTGCTAATACGCTCTTCCAGCCGTAACCTATCAAAAAAATCTGCAAAAAGATGTTAAAATCGGGGCAAGATCCCCATGGTGGGTGCCAAAAATGTGTGTGGGAAATGTTAGTATCAAAATAAGATAATAAAAACACATCAATGGGCGGGTGCATGAAGTTGGGTACCAATTTTCTGGCCACTTTTGAATTTTTTTTAAAAATGCGCTCTCGTTATAACATGCACACGTTATTTCGCGTTAAAAACAAAGAAAAAAGTGAAATTTTTGCCTTGGAATACCAACCCAAAAGTTTGGAGGGCATTCCCAACAAGGCCAGGGATGTGTTTTTGCAAATTCTACAAATTTTCACATAATCGGGTTCGTGCTCACCATCAAGATTGCATCTAGTTCAATATTGACAAAATTGAAAACATAGGTAATGTTAGGTTCTCTCTTAGCTATCCAACGATGTAATTTTTTTCACTTTTTGACAATGTTAAGCCTTTCATCCATAATTTCTTTTGTTTGTATGTCTATTTTTTGCCAAAAAGTAGTGTTTAGTATTTTTTTCATTATAAATTAACCATTCATCAAAATTTCAAATAAACTACATTTTTAGAAACTAGACTCCATTCTACAAATTTAAAAAAAAAGAAAAAGAAAAAAAATCAATTATTTTCAAAAATTTGTAGGGGAGCGGCCAAAATTTTGCTTTTAGGAAGTTCCCACTTAGAAAATTAGTAAAAATCAAATATTTATTAAAAAATTATCATAAAAATTGTGCACCAACTAGATGCTATTAGCTAACTTCTGACCATAGCGATTTTAAAAATACTACAAAAAAGTTCACCATGCTCAGGTCGTACAAGAGTTGCTATGTTATGTTTTTCTGACAAAAATAACACCATTTGTACGTCCTCTTTTGAACCCCTTAATCTCAACCATTTTCAAAATAAATTAGTAGTTTAGAAAGTAGACTCGAAGAGCTTCGATCCTTGTTTTTGTTCCATCTCAAAATTTTGAGTGTAACTATCCTCAATTTCACGTCCAAGGTCAGCATTTCCTGATTTCAGAAAAAAAAGTGGCCACTTAAGCCCCCTTTTTGGGAACCATCTTGGTGCACTTACCCCAATGCAACATTAAACTAAAGAAAAGCTAAAAAGAATGAAATCACAGAAATCAAACAGAGCTTCTTCAGAATCGTTCCATTGTCCTCTATCTCCAATGATTTGCTTGAAGCTGTTGCTCTCAGATTGTGTAAGAAAAGCTTCACAGAATGGCAACCTGCAGAACGAGTATGCAAAGGGAGAATACTTCTCTATCCTATATGCTAGTGGAGTGAAATATTGATATACGGATATGCACAGGGGTTGTGGATTATGAATGCTTTTGAAACCATGATATGAGGATGATAAGCCATGATATGGATTGCTAATATGTTAAGCTATGCTATGCTATGATTCTAAAGGCTATGGATGCTAGAAAGATGATTGACTATAGTTTTCCTATATGAAAGCTTCTCTTTTTTTCAAAGACCCGGCAGTCCTTTTTATAGCTTTTTGCAAGCAAGAGCTTGGCTAGCAAAGATCAATGGCTGTGAGATTGTCTAGTAATTTTGAATGGTGAAAGATTGAGAGGTTGAGAAGAAGATGGAAGATGTTGGGAGGTTGGAGAGAAGAATGGAGGTTTGTCTTCAACCCACGGGAACAACTTTGCTCAGAAATAGAGAAAATAATTTTCTGTTTTGAAGTTTGTTTCACAGTTGTTGTTGATAATCCAAATTAATTAAATAAATTTATTTAATTTTATGTGAGTTATGTGGGTTGAAGGATTTTTTTAAAAATATTTGATTTTAGAACTATAGAAGATTTAATTCAATATTTGGAATATTTAATTGTGAATAGACTTTAGAAGATTTAACTAAATATTTGGAATATTTAATTGTGAATAGACTTTAGAAGATTTAATTAAATATTTGGAATATTTAATTGTGAATGGAATTTGGAAGAATTAATTAAATATTTAGAATATTTAATTGTGAATGGAATTTTTAGAATTTTTAGAATAGAAGAATACTTAATCTTTATTTGAATAAAATATTCAAGCCAAGATTATATGATAATTAATATAAATAAATCATAATGTTTATTTAATTAATTAGGAAATGGATAAGAATAGTGATTAAATAAACTTATTTATTTAATCAAAATGAAGGAATGAACAATATAAATAAATTATTTAGATTTATTTATATGCAAATTGAATTCAGAGATTTAATTAAATATTAAAAATATTTAATTAATTACCAGACTATTGTGATGTGACCATTTTTAGGTGTATATATTTTGCCCCTCTTTGAAGTGATGTGTTTTACGCATTGCTAAAGAATTTTGAAATTTTCCTTAGATGTTGATTGTCGAATGTTGATAGGTATATGCCCCCTTGAATGATGAATCGATAAGATTTTGATTTTTGTGAATTTTTTTTGAATTTTAAAATTTGTTGGAATTTTTAAATTTTTATTATTTTTTAAGATGTCGATTCATCGTTCGAAAATGATGATGTGAAAAAATTGACGTCGAAAGATGTGAGATGAAACATTGATTACTTAAATGACCCCTGCTATGATAAAATGTGATAAAATGCCACAATTTTGCCTTTAAATAGGCTAAAAATGTCATTTTCTATTTTAACCTAGTAAAAATTGTAATTTTTGAGCTCTAGAGTGAGAAAAATGGCACTTCCTATCCACCAGTACCATTTTGAGTGCATCCGACAACATCAGCGGCCAGCACACTATGGACCCATGGTATGTAACCCATTAAACTTTCAGTGTTTGAAAATTTTCTGTTTAGGGCACATTTTCCAACATTTTATATACCTTTATGCATAAATTTAGTGCCCTTCAGTATTTTTGGAGCCCCCTTTAAGTTTTTCATAGCGCTCATCATTTTGTAGCACCCATTATGTGTTTTGTAGCACCCATGAGAATTTATGTAGCACCCTTCATTCCTCAGCGCCCATGATAATTCCTACAGCACCCATGATGATTTCTACAGTTCCCTTGATTTGATGTTGTTTTATGTGATAAGTTTGTTCCCAAGGTTGTCAGAAAACAAATAATAGCTAATAAATTTGCTTTCAAGTTAATGAAAAACAAATATTTGTTTGATAAGTTTGCTTCCAAAGTTATTAAAAACAAATAGGATTGTGATAAATTTGTTTTCCATGATGATGAAAAACAAATAGGTTGATAAGTTTGCTTCTAAAGTTTAAAAACAAACAAGATTGCGATAAATTTGTTTTCCATGATGATGAAAAATAAATAGGTTGATAAGTTTGCTTCTAAAGTTTAAAAACAAACAGGATTGTGATAAATTTGTTTTCCATGATGATGAAAAACAAATAGGATTGTGATAAATTTGTTTTCCATGATGATGAAAAACAAATAGGTTGATATTTAGATTTGATTGATTTGTCGTGATGATTTGATATTGATGTTGCTTTGACTTGATGATTTCTTCCTATTCAATATGTGAGATTGAGCGTCTTGCAGTTACGGGAAAAATTCCTGAAGACATGGAGATTGATTCCACAGCTTGTACAGGCAGATAAAGATGTTATTGAGGCATGCAAACTAACCTCATTACTTGAGATGCCTGAGGTGCATCTCAACAAAGGTTTATTGAAAACACTTGCAGAGAGGTGGCACAGTGACACGAACACCTTTCATTTGCTGACAGGAGAGATTACTGTGACTCCAGAGGATGTATATCGCATCCTGAAGATTCCAGTGATGAGTGAGATCATGATATTTGATGGCTGGGAGGTGGGAGGTACTGATGCTTTGAGATGGATATTCAGAGATTATCACAATTGTTGGATATTATATCTCATGGGCAAAGATGACGGATTCATATGCACCCTTACCCTCTGTACGTGCAGGCTTCATTGGAGTTGTTTTGTGCCCCGACCATAGGTCGAAGGGTTTTGCAGTCGGGTGGGGTTGTGTACTTGAGAGTATGGTGATGCAAGGTACACAATATGCGTGGGGATCGTGCATGCTTGCACATTTATACGATGAGCTACACCATATTGTGTATGGTGGAGGCCAGAGTTTAGCTGTTGGTTGTTCACTATTACAGATATGGGCATGGGATCATTTTACCATTATACGACCATTGACTCGAGGATGATGGCCTGTCGGTCGACCGTACAGATTTAGATATATTGATGTCATTGCTCAGCTAAGGTTGGGAAAACTGGATCATTGGCAGCATCTTCTGGATGATCTCGATACAGTATGTTGGCAGCCCTATGTAGATTGTGAGGCATTGCCAGAGGATGCTAGGGAGATGCCCTATGTTTTTACTGCCAGATATCGAATTGGTCATACTCCTAGGATTATTGAGAGGTTTCTTCTTGGTCGAGTGTGGCGACAGTATGGTTGGCCTCAGGGTATGCCCCAGGGTTCTTCTATTTATGCGCGTCAGCAACAAGAGATTACAGTGTGGGGTCCACAGATTGCATATGATGCAGCAGTGGCATAGTTCACCAATTTAGGAGTATAGGTGTGGGACTACATAGCTTATATTCTTGATGGGGGGATGAATCTAGAGTATGGTCAGTATATGTTGGAACATCTTGCACCACAATTATTTGATCCTGATGAGCGTGTCGCTTCAGTTGCAGAGAAAAGACCACATATAGGGGGACATAGGCGACAACGAGAGGCGGCTTCAGAGGATGATGACTCTGAGGAGGATGATGATGATGAGTCAGATGGGGATGGAGATAGTAGTGATGAGGAGAGTGGAGGTGATAGTGGTGGAGGAGGTAGAGGTGGCAGAGGTAGTGGAAGAGGTGGTGGCAGAGGTGGTGGTAGAATTAGTGGCAGAGGTGGTCCGCGGATGAGACATTCAACTCCATCGTCTATAATAGATCCAGTGGTGTTGAGTCAGATAGCTACCTTGCAGAGTGGAGTGTAGAGCTTACAGGACCAGTTAGCACAGGCATAGGCTTTGGTTACACAGCTATAGGGACAACTAACTACAGTGACAAACGAGAGAGATACAACCAGACGGTAGGGTGAGCAGGCCATGGCCCTAGCTGACAGTCTGTAGAGAGTAGCAGCAGGTACCTCAATTGGTGGCATGATGAGAGAGGTGACCAGGGCCACCCAGGAGGCAGAGTTCTATAGGACTAGTTATCATGATGTAGTGCCACCCGAGTGGAGAATGAGTTATACATAGTCTCAGTCTACACATAGTCAATCGCAGGCTACCAATAGGGGTGTATCTTAGCCATTACATCCAGGAGGTTCATAAGGAGTAGGTGGAGTAGGTCCATCAAGTACAGGTGGGGCAAGTCCCAAACTAGCAGCATCAGAGGATAGCACTTCGTAGTGCTTGTTACATGATGTCTTATATGTCTTATTTATACTTTGTTGAAACATTTGTATACACACTGATATGATCCCATTTTGATTATGTTATGTCATTCATAGTTGACATATTTTATACATTTGACATTCATTTTTGAGATATATGATATGCAGGGATGATTCCTTATATGGTGAATGTGTCTATTTTCTATATGCATGATGTTTATGATATGATGGTTTCACAATGTTAATGCTCATGATGTATATATATATATGCATGATTTATGATGTGAAAATATGTAAGAAAAATGTATGTGATGATGTTTTTGTGAATGTCAAAATGTACTTAGTCATTTTATTGAAAAGATATGAAACTTTGATACTTTGCCATCTTTTGGGAAAATCTATTAATGCAAAATGCATAGTCTAAGATGAATGTAATCTATACTAACCATGCAGATTTATCCATGCAACATTGCCATTCTGAGAACTTATTTGTGCTTTTTGTGTCATCATAGAGCATTGAAATGTTGAAAGTTAATACAAGCATTAAAGGGTATGTTAGCACCAATGATGACCTGAGTATTGCTTTCATTATTTTTGATATAGCAAGATAATACAAGCATCTAGGTATAATTGAACCGAGATGACCTGAGTATCGCTTGTATAAACAAACAAGAGTTAACCCATTTCCCATGCAAATTATGAAATTTCATCAATGATACTTAGTAGAGCACGTCTCGCGAACAATTTGCATAGTACTAATGATTCACTCACAAACATCAGACAAAGAAAAATCATACTCCTTTGCTTTTCTAGTTCAGTACATCATCGAATTTCTCTAGAGATATGATAGAAAATCAACCAACAATTCAAATTTTTCCTAAATTATTCCAAACATTATTCAGATTAAGATCATCCAACCTGGTTATCAACATTGATGTTTGTGTTTTGATTAATGTTGTTTTGACCATGTTGTTTGATTTTATTAGCATTAAGTGATTGTTTTGGTTTTATGGTTGATTTGATGCATCAATGTATGTTGTGCTTTGTCAAACTATCATTTGTTCAGTTGTGATGTTCTAAAAGCTGGTTGCCTCTCTCTTGTTTAGTCTATGTTTCTACCCCCAGTATAAACATAACCTGATTGTTATGGATATGTACAAATTTCATCAAGCCATGATGAAACACAAGGATTCTCGTTGCATGATATGGATATCATAGATATGTACAAATGATATTTATAGATAAATGATGCCATAAAGTGAATGGAAGACATAAGCTAATAGATAGAGGAGCCCATTTTGATCATAAGTAGTGCCTGTTTGCCAGGTTTTCACCACTTGTTTTTATTGCACTTTTTCAAGACTTTTTCTAAATTTTTTTTTGTATTTTTTCTGGACTTTTTCTTACAATGCATCTTATTCTTGGTGGTGTCATTGGGTTTGATGTCCTATGAGAGCCTGATATTTCTTGGCATACAACTTTTCTCTTAGTGGTGATTCTATGTGTTTCTTTCCCTAAGTTGTTGCTCTTTTATCCTTGACTTGTCCTTGTAAGGAAAGCAGAGGTATAGAAACACTTTCCTAACGTCAAAAACTATAGGGAAGAATGCAAACAATACTTTTAATTTTCTAATTACAGTCCAATTAAGACACACATGAAAGATTTACAAAAATAGAACAAATACACAAATACAAATGAACACCAGATTTACATGGGAAAACCCTATTGGGAAAAACCCCACCACACCAAGCTAAATCTCTTTGTATTTTAGTAATAAACAAATTACATACAATGCATAGATACAACTCTCTAGTATTAGTTTACAGTAGCTTCATTCACTATTTATCTAGTTACAAAAAAATGCTCTCAAGAATCCGATATACATCTCATTAGAATTGATCTGCTTTTATCTTATCGCAATCTGATTTTTCTCTTCTATTCATTCTTATCCGCCATTACCCAGCATAGACAATTTCCTTTCGAGCAATTAATTTTTCCCTGCATGCAGTTCAGCTCCAGCGTCATAACTGTTGCAAAAATCAAACTACCAACTATTTGAATTTTGCTTCCTCTGATTGGTCCACGAGACGCCAAATAGGAAGGTCAAACGGTCAAAGGGAACATTCAACTTTGTTGGCATGTCGGTGAGACACTAACAATGTCTCCCCGATGCCACAAAGTCTTCATATTGATATCAGCATAAGTCCCAATAGTTGGCAAGATGTTATAATGAGCACCATGAGTCATACTGAATCAACATCCAATGCGTTTCTATCGGCAAGAGATTCCTCCATCGGTAAGACGTTTTACCGATGCTCACAAGTCATATCGATTTCAACTTTTCCATCAGTAAGAATTTAATGTTCGCCAAGAGTTCTCATCGAGTTTCCTCAAGTTTCACTGAAGCGCCTGACAGTCGGCAAGACATTCGTCTTTTGCCGAGACTTCATTCCGAGCACAACCAAGTCTTACCGAGTCGGCAAGACTTATGTCTTTTGCCAAGACCTTTCACCGAGTGAACAAGTCATCCCAAAGACTATCGGTGAGACTCTTCTTTGGTCACTGAGACCTCATACCGAGTGTTTAAGTCATACTAAAACCATCCAAGAGTCGATGAGACTTATCGCTTTCACCAAGACCTTATACCGAGGTCTTTTGTCACCGCAATGGAAGTGAATACTCCCATCAGCAAGACCTTTCTTCATCGCTGGGACATCTTACCGAAACCTCCACTGTCGGTGAGACTTCACATAGTTGCTGAGAGATCTCCCCGAGATCCTTGTGTTACCCTGATAGCCATATGCTATTGGTGAGACATTCTCCAGTCCCTGGGACTTCTCCCTGAGACCCTAGTGTTTCCCCGTCATCCGCTTTGACACCCGATAGCAACCTTTGTCAGTGAGACATTTCATATTGGCAAGACTACATACCGACAACCTAAGTCTCCTCGATAACTGTGAGTGAATAACAATCGATGAGAGAAACAACAGTCAGCGAGAGATCTTGTCGAGTCTCCATGTCATAGCGATAGGTCTATTCGGCAAGACTGAAACCATGTCATAGCGACTAGGGAATTTCAACAAGATTCATAATAGTTAGTCAGCCAGACATGAATAATGTCACAACGACCTTGCCTTTCAGGAGTTCCGTGTTAGTATGGATTGAGGCACATATTCCAATAGTCCTCTCTTGGAGACATTAGGCATGATGATCCCTAAGAGGATACCTTACACAAACTACTCAAAGTCCCTTTGAACATGTTTATTTTCATTTTGTTCATAAGTGTTCATCATAACACAACTTGCTAACCTTATGAAGCTTGAACCCCTTTCATTTCCACCAAGCATAACACACTTTTCTTCCCAGTGGAGCCTCACCTTGTTTGTTGATAGGTGCTTAGCATAACACAGATTGTTAGGCCTTATGAAGCTCAAAGTTTTTGTTTTTCTTTTTTGGTGCCTTATTAAAGTTATCAAAGGGATAACTTTAGTATGGTATGGGAGCATAATAATATTCTCTCATTTTCCACCCTTTGGGCTCACCTAGTGGGAAAAATGAGGTTCCATTAGCCTAAAGTGAGCATGCATTGTTGTTTGCACAGTGGACATCGAGTTATGTTTGTGAATGTTTTTGGACAAATAGTCGAGACGTATTCCACATCACATTTGGATAGTTAAGGATTCTTCCACCCTTTTCCTTTTGGAAAAATAGTTAAGGAATGTTCCACATCACATTGGACTATTGAAGCTTCTTTATTTTTTATCCATATCATATTTTGAATGTCTACTTTAGTATGAGTTTGATGCAAGGTCATCCTCTAACTAAAGTGGGGGCTAAATGTAGTGTAGAAAAATGTATCCCTTTTACATTTTCACACTTAATCTAGAATTAATGTTAATGTTGACTTAATTGTGCTTTATTTTGGTGTTGTAAAGTGTATTGATTTATACTTTCACACTTGTTTAGGGCTCCTTTAATTAATTGAGCTTCAATTTCCTTAATTGGCCCCATAATTCATGTACCAATCCTATTTTATTACATTTTTTAAAGAGGAAACCCGACATTCATTAATGACTTAACATAGCACTTCTCATTGAGCAATGTGTGTCCTAGGGTTAGGGACCTAGGACCCATTTTCCCATGGGAAAATGGGTCCTCCCTTAGAAATAGGACCCAAATTTAAATTATGTTTTTGGCAACATTTTAACATATTCAAATCTATATTCAGATGTTTGCTTGCATTCTTTGAATTTTGTGAAATTAAGGATACATATCTATAAATATAAGGTTATTTCACTATGCTTCATCTAATATTTTCAAGCTAGCATTTTCAAGATCTAAGAGAGCATTTTCAAGAGCATTTGAAGAGAAATTGAAGGCATTCAAGAGAAGATTTGTTGCAGCAATCAAGATCCAATTGTCATGTCAAATTCTTCTTGCATCATGCATGTCATTGGACATAATATGATGATGTAGGTTTTATGAACCATTCTAGCATTCAAAGCGTTATTTGAAGTCAAGATTCAAGGTTCAAGATCCACATTCATTGAATTCATTTCATGCAAGTTGCGGATTTAAATTCCAAGGTTTATTCAAGGGTTTGGTGAGTTGTGACATTGATTTTTTCATTCATCATTCTTTTCATGCTATTTTATTTCATTTCAAGATTTGATTACCAAAACAGGGTTTGACCAAGGAAAACTCCCACTCACCAAAAAGAAAACATTTTTCCCTCTTTATTTGTGTTTGTATATTTAGGTGCAAAAGTTGATAAAGTTGCAAAAGTTGTCATAAAAAATTTCATCTCCCAGAAACTTATCTGCATAATTTATTTCTTGCTTTCCAAACCTGAAATTTGGACAAAATGGAAGATTCAAATCTATAGCAGAGGCTCCTGAAAGTTACAAAAAAAACCTAACTCAAGACCCATTCATCCTTGGGTGAATGAGTCCTAGATCATCTTCAAAAATTGACTTTTGGTAACTGGTACACATTTTTCTTCCCTTCTCTGATCTATGGTTTGATTTCTAGTTCTGCTTATTTTGAGTTTCATCTAGCTATTCCAAGTGTTGGATTGCATTTTAGTGTTGATTTTCTATTTTTATTTTTTCTCCCCAATGTGTTGTTTGACCCAGACCTCCATCGTTGCAAAAAAAAGAAATCTGTAGATTCACACTTTGACTTGATTCACTTAAGGGTTGATAATTATTTTGTTGTGTGGATCTCATTTCCTAATGAAATTGAGGAAGTTAGGTCCCTAAGTAGTTCATCAATCCCCTTTTGATAGCCCACCAACCTCTCTCCTATTTTCAGGATATAACTTTTCTTTAACATAAAATTATTATAACACATCAAATTCTTTGAATTATTTACATTTTCCACTGTCTCATTATGATCATGAACTTTTCTTTGACCAACAAATAATTCATTTCTTATATGCTTTTATCGCTTACCCTTACCCCAAGAAGAAGTAATAAATATTTTTTTTCTCCATAATTTTTTAATCATTTTTATTCTCTCCTATTGTCACTTGTTCACCTACGTTTTCAAAATTATAACATGGAGGTATTTTGACACCTGTGCAAGAAAAAGTTTCATAATCATCAAAAAGACCACTCCCATTATTTTTGATATCTGTAGTCAACCAAGAAGAATTACCAGCAATTTCATTGCTAATAGAATTTAATCCACCCTTTCTATTTTGTAGGGTACTGTGCAAACTTCTACTTCAAGCTAACCACTATGGAAAATTTGTGATTTTTAAGACTTTCAACATTTTTGTTGATCCATAAAATCCCATTACCCTTTCCATTAGTATTATAAGCATTTCTATGAAAACCAACTCTAGTTGTAGGAATGTCAAGATTTTCTTTCTATAATTCAAATTTTGAATTAAAATCTAGGAAAAAAATTTCTCCCTACCTTTCCTTTCTCATTAAATCCAATTGTGCTTCTTGCAATTTGATAATACATGCCTCACTATGAGAATCTTCATTAGTACTTTCAATACTTGTGCAAAGAGGAGCTTCAATAGTAGTATTTAGATTTTTTTTGTTGTTTTTGCCTTGTGTTGACCTAGGTATATTATTTTGTGAGCCTATAACCTCAAATATAGAAACATGATCTTGAAGCAATACCTTGGAATTAGTGACAAAATTATCTATAATTTTTAAATTTAAATTATTTATTTCCTCCATCTTGGATATTGTGATGATATAGGTGGCATATGAGGAGCGCTACCAACTATCTTGTTCATGCCAAAGAAGATTGCCTCAAGCTTCAACCTTAATTAGGGATTTTCCTATCATGCTTTATCCATCTCACCCCTCTCTCCCCATCTTATAGGTATAGGATATAGGGTGTAGGATATAGGATTTAGGTATAGGGTATAGGTTTTAGGTTTATTGGTATAGGGTTTAGGGTAGAAGATTGTTGGTATGTGCAAGGTTTAGGGAACATAGGTTATAGTGTATTGGTATAGGGTTTAGGGTACAATATTTATGGTACAAGGTTTAGGGTACATAGGGTATAGGTTTTAGGGTATACCTAGTTTAGGGTTTAGGTTTTAGTGTATTAGTATAGGGTTCAAGGTACTAGTATAGGGTTTAGGGTACATGATTGATGGTATAATGTTTAGGGTACATTATAGGGTTTAGGGTTTAGGTTTTATGGTAGTGGTATAGAGTTTAGGCTAAAATATTGATGGTACAAGGTTTAGGGTTATAGGGTATAGGTTTTAAGGTTTAGGTTATTTGTATAGGGTTTAGGGTACAATAATGATACAAGGTTTAGGGTACATAAGGTATAAGGTGTAGGGTATTATAGGGTTTAAGGTTTAGGGTATTAAATTTATGGTTGAGGGTATAAGGTATAAGGTATAGGGTTGAGGATTTAGCATATAGGGTTGTAGGGTCAACATTATAAGTATAGGGTTTAGGGTATAGGGTGTATGGTTTAGGATTAAGGGTAATGATTATAGGATTGAGGGTATTGGAAGTACAGTCAACTAAGGGTATAGGTAGAGGGAGTAGGGTTTAGGGTTGTGTTATTCCTTACATAACCCTCTTTTTTTTTGGTTCCCCTTGTGTTTGTTTATCCTTGGTGTTCTTGTTTGGGTCTTAGGAGTTGTCCTTTTTCCTCCTAGGTCTTTGTTTCTTTTGTTTTTGTGGGTTTGGAACACAGGCCAAAACAAGACTTAGAACTTTGACAAGGTTCATGGTCCAGTTTTCATTTTGGTCTCGACTCCGTTTCTTGCCTTGTTGGCTTCTTTCTTGTTTTTTTTGTCTTGGGCTCTTGGGTTGTTTTCTCCCTTGGGTTTTTTTTTATCCCCTTTGTGTTTCTTTTCCTTTTGGTGGAAGTGGAATTGGAATGGAAATTGAACTCGGAACTATGCAAAAGTTCCAAGTCTAGGTTTCGTTTTGATCCCACTCCCATTTGGTGTCCTATTTTGGGATGGGCTTCATCTTGGTCTTGTTTCCCTTTATTCTTTTGTTTTCCTATGTTGTCATTATTTCCCTTTGCTAGGATTGGAACTGGAGTTAGACCCAAATCTAGAACTTTTCAAAGTCCCAAGTCTGGGTTTGGTTTTGATTCCTCCCCCATTTCTTTGTTTCCTTTTCCCTGCCGCAGAACTGAAGCTGGATCCGGAATGAAATGTGGAACTTTGACAAGGTTCCATGTTCTATCTCGACTCTGCTTCCACTCTTGCTTTACCTTTGATGTACACAGTGGTTATGTACTCACCTTCACTCTAGATCTACCTGACCAACTGCATTAATTTCATTAATTGTAGCCTCCTCACATGCATGAAATGGTTTTTGACACAACCACAGTAGGAGGGTCCTCAAAGGAACTATCTGGACCATGTAACAAGAGTAACACAATGAAAGAAACACAAAATATGGAGGAAAATGAAAATACAAATATTCTCATTAACAAAAATCTTAGTTACAATCGGCTAGCAACATCCAGGCTTACATATTCAACTCATAGGCTTGATATAACATGTTAAAAAATACAACATTCCAACGCGCTCCTATATGCGAGCTGAATATTACAAATCAAATCTATACTATTCTTCTTGATCAAATTCTCCTATTCTAATGATCTATTACAAGCTTTATATCATATCTATAGGTCTATAAACATCCGTGTTGGCCAAAGATTATTACAATCTCCAATCAAAGAAAAAGTAACGTGTGCATGAACATGTCAGCCTTTAATTTGAATTACTCCTTGGTGAATGCATAGGTTGAAGTGTGGATCTACAATGAAGGTCGAGGACACTCCATGAAACATTTAAAATCACATCATTAAGATCCACAAGTTACAAGAATGATCCACCAGTGATCAAACTAGCCACTCACTTTGAAAATTATTCTAGTGTCAGTTCAAGAAACTACCATGAAATCTAGAATTGATAACTTTCTAGAAAAAAAATCCAATCGCGCTCAAATATTGGAATAATTAAAATGAACATGTCCACAATGTAAGCAAAGATCCACAAGGTCTATTGAGAAAAGATGACAAATCCACCAACCATAAATTGAGCAAGAATAGAACAAGAACAAAACTAAAAATATTTTTGGTTGATGCAAGATTGCCAAGAACCAAGGATGCTCTTGCATCAAACATTTGGGGTTAATGAAAATTGAGTCCCTCACTTTGTTGGGGCTAAAGGAAAACCAATATGGTCTACTTCAGCTTGAGAAATCCAAGAAAATCCTCCACTGGTCTACCTTTCCATTTCACAAGATATTCTTTATATTGCCTTCCACAAGTTTTCCTTCCATCTCTGATATCCAAAATCTCTTCAATCTTATCTAACTGCTATTTAGGAAACTGATTCTCCAATTTTTCTTCACTATTTTCATTGAATTCTGCTTCATGGTATTGATATTGTAACTGAGGGTAATTTCTAGGTATTAGATTAAATCAATTAAATTGAAAGCAAAATGATAAAAACCCAAAGTAGCTACAAAACACAATGGAAATACATGAAAGAACGATTATACCTAATCGCCGAAGTCTCCATGATTCATTTTTGTAGCACCTTCTTACTTGCTGGATAATGTTGCCCTCATATTTGTTGTGCGAGCAAAATCTGAAAATTGTCTAAGTCCTACAACAAGCTTTGAAGGATTTTCTATGTCTAAATGCCTATGTCTATTCCTAAAACAATTCCATGACTTGATTAAATGACTATAATAATAAATAATGAAATTGCATATGAAAAACTAAGTGTGAAAGTAAATGCCTATAATAACTATGCAAAATGTTAGCATGTGTGTGTGTGTAATCAAAAAGTGAGAAGAAGATGGCATTTTATAGAAAATGCCATTTCGAATGGACGGATGAGATTAATTGATGATGAGAACCTAAAATGAACGATCTAGATTAAACCTGAGAATCCCTAATTAGGGTTAGGGAAAAATCCTTAATTGGATGGTCAGAATAAAATCGGATCGACGGTGGAGAATAAATGAGACAAACTAATTAAAAAATAAAGATTTTTGAAAAATCAAGAAGTTAAGATTTCCTGATTTGCAAGATTTAAAAAATCAAAGAGATAAGATGTGGACTGAAGATAAGATTTGGAAAATCAAGAATCTGCCCGATTGCTTAATTTTTAGAAGATTAATTACTAATTTGAATAATTCAAATTATGGATTTTGAGAGATAATAAATAATTTTTTTCAGATTATTTATCAAAAAGGACTGACAGTTAAAATTGACATGACATTTTAAATAATTTAATTTATTTAAAATGAGAGGAATATTAATTGTCAATTAAATAATTAAATTTAATTATTTAATTTAGGAGATAATGATTAATTAACTAAATAAATTAATCAATTTATTTAATTAAGATAGTTAGTGACATATTAAATAAATAAATAAAATTTATTTATTTAACAATCAAGAAGAATTAAATGCAGAAAGGGAAATTAAATAAATTAAGAAATTTATTTAATTAAAGAAAGACTTAGACAATTAGTGACGTATTTAATAAATAAATGAAATTTATTTATTTAATAATCATGAAGAATACAAAGACATGAATTAATTAAATAATTATGAACTATTTAATTAATAGTTGAATGTGGACCAAGGACATAATTAAATGTCTTAATTATGCTAGGATGAAGTGGTAAAAATGAAGCTTGCAGGCCTAGGTCATTTTTAGGTGTCTACATTTTGCCCCTCTTTATCATAATGTCACTTGTTGCATTGTGACAAAGAAAATAAGCCAAGAATATGCCCCAATGAAGGTACGGAGTATCATTGCCCCCTCGGGAAATTTTCAAATTTTGGCTCAGCACCAAAAAAATTTGTAAAGGGTCCCGATAAATCAATTTGATGACCAGAAAAACAACGGCACAGTCGGTTTTGGATTCTGACATGTTTGAGGCAACTTACGAGGAAGTGAAAGGTGTTCAAATGAGCCTCCAGTATTGACCTTGTTTGAAAAATGTCATTTTGACCTTATAAATAGGTTGACAAAGGGGTAAAAGTCAATTCACTTTTACTATTTACCTTGCGAAACTTGTGAGCTCAAAGCGAAAGGCGTAGTAGCGAGGATGGTTATTCCAGTGTCAGAGCACCGCGGGGAGATTGTGAGGACTTTCAGACGGCCAGAGGGCTCAGAGGCGGCGGTATGTACCCTTAACTTACTTTGTCATTTCATCGTTTTGCGTGTCATTTGATGCTTTCTAGGATAGTCAACGTTTGCACTGCGACGCATATGTGTTCGCGTAAGTCGCAATTGCTTTCACGTTCAATGCATTTGATGCATCGCGACGCAAGTGCCAAGACCAAATTAATTGCATCAGTGGTTTGCACCGCATTTGACAATTCGTTCAACGCAAGTGACTTATCGAGTCACATGTGACAGCTGGAATGCTGCAATCATTATTTTGTGATGCAATTGCTATGTTGAATGTCGCAATTGCAATATCATGTCGCATTCACCATGTTGCAACGCATTCGCAAAAATTCATGACACAAGTGTCATATCAAGATGCAATTGACATATTGAGACACATTTGATGTTTTGAATGACGCGGTTGTCTATTCGCGACACAATTGCTTGGTTGCGACACACTTGCATGTTTCTTTAATAAAACTTGTTTTGATGTTTGCGTGATCTTAGTTGTTTTTCATGATGTTTGATAGTTGTCCAAAAAGTGTTGATGCAATGTTCATCTTCTTGTAGAGGCAGCTTGCCCCTATTTATACGAGAGAGCAAACCGAAAACCTTTCGGTTCGCCGATCAGTTGGGTCCACGAGAGTGGCGACGATTGATGCATTTGGGTTTATTCTACACTGTGTTCATGCCCACCATTCGGGTGAATAGGGGTCTACTGATGGCGTTGTGTGAGTGGTGGAATTCTGAGACTTGTTCCTTCCACTTACCGAAAGGTGAGGCCACCATTACCTTGGAGGATGTCTATCAGATCCTCCGAGTACCTATTCGAGGGGAGCATATTATCTATGATCCGCGGCATGGTGAGCAGACCTTCCATGCCTATTATCGAGATTAAGGTGCTGGACTGGGTATTCAGGGGTATGAGATCTGATGGGAGTTCTTAGGGGAGCACTACGGGCAGTTCGATGCATTCTTAGCAACTATGATCGCAGGTATCTTGATTCATGACCAGCGAGGACATGGATTTCCAATTGGTTGGGGAGACATCCTGGTTGGCATAAGACGGGACAGGATAGTTTATGCATGGGGTCCCTATTTGCTAGAGATGCATTATCATTAGCTTCATGACGTCACATATAGGAGAGGAGAGAGTATCTCCTGCGGTACCACTTTGATGATGATCTGGGCATGGGAGCACATTGCCATCTTTTGCCCTCCTATTGATAGACTGTAGCTAGCCGAGGGGATGCCCTACTCTTACTACTATGCCGGTGCGCTACAGTAGACCCATATGGGTGAGACAGGGTGGTGGCAGCATAGGATTGACACCATGGTGACATTCATCTAGAGGTTGTACAGAGATTGTGAGGTATGGATGATAAGGATGAGCACCTCAGCTTCTGTAGGTAGTATAGGTATCTTATTCGTAGGACAGTGCAGATGTCCTTGATTATCGAGATGTACCTCCCACAGTATGTCCTTAGGCAGTTTGGGGAGCAGCAGGATGTACCTGTGGGTACATCAGAGTATGCCCGGTCTTCCAGAGAGTATGCGTGGGGGCCAGCCATCCCGGTAGCATTTGTGACATAGCAAATAGATGGGCTAGTAGCCCAGGCCTGGGTTGGAGGGGAGGAGCAGTGGACCCTAGTATGACGTCGACGTATGATTTATGGTGGCAGGCATGCGGACCTGTGCCATTGACAAATCTGGATGGGCCAGCACTAGTGGACAGACGGTTAGTTATTCCGTGGGTGCCATGGGCTAGGCGAGGTGGCAAAGGCAGAGATGGAGGCAGGGGGAGAGGTAGAGGTAGGGATGAAGATGGAGGGAGGGGTGGGGATAGAGGCAAAGATGGAGGCAAGGGCGGAGATGGAGGGAGGGGTGGAGATGGAGGTAGAGACGAGGCAGGGGGAGATGATGGTGGAGACGACCGAAGGTGGAGGCGAGATGGTCATGCGCAGGGCCAGAGGGTGCACCCATGAGTGGCGAGGGTTGCTTTAGATGCCATCCCCAAGGTTGGCGAGGAGGGAGAGAAAGAGGAGCAGCCTAGACAAGAGGCAGAGGGGGGGAGACAGGAGGAGGAGAGGCATGAGGAGGGGGAGGGGGAGAGACAGGAGGAGCAGGTGGAGGGGGAGAGACAGGAGGAGGAGGTGGAGGTGGAGAGACATGAGGAGGAGGCAGAGGTGGAGAGGCATGAGGAGGAGGTGGAGGCAGAGAGGCAGGAGGAGGAGGAGGTGGAGAGGCATGAGGAGGAGGCGAAGGCAAAGAGATAGGAGGAGGCAGCAGAGGCGGAGAGGCAGGAGGAGGCGGAGGTGGAGAGGCATGAGGATATGCCAGAGATGGAGATGGAGGTGGGTGGGCAGGAGGAGGAGGTAGATGATGATGAGGAGGAGGACGATGCCATAGATGAGGCTAAGAGACTACTCCAATGGCAGATGGTGGAGGGAGAGGAGGAGATACCGTCCACTTCAGGGTTGCCACCAGATGCTACAGCAGATCAAAGGGTGTTAGACCTTTAGCAGAGATTGGATGCCAGCTTGGCATAGTTCAAGTCATTATAGTCAGCACTGGAGGTAGCCCGTGTAGAGTGGGATCAGGCAGTGATCCACCAGTAGGATGCAGCTCAATGGTGTACAGAGTTCATAGCTTTATGCACAGGGCCTATGGGAGACATGGCTCGGGAGTTGGCCAGAGTTAGCATGAGACTAGGGCAGTACCGAACTCTATATGAGCAGGCAGTGCCACCAGAGCGGCGAGATCCTACCTTGTCCCGGTCACAGTCAAGGATAGGCAGTGGACATAGGTCAGGCAGTGGCAGTGGTACGAGGAGCCATACTAGTGTCAGAGGGTCTACCTCGACAGGGCACACTTCAGGGCACCGGTCCCATCATTCCTGCAGGCACACTCCTAGTCCTAGGTTGACTTATTCAGTATAGAGATCAGTACAAGTACAACCACCAGTTGGTGATCCATCTGTTGGTTAGAGTCAGGTAGCAGTGACATCGCAAATGTCCTTTACAATTGAGATGACACCATCCTTTGCAGCTTCATCAGTGGCACAAGAAGATGTTGTGAAAATTTCAGTGCAGAGGTCAGTACAGGATCAGCGGCCAGTGATAGATCTGTCTACCTCTCAGAGTCTGACAGCAGTGACCTCACAGATGCTTGCCACCGTCAGGATGATACCCTCACTCGCTGTTCCATTAGTATCACAGACAGAGGCTGCTACAGGACCACCTATTGCTTTAGAGCGAGTGACAGGGTTATAGTCACCACATTCTTTGCCTCGAGGGGATGATGAGAGTCTACCCTAGGGGCATTTTGTATTGTGACACACTATGTATATGATTGAGCCTGTGAGCTCCATTTTTGGGATATTTGTTGACTCTATCCTATGACATTGTATATTTTTGAGATGATAGTATATGATGATGCAGTTTTGATGTGGCCTACATGTGTTATGTGATATTCTTTGCTTTATGTATTATGAGATGTATGATGCTTACTTTATGATGCCATGTATGTCCTATGATGCCTATTTGTGATTTTGATGCCATGATGATGCAATTCTTATTTATATGATTATATTAATGATGTGCATGATGTATTTATGTAAAAGATGCAATGCTGATAATTATGTTAATGCAATGCTTGTGATTATATATATGATTTAATGCCATGTATGATATATGTATGGACCTAATGCAATGTATATATGTTCATGTATGCACTTATGTTTTTGGATGTCACAGGATATCATCGTGGGATGGACGAGAGAAGATGATGAGACTGATGAGACAAGACGATCAGACCAAAGAGAAGAAGACATGAGACCTATGCAAATGCATGTTAATTCCTAGACCAAATCCTTCAAAACTTTACTATAGGACTTTTAATATTTATTTCTCTTTAATCATCATTGGGCAGACTATTGTAATGGCCAAGAAACACCATGATATGACATAGATCAAGGTGTGCAAGGTCGTACCATTACATAAGACAAACAGTCGCAGACAAGGATGATCATGACTTATACTAGGAGCGTGACTACCCCAATCCTTTTGTCATAATCAACCACAAGCAGAAAAAGACAAGGAAACATCATGAAACGTCGTTGCTTCTCTAAATCCTGTTTCCAGGACATCCTTGAGAAACTAGTTGCATGATTGTCGAAATACAAAACAAATAAAGCCCTTACCATGGTATGTCGTTGTTTTTCTAAATCCTAGGATCAGGATCTCACTGAGAAGCTAGTAGTCATGCATGTCAATTGTCATGCTACGTCACTGCTTCTCTATATCCTGCTTAGTGGGATCTCACTGAAAAACTAATAACATGATAAAAACTAAAAGACAAATGTCAAGTGTTTGCCAAGTGCGTTTGGATATCCACTGTTCTGATGCCAAGATGCCACGTTTTATAATGTCAAGATGTCAAAATGTTTAAAGTTTTGATGACCTTAGAAAATGCCGAGAATTGGTGAATTCAGGAAGGACACATCCTGAATAATGCCGATGTCGAGAGGATTTGATCCCTAATGGTCGTAAGGGGTCCCTCAAAATAATGATGATGCCTAGGAAGGACACATCCTAAGGCATAAATGACAGAGTTGGTTCTTTAGAATGACACATCTGAAGAATACTGATGTCATGAATAGTGATCTTTAGATGTCAAGAGGATCACTGAAAATGTCGAATGACGACGACGATGCCTAGGACACATCCTAAGGTGTAAATGACCGAGGTTATCGTTCAGAAGGACTCATTTGAAGATTAACCAAAATTTGACAATTTGACCAATTTATGATGATTTGACTTGCTTTGACCGAGTTTGACCTGTGTTTGACTATATGCCGATATTGCCTTGATGATATGAGTGATGCACTGATGAGATTGTTATGTTGAATAAATGATTGTTTTACTCTATTTTAGGAGTTTTCCCATGTGGAAAATGATTGAATACTTTTGACGTGTGTGCCAGTGTAGTGCCATGAACCCTAATGGACTGACCTAGTGTGGCCTCAGGGGCTCATCGATAGATGGCCTTGCCTACGTCATACACTCAGAGACCTCGTAGTTTGACATGACCAATGACTTTGTCTTGATGGGAAAAGATTGCATCATGATTTTATTTTGACACACCTAAAAGGACTGACTTAATGTCTCGGGGACTCAACATGTGAGTCTTGCCTACGTAGCGAGTGCGCAGAGACAACGTAGTTCGGATAGATGACAAGGACTGATTGAGTTGATTGACTTTTGACAAGAGATGACAGTGTGCTCGCATGCTTCGAGCAGTGTGATGTTTTGTTTGGTTTTCTTCAGGACGTTTTATGATTTTTAGGTCTTTTTTCAGGACATTTTGCGATGTTTTTTGGTCTTTGTTCAGGACTTTTTCTGATGTTTTTGGTCTTTTTTTAGGACATTTTGCCAATTTTTTTGTCTTTTTTCAGGACTTTTTGTGATGTTTTTGGTCTTTTTTTAGGACTTTTTATGATGTTTTGGGTCTTTTTTTAGGACATTTTGCCAATGTTTTTGGTCTTTTTTCAGGACTTTTTATGATGTTTTTGGTCTTTTTTTAGGACATTTTGCCAATGTTTTTGTGATCATATGTGACATCCACTGCAGTTGCATGATAAACATTTTTCCCCCAGTCAGGTCTAAGACTTAGCCATTTGCAAGGAATATGGTCGGGATGCTGCTGACTTGCTAGACGGACAGTCATCAGGACTTGATGTCAATCGTTTATCCACTAGGACAGGTAGGGTAGGATGTGGTGGTGATTTTCGGAATAATGGTGAACATATCTTTCATCCTAGGCCAAGTTTAGACAAAGTGACAGTAGATGGCAGAGCAATGATTGATTACGCATGGCACCTATTTGCCAGGTTTTCACCATGGTACTTGTCCAAAGTGCCTGTTTACCAGGTTTTCACTATTGAATGAATCATTTTTCTCTTTACTATTTTCTTGCAATTTTTTTTTTTTTTTGGTGTCACCAAGATGCCTGTTTGCCAGGTTTTCATCAAGGTGACGATTTTTATCATTTATCATTTTTTTTGTATTTTATGGCTTTTAGCTCCATCCTCTAATGCTATGCGTAGAACTTGCAGAGACGTAAACTGTTGATGGGCTCTGTCAACTATTCCCCATCTGGAGTTGCCAATTGATAAGCTCCAGAACCAAAGGAACATATGATAATATAGGGACCTAGCCAGTTTGGTTCAAAATTTCCTGGCTTTTCTTTGTCTGCTTGGTTCTTGGAGTTCTGCATGAGAACTAGGTCACCAATGTCAAACTTTCTGACCATCACCTTTTCATTATAGCTGCAACAAAGGAGGTTCTGGTATGCTTGGAGATGATTCAATGAGTTTTGTCTTCTTTCTTCGAGCATTTCCAGCTCATGAAGGCGTGATTGTCGGTACTCCTCTTCATTAGTTAGACCCTTCAAGGAGACTCGTAGCGAAGGAATTTTGACTTCAATGGGTAAAATGGCTTCAGTGCCAAAGACTAGGGTGAATGGGGTGGCCCCTGTAGACGTACGAATGCTAGTTTGGTAAGCCCACAGAGCAGGGTTGAGTTGTATGTGTCAGTCACGGCCAGCGTCATTGACAGTCTTTTTTAGGATCTTGACAATGGTTTTATTGGACACCTCAGCTTGGCCATTTCCTTGTGGGTAATATGGAGATGAAAACTGATGTTAAATATGGAATCACTCACCTAACTCATGTACGTCTTAGTTTTTTAATGGACGCCCGTTGTCAGTGATAATGGACTGTGGAAGGCCATACCGGCAAATAATGTAGTTGAGGATGAACTTTGATATTTGTTTGCCGGTAATATATGACAATGGGATGGATTCAATCCACTTTGTGAAATACTTAGTGGCGGTAATAATGAATTTGTGGCCATTGGATGAGGTTGGATGAATCTTACCCATGAGGTCGAGTCCCCATTGAGAAAAGGGCCAAGGAGAAGTGATCAGCCGGAGTTGTGCTAGAGCATGGACCAAGTCACTATGTATTTGACATTTGTGACAAGTCCTGAAATATTCAATTGCATATTTTTCCATGGTCAGCCAATAATACCCAAGTCTCGTTAGTTTCTTAGCCAAAGTAGGACCACTTGAATGAGATCCGCATATACCGTCGTGCACTTCTCGTAAGGTCGTACATGCTTCGTCGGTGTCAAGACATCTAAGGAGGGTATCGTCGAAACTACGACGGTATAGGGTGTCACTGACAATGGCATACCTTGTAGATTTTCTAATGAAGGACTTCCTTTGGTTATTGGACAAGTTCGGTGGAAGGGTTTGAGATTTTAAGTAGTCGTAAATGTATTGATACTAAGGAGAGTTGGGACCAACAAGTTCGCAAACCATTTCTGACTCTGGGATATCATATGCCGGTATCAAAAGCTGCTCTACTAAGAATTCAAATTGTGGCACATTTTTAGGGATGTCCAAGAGAGAACTAATAGTAGCCATTGCGTCAACTGCCTTATTCTGTGCCCTGGGGATTTGTTCAAAAGAAATCAATTGGAATTATGTCAGGAAACTGTCCACCATCCTCTTGTAGGGAAGCAACTTCTCATCTTTTGTTTCATAGTCATCATTCACTTGGTTGATCACGAGCTGGGAATCCCCGAATACAAGCAACGTTTGAATTTTCCATTTAATTGCCAACTTGAGACCTGTGACTAGTGCTTCGTATTCGGAAATGTTATTTGTACAATGGAAAGCTATCCTGAATGACTTAGGAATTGAATCCCCCTGTGGTGTGATAAACAATATTCTAGCACCTGAGCCATGACCAGTATGAGACCCATCAAAATATAGCTTCCATGGTGCTGCCGGTTTCGTATGAAAAATGGACTCATCGGGAAAATTAGTTACTAATGGATGGGTGACTTGGATCAGTGCATCTACTAGTTGATCTGCTATTACTTGCCCTTTTATTGCCTTGCACTCAACATATTGTATGTCATACTCGCTTAGTATCATGACCCATTTTGCCAACCGGCCTGTTAATGTTGCCCGACTTAGTAGATATTTCAGTGGATCAATCTTGGCGACTAGTTGTGTCTGATGACTGAGCATATAGTATCTTAGTTTTTGGGACACAAAGACAATAGCGAGGCATGCACGTTCAATGTATATGTAGTTCAACTCATAGCCTATCAGTGTGCGGCTGATGTAATAGATTGCTCTTTCTTTTCCTTCATGATCATTTTGGGCCAACAATGCCCCCAGTGCTGAACTAGTAGTGGAGATGTATAGAATCAATGGCTTTCCATGAATGGGCGGCATGAGGACTGGTGTTGATAGTAGGTAATCTTTGATTTGCTGGAAGTCCTCTTGACATTTATCCATCCATACAAAGGGTACCCCTTTGCATAGCAGATACTGGAATGGGTGGCACTTATCTGCCAATTGGGCTATGAAATGGCGAATAGATTGTAATCTACCTTGCAAAGTTCTGAGTTCACTGATTCCTCTAGGTGGAGGCATGTCTATGATTGCTTTGACCTTTTCTGGATAGACCTCTATGCCTCTTCGAGAAACTATGTACCCCAATAGTTTACCTGATGTGACCCCAAAAACACACTTCTTAGGGTTTAGCCAAACTTTGTACTCTTCAAGTCTTTTGAAAATTTTGTCGAGTACCTTCAAATGATCTTTCCTAGTTGCTGATTTGGCCAATAGGTCGTCTACATAATCTTCCATTATATTCTGCATCATGTCATGGAAGATTGTGGTCATAGCCCTTTAATATGTGGCACCTACATTTTTGAGACCAAAGGGCATGACATTCCAACAGTATGTACCCCATGGGAAAGTAAATGCCATTTTGTGTTGATCCTCAGGAGCAATGAGGATTTGATTATAACCAGAGAAACCATCCATGAGTGATAGCATCTCATGTCTTGCAGTTAGGTCTACTATGATGTCAATGTTGGGCACATGAAAGTCATCCTTTGGACATGCTTTATTTAGATCCCGAAAGTCTGTACATACACAAATCAACCCATTTGTCTTTGTCACCAACACTAGGTTGGAAATCCATTCAGCATAATCTATAGACCTTATGTTATGAAATAACTTGCACAATAGAAGAATATGATATGAAATATGCTGCAAATACTTGATAATAACTGAGAATAACGAGCCACTTCGAGGGGGAAAACCTCCAAATATCTCTAATGAGAACACACTTCACAACTTCCTGATGAAATAAGACTCACAACCTCCTATATATACCTATTTATGCCAAGGATATCACCTAGGCCGACTTAGACACACCTATATAAGACTTAGGCCGACCTAAACAACTAAATAACAATATACTAATGATAATATGACTTAATAGAGAGTTAAGATAGCCACAAGCCGACTATTCATAACCCGATGTACAATAATATTAAGGGCATAGCATGCCCCCTTCTTCAAAGAAGCATTGTCCTCAATGCTAATCAAGTTTGGAAACTTTTGAATGAACTCCTCATCTTCCCATGTGGCATCTTCAACTGGTAAATTCTTCCATTGGATGAGATACTCAATGATAGTTCTATTCCTCAGCTTTTTGTGCGTGTTTGACGAATGCACTCTGGTTCCAAAATGATTCTCCCTTCTTCATCCAGCTCAGGAAGTGTTGTTTGAGTGGGAATATTGTGCCCAATTACCTTCTTCAAACAGGAAACATGAAAAACTGGATGTATCTTTGTTGTAGGTGGCAACTCAAGCTTATAGGCAACACTACCGATCTTCTGCATGATTTGGTATGGACCATAATACTTTGGCGACAACTTATTATTCTTTCTTTGCTGCTTTAGTGAGATTTGCTTATAAGGCTGAATCGCAAGAAGACCCAATCCCCAACTTCAAAACTTCTTTCACTACGATGTTGGTCTGCCTGTTTCATTCAATTTTGTGCCATGGCTAAATTCTCCTTGAGTCCTGAAAGTACTTGTTGTTGATGAAGCAAGTGGTCTTCTACTACCGAACTCTTGGGGCACCTTAATTGATGATGTGATGGAAGGAGGATGATATCCATAAAGTGCCAAAATGGAGACATTTTTGATGAGCTATGAAAAGAAGTGTTATACCACCATTCCGCAAGTGGTAGCCAATCTACCCACTGGGACTGTTTCTCTGAAGTGAAACAACGTAGATATCCTTCCAAACACTTATTAACAACCTCTGTTTGCCCATCTGATTGAGGGTGGTATGAATTGCTAAGAGCCAATTGAGTACCCAAACATGAGAATAAATCTTTCCAAAAGTGACTAGTGAAGATAGGATCACGATCACTAACAATAACTTTAGGTGTATCATGTAGCTTTTGGATATTCTCTAAAAAAGCTTTAGCCACTGCACTTGCTGTAAAAGGATGTGCTAATGCAATGAAATGTGCATATTTAGTGAGTCGATCAACCACCACCATGATGACATTATGACCTTTAGATTTGGGAAGCCCTGTGATGAAGTCCATGGATATCTCTTCCCAATGCTGGCTAGGAATAGATAAGGGTTGCAAGAGACCTGGTGTCTTAATTGTCTCCCCTTTATGACTTTGACACACCAAACATTTAGCCACAAATTTTTGAACATCACCCTTTAGCCCTTCCCAAAAGAAATCTTGCTTGACTCGATGATATGTCTTCAAAAATACTGAATGACCACCCACTGGAGACTCATGCAATTCTGTAAGAATCTTGATTTTAAGGCTGGTATTCTTGCAGAGATACAAACGCTCTTTATACCAAAGAGTATCTCCCTTCCAACAAAACTTATCTAAACTACTAGGATCACTTTTTAATTGCTCGATGAGTTTACTTGTCGCAACATCATTTTGCCACTCTGCTTTGGCTGCCTCCACCCAATTTGCTTGTAATATTGAAAGGGCACACAATAAGGCTTCATCTTTCTCATCTTTCCTTGATAGTGCATCTACGACAATATTTTCTTTCCCTTTCTTATATACAATCTCAAAGTCATATCCTAACATCTTAGTGACCCATTTTTGTTGCTCTTCAGAAGATAGTCGTTGTTCCAAAAAATATTTTAGGCTATCATGATATGTCTTAACCTTGAAATGTCTACCCAATAGATAAGGCCTCCATTGTTTCACTGCATGGAGTATTGCTAGCATTTCCTTCTCATAAATAGGTTTTAGTAGATTCTTACCTTTTAATTGACGACTCTCAAAAGCAATTGGTCGACCTTCTTGCATAAGCACCGCTCCTATCCCATTTCGAAGCATCACATTCCACAATGAATTCCTTGGTGAAGTCAGAGGGCAAGTATGGAGTTGTACACATAGCCTCCTTCAATCTCTCAAATGTTGTATTGGCGACTCTCCAATGAAAAGAATCCTTCTTCAATAGAGTGGTGAGAGGTGCTGCTATACTACCATAATTCTTCACAAATCTTCTATAGTACCCTGTCAATCCCAAGAATCCTCTCAACTTCTTAATGGTTTTTGGAATAGGCCATTCCATGATAGCCTTGATTTTGTTAGGGTCCACCTTTACTCCTTCATGTGAAACTATGTGTCCCAAATACTCCACCTCTGTAAGACCAAAAGCACACTTGGATGGCTTAGCATAGAGTTTATGATCTTCAAGTATTTGTAATGCTTGGTCCACATGTTGCAAATGTTCTTCCCAAGTCTTGCTATAAATCAATATATCATCAAAGAATACTAACACAAACTTTCTCAAGAACTTCTTAAAAATGGAGTTCATCAAACTTTGGAATGTAGATGGTGCATTGGTAAGACCAAATGGCATCACCAAAAATTCATAATGACCCTCATGAGTCCAAAATGCTGTCTTACAAATATCCTCCTCCTTAATCCGAATTTGGTGATAACCAAATCTAAGATCTAACTTGGTAAAAAACATAGCTCCATTTAATTCATCTAGCAAATCATCAATGACTGGAATTGGAAACTTATCTTTAATGGTGTACATGTTGAGCACTCTATAATCTGGACACATGCGCCAAGTATCATCCTTCTTACATACCATCACCACCGGTGAGGAGTAGGCACTTTGTCTATGCCTAATGATTCTTGCCTCTAGCATCTCTTCAACAATTTTTTCTATCTCTCTTTTGTATGTGTGGATACCTGTAAGGCCTAATGTTCAGTGGTTGGCTCCCTAGGACTAACTGTATGGCATGAGCATGATCCCTCTTAGGAGGAAGTCCTTTAGGCATATCTCCAAGAACAACTGAGTGACGCTCAATTATAGCTTGCAAATATGGATGAGTGGGAGTAATAGATTGAGAGACTTCTAATGAACGTAGTTGGGCCACAAATCCATCCACTCCTTTCTTAAGCAACTTTTGCATCTGATGAGAGCTTACCATTTGTGGAGATTTTGCCTTCAACCCCCTTATCTCTACTAGCCTTTCGTCTAATTGAAATCTCATGAATAGTTCTTGGAAGTTCATCTCAATTGTTCCTAATGTAGTAAGCCATTGTACTCCCAAAACAATATCTGTTGCACCCATGGATATCGCATACATTGGGGTATCAAGTTGATAATCTCCCATGGATAATTTAATACTATGACACTTCCCTGAACAACTAACTGTACCACCATCTGCAATCAAAACTTGAAACTCTGGAGCTGGATATATGAAACAATTTAGACGAGTAGCTAACTTTTTGTTGATGAAATTATGAGTACTACCTGAGTCGATCAACACTGTTACCTTCTGCTTCTTTAGGAACCCCACCACTTTGAGAGTTTGTGGAGCACTGAAACCTAAGAGTGCATGAAAAGAAATGATTGGTTGAGAATCATGTGATTCCTCATTTGACTCCCTTTCATCTTCTAGTATGGGTTCCTCCTCTTCTTCCTCATTGGGACCTTCAATATAAAACAATTTCTTTTCACTACATTTATGTCCTCAACTGTATTTGCTATCACAATTGAAACACAAGCTCTTTTGCTCTTTTCTCCTCAATTTTTTGTGGAGTCAACTTAGTAGGTTGTGTTGAATATCCTTTCTCTCTTGTCACATTAGCCCCTTGCTTCTTAGGAATCAAATATTTCTCCTCTACCCTACGTGCTAAGATAAAAGACTCATTTATGGATCTAGGGCTAAACATGCGTACCTCATGTTGAATGTGATCCTTGATACCACCCAAGAATAAGTCATTCAAGTTTTCCTCCGTAATTGAATCCACCCTTAAGGATAGATTTTGGAATTGCTGAATATAATCCTTAACTGATCCTGTTTGTTGAAGTTTAGCTAGCTGGCTGAAGAAGTTGTCTGTGACGCTATTGCTATATTGTGCTTGGAGTTCCTCTATAAAAATTGACCATGAGACAGTGAGCCCCTTTTTCCTTGATGAGTGCAAAGCCAACGATACCAAATGAATTGATCTGGTTCTAAATATAAGGAAGCCATCATGACCTTTTGTCCATTTGGGATTTGGTGTACTTCAAAAAAATTCTCCATTTGGTTTATCCATGTTAGAGGATCCTTACCATCAAACTTGCGCATATCCACCTTTGGAAATAAATTCCTAGATCCCATAGGAGTACTAAAGCTTGTGTCAGTAGTAGTTGACCTAGAATTCTCACCTTGGTCGCTCGCAAACTCCTTTCTTGATTTAGCTATGTAGGTGCTTAACATGTTTCGCATGTCCGACATATCTCCTCTTAGGTCTGACATATCCATCTTAATTGAGGAAATTTCTTCCTTGACCTTATTGATTTTTTCATTACGAGTAATATCCTCGATTATTTCACCATCCTTATCAGGAGTCTTCCCCGGAGTGACAGCATTCTTTTTACCCCTTGTTGCAGGCCCTGTCATGATGGAAACCACTAATGTTGAAATAAATCACACAAATGAAACTTAAATTATCTCAAATTTTTACTGCAATCCCCTTTAGTATGTCTTCAAAAACCCAATAAAAATCAGACTCCAATTCAACAAGATGTGTGAGATATGTAGATTCCAAAAAAATAGTGTAGAAACCCTAATTCTGCAATAATTAGCTTAATTCTGCTCCAATTTTTCTGAAATATGGACTGTAGCTTCTTCAATATGTTCTTCAAAAACCCTTTAAAAATCAGAAAAAAATTCAGCAAAATATGAAAGATATGCTCTTCCCAAAATCGCCTCCAAAATTGGGAAAAACCTTGCCTCTATGGTGCCAAGATCATGCTCTGATACCACTTGTTATGAAATAACTTGCACAATAGAAGAATATGATATGAAATATGCTGCAAATACTTGATAATAACTAAGAATAATGAGCCACTTCAAGGGGGAAAACCTCCATATATCTCTAATGAGAACACACTTCACAACTTCCTGATGAAATAAGACTCACAACCTCCTATATATACCTATTTATGCCAAGGATATCACCTAGGCCGACTTAGACACACCTATATAAGACTTAGGCCGACCTAAACAACTAAATAACAATATACTAATGATAATATGACTTAATAGAGAGTTAAGATAGCCACAAGCTGACTATTCATAACCCGATGTACAATAATATTAAGGGCGTAGCACCTTATGAATCTGGCATCCAGTAATTTCTTTAACTCGGCCTTGACCAATAAAGCGACTTGAGGGTGCATTTTGTGCAACTTCTGCTTGACTGGTTTAGCATTGGGTAATAGTAGCAGATGATGCAGAACTAGTTTGGGGTCCAATCCTGGCATGTCAGCGTAGGACCATGCAAAGTTGATTTTCAGTTCTGCAAAGAATTTATGAAATTCTGGTTTCTCTTCGTCAGTCAATGATGCAGCAAATAGGATCATCTTGGGGTCATCTACAGTTGAAATGTTATCCTCTATTGTGTCCTCAATAAGCATGGCCAATTTCTCCTATTGCACGGGGAGAAAGTCCAGTCCTCCATCTTTGGGCACCTCAGAGAGGTTTTTACCCGCAGATTCATCCTTTATTTTTACTATTTTATTGTCAAGAGGTGCCTTTCGGTTTTCACCTAGAGACGTTTCATTTTTTACTTTATTTTTACTTTTGCAACTAGAGGACTGAACAGTCTCGCTGAAGTATGTCATACAGTCTAAATCAATGGAAAATCCTGATTTGTGGTCCCCACTGGGTATGCCTTCTCGTAATTCCATGAATTAGGCAATTGCCTCATCATTCTGAAATGTGTCCAGAACTGGCGGTCCTTGTTGGTCCCAATCAACTAATTCAGGGTAAACTAAGGAGATGCCATCATCAAGGCTAGTGAATTGGGGTGAGGATGCAGACAGCATGCAGATGGATTCAGTGATGTTGTAGATGAGGTTATCATCATCCAACTCTACATCGGACTCTACCCAATATTCTCCTTCACTAGTGTCATATTCGTTGTCGTAATAAGGAGTGAAGGTTTTAGGGTCCTAGTTATCAATGTCGTCTAACACTCCAGACTAATTGGACTCGTGGGGTTCAGATGATGGATGTTGTACGGCATGGGAGGAGGTAGTAGGACTTTGACTGTTTGGTGTCTGTTCAATTTTGAATGTTTGCCAAAATCGTTGTTCAGAGGTCAGTTCCCCTGGTTCAACAAACAAATTATCAAGACAATAGTCACTTAGGGATTGTTTTGAGCCAAATTCCCACTCATGGGAGTCCGTTTCAGTGAGGGTTTCCCTAGTAGTCTCAACACTGTTAGAAGCATGTACTCGCTCATTTGAAAGTCCTGAGGTACGTCGATTGTCATTGTTGGGTGACCCAAATCCTAATCCAAGATACTTTGGAGTTTGAAAAGTTTCTATGGGTTCCCTTCGACCATTTTTATTTTTTCCAAGGCCACTAGTACCATCGTAGCCTTTAGCCTTCATAATGTTGTAACCCTTGCCATATCTTTGAACTGGCAATGGAGGTAATGCGACTGTATCCTTATAGATCCATCCTGTGTTGTCAGCAAGGTCTTCATCACTCATGTCTCCCCACTTGATAAAAACTGTATTCGGTGGAACTATGAAAGTTTCTTGAGGTTCCATTCTAAAACATGGACGACCATATATCTTTGGAGAAGTAGGTATTGTTGTTATGCTGTATGCTGTATTTAGTTTGAACTCTCCGCAGCTGAGGTCCTGGATTTTGATAGTTGATTCAGTCTTAGGGTTGGTGGAAGGTGATGGTATGGCGGAAGACATGGATGGAGTGGATGTGGAAGATGACATGAGTGTGGAAGGGTCGATATACTTGGATGACGAGGAGCTAGGTGCTTCCTGGTTAATAGGTACTTGGTTTTCGAAGATACCCCTTAAGTTGGTACAATATTGGAAAGGGTCAGGGTCTCCGTATATGGTTACTTCTGTACCGTCAAATGGAAACTTGAGGCATTGGTGGTACATGGACAGAACGGATTTTAATGCATGAATCCATGGACGGCCAAGTAAGATGTTATATGGTAGTTCCAAATCCAAGACCTGGCAAGTTGTGTCCACGATGATCGGTCCCACTCTGATTGGGAGAGAGATAATTCCACATGAAGAGCATTCCTCGTCATCGTATGCTTTGATCACTATGCTTTTCGTTGAGTCTACGCATGCATAAGGGAACCCTACAGCTTTAACCAATTTGAGGGAGCATATGTTCAATCCCGCTTCGCTATCTACTAAAACCCATCTAACTTTGTGCTTGTGGACAAAAGTTTATGTGTAATGCATCATTTTGGTTGGTTTTATGCGATGAGTAATCTTGATCCGAGAAGGTGACATGGTGTGGCATAGTGAGATATCCCACCATAGTTTCAAACTGATTGACATTGATGTCCTTGGGGACCAATGACTCTAGGAGAGTTTTGTCTAGGATTTCTTTGTGCGCAGGAGAAATACGAAGCAGCTCAAGGATAGATATTTGTGCGGGAGTCTTTCTTAGTTGGTCAATGAGGTTGAACTGACTTTTGGGTTTCCATTGCTGTGGGGTTGGGATAGGTTTTGGCTATTTAGCAGATGAAGTAGGTTGTGATTGTTTAGCCGATGGGCCCGGTATAGTGATTTTGGCTTGTCTAGGGGGAGGTGGACCAGCTATAGTAACCTTGCCACTTCGTGTAGTAGCATTACATTGGGGTGCTCTCTTGACCGTAATAGTATTGATGTACTCATCATCAGTTCTGACATTATTTATAATTGGTCCACTAGAATAATCATACTTGGCTTGGGTGAAGTTAGCTTGGTTCTGTGAACTTGAAGTGGAAGCATTATGAGAACCATGGTCTTGCAGTGGATTCTTGTGGATAGTATGATCTAAATTGGAGGTGAATTGTGATCCACCTACTTTGATGGTGCGATTTTCGATAAGGTCTTGTATTAGGTTTTTCAATTGTCGACAGTTAGAGGTTGTATGCCCTTTTGCTCTATGGTATTTACAAAGTGCATTGTCATTCCACCATACTGGTTTGAATTTTCCTGGGTCATATGGTTTTATTTCCAGAAGTGTGATGACCCCATGCTGGAGGCATTTCTTAAGGACCTCTTCAATGGGTTCACCCAAATGGCTGTATGTGCGACCCCTAGGAAATTGTCTCATCTGACGGTATTGTCCCTGATTATTTTGACCACTTTGATTGTTTGAAGGATTATTGGGAGGAGGTGTCCATGTTGTGGTTGGTTTGTTTTGTTGTTAAGCCCCCTTCAGGGCCAATACAGAACCTACAGTGTTTGCAGTCTTGGCATCCACAACACCGTCATTTGTAACATGATTATTTTTAACCCAATATTTGTTTTTGTCAGTGGGTGGATTGATGTTCATGTTTTTGGAACCATATTTTAGTTCTCCCTTTGCGATAAGGGCTTTCTCAATCTGGACCCCCTTTTCGACCAATTCTGTGAAGTTTGTGCAGCAATGTATTTGCAATGAAAATTTTAGGGGTCCTAGAAGTGTTTGGACAAACATGTCAGCTTTTTCCCTTTTGGGGATGTCAATGTGACATCGAGTAGCGAGGCTTCTCTATTTTTGAAAGAACAGGATAAATGTTTCACTCGAATCTTCTTGTGTGAGATTGCACAAGCTAGTGATAGAGGTATCCATGTCAATGTTGTACACGTAATTTCTTATGAATTTTTGTTTAAGCTCATCCCATGTCTGGATATCCTTTTGCATTGAAAACCATTCAAGGGCTTGACCCACCAGACTTTTGGAAAAAAGTCTCGTCAAGTATGTTTGTTCGTAGGCAATATCCATACAGTTAGTTCCGAATTCATGAACATGTTCAATGGGATTTGTCTTGCCTCTATATTTTGTGAAGTTGGGTGACACGTATCTTGGCAGAAATGCAGGCATGTATAAGCTTGTGTCAAATGGGTATACATCTAGGTCATATGATATTTCTGATTTCCTGCCTGAAATGTACATATTTTGGATAGTTTTCTCCATATCCCTCATTCTTGCTTTGAGTTCATCTATGGTAAGGTCGTTAACATTTTCGTGCATTGGATTGCCTGGTACACCATGTGTTCCTATCTAGTGTGCGTGAATATTGGTGTATTGTGGCAGTATGGATTGTTGTGGTATGTATGACGTGTGTGGATTGATGTGTTATTGGTATTGGAAGTTGTGATTGGGTGCATATTGATGAGTATGAATGTTAGATGAGTATGTTGGGATGTGTCCCCTAGCCATGTGTGTCATTATTTGGGGGATGTTGTGACCATGAATGTTATGGTGGGTCAATGATGTCATGGGTTGTGTTATTTGGCCACCTTGTGTAAATTGTTGATTTTGTACAAGGGGAACGTTTGTGTTTGTACCTTGGGAGGCAATGACATTTGACTGTGTTGTTGTGTTAACATTTTTTTGTTGTCCTTGGATAAAGATACGTCCTATGGCCCCTCCTGAAGGATTTTGTGAAATACCACTGAACAGATTTGTCAAAGTTGTGTTCATGGTAGTAGATGCAGTTGTCAAGGGGGGATTGTGGTGACTTGATGATGCCCCCATGGTATTTAGTGTCGTGGTAAAAAGAGGATTGGAATAATTTTCCCATATTGTTGAGGAGCCAAGAGTGGTTCCATCTGATTGGGGTAGTGTCATGGATGTTGTGGGCATTGTGGATGATTGTGATCCCCCAATAGATGTAGTATTTATTGTGTTTGAAATGTTTGGGATGTTGGGAATGGTATGTACTGTCGTTGTGGTCCCAAAGGAAGTATTGCTCATAGTATTTAAAAGTTGACCACTATGTGACATGTTATGTGCATTGTTGGCATTAGGGTCATGAAGTGTCAAATTTAGCGTGTTAACGTCAAATCCTTATGGTAACTTAGCTCCTTCACTCAAGAGCATAGCTAAGAATCTGTCTCTGTCCTGACAAACCATTGCTTCAGCAAGCTGACAGGCCTCTGGGTCTTGTGTCAATGCCTCTATGTTTTCCTGAAGTAGTTGACCATTTTCATCTCTTTGCAAGTAGAGTTCGAATGTACTGTTCAATGAGTATTGTGTTGTCACTGGAGGTTGATTGTCTAAATTGGAAAATGGATCATAAAGGGTCCAATTTGGGTCTTGTGGAGGATTTTTGACAGTAAACGGGGGGTCTTTCCTAAAGTTTTCCATTTGTCTCTTTTGTTTTTGAAGTCTGGTTTCAACCATAAATGAGATTACTCAAATGGGAATGACAACTAAGTGCAAGTAGGACACTATGTGAAGTCTAAGTTCAAAATGATGCCTAGAATGACTAATGTTTTTGGATTTTTGTGAATAGGATATGCAATTTGTATGCAATGTAAGACAAGGTTATCTAAGCACCTCTAAGTTTGAACTTTGTTTTCGATTTTGACTGCTAAAGGGCCTTGTTGGAAATGACAAGTTTACAAGGTCTAAATGACTAGTGAGTTTTCCTAACTAGACTTTTGAGTTGGAAAAGATCTCACAAAAGAGGACAATGACTAAAAAGGGGGTTTGATAACTTAGTCCAAGAGGGTCTAATTTTGAAAATAATGACTTTGCAAAGTGTGCTTAAGATTTGTCTAATCCTAAGTATGCAAAAATGTGAACCTAGGGACAATGTAATGTTGAATGTATGCAACTAAAAGGAATGAGGTATGGAACCTATGGTGACTAATGCAAACTAATGGTCAAGACTTTGAGCAATGTCAAGTTTGGTTTCTGATAGAATCTTCTTGGTGACAGTGTTTGACAAATGGTGGACAAATTGAGGACCTCGAGTCTTGGATGTGAAGTTTTAAGTTTTGATAGGCAGATGTGTTGCTTGAAGTTGCAAATGCATCATAGTTTATCAAATGTGGTTCAGTATTGCAATTGCGGCTTTTTGACTATCAAATGCAACTCAATTTAGCATATGCGGCTTTTAGATTGTCAGATGCGTCGCGACATTTACAAATGCGTTGTTCAAAGTTGTGGATGCAGTTTAGCAGAGTAGTTGCATTTTGGAAAATCAATTGCGGTTTGATAGATGCGACTCAGTTTTGTTTCAAAATGATTTTCGTGTTGTTTTGATGGGAATTTTGATCTGTTTGGTGAATGTTTTGTTTCAAACTTGGTAGAACCAAAAAACACTTGACAAACACAGCATTTTAAAAAGTAACCAAAAACACATCAAATAAGCACGATCTTAGGTTAGGCCATGACAATATTCGCTAGATTCCACGCGGGTTTCCCCAACCGCATATCTATAGCGTGTGGATTCAAAAGCTTGGCTGCACGGGCTCCCCCTTACAGTGCACTCTCTTCTTAGGCTAACCAAGCTTCCAACCCCCATGAAACTCCCATGGTGAGCTAATCACCTCTACTACAAACTGCGAAAGTGTGGATGCCTTCACACCGACCGGTGCTGCGCTAGCAAATAGAAGGATTTTGGCTTTCTATACAAGATTTTTTAGTTCGGGACCCCCATTCGAGTGGCCATACATGGGGCAAGAGATTAATCACCATTAAGGTGGCACTCCAGCCTGAAGAGGTTAAGCTCAATAGGGTTTAAGGGAGTACAACTCCGTCCGTATGACACATCCGCACTCGCAACCTTAGGTTTTCCCTTAAGGTTTACATTTATATACCGGTCGGGGGTAGCTTGGCTTTAGCTCTGTTGCCGATTTGAGTCATGTTGGGGTGATGAAATCCTCAGGCACGCCCAATTTCTAGAGTTGGTAACCATTTCTCTTACACCCAAGATCACCCAAAAGCACGAGGGGAGAGGATACTCTGATATACCAAGTCAAGGTAATAACAGATTAGAATGGGTCTGGTTTTTTGATCACAAGGTTTTCACCAAGTGAGAGAATACTCACCTACCATTCTACAAACACAATCAATCATAGAAGACATGAGTTTTTTTTATATTCACCAAAATCAAATGTTTGCTAATCTATGAAATAAAAACAAGCACAATGTTTGTTTCTTGCTTCTTTGACATTCGAATATACAAACAATGAATTAGTAGTCTCTTTAAGCAATGTTCTTTGACACACAAATGAGGATCACCACATGCTACAAGAAAAGATTAGTAACACAAAAAAAATCTAATCTAGCCAACATGCAGGAAAAAAAAAAAAACACAGAAAATAGAAAACCAGAAAACCAGAA
This sequence comes from Sequoia sempervirens, assembly GCA_007258455.2. NCBI lineage: Eukaryota > Viridiplantae > Streptophyta > Pinopsida > Cupressales > Cupressaceae > Sequoia > Sequoia sempervirens. The sequence continues at coordinate 414,663,701 of VDFB02193867.1, forward strand.
ACCTGAAACAACCTGAAATCCGAAAATCAAAACCTCAAAACTGAAAGAAAATTTTACCAGATAGATGTGGCTCGACATTGCAGATGCGTCGTTCGAGTCTTCAAATGCGGCACGACAGATCAGATGCGTTGTTCCGAATATCAGTTGCGGCTTGTCAGAGCGATTGCGGCTCTTCTATCGGCAAATGCGTCGTGATGCATCAAATGCGTCATGATTTTAAAAAAAAAAACTTGCGTCAATCCGTACCTATACCTGCAAAATAACATAAAACAAGAAAAAACTGTACAAAAACAAGAAAACAGAGTCGGGTTCACCAATGTAACTGAGGGTAATTTCTAGGTATTAGATTAAATCAATTAAATTGAAAGAAAAATGATAAAAACCCAAAGTAGCTACAAAACACAATGGAAATACATGAAAGAATGATTATACCTGATCACCGAAGTCTCCATGATTCATTTTTGTAGCACCTTCTTACTTGCTAGATAATGTGGCCCTCAGATTTGTTGTGCGAGCAAAATCTGAAAATTGTCTAAGTCCTACAACAAGCTTTGAAGGATTTTCTATGTCTAAATGCCTATGTCTCTTGCTAAAACAATGTCATGATTTGATTAAATGACTATAATAATAAATAATGAAATTGCATATGAAAAACTAAGTGTGAAAGTAAATTCCTATAATAACTATGCAAAATGTCAGCATGTGTGTGTGTGTAATCAAAAAGTGAGAAGAAGATGGCATTTTATAGAAAATGCCATTTTGAATGGATGGACGAGATTAATTGATGATGAGAACCTAAAATGAATGATCCAGATTAAACTTGAGAATCCCTAATTAGGGTTAGGGAAAAATCCTTAATCAGACTATCAGAATAAAATCAGATCGATGGTGGAGAATAAATGAGACAAACTAATTAAAAAATAAAGATTTTCAAAAAATCAAGATAAGATTCCCTGATTTGCAAGATTCGAAAAATCAAAGAGATAAGATGTGGACTGAAGATAAGATTTGGAAAATCAAGAATCTGCCCGATTGTTTGATTTTTAGAAGATTAATTACAAATTTGAATAATTCAAATTATGGATTTTGAGAGATAATAAATAATCTTTTTCAGATTATTTATCAAAAAGGACTAACAGTTAAAATTGATATGACATCTTAAATAATTTAATTTATTTAAAATGAGAGGAATATTAATTGTCAATTAAATAATTAAATTTAATTATTTAATTTAGGAGATAATGATTAATTAACTAAATAACTTAATCAATTTATTTAATTAAGATAGTTAGTGACATATTAAATAAATAAATAAAATTTATTTATTTAACAATCAAGAAGAATTAAATGTAGAAAGGGAAATTAAATAAATTAAGAAATTTATTTAATTAAAGAAAGACTTAGACAATTAGTGACGTATTTAATAAATAAATGAAATTTATTTATTTAATAATCATGAAGAATACAAAGACATGAATTAATTAAATAATTATGAACTATTTAACTAATAGTCAAATGTGGACCAAGGACATAATTAAATGTCTTAATTATGCTAGGATGAAAGTGGTAAAAATGAAGCTTGTAGGCCTAGGTCATTTTTAGGTGTTTACAGATATAGATCTATAATATTGAATATATGTGATATACCCATGCCATCTGATAATTCTACTTCATATGCATTCCCTGAATCAAATCTCCTTAAGATCTTACAAGGTCCAAACTTCCTCATCTTCAACTTATTGTATGTGCCAACTAGAAATCTTTCCTTCCTCAAATACACCATCACTTCATCTCCAACTTTGAATTCCTTATGTCTCCTCTTTTCATCTGCTTTCTCCTTATACTTTCAGTTCTTATCTTCCAACTTCCCCTTCACTTGAGTATGCACTTTCTTCATGTGTTCTACAAATTCCTCAACTTCTACACTCCTTTTATCTTCCATACAGATGTCTCTTAACTCTAATATACCTCTAGGATGAACTCTAGTAACAATCTCAAAACGTGTCTTTCCTGTACTCATGTTCACTGAATTATTGTAAGCAAACTCTGCTTGTGCAAGGGCTAGATCCGAATTTTTGGTCTTCTCTCCAACCAAACATCTCAACAAATTCCCCAAACTCTTGTTTACTACCTCTTTTTTTCCATCATTATGTGGGTGAAAAGTAGAACTAAACTTCAAATTTTTCTTCAACTTCTTCCAAAGTGTCCTCCAAAGGTAACAAAAAAAACTTTACATCTCTGTCTAAAACAATACTCCTAGTTAACCCATGTAATCTGACCACTTCCTTGAAAAAAAATCTGCTACATGTACTGCATCTGTTGTCTTCTTACAAGGTATGAAATGTGCCATCCTAGAAAATCTATCTACCACCACAAATATTGAATCAATACCTCGTTGTATCTTCGGTAAACCAAGTATGAAATCCATGTTGATATCCTCCCAAGGTCTCTCCAGAACTTTTAAAAGGCTTATACAATCCAACATTCAGACTACTTCCTTTTGCAACTTGAAAAACTCTACAAATTTGCACAAATCTCCTAACATCCTTATGAATTTGGGGCCAAATTTAATTCTCACTCACCAATGCTATTGTCTTATCAAATCCAAAGTGTCCCGACAATCCTCCACTATGATTTTCTTTCACCAAGTTATCCCTCATTGAACTCTAGGGTATACACAATTGATTACCTCTGAACAACATATCCTCCTAAATGAAATAATCCAACCATTGACTCATATCCTTCAAGACTAGTTCTTTACAAGCTCTTCAATGTTCTACAAAATCTGGGTCTCCCTCATACAAGTTCTTCAACTCATCAAAGCCTAATACCTCCACTCTCATCTCTATTAGTAAATTCCTTCTACTCAAAGCATCAACAACTCTATTTGACTTTTCACTCCTATGCTTCAAAACAAAAGTATAACTCTGCAAGAATTCTACCCATCTCATGTGTCTTTAATTCAATTTACCTTGACTATTCAAATATTGCAAATCCTAATGATCCATATACAACACAAAATCCTTGGGCAACAAGTAATGTCTCCACTTCTTCAAGGCTTGAACTATGGTATAAAACTCCTAATCATACACTGAATATTTTCTCCTAGCATCTTTCAATTTCTCATTGAAATAAGCTACTGGTCTCCCTTCTTGACTCAATACTACTCCAATTGCATTTTTGCTTGCATCATAGTCTACTTGAAATACCTTATTGAAATCTAGTAAAGCCAACATAGGTTGTTCAGTCACCTTCTATTTCAACAACTCAAAACTTCAGTCTACTCCAGATGTCCACGTAAAATCCTTCCTATCTCTTCTCATTGTTTTTGTCATAGGACTAGAAATAGAACTAAAATTCCTAATGAACTTCCGGTAGAATCTATCCAAACCATGAAATGATCTCACCTCTCCAATTCTATCTGGTGTACTCCACTCCACAATTGCTCTTACCTTCTCAGGATCCATCTTCAATCCATCCACAGATATCACAAATCCCAAATATACCAATTCTTCCTTCATGAAACTACACTTCTTAATGTTTATCAACAACTTATCTTCTCTCAACCTCTACAAAACCTGTCTTATATGCAACAAATTTTTCTCTAGTCTTACTAAAAATCAAGATGTCATCCAAATACACAATCACAGACATACCCAAGAATTTCTTCAATACCTCATTCATCAGCCTCATGAAACTTCTCGGTGCATTTGTTAGTCCAAAATGAATCACCAACCACTCATACAATCCTTCATTTGTTTTGAATTTTGTCTTCCACTCATCCCCTTCTTTGATCCTGATCTGATGATATCCACTCTTCAAATCTATCTTTGTAAAGTATTTAGCTCCACTCAAAAAATCCATAATGTCATCCATCTGGGGCAAAGGAAATCTATGCTTCACCATGATCTTTTTTATGGCTCTAGAGTTTGTACACATCCTCCATTCTCCATCCTTCTTAGGTGCTAACACAATAGGTATTGCACATGGACTTAAGCTTTCTCTAATCAAACCCTTCCTGAAAAATTCTTGCACTTGTCTATTCAACTCCTCATTCCCTATCAGTGTCATCTGGTGTGCTTCTTTATTAGGAAAACTAACTCCAGGAATCATATCCATACAATGACTAATACTCCTCAAAGGTGGCAATCAATCAGGTACATTATCTGAAATGATCTCCTCATACTCTGTCAACAACTCCTTTATCTCTTCTATGTGTTCTTCTTTGTGCTTCAAGTCTTCATCCTTCTTAGGAACCAAGGCATAACACACATTCTCATGTCTCAATCCATCAAGAAATCTCCTTCCATCAACTAGAAAAACCCTAACATTCATACAAACTTCAAATTTAGGAACATCTCTAAAGGGAAACAAATGTTGCTTCATCCCATTTGCAACAATGGTATATATATTCTTCTTTCCATCATGAATAGCCTATCTATCATACTGCCAAGGCCTTCCCAACAAAACATGGGATATATCCATAGGAATGATATCACACAAAAATTCATCATGGTAATTTCCTATCTTCAATTTCACCAAACATTGTTCAATTTCCAAGCTATCTAATAGGGCTTTGGGTGTTTCAACCTCTCCAGCTTCAATTTGATCACCATCTCTTCAAAAACTAGGTTCTATGAGCTTCCACTATCAACAATCACTTTGCAACATTTTCCAGCCTCCTTGCATTTGGTCCAAAACAAATTCTTTCTTTGCAATGGCTCCCTCTCCAATTCACTTTGACATAATAATCTCCTATTCACCAACACTTCTCCATCTTCTAGTTTACTAGGTGATCCAGATGTTCTTCCTCAACAAAGGTTGTCCTTCTATTGTTTTATGTCTTCCTGCTTGTCTCTCCCTAATTACACTCAAATGCTTTATGTCCTTCTCCACCACATTTATAACAAGCTCCCTTGAATACTCTTTTCTCCATATCATCCTTTGTATAACATTCATTCTGGTAACCACCATATCCTCCTCTTCTGTAAGATTTTACATCACCTCTATGGTACAAATTTTCATTATTGCTACCCTCCTTATCCTTATTTTGATTTGGAAAATATCCTATTCTTCCTCTAGTAAAAGTTCTTCCTCTTTGAAATCTTCCACCTCTTCCTCTTTGTCTCTTCTCATGCCTTTTATTTAACTTCTCTTCTGCCTTTAGAGCACATTGATATTCCTCTTCCACACTCTACATTGATCAAACTAATCTCTTCCTTTATAGATGACCTCAAACCATTCACATATTTGGCTACTTGTTCGATCTCATCCTCTGAATGTCTAGATCTGATATTCAACTTATAGAATTCCTCAGTATACTCTATCACACTTGATTCCTTCTGCTTTAAATTTTGCAATTTTTGGAACAAACTTATATGATAATCTATAGGAATAAAATTTATTTTCAACTTATTCACCATCCAATCCCATGACTTTATCTTTTCTTTTCCTCTTCTTTTCCTATCTGTCTACAAAATGTTCCCACCAAAGGGATGCATGTACTCTCAACTTTATACAAGAAAAATTTACCTTATTATCTTTTGTGGTACCTTCAAATTCAAAATACTTTTCCATCTCTGTGATCCAATCAAGCAATTCTTCTGAATCCAACTTACCATTATAATCTAGTGGATTGAAATGGGGTTTTGTATTCACTCTAGTTAGGGCTCTTATGAACCTCTCTTCTCCTTGATCTAGGCTAGGTTGCTCTTCTCTTCATCTTTCTTCCTATACTTCTACCTCTTCATCAGTCACATCATCAACTAGTCGACCTATCCTCTAGGCTATTTCAACTGCATCTAATCTAGCAACAATTCCTCTCACCATCTCCATTAAAGCTTGGTCTACATTTCTACGCGCTCCATTTTCTCTACCATTTCTTCTTCCAGCCATCTTTACACAAGTCCCCTACAGCTATAGGTCATATCCTCAATCTTCCACCCCACAAAAAATATTCAATAGGACTCCACAAACTCTGACAACCTCACAAGGACAGAATCTAGCCCTGATACCGATCTGGCGCAACCATGGTAGGAGGGTCCTCAAAGAGAACTATCTAGACCATGTAGCAAGAGTGACACAACAAAAGCAACACAAAATATGGAGGAAAATGCAGATGAAAATATTCTCATTAACAGAAATCTTAGTTACAATCGACCGACAACATCCGAGCTTATAGATTCGGCTCACAGGCCTGAAATAGCATGTTCAAAAATACAACATTCCAACATGCTCCTATATGCGAGCTGAATATTACATTTCAAATCTACACCATTATTGTTGATTGAATTCTTCTATTCTAATGATATATTACAAGCTTTATATCATATCCATAGGTCTAGAAACATCCACATCAACCAAAGATTATTACAATCTCCAATGAAAGAAAATATAACTTGTGCATGAATAGGTTGGCCTTCAATTTGAATTACTCCTCAGTGAATGTATAGGTTGAAGTGTGGACCTATAATGAAGGTTGGGGACACTCCATGGAACATTCAAAATCACATTGTTAAGATATGCAAGTTACGAGAATGATCCACTAGTGATCAAACTAGCCGCTCACTTTGAAAATTATTTTGGTGTCTGTTCAAGAAACTGCCATGAAGTCTGGAATCAATAACTTACTGAAAAAAGATCCAATCACTCTCAAATCTTGGAATAAGGAAAATGAACATGTCCACAATGTAAAAAAAGATCCATAAGGTTTGATGAGAAAAGATGATGAATCCACCAATCATGAACTGAGCGAGAATAGAACAAGAACAAAACTAAAAGAAAATATTTTTGGTTGATGCAAGATTGCCAAGAACCAAGGATGCACCTGCATCAGTTTTTAAAACCTTAATCAAGGTTATTTGTCTCATTAAAATTATCCAAAGTGTTATAACAAGCCAGAGCTGAAGTAACTTGAAGAGGAGCATGATTTAGTTGCAAGCGAGCATTCGTGAGCAGATTCTGGTCGGTTTCGAACCCTTTCTAGTTGTGTTTCAATGTAGGTGGGGTTTCTCCCATTCCCGTTTTGGTTTTCCCATTTTGGTGTTCACTCTGTTCTTCACGTGTTCATGGAACTTTTCCCATGGATCTTCGCTTGCGTCCGTTTGTGTTTCGTTTGTGTCTTTGGTTTTGTTTGTGTTTTTCTCCCATTTTTTCATTTGTTTGTTGTCGTTTTCTTTGTGCTTGGTGGTGTTTCTATTCCACTGTGCCCTAGTTTTGATTAGGGCTTCGTTTTGAAGGGTTCTAGTGTTTGCAACTATTTTTAATCTTTCTCTTAACCCTTCTTGGTTTATGCCTATGTCATTCTTATGGATTTAACCATAGGGTTCTAATGCTTTAGTATTATTTAGGTTGATAGGTTGTACTAGTTAGGGTTTGCATGTTGCAGCCTTTCTGCATGAATGCCCTTGCTCACTCGATCCCAGTCCTATTTGTCCCTAGCAAAGTCGAGCTTGAATTCTTCCTCCCTGCACCCTCTTTCTAACCTAGGTCCAAACTATTGTGGATGTGTAGGGAGAATCCTCTTAGCCTTCGTAGTATATCACAAAACTGGATCAAGAAATGAACTCATCCAATGAAATTTCACCTAGGAGATCAGTTTTGAAAATGATTCCACCCCTGATGGTTTCCAATTTTGATTTTGATCCCACTAGCCTTAGTGGGACTGGATAACTAAATGATATAAATATCATAACTTTTGAAAGTTCTAGTTTTTTATCTGGTTTCGATTCTGGTTCTGATTGGGTTACTTATTTCAACTCTCTGGTTCTTGAGTTTATCCTATTCCCACTCCTGGTAGGTTTAAAATTTCACTAAGTATGGAGGGCTACCTAGGGAAGAATAGAGAAGTATGAAAGGTAACACTTGAAATTTTGATTCATATACCTTCTATTGGTCTTATCCAAGGTTGTCTTGCAGGAGTAAACAATGTCAGGAGCGTCTGAGGAAGTCTCATAAAAGGAAGGGAAATTTGTAGAAAGCTCAAATGGAGTGAAGCCAAAGAAGGTAAAGGAAGAGAAATTTCCTTTCACTTTGAGATATGAGCACCAAGATGCCACTCTTATAGCCAGAAAGTTAGATTTAGAATGGGTAAACATCATAGACACTAATCTAGAACCATTCAACTGTGAGGAGTTGATTGTAGACACTTTATCAGAGGAAGTGATTAGGAGGGCTGAAAGAATAGCCCAATTTAGATTGGCATATGTTACAGTCTTCCCTCTATCTGTTCAATGCCCGGAGCTTATACTCACAGTAGCAGGGGCTTACAATCCTTCATCAAGACAGTGTATGGACCTCGAGGGGAATGTGATCATTGATCTATCTCTGCAAATGATGAGGTTCTTTCTGAATGCACTTACCCCCAAGAACCCCAAGCAATTGACTAAAGCAAAGGCATTGTAGTTATTCAATAGGGAAAAGGAAGCTAATAGGTCCCACATGAACAAAAATGGTTGAAGACTGAGAAGAAGTCCTTAACCAATGTTCTTGAACAGCCCAAAAGGGGAGACTTCAAGAAGGAAATTGATGATCTAATCATGATGCTTTCCAGGGTGTTTGGAAAGAAACACTACATATTTTAAGGAATGGATGTTTCCATTCATTAAAATAATTTTGGATGGCAGGAAACAATTTGATTGGAGCATAATTTTGTCAAAAAACTTGCACAATCAGATGCTCAAGGTGGAGAAAACAAAGAACTTCTTCATGACCTCTTATATTATATATTCAGCTACAAGGATGGGCATATTCCTTGGATTGAATGCAGCAGGCATATTAGGAGAAGCTCTTGGGAAAAAGAAGGCATGTGAGCACTATGATCAGTTGACCCTAAAAACATTAGAGCTACATTATAGAAGGGTTCATGATGCATTCCTCTATGTGATTATTAACCGGTTAACAAGAGATGATGGATATAGGATGAGTAGGGAGGTTATGGATTTCATTGGTGAATGGGAACATTGGTATATCAAGTACCCCAAGTTCTCTTACTTTAGGTTGAGAGGTTTTGATAGGCATCCTCATCGACTGCCAAGATGTTGTAATGATAGGATTTTTCTTATGGAGTTTATATATCAAGCTATGGGAGTCAATACAAAGTTTTCCAACAAACACAAGTCGGGATGCCATAAATTTCCCATGAAATTGGGAGAATATTGTTGTGTTCACAATTTGGCTGCAAAGGCAATTTGTGAAGAATTAAGTTATCTAAAGTTGGGATTGTATACAACTAGGAAACACTTTGACCCAGAGCATAAGATGAATGGTTTAACCCCCACCATTTTTTATAAACACTATAACTTGTTGGAAGAATTTTGGATAGATTTACAGGATGATTATGATGTAAGGAAAAGGAACTATGAAAGGCTTACTATCCCATAGATGATTGAATATGGAGTAAAGGAAGACATTCCTAATACACTATCAGATGATGGTGTAGTTTTGGACCCCGGGTATGAAGCAGAGAATATAGGCACTAAGAACTTGGACCCAATAAATTGGGATGAAGAGGAGTTTATTGATATTAAATAAATTTCCATGATAGTAATGGATAGAATCATCCAATGGGTGGTCATGAGGATAAAGGAGCTAGAAGCTCAATCCTCAAAGAAGAGGAAAGCAACAAGTACCCAAGATTATAGGAAAACCAAGAAGAGGACAGCCCCTAAGGAACAATTGGAGTATTATCCTCCCAGCTCTAGAGGAGATGCTGACCTTAGAGTACCTACTCAAGAAGCCCATGAGTCCCAAGGTGTGGAGACTACAATAGCTTGAGAAGGAGCCTTATCTCAACCTTATCTCCTAGAATAATCTACTAGAGAAATACCTACAGGTAGCCTCCATGAGCAAGCTGAAAAAGATAAGAAAAAGGAGGTTGGGGCTCATGATATAAACACTAATTCAGAGGCCACATAGTTAGATAATGAGCCTTTTGTGACTACATCTTCTAAGGATATTGATGATGTTTGGAATGAGAATGTCCTAACTCCATAGGACCAATGGAAACTCTTTTAGGAATCAAAGGAGGTCGATGCCAAGGCACAAGCTAATACACTTACAAAACTACAAGAGGCTGAAGCTAGAGCAAAAACTGAAGAGATAGCTAGGAAACATAAGGAGAATGAAGACCTCCTACAAAAAAAAAAGGAAAATGAATGGAAAGCTAATGCAGAGAGGGAGAATTTGTCCCTCCTACAAAAGATTCATGGCCTTTAAGAGGAAAAGGATTGACAAAGGAGAGAAAAGGAAGACCTTGAGGCCAAAGCCAAGGCTGTAGAAGAGCCCCAAAGAAAGAAAGATGAAGAAGATATCTTACTGAAAATAATAGAGGCAGAAGAACAAGCCAAACATGAACGAGAAGTGGCCAAAATGTGGGAAAGGGTTAAGGAATTGGAGAAACAAAGGAATGACATGTTGGAAGAAAGGAGATTAGAAGAAGAAAAGGAGAAAGTTGAAGCTGATAGGCTAGCTAAAGATATGGCAGAAAAGGAGCAGCAACAAGAGGTTGATTCTCAACCTAAGGTAACACTTTGGCAACCCCTCTCTTCTACCATTTCTTCTTCACAACAAGTGGTTACTCTTCCTACTACCCCAACATGGTTAAAGCTCAACTTGGAGAGGAAACAAATAGTCCAGCCCTAGCCCCTAAACTGGGATGATATGATGAAAGAAATTGAGAAGGAGAGGCCCAAGAAAAAGGCTTGAGTCCTTCATTCCACTAAATTGATTGATGCTAGAGAAATTGTAGTTGAATGTTCCATTCCCATGGTGGAAAAGGACAAACAAGAAATGCAGTTGAGTTATTATCAACTAGGCACTGTGAACTTGGGGAGGCCTACATGGAACCAACAAATAGACTTAATTGATATTGTAGCATCTTCCGCTAAGTCAAGGATGATAAAAGATGAGCAATGGAAGGATGATCTCAAAGCTCAGTTAGATCAATTGTATAAGTTCTTGAAAACTTATCTTCTCCTGTTTCTTTACAATCTATTGCTCCTATGACACTAATTTTGTTAAGTAAGAAAGAAGTTGATGACCTTGTTGAAATGAAAAGCAAAGTATGGATGTTGGATAGATGGATTGATTAGTTGAATCAAGAATTAGAGGAACTTCTTGTTGAATGTCATAAGGATAATGAAGGTGCATGGGAATCAATCAATGACATGACTGCATATGGTGAGACCCTCTGGAAAATACAGAGAAAATGTCAAGAGATTGAAAGAAATCAATAAGCTACCTCAACAAATGCTTCTAGAACAATCCATCCTTGAAGAAGGTAATGGGGATTTTATTGATAAAACTATTAACATTATCAAGTTTTGGTCTTCATTCATTTTTTCACATAGAAATGAGCTACAACAGGCTGGGAAGGATTTGGAAAATTAAATTGTGGAACTAGAGGCAATTATAGCCATGATTGTGAATGAAGATGTCCATGTAAAGGATGGTTTCCATCTTGATGAGCTAAGGGAAAAATGGAATAATAGATTCCAAAAAATAATACAGAAGGGAGATGATTGTGATGATTTGTTAATTGACAGGTTCATGGATATAAAAGAGGTAGTGAAGATTTCTTGGAAGGAGCTTGGTAAGTTGGATGATATACAAAAATTCACCTCTACTAAATTGAAAAGAATAAAATTTGAAGGAAATTGGGTAGATGGGATGGATGTGGCTATACTTAAAAAATTATTGGAAAGTTATGATGAATACCTACTTGAACAGAAGATAGGAGAATGAAGTGGCTATAGAATATTCTTTTTGGATGAAGCATCAAGTAGCACAACTAGCTGGACAACTCTCTCCTACTTTTCAGGTTCATAACACAAGCGCAACTGAGGATCCCCATCAGTTCGACCTCCTCCCTTTTCCCACATATTTTTGATAAGGATTCATCAGTTGTTAACTAAAGATCATAATAGGTAGTTGCTCATTTAGCTCTAGTTGTTCCTTGATTTGTGGATCTCATTTTTTGATGAGAGGAATTAGTGTTGAACTTGTCTATATGTAGAATTTCTCTCCATGTTGTAAAGGTGGGATAATTGAAGTAAAGATTAGCTTCCTAAAGAGAGATCTAGGGTAGTTCTTATAGTTTTTTAGAATTTTTATAGTTTTTATGCAAAATACTTAAGCACTTTTACAAGTTTTAATACAGTTGATGTTATTTCCAAAAATTAGTTTTAATGGTGATGTTAATGAACAAGAGCCATTTGTATGCCAGTGAGTTTTCTAGGCATAAATGTCTCTTATTTGATGAAAATCAATAGAAGATTTTGAATCTAAGATTATTTTCATTGAGTTATCTGTGAATGAGATCTATTTGTGTTTATTGATCTATGAATTTTAGTAATGAGCTGGTGATATGTTCTTGTTTGATTTTGAAAGTTTAGTGATGATGAATGATTATATGTCTTGAATTTGTACTATGAATGAATACATTGATATGGAGTATTATGTGGATTGTATCATTTTATGGTTTTAGTTAGTTGAAAGAAATGCTCATTATGAAGTTTCTATGTCTACATTGAAGGGAATCTATTTTTATGCTTTGCTATCCTAAGCTTTTTTCTATCTTTTGATGTTTATTTACACACCCCAAATGTTAGATTAATTTGTACTATGTAGTTTGTATCCCTTTACCAATAGGCCCCTTGAACATTTCAGTTGCATAGGCCACTGCACAACACCAACACAGTTGGGAACCAACCACAGAGACCTTGGAAGATAGGTAGTTTTAGATTATTTATCCTTTTCAGGAGAAATAGAGTAGAAATATTATGTTTTAACATTGTTGTGTTACATTGACCATCAATAGGTTGATGGTATAAGGTATCTAGGGTTGAGGTGTAGGGTTTAGGGTATTCAATTTATAGTTGAGGGTATTAGAATAGAGTTTAGGGTTCCGATTGAGGATAAAGGGTTTACAAGTGAGGGTATTTATGTGTGTGTGTCTCTCTCTCACCCATTCCCTTTCCTTCTCTATTTCTCTCTTTCTCTTCCTTCCCAATTTGTTAAGGGTTGAAAAATCTCAATAAATTTTATTTTTTGAGTGCCAAATAGCCTACACTAAAATGGTAAAAAGATGTATGTGATGCATGTTTTATGTCCACATTCTTTGATTTTGTCTGGTTTTTGTGCATTATTTGAAAAATAAATTCTTTTTCATGGTGATGACATCTTGCACAAGCATAATTTTCATATTCTATCACTTTTCCACCATATTTTGTTCATTTGGCAATGTATATGATAGAAAATTAAAGTTTTTAGATCAAATTTGATTATATGAGGCAATATTTTTAATGTCTTTAGAATTCAAATGTTTATTATGAGTTTTTTTGTTTAAATTTGAGAATATAGACCCATTCTTTTCATAATTTTCATTAATCCTATTAGATTTACATATAATTCAATATTTAATTCGAAGGAAGTTAAGTAATAATTCAATTTTTTGATGAAGGGTCCTCCCCTTGCCTATAGAATCTCACCGCATACACACAGAAAGATCAACCAGATGTAAGAAGACAACAAACATTTTCTTTTATTGCTTGAATGATGTTATAGATTACATGCCATCCTATGGGCTTCTTATTACATGCATCTACTGATTTGCATATCTAAGTTTTCCCTTCCTTCTTCACTACATGTTATTCACACCTTCTATAACTCCAAAACTCCTTGCTCTACCCTGTGCTTATATTCCTTAAACTTTATATATTGTTCTAGTTATCCAAGTTGGCCTTGTCTTCCCTTACTCGTGTTGTAGTAGTCATTATCTCCCAATAATCTTTCAAAACCACCAAGTTGTTATCTCGTTATCAACAGCTCCACCAAGTCGGCCAATGAATATGTATTTCACAACAACAATGTGGAATACATCGAATATCACTTCGCTAGGTGTCATGACCAAACTCTCCATCCACCACTGTTGACCATACCCATTTATCTTCCACCATTGGAATGTTGCCAAGACTCTTGCTCATCTCCCTCCATAACCACCATGTCACATCGATAAAGCTTAATCAGAATATTGAACAAACTTTGAAATAATTCCCACTGAACCATGTATGTCTCCCCAACATCACCACCACCACATTATCGATGAGACTCAGATGAGATATCACCTTGTCGAAGAGACTCAGGAGTAACTCCTGACAAGAACATAAGGTCTCCTTGATGCAACAATCAACTAATCCCACAGTTCATTGGAATGTCAAAGAGACATTCATGATTGTCTTAGCGACTAGCATGACTCTCACTGAAATATCCCCACTGCAAACTAAAAGTTCCATTGGAACTTCGAAAGGATGAATAACTTGCTCCCAATGAAAACCCAATGTAACAAAAAAAAAATTGAACATCGAAAGAAGGAACTCGATGATGATCAGATACAAAACTATCAAGCCCTCATTAGAATTAAAATAACCAGATCAATGCAAGATTACTTTTCGCCTTGGATGCTCCTACGTCAAACACCCAGGGTAATTTGAAAAGTGACTCTATCACTTCTCGGGAGTTGGAGGAAAACCAAGATGGATAACCTTCAACTTGGACAACCAAGTTGAATCTTCTATTGGCCTTCCCTTCCACTTCACCAAGTATTCATTGTACTACCTATTCCTAGTGCTTCTTCCCACATGACTATCCAAGATCTCTTCAATTTCTTCTTTTTCTACTATTGTTACTGAAACACTCCATTGTGCCTCTACCAACTCATGCTCTTTATCTCCTTCATGATACTCTATCAAATTTTAAGTTTTAAATACAAGTGAGAGTGTTTGAGTAAGAAGTTGGGTCCATATTCAGGGGAAGTGTCATTTTTCAGCTTTAAAACAAATACCCATTCATTTTTTAAAATAGGTACCCATTTTGAAGTGTGTACTTGTTCCAAAAGGTTTTAAAATCACAAGAGATGTTTTTCATTTTGATTTAGGCTTAGAAAAGGCATGGTAACCCAACACCTAGGCTTAGACCTACAAGTACAAGGTCAAGGAAATTAAAAGAGAAAAAACTAACTTTGGCAATATGTCTGATGGAATTTTTTTCTTAATCAATCAATAAAATTAAAACCCATTAGAGAACACAACGTCTAGTTTCCAAATATATAATTTTTATTAAGATTGGATTATATTTGTTATTTTTAAATTAATTTCTAAGCAAACTAGTCCTTAAACTTGAAATATCGAGGCTTTTTTGTTTTTTAATAACTTTTTTACGATTAAGTTTCTTGTAAAAAAAAAATATATGGCATCAATCTTTCAACAATTCTCTAAATAATGAAAAAAAAAAATCAAAAAATGTTTAGTTTAGGTCCAATTATGTTGTTCGTACACTTTGATTTTTAAAAACAACAATTAAGGCCAATAAAAATTCAATAAAAAAATATATTCAAAAAAAAATTACAAAAAAAATTCCTCATCAATCTTCATGTTGTTAGCTCTCTTTCCCCAAAATTAGTTAGCAAAATACTTGTATTTGGGTCAAAAAGTGGTGTCCGTACACGTGCATGGTATGGTAAAAAAATACGGACTTTTAAAAAGTGCTTTTTATACATCCCTATAAAAAAATGATTTTTATAATCTGGGTATTTGAATAAATTATACATTTGGAAACTAGATTCAAAATAATAAATTTCATATTAATGAATTTTTTTTAAGATTCATTGTGTAAGTGCCTCAAATTTTTAGTCCAAGTGTGAAAATTTCTAAAAAACAACAAAAACACTTCCACTTTTTGAGCTTTTTGTGGACCCAACTTCTTGCATCAACCCAAGACATGAATCTCAATCGGCAAATCAACCTCGCACACAATCCTTGATTCATGTTTCTTCAAAATATTACATGGTCTGAACTTCTTCATCTTCAACTTATTATATGTACCAACTGGGAACCTTTCCTTCCAAAAATGAACCATGACTTCATCCTCAAAAAAAAACTCCATATTCCTTCTTTTCTGATCTACCTATGCCTTGTACTATGTATTCACCTTATTAATATGCTCCTTAACTTCTTCATGCACATTCTTTATATGTTCAGCAAAATCCTTAGCTTCAGCACTACGTTTTCCTTCCTTATCCATCTTCCTCAATTTAGTAGCAATTCTTGGACTACTCCCATACGCAATCTGAAATGGTGATCTACCAGTGCTCTTATTAATATAATTTTTGTAATAAAATTCCACCTAGAGTAAAATCAAATCCCATCCCTTGGGTTTGTGTCCAACTAAGAATCTCAGCAAGCTACCCAAAATCCTATTCACTAGCTCTGTTTGTCCATCTATCTGTGGATTATGTGTTGAACTAAACTTCAAGTCAGTTTTTAATTTCTTCCACAACGTCCTCCAAAAATACCCAATGAACTTGTTATCTCGGTCTGAAACTATGCTCTTGGATAGACCATGTAGTCTTACCACCTCCTTGAAGAATAATTCTACAACATAAACAACATCACAAGTCTTATGACATGGAATAAAGTGTGTCATCTTCAAGAATCTATCCACCACCACAAATATGGAGTCATGACCATGCCACATCCTTGGAAAACCAAGAAAAAAGTCCATGCCAATATCTTCCCATGACCTTTCTGGTACAGGTAATGATTGGTATAACCCCATATTCTGACTTGTTCCTTTCACCGTTTGACATATTTTGTAGTTCTATACAAACTTCTGCATGTTCTGCTACAATTGCAACCAATAATAATGTTCACCAACAATGGCAATGGTCTTATCCTAACCAAAGTGTCCTACCAATCCACTACTATGCTTCTCTTTGACCAAATTCTCTCTCATGGAACTTCTAGGAATGTACAACTAATTCCTTCTAAACAACATACCATCTTGGACTGTAAAATCAACCATCTCATCCTATCTAATGTGACAGGCTCCATGCAAGCTTTCCAAGCCTCTGTAAAATTAGGATCTCCCAGATACAAACTTTTGAGAACATTGAACCCAACTACTTCAACTTGCAATTCCATTAACAAATTCATTCTCCTACTCTAAAAGGCATCTACAACTTTATTCAACCTTCCGCTCCTGTGCTTTAACACAAATGTATAACTCTATAGAAATTCCACCCACTTCAAATGCCTTTGGTTTAGTTTTCCTTAACTGTTCAAATACTGTAAATCCCAATGATCAGTAAACAAAATAAATTCTTTTGGAAACAAATAATGTCTCCACTTTTTCAAAGCCTAAACTATGGCATAGAATTCCTGATCATAAACATAATTTTTATTCTTTGCATCATTCAACTTCTCACAAATAAGCAATAGGTTTACCTTCCTAACTTAAAATGGCTCCAATCGCATTGCCACTACATCACAGTCCACCTTAAACACTTTATTGAAATATGAGAGTGCCAAAATAGGCTACTCCATCACTTTCTTCTTTAGAAAATTGAAACTCTTTGTTGCTCCTGTAATCCATTTGAATTCTTTTCTATCCCCTCTCATTGCTTTAGTTAGGGGCACACAAATACTATTGAATCCCTTAATGAACTTTTAGTAAAAACTAGCTAGACCATGAAAAGATCTTACCTCAGTATTGCTCCTTGGTGTTGGCCACTCTACAATGGATTTCACCTTTTTTGGATCCATTTTTAAACCCTTTGTTGAGATAATAAATACCAGATACACTAGTTCACATTTCACAAAACTGCACTTCTTCAAGTTGATCAACAACTTCTCATCTTTCATCTTCTTAATAACTTCTCAAATATGCATTAGGTGCTCCTCCAACGTCTTACTAAAAATCAAAATTTCATCCAAGTAAACAATGACAAACTTACCTAGAAATTGTTTCAATACCTTTTTCATGAGTCTCATAAATGTGTTGGGTGCATTGGTTAGCCCAAAAGGCATGACTAACCACTTGTACAAGCCTTCTTTGGTCTTGAAAGTTTTCTTCCATTCGTCTCCTTTGATTTGAATTTGGTTGTAACCACTCTTCAGATAAATTTTTATGAAACACTCAGCCCCACTTAGACAATCCATAATATCATCCATCCTTGGCAAGGGAAACTGATTCTTGATGGTAATCTTATTAATGGCTCTCGAATCATTATACATTCACAATTCTTCATCCTTCTTAGGTGCTAGTACTGTGGGTACTGCACATGGACTCAAAATCTCCCTAATAAATCCCTTTCACAACAACTCTTGCACTTTTCTATTCAACTCTTCATTCTCTGTTGGAGTCATTTGATGGGCTGCCTTATTTGGAAAACTAGCTCCAGGAATTAGATCCATCTAATGACTAATCTTCCTTCTTGGTGGTAATCCTTCAGGCACATTATCAGAAATAATACTCTGGAATTCATCCAAAAAACCACACACTTCTACAGGAACTTCAATGCTCTTCCTTTTCAATTCTTGGAATTAATGCAAAACACATGTGTTCATGTCTCATACATTCCAGGAATTTCCTTTCATCGACCAAACAAATTCATGCATTTTTAAATACTTTTTTGTTTTCTTCCTTAGAGGCTGTAGCTTATGTCAAACTCCATCCTTCGTTAGTGAATAAGTTTTTGCATGTCCATCATGCACTGCTTGTCGATCAAACTTCCATGGTCAAACCAACAACATGTGACAAACATCCATGGGTATCACATTACACAAAATCTCATCCCTGTAGTTACCAATTTTGAATTTTATCAGGAAATGTTCATTGACCAGGACCATTTGATCCTTCTACAACCATGCAATCTAATATGGACTCAGGTACCTTCATCTCTCTAGGTGCAATTTGGTGACCATTTATTCTGACACTAGATTGTCAATGCTACCTCCATCAATGATGGCATTGTAGACCTTTCCTTCACACTTACAGTAGGTGCGAAAAAAATTCTTTCACTATTTGATCTCCTTCTCTTCATTCATCAAATCCCTTTTGATAACAAGGGACTCACCCCTTTCTGCATCTTCAGACTATGAGGACGGAGTGTCTTCATCTACATGGGCTACTCACACCTTGACTTTAGGCCTCTTTTTTGTCTTCTATTGGTGTTGTGGGAACTCATATGCCCCATTTCCCTCTTCACCACATTGGAAACATGTTCCTCATAAACCTCCTTTTCCTGGTCCATGCCCAGACCTTCCTCTTCCTCTTCGATTTCCACTGTTCTGATCACGAGGTTGAAATGAGTCATCTCTTTGTTGATCTTGACTAGTACTGGATCCTTCACCCTTCTTATGATCGCCACTTCAACCTCCACCTATTTTCTTGCTTTCAAACCTCTTGTTCATTTTTTCTTCAACTTTTAGAGAGAACTAATAAGCATCCTCAATGGTAGTCATTCTTACCAATTTCAATTCTTCTTGTATGCTAGGTTTTAGGCCATTAATGTAGCGAGCAACTTTCTCCTTGTTTGCCTTAGAATTTCCATTTCAAATTAGGACCTTGTGAAATTCCTCTATGTACTCTTTCACCATCCTCATTCCTTGTCATAGGCTCTGCATCTACTTGAGCAGTTCCAATTCATAATCTACTGGCATGAACTATTCCTTTAATTTTGACACCATTCTATCCCATCTAGAAATTCTATCCTTCCCTTGTCTCCCTCTTTCTGGCTGGATCTCTTTCCACCACATACTAGCATGGCCCTTTAACTTGGTCTTTGCAAACTTTACTTGGTGAAGATCTTCAATCTCCTCAAATTCAAAAAATTCTTCTATATCATTGATCCAATCGATCAATTCTTCTGGGTTCAGGCTCCCACTAAAATTTGAAACTTCCATTTTTGGTTTCTTTCACAGACTAGATAATGCTCTTAGCAATCTTAGCTCTCCAAGATCTACTTGATCTTGTTCTTCCTCTTCAAATTCCTCTTCTATTTCATCATCACTGCCATCTCTTTCTTGATGTACTCCTCTCTCTCTTCGGACCTCTTCTTGCAAGGCTTGCATCTTCCTTCTAAGGGCTTTGATTTCGTCTCTTGGTGGATCTCTTCTGCCACCACCTCTACCTCTACCTCTATCAAGTTGGGCAGTTCTTGGAGGCATCTTGATCTGAACCCACACTCACAGGTCCTGTTGCAACTGCCTCACATTCGACGCTCTGTTACAGACTCAGGAACTCCTACTCTAATACCACCTGATGAAGGGTCCTCCCCTTACTTATAGAATCTCACCACATACACATAGAAAGAGCAACTAGATACAAGAAGAGAACAAATATTTTCTTTTATTACTGGAATGGTGTTACAAATTACATGTCATCCTATGGACTGCTTGTTACATGTATCTACTGATTTGTAGATTTGATTTTTCGCTTTTTTCTTCACTGCATTTTATTCTTTCCTTTTGTAACTCCAACACTCTTAGCTCTTCCCTATGCTTGTATTCCTTCAGCTTTCTATATTGTTCTTGTATACACCTAAAAATGGTCACATCACAATAGTTTGGTAATTAATTAAATATTTTTAATATTTAATTAAATCTCTAAGTTCTATCTACGTATAAATAAATCTAAATAATTTATTTATATTGTTCATTCTTTCATTTTGATTAAATAAATAAGTTTATTTAATCACTTTTCTTATCCATTTCTTAATTAATTAAATAAACATTATGATTTATTTATATTAATTATCATATAATCTTGGCTTGAATGTTTTATTCAAATAAAGATTACATATTCTTCTCTTCTAAAATTTTTCTAAATTCCATTCACAATTAAATATTCCAAATATTTAATTAATTATTCTAAATTCTATTCCCAATTAAATATTCCAAATATTTAATTAAATCTTCTAATGTCTATTCACATCAAATATTTCAAAAAATTCAAATCCCTCAACCCACATAACTCACATTAAATTAAATAAATTTATTTATTTAATTTGGATTATCTACAACAACCGTAAAACAACTTCAAAATAGAAAATTAATAAATTTCTCTATTTCTAAGCAAAGTTATTCCCATGGGTTGAAGACAAACCTCCATTCTTCTCTCCAACCTCCCAACATCTTCCATCTTCCTCTCAACCTCTCAATCTCTCACCATTCAAAATTACCAGACAATCTCATAGCCATTGATCTTTGCCAGCTAGGCTCTTGCCTGCAAAAAGCTATAAAAAGGGTTGTTGGGTCTTTGAAAAAGAAGAAGCTTGCATATAGGAAAACTATAGACAATCAGTCTTTCAGCATCCATAGCCTCTAGAATCATAGCATAGCATAGCTTAGCATATTAGCAATCCATATCATGGCCTATCATCCTCATATCATAGCTTCAATATCATTCATAATCCACAGCCCCTGTGCATATCCATATACCAACATTTCACTCCACCAGCATATAGGATAGAGAAGTACTCTCCCTTTGCATACTCATTCTGCAGGTTGCCATTCTAAGAAGCTTTTCTTACACAATCTAAGAGCAGCAGCTTCAAGCAAATCATTAGAGATAGAGGACAATGGAATGATTCTGAAGAAGCTCTGTTTGATTTCTTTGATTTCATTTTATTTAGTTTTCTTTAGTTTAATGTTGCATTGGTGTGTTTTTGTTTAAATAAACATTATGATTTATTTATATTAATTATCATATAATCTTGGCTTGAATATTTTATTCAAATAAAGATTAAATATTCTTCTCTTCTAAAAATCCTCTAAATTCCATTCACAATTAAATATTCCAAATATTTAATTAATTATTCTAAAGTCTATTCACAATTAAATATTCCAAATATTTAATTAAATATTCTAATGTCTATTCACATCAAATATTTCAAAAAATTCAAATCCCTCAACCCACATAACTCACATAAAATTAAATAAATTTATTTATTTAATTTTGATTATCTACAACAACCGTGAAACAACTTCAAAACAGAAAATTAATAAATTTCTCTATTTCTGAGCAAAGTTGTTCCTGTGGGTTGAAGACAAACCTCCATTCTTCTCTCCAACCTCCCAACATCTTCCATCTTCCTCTCAACCTCTCAATCTCTCACCATTCAAAATTACCAAACAATCTCACAGCCATTGATCTTTGCTAGCCAGGCTCTTTCCTACAAAAAGCTATAAAAAGGACTACCGGGTCTTTGAAAAAGAAGAAGCTTGCATACAGGAAAACTATAGTCAATTAGTCTTTCAACATCCATAGCCTCTAGAATCATAGTATAGCATAGCTTAGCATATTAGCAATCCATATCATGGCCTATCATCCTCATATCATAGCTTCAATATCATTCATAATCCACAACCCCTATACATAATCTATAGCCCCTGTGCATATCTGTATACCAACATTTCACTCCACCAGCATATAGGATAGAAAAGTACTCTCCCTTTGCATACTCATTCTACAAGTTGCCATTCTGATAAGCTTTGCTTACACAATCTGAGAGCAATAGCTTCAAGCAAATCACTGGAGATAGAGGACAATGGAACGATTCTGAAGAAGCTCTGTTTGATTTCTTTGATTTCATTTTATTTAGTTTTCTTTAGTTTAATGTTGCATTGGTGTGTTTTTGTTATCTTATTTTGATATTAACATTTCCCACACACAGTTCTAATTCTCAAGGTTGGCCTTTTCTTCCCTTACTCATGTTGTAGTAGTCATTATCTCCCAATAAGCTTTGAAAACCACCAAGTTAGACAATGAATATGTATTCCACAACAACAATGTGGAATACATCGAATATTGCTCTACCAGGTGTCATGACCGAACTTGCCACCCACTGCCATTGACCATCTCTATTTATCTTCCACCATTAGAATGCCACCAAGACCCTAACTCATCTCCCTCCATAACCACCATGTCACATTGATAAAGCTTAATCAGAATATCAAATAGACTTCGAAAGAATTCCCACCAAACCATGTATGTCTCCTTGACATTGCCACCACCACATCATCGATGAAACTTGAATGAGATATTGCCTTGTCGAAGAGACTCAGGAATAACTCCCTCTAAAATCGTAAGGTCACCTCAATGCAACAATTAACTAAGCCCACAATCTGTTAGAATGTTGAATAGACATTCATTATTGTCTCACCTACTAGCATGACTCTAGTTGAAATATCCCCACTGCACACTAAAAGCACCATGGGCACTTAGAAGGGATGAAGAACCCACTCCCAATGAAAACTCAAAGTCACAACAAAAATGTTGAACACTGAAAGAAGGAACTTGATGATGATCAGATACATAACTATCAAGCCCTTATTAGAATTAAAATAACTAGATCGATGCAAGAATTATTTTTGCCCTGGATGCTCCTATATCAATTTTTAAGAGTTTGAAGAATAAAAAAATAACATGGGTATGTGCAGGATCATTATGGAAAAAAAAGCCCTTAAGTGGCAAAAAATTTAGAAAAATTAAAGTTAGGCAACTCGACGTAAAAATTTGAATAAGTTATCTATATTATTTCAAAAATATGTAACAATAGAATCTATAGAAAATTGAATGTATTTTCTAAACTACTAGGTTTATTTTTTAAAAATCTATTTGGTGAAAATTTGAAATTTCAAATAGCACTTAAATTTCAAGGAAAAAATAAAAAAGTAGGTGTCTATTTGACCACCTAACCACAATAAAATGATAATATTTTTTTATAATATTTTAGATATAAGTAGAGGATCATGTCGATGTGATGCATATTTTTTTTTATAATTTTTCCAAGTAAATAATTAATTATGAATTTTTTATTAAAACTTTTAAAAATATAAAACTTGTATGTTTGACCACCTTAACTTCAAAACTTCATGAAATTCAATTTTTAATCTTATAGTAAGTGAAGCATATAATTTGATGCATGTTTTGGATTCAAAAAAATGTGTTACCATTTTAAAGCTATATAGATTTTTCAATCATCCTATCAATCAACTTTAGTAATTCAAATAGAAAATGAATAATAATTATTTATTAAATTTAAAGTAAAGCATAATTTATATTGGTGGAAATCTAGAATCTCCTTTAAAAACCCTTTTTTTTCATCAATTTTGGGTTAAAAAAAGTCATCAGCCACATACCCTACACATACCCATCATATTGCCACTTTTTGGCCCATCATGATCCTACACATGCCCACATAACATAATTTACAAATTGTTACATCAAATATCAAATTTTAAGGTACATTTTATTTGTCTTTATGTGTTTTTTTCTTGTCACATTCTCACATAGTTCAATTGCAATCATTTTCATTTGATTTGTTATTTTTGTATTTGTTTACTTGACTTTATGATTATGTTAGCATGTTCCTAGTTAATATGTCATTGATATGTGCATACCTTAAGTGGTCCATTTTGACACAATTAAACATTACTTAAATTTTCTATACCTTTCTTAATGGTGCATACATGTAGAATTCATCTTCATCATCATGCCAAGGAAACAACCAAAGACTCTAACACTAGATGAGTGTGAAGCCAAGAATGCAAATAAAAGAGAAAGAATGAGGTAACCTCATGAAGGAAAGAAATTAAACAAAATAAAAGAAGACATGCCTATTCAAGAGGAATATGAAACATCCATAAAATTTAAGAGATATGTAGAATTGGCTTCACTAATGCAACAAATGAATAACCTTAATGCAATGAGACAATTGAATTGCAAAGTTGGGTGCACATCATCTACCACAAGTCAAGGTGAAGGCACACCATCTATGACATGTCATGTTGAAAGTACATCAACATTCACATCTCAAGTTGAAGGTACACCATCTTTTATATCTCAATATCAAGGTATGTCATCCTTTTCATCTACAGTTGAAGGTATACCATCTATCCTCAATGTTGTTGTAATTCCTAATGTCGAAGAAACTCTACCTTTCAAAACACCCCCTAGATTTTTGCATAGAAATCCTAAGTATTTGATTAATATTGGTGTAATATTTTGAAACCAATGGTTGATAAGATTCAAAAGAATACTTTTCAAAGATATGCTAAGAGGATATGGAGAAATTTTTTTGAGAAGTTAAATGAGATTTGAAGATGTCAAATATTTATTGAAATGATGAGGAAACTCAAATTTAGGACCATAATTAATATTCTTGGGCTAAGAACATCAGATGATGAACAAGTGAAAAATATATTGTAAAGAATCTAATGAGTGCATATGAGAATGTGGGTTCTACCTCACATATGAAAGATAGTAATGTTAGCCTACATGTGATGACATCAACAATGGTAAGAAATAAAACTTGGAACCTCTAAAAAATGGATGGGAAATGATATGATGATTATTGATGTATTCACACCCACTTTCCAAGAGATTACACTCAAGGATAACCCTAGAGATCTCAATGCAAAGGAGATTGAAATCTTGCAATAGGGTTGTCCTAGGAAATGAATATGATCTAATGATGGGTTCACCACCAAGTTTAGACTTGGAAAAGACAATGCAATGCAAGATATAGAACAAAACCCTAATTGAATGCAAACTAACTATAAATGACCTAGAAAAGTGAAAAAAATGTAACAAAAAGCTATGAAGTAGAAAGTGTACACTTGGGAGACTAAAGAAGGTAGATTGGAGATCTAGAATTCTAGAAAATCTAATGTTAATGCTAACTGGGACTCATTTTCCAAGCTGGGTGAATCAATCTTGCTTCTGGGAAAATGTGCAAATACAAGTTTTAGCCAAAAGGGTAACTGGATCTGTAAAAATATTTGTCAGGCCTATACAGTGGGACTCATTCACCACTTGTGGAAAATCATTCCACTTCTACTTTTTTAGAAGCTCGGGACCTAATTCTATTCCTCTCATTTTGCTCTGCTCTTTTTGACTGGTTTCCAGATCTAAAATTGAAAATTTCCACTTGTAGACCTTCTCCAAGCTTCTCTTAGGCTTGATGACAAATTTAGGGATTTGACAACTTTTCTCCAACTTTGCTTCTTGACAAATATGTAACCTAGCCCTGTAAATCACACATAAGAAGAGAGAAAAATGTTGCGGGATTAGGGAATAGGGGTTTTCCTTGGTCAAACCCCTTGTTGGTAATTAAACCTTCAAATGAAAGAAACTATGAAACCTGAGAATGATGAATGAACAAATAGAAATGTTGCAACTCACCAAATCCTAGCAATAAGGTGCTACAAATATGCTTGAAATTGTTGCAATGAATGTGGTTCTTGACTATTGCTTGAATGATGTTGATTTTGGTTGAGACACTTGCTTGAAACATAAACTCTACATCACAATTGTTAGCACAATAACAAACATGAAGAATGCAATCTTTGACATGATGATTGACACTTGAAGAATGCTCTAAAATACTTGATAATTTTCTCTTAAATGCCTTGAATTCTCTTGTGAACTCTATTGAATGCTAGGTGTCAAATATGAGTGAAAGAACCTTGTATTTGTACTCAATTATGCAAGAATTCCCAAAATTACAACACGACAAGCCGACTTCAACTCTAGGAGAATTAAATACTACCATAATTTTGAATTAAATTTGAATCTTGGTCACATGGGACTCATTCTCCCAAGGTGGGGAATGAGTCCCACTAGACATAATGTATGGGACCAAAAATGAAAAATGCTTAGAAATGTGTGAAACCTGCATCGGGGCCAAAAAACCTAGGCGGGACTCATTCGCCCAAGGTGATGAATGAGTCCTAGACACTAAATCTGGGCCACACAAGCTAGGAACACCTGATTTATGATTTCTTATTGATTGGTGTCAGGATTATCCTAAAAAAGATGCAATAAATGAGGCTTGTGGATGCAAAATGGGGCCAATTAAAGCATAATAAAGCCCAATTATTAATGAAAAGCTTAGAGAAGTTTGAAAGTTTGTTACAACACTTTACAACACTCTAAATAAGGTAATATTAAGATTGATTATGTTTAAAATTATGTTTATTATGCTTAGTTATTTGATAAAACCCTAGAAAAGTGTGAAAGTGTGTTACAACACTTCACAACACTTTTGCAAGGAACCATTAAAATTCCATTAGTTCACAAGGGCCCAAGACTTGATTTGAATGTGTTATCCACATTACAACAATAAATCAAGGAAACATTAAGCCAAAACCACAAGGAGGGCCCAAACAAGTCAGAAAAAGTAGAAGGGTTACTTTTTTGCTGACTCCAAAACCAAGAAAGCTTGCCTCATTAAAAGGAAAAGTAAATAATTGAAAATAAGTAGAAAATGTCTAATTAGAGCTATGGAAAGGCATTAAAGAGTGGAGGATCCAAATAATAATGAATTATGGGAATTCTTTGGTAGAGTATGGTAGAAAGATAGAGAAATTTTTAAAGCCTTGAGATCCCTAATTAAAGAATTCGGGAACAATAACACAAGGGTCTCTCCCAATTAAAAAGATGTTTTAACGAGGATTGGTTTTCAAATATATGATCCACACTCGAAGCATTTTTTGGGTATGCCAAAAACACAATGTTTTTCCAAATATCAAGATATGTATCCTCAAATTAAAATTAGTCAAAGATATTTTGAAATGGTAAATCCTTTTTATGTCAAAATAAATCACACATGCAAAACTATTTTATTGTAGAGTACATATTGAATCTTCTAATCTTTATGATGTTTATTGAAATATATGTGTAGATTTGCATACTAACAATCCTTTGCAGGAATGTAACATAAGGGATTCACCCGGATCTTCAATGGACTTCATATCTAGAATTTTATGTGAAAGAGTGGATGATCAATTTCTTTTACAAGGACTTATGCTTGGATGGCACATGTATTCATTATGGTGGATTGCAACAATTTCCAATTTGTAAACATATGGATATTACACATGCAATTGGAAATGAACTAGTGGAATTTTGAAAATATAAGACAATGGCCTATAGTCTAAAAGATGGAAAAGAAGAAAAAAAGTGTGAATTGGTCAGCAAAAATATTCTAGTACATATTAGTTTATAGGCATTTTTTCATGAGAATATAGTGTATGAGCATGCAAGGCATACCCATAGAGGTCGATGGTTGGACTTTAAATTCAAGTTATACAAGGGCATGTTTCCACTTCATACCATCATTTTAGTTGTCAACTTTGTAGAGAACTACACACTATAACCACAAAATGAGGTGTAATTGTAGCATTACAACTCCACATAGGTTGCTATATTTGTGCATATAGCATTGATTCATGTAGGCGATAGTATATATCAAATGATAAGAAGATATTGAGGGAGTATCACTTTTTAGATCAGTAATGATCACACACATTCTATAGAGTTCATGAAAGGTTACTTTTAGATGTTCTACCTTGATTTGGCTAGTAGGGTCATATCATTCCATCAACATATCATATGGTCAAATAATTGTACATTACAATTTAAGAACTCCTAGATGTTTTATTAGTTGAGAAAAATGCATAAGACAACTAGTGTTCAAAACATGTGGAATTTCTCTAAGGATGGGTATGGATAGGGGGAGCATGATGATGTAGGATCATGTATTAAAAGATCATTAGCATGAGGAGAATTAAAGTACAAATATGATACAAAGTTAACAAATGTAAAATCTAGTATCGAGTGGTGTAATGTCGCAATGGGTCCAAGTAATGAAGTCTTAGTTCATATATTTTTTTGGTTGGTAGTGTATCAGAGCGAATTTGCACCCCATGTGAAAATCCCCTTTTTTCCTTTATCCACCTTAGAAAAACAAGTTCAAAGGCTTAATTCCACCTATGCTTATTGCTCACATCACACTTGATTCCTATTTTGAGTGTCGATAGAGGCGTTTCTATTAGGGACACCCGCATGACGCACAGACATTCATTTGGAGCACTTATGTCCCTAACAGATTCTCATGTTTGAAGCCTGTAGAGGCATTATACTTCCCATTGGGGGTTGATTTGTAACACCCTCTTCGGCTGACCAACCTGAATATGGCTATTTCTCTTCATCTCTTGCTCAAATTCATCCCTTTCATATGCATTTCATCTTCTACCATCTTCTACACATCCCTTCACACCTCTCCCCTCTCCCTTTACACATCTCTCTAAGAACTTCTTCACTCCATTCACAAGCTCTAAGTAGCTTCTTTACCATCTCTTCAATCTCCAAGCACTTTACACTTCACAACAACAACATCAACACTCCACCACTTCAGTAGAGAAAGTGTGGAACAAAACATCATTGTGGCAGAGGCTTGAGTTCCTCTGATTTTCTCCCCCATTATCCTTGAGTTCTCTTCGTGGAGGTGGTAATATTTCACTCCTCTCCTCTATTACTTGGTTGAGTAGCATAACACTATTTTGTAGCGCTTTAGTGCTCTTCACTTCATTTCTACTTTTCTCTCTATCTATATGGATTTATATGGAGGTGGGAACACCAAAACGAGGTTTGACTAAGGCAGGCCCCTATACAACCACCCAACAATTTTTCTCTCCCTCTTGTGTGCAGGTATTGAAGACACTCACGAGCAGGAAGCTTCATCACTGGCACAATCATAAGTATTTCCTTTCTTCTCTTTATCTTTGATATCTCTACTTCTTTATTTCAATTCTATCACTTTCTGTTATTTCCCTATGTTCTATGAGTTCTTAGGAATCAGATAGAAGCATTCACTCTGTTGTTGTCTGAGACATTCACGTTCTCTGGTCCATACAAAATGCCAACGCGCCTCTAGGACTCTATCACATCATGTTGTCATCCATTTCCTGTGCTTCCGTCCTTTGGCCGAGAGCTTGTCAATTTGTCTAGAGAATCTCTGTGACCTACTCTTTTGGATTTTGAAACTCTCGTCATTGTTCCTATTGCCCAATTTTCACCCATGGGCTCAATAAGGCAAGGTATATATGTTGCAGATGTTCAAAAGGGTCAAATGGGACATTTACATTAAGGGTCAGTTCATGCATCTGATGAAATTTCACAAAGGAGCTCAGTTGCAAGGTCGGCCTCAATCAAGTTTGGAAAAATCTTCCTTTAAGGAGAAGGTCAACAATACCTTCCAGATGTCTTGGCAACTAGCAGGGTTTCCATCAAGGATGAATGCTTCACATTGGGGATCCTTTTGGCCTAAGATTATATGGGTCTCCCTGACCCATAATTCATTTTGGTTAAATATGCTTCCAGGTTATATGAGCAAGACCCCAGTGATGTCACGGCGACCGGATTTCACCTACAGTTTGTCTTTGACAAGACACTAATCATCATCCCAATGACAAAAGGATATGCATATTGGTGGGAGTTTTCCTTCGGGGTGAAGTCTTGGTGACTTCTTTGGGTCTCACCGACTAGCCGCGACTGGGAGAGGTATTCGGTGTAATGAATGAACCTTGCTACAATGTCTCGCCAATCCATTAAAGTCTCACCGAAGCAGGATCCCTTCGGCATATCTGTGTGGGCTTCAGTGGGAGGTCTCGCCGAAATGAGGTGTTGTTAGCAAAGGAAAAGATCCTAACAAGATTTTTGGGCAAAGTCAGAATGTCTCCCTGATAGGAAGTAGTTCGCCAAAAGGAGGAAAGTCACCAAGATGTCCTAGCGACTGGCCAAGGCCTCACCAAGAGTAAGTATTATTGCCCCAGTGTTTTGCTGATGACCTGAGGTCTCACCGAAGAGGTGTGAGAGGTATCACCATAGGTCTCCCCGACTTACTCGTGGTCTAGGCCAAGGAAATTCCTTTTCCGTAATGTCTTAGTGAAGACATTTAGTCTCATCAACTGAATGGGGGGCCTCGATATGTTTTCCTTCAGCAAGAGTCTTGCCGATACTAGGATGGGCCCTCGCCAAGACAAAATCAGTTCAACAAAACTCTTTCTAAAACAAAAGGGCATCGCCAAGAGTCTTCCAGACATAGAGGATTTCACCGAAGAAAAATAAATTCTATAAGATATATCAGCGAATGCGGGTGGTCTCAGCGACCGAAGCAGGAATTGATATGACCGGTGGACCTTGCCATGAAGTCTTTCCAACTTGCCGCGGTCTTGCTAAAGGAAATGAAGAGCTCAGACAGAATGTGGGAGTTCAGCGTGGGTCTTAGCGAAACAAAGGGGAGCTCACCAAAAGACAAAGTGTTCACCAGATGGTCTCAACGACCCAGTGGGGTCTCACCGATAAAGGAAGCCTCGGTATAACATTCTAAGTTAGAGAAGGGTTTCCCCAACTCGGTGTTGTCTGGCTGACAGGAGATGAACAACTTGGCGAAAGGAAAATACCTCGGTGTGAGGTTTGGGCAAAGTCAGGATGTTTCACCGAAGGAAAGCAGTGTCACTAAATAAAAGAGATCTCAGTGGGAGGTCTCTTCGGCAATGAGAGGTCACACCGACATGCCTGGCATCTTCGATGTAACACGAGAAGCAATAGGAATTATATAGGAGGTCTTGCCGAATAAAGTGAGTCTCCCTGAAGCAGATGCCTTTGCTAGGGGATAGGGTTTTTGTCATGATGTCTCAGTGATGGTTTGAGTCATTCCAATAAGTTGCAGAGGACATAATCGCATCGGTGAGACACTTTCAGTGTCTCATTGAGATGCGATTCTTTTCAAAAGAGTTTTGACTGACTGCAGAGCCTGCATGGAATACGCTCGACCAACTAGGAGGAGCTAAGATGAGCCGTGGTAGTCTGATCAAAATGAAGAATTTCAATGGGATGAATGCAACATGTATGGGGCATTCAAAGCATTCAGTCGAAGTGGTTTGAACAGGACACAATGCTAGGATCAAAATGAATGTAGTAGCTATGAAATATCTGAAGAAGGCTTCTTTGGAGTGAATTTTTGCTGACATAGACACACAGGGGTTCGGCATTAAATTCAGTCAAAAAGATCTATGGAGAGATCTTTCTGGGGATTGATATTTTGTAAGTCCTGGGGGGCTGACACAGTCTAATATATAAGGCATTTTTGGCCTTTTTGTAAAAAGTTTGAACTATGCATCTAGAAGAGTTAGTGATTTTTATCTATGCTTCCTCACCTGATGTATACTTTGTAACCCAACTAAAATCTGGAATGCAAAATAGAGTTCACCTTGAAAGAAAGTATTAATAATATTCTCATCTCCTATATTTTAGCTTATGAAAAGTTTTTTTTAATAGTGTTTTTCTAAATTTGTATTCATACCATAAAGCTGTGAAGTTTGTTTCTTCCTTCTTAAGATATGTATGTAGATCAAAACTGTCAAGAATGATGCATAAGACTAAAAAAGTTATGTTAAGTAAGTCAAATAGTTGCAATTAAGTTTTCTCAGTGTGTTTGCATCTTGTTTTCATTTCATGGTTTCTTACCAATGCGGTGTATCACCATAGTTTAGCTTCATTCATGTACTCCCTTTCCCTTTTCCCATTAAAAGATCATTAGTTTAGGTGATACCCAAAGGAAGCCGGCCTTCTCCGGAGGTTCACTCCAATTTCAGGTGACCCACAGCCTTGGAGTGATCTAATGTTTCACTAGAAAGCTCAGTTTTTACAACTTTGCATAGGGTGCATTTCTAGGTGACAATAGTTTCTGGCACACCCGGTGGGACCGAGATTAGATTGAATTGTTGGTTTAGTATGCAATTAGTGAGTCCTAGACATTATAGAAGTCATTTTTCATACTTGGCGACTCCACAAGAAGGAAGAACTCTAGAAATCAATGCCTTCTATAGTTTATGAGAAGAGTTCAAACAAGAAGTAGCTTAGGCACTTTTGAATACTTGCAGCTGTCACCACCAAGAAGACAAGGTAGAGTAGAGGAAAGGTGAGGAACAATAATTATCTATTCTAGAAGAACTCAATCCACTCCTCCATTTGTGGGATCACACATTGCTGTCCCATCCTTGGCTTCATCCAGAGTACCAGTAAATCCACCACAGCCACCTCCAATGGCTGCTCCAAGGAATCAACCCTTTCTTACTTTTAATGGAGGGAGCCCCTTGAATTTGGCACAATACAATGAAATTCCAAAGGCAGCCTTGAAGAGTCTACCAACTTTCACTGGGGAAGATCAAACTACCCCAATTGAACACATGCGAGATGTGGCTTTGTTATGTGGAGTCCATCACATAACCCAAGAGGATGTTGCAGTAAGATTACTAGCTACTTCACTGAAAGGAAGAGTTGTACAATGGTATAGGAGCCTACTAGTCAATTCAATGCAATTTGGGATGAATTTGGAGACAAGCTGCATAAGCAGTTTCAAGACAGGTTTGATAACTTGTCTCTATTGGAACAATTAACTACAATTAAGAGAGCTCCACAAGAGCAGATGAATGACTTCAATTTCAGATTCTAGAGAACTTGGGATCGAATCCCCGCGATGGTGAGGCCACCTTCAAAATATGCATTTTTGTACTTCTTGAGGGCTCTTAATAGTGATATAGCTATCATGATACAATCAATGGGAGGAGTTTCCTTGCTAGATGCTTTTGAAATAGCCATTAGAGCTGAGAACAACTTAATACAAGTTGGTAAGCTCGCTCCTAGGCCACCAATGCCTATATTTCTAGAGATTCATGCAAATATTCCTTTGCAAATACCTCCTTTCACACCTCTACCAACTGTACCAATGCTACTAGTTGTTGCTCCAGCCATGGATAAACAAGAAAGTGTTACTTCAGGCTCATCACAAGAGTTACAAGAGATCAAAATTCTTTTACAGAATTTTGGTAACAAGTTACTGAACTTGGAAAAACAACAGTCCTATTCTAGGCCTTATCAGCAGCAGAATCAAACCTCAGGTCAGTCTTTTCAAGGTCAACAATAGTCATTCTAGGGGAATAGACAATAGTATCAAGGCAATTACCAAGGCTCAAGGCAGAATGTGAACACAAGACCTTTTTAGGCCTATGCTCCATCACTTGTTAGTGCAGTCAAGGACTTGGTTCCTACCCAAAAAAATTTAGCAGCAGATTATGAGTGGTGTTACCCTTGCAACCAGTCTCATAATCAAGCCACTTGTTCAAATGGACTCATCAATCAAGCATTGATGGTACAAAATTCATCAAGCTCACAATAGCATACACCTAATGAGTCATCTCCACAACACCAAGATAAGTTTGCAAATGATGCCACCCTACTCAACTGGCAAGGTGAAGAATTATGTGGATTAAATGTAGATAATTCCTTAGTTGCAACTAACACCAGGGCAAAGAAGAGAGCATTTGAGCTTGATCAAATAGCTGACAAAGGAAAGGCGACAACTATGGAACCATCTACATCTCAAGCAACTCGTGGTTCGCAAAGAGATCAACAACTCCTAACCAAGGAGTAGTCACACTTGTAGGCTGATCATGCCAGCATAAAGGTACATTCTAAAGTAAACCCAACAGTACCTTATAATATCCTTGATAATATGAAGAAAATGAATGTTACAATGTCTATGTGGGATTCATTAGCCATCCCAGGTCAGAAGGACATGTTACAGTCAGCCTTGTCAAGTTTGAAGATGTCTGATGAGTCCAAGTCCACAATAGGTCAAGTTAGAGCCGTGTTAACCAACAGTCCTTAGGGAAATGATCAACATCCTAGCAAAGAGACAGAAAAAAGAGTTAAACCACCTCCATTCTACATGTCAGTGATCATAGGTGACAAGTTAGTTCATAACTGTATGGTAGACAATGGAGCTAGTAGCTTTGTGATGCCAAAGCAAATTGTTGACAAGCTTGGACTAAAATATCAACCTTTAGAGAAGGGAGTGATCCAATTGGATGGTACTTCAGTTAACACTTTGGGCATCATTAAAGATTTAAGTCTTACCCTTCATGCTTGCCCCAATTTTGTAGTTCCCCAAGACATATGTGTCATAGACCTTCTACCTTTCTTCTCTTTGTGTTTATCAAGAGACTTTACAACCAAGATAGGTGGTTATGTGTTAGCTGATTGGTCACATATGTTGTTTAGAACAAGATATGGAACTAAGGTTACCATCAAGTCTGAAAGGTTGGCTAAAGATCACATTGAGCCATATAGTCTAGGTCCTATCAACGCTATCCCCATTACTCCAGACACAAATTGTGTTATTTCAGCTGACAATGAGTTGGTTGCCACTCAAGAGCTTCAATCAGAAGCTATTACTGATGTGTTGTTACATGAGTGGGCGGTTGAAAATGTGTTGGACAGTCTTGAGGAGCTCATTCAAGATGTTGGTATGGGTAACTATGTCATTATTGAGCCTGACACAGAAATCCCAAACCTTGAAAAGGATTCAGGTCAATTGTTGCAAAGTGGACTTTACGAGATGTTTTTCGATGGTTCCAGAAGCAAGAATGGAGCGGGAGGAGGTGCAATGTTGATTTCTCCACAAGGGGATAGGTATTACTCTACATTCTATTTTTCTTTTACATGCTCCAATAACACTGCTGAGTATGAGGGCCTCATTCAAGGCCTTGAGTGGGCAAGGAAGAGAGGAATAATCCACTTGAAAGTATATGGTGACAGTGAGTTAATTGTTAATCAAATAAGAGGCCTAAATGTTGCTAAAAATGACACACTAAAGTCTTATAGAAATAGAGTGTGGAACATGCTGGAGGATTTTGATGCCTTTAACTTAGTGTCTATTCCAAGGAATCAAAACAAGCATGCTAATAGGCTCGCAGCCATTGGGGCACAGTTTGATATTCCAGGTGACATTAAAAAAGAGAAAGTACAACAGTATGTGAAGGTTGTAGTCAGGCCATCAATTCCTGATAACAACATCCACTGGCAAGTTTTTGACAGTGATGAACAGATTCTTTCTGTTTTGCTCGAAGAGGATAAGTTCTCCATGGTTAATCAAGTAAAACTTAAGCAGCAGTATGATGATCAAGTCATATAGCTGAAGAAAAATAAGTTACCCAAGGGTCTTGTTACCTTAGAGTCAATTTTCAGCACTAATGATCAGCTTAGAAAGGGTAAAGCTGGCTTGCAATTCAAACAAGAACATTATGAAGAACTGGAGATTTTCAAAGGTAAACTTCTTAAGATAGGAAAAATTTGTTCACATGAAGAGAAACAAGCTTTTGTTACTTTATGTCAAGAGTTCCATGATGTCTTTGCTTGGGAGTACTCAAATTTGAAATTTTTTGATCCCCATATTGCCCAGCACACAATTGAGTTAGAACCTAATGCGAAGCCAATAAGACAGAAACAAAGGCCCTTGAATCCTAAGCTTGAGCCTTTAATGATTAAAGAGCTGACCAAACTAGTTGAGGGGGGTATTGTATTTCCTATCAAACACACTTAATGGGTTTCTAACCTTGTGCTAGTTAGGAAGAAAAATGGTGAAATAAGACTCTGTGTAGACTTTAGAGACCTTAACAGATCATCCTTAAAAGACCACTACCTGCTGCCCTCCATGGAACAAATCTTACAAGTAGTTGCTGGTTCTGAAAGATTTTCCTTGTTGGATGGTTTTTTGGGCTATAATCAAGTGTTGGTTAAAGAGGAGGATCAGTTCAAAACTGCTTTCACAACTAAGTGGGGCACCGTGGCATACAAAAGGATGCCTTTTGGTTTATGTAATTTTGGTGCCACATTTCAGAGGGCCATGGACATGGTGTTCCAAATTTTGATCAACAAGATTATGTTGATTTATTTAGATGATATTACAATCTATTCTAAGAATGTTGATGAACATTTGTCACACCTTAGGCAAGTTTTTGAAAAATGTGGAGAGTTTGGTATCTCTCTCAATCCAAAAAAGAGCATCTTTGCTGTCCATGAAGAGAAATTATTAGGACACATAGTGTCAAAGCAAGGAATTACTATTGACCTTGAAAGAGTTAGAGCCATACTTGAGGTGCCATTTCCAAATCACAAGAAGGGTCTGCAGAGCTTTTTGGGCCAAATCAACTTTTTGAGAAGATTCATCCCTGATGTTGCAAAATTGCTACAACCTTTGACTGCCATGCTCAAAAAGAACGTAGTTTTCAGTTGGAAAAAGGAGGCAAGGTGTAGTTTTGAAGAAGTCAAAGAAGCTCTAGGATCTGCCCCAACATTGGTAAATCTAGATTTTGCTAAAGACTTCTTTTTATATTCTTTTGGTAGTAGTGGTTCGATCTCTGCTATGTTGGTTCAGAAGAATAGGGATAATTTAGAGCAGCCCATTGCCTTCTTCAGTCAAGCACTTGCTGATTATGAAGAGAGGTATACATTTGTTGAGAAGCATGTTATCTCCATGATCAGAAGTCTAAAGAAATTCAAGCCTTTAATCTCAAACAATAAGATTCATATTTTGGTTGCACACCCAAGTGTGAAGGAATTTTTATTGAATAAAGATCTAAATAAAAAAAGAGCAGGATGGATCACCAAGGTCATGGAGTATGATGTAGATAT
Source organism: Sequoia sempervirens (assembly GCA_007258455.2). NCBI lineage: Eukaryota > Viridiplantae > Streptophyta > Pinopsida > Cupressales > Cupressaceae > Sequoia > Sequoia sempervirens. The sequence continues at coordinate 414,700,859 of VDFB02193867.1, forward strand.
TAAGATTACCAAATTGGTTAGAGGTAAAGGTCTTTGTGAATAGCTTGCTTCAGGGTCAATTAGAGAAAATGAATTGGAAAAGGACGCTATGTTTGCTAACACAAATAAGTTTCAGAATGCTCAAGATAATGTACCTATGGGGGGAACTAATTGGGTTCAAGATATGACCCAATTTTTACAAACTGGTGAGTGCCCATTAGGACTGGACAGAGCTAAAAGAAGATACTTCATACTGCAGTCCATACCATATGTGCTGGTGAACAATGTTCTTTTCCGAAAAGATCTAAATGGTTTCCTTTTAAGATGTGTTCATAGTGATCAGATTGAGAAGATACTTCATGAGTTTCATGATGGAGCTGTAGGAGGTCACTTTGCCCCAAGAACTACTGCATGGAAGATAATGAGAGCTGGTTACTACTAGCCCAACTTATTTAAAGATGCTTATGCATGGTCAAAGAAGCACATCAAATGTGCTCTATTTTCAAGGAAGGAAAGGCTTCCTACTATGCCTCTGCACCCAATTCAAGTAGAGCATCCCTTCATGAGATGGGACATTGATTTCATTGGGCCAATTAACCCACCATCTAGTACTGGTCACAAGTGGGTGCTCATAGCTACAGACTATTTCACATGGTGGACAGAAGCAATAGCTTTGAAAGAAGATAAGGAGTCTTCAATTTTGAGCTTCTATGAAGATATAGTCACCAGATTTGGAATTCCTGACTCCATCATATTTGATAATGCTCTTGCATTCACGGATCTAAGAGTAACTGATTGGGTCGTTAAGCATGGAATTAATTTGAATTCATCTTCAAATTATTACCCTCAGGGTAATGGCTTAGCTGAAAGCACAAATAAGAATCTTATCAGGATTATCAAGAGAACGATGGAGGACAATCAAAGAACTGGGCACATCAAATTAAAGTATGCACTATGGGCGGATAGAGTGACTCCTAAGAGGTCTATTGGTAACCCACCATATATGTTAGTCTATGGTAGGGAGGCAAGATTGCCTCTATCTGTAGAGCTTCTAGCTCTTGACATTATACATCAGTTGGAGATGTTCGAAGAGTACGACCCAATGTCCGTGAGATATGCAGAGCTCATGGAACTTGAAGAATCAAGGGATAGAGCAATGAAGGTTTGAGAGGATCATTAGCTCCAAACAAAGAAGGCATTTTACAAAAGAGCAACATAAAAATATTTTAAGGTGGGAGATCTCATGCTCAAATGGGATGTTCTAAAAAATAGGCCTGGTCATCACACTAAGTTGGACAACATATGGATAGGTCCATTCATCATCAGAGATTGTAAGGAACACAATGCTTATCAACTCGTTACAATAGAAGGAGAAATACTTCCTATCCCAGTCAATGGGATGCACCTTAAACCCTACTTTCAGGTCTGATGAGTGCCTTTCTTGTACATATCTAGTTCGATTTTATGTTTTCAATAAGTGCTTATGCATTGTGGTTCATTGTTTTCTATTTTCTCCTTTCCCTAAGTGCTATTTAGCACGGTAAATAGTTTTTTCATTTTCTCCTGTTTTGGTCATTTTGGCAACCTGTAACGCTCTGTAAGTCTCAAGATGAGTTATAGCCATGTACAGAGCTACTCTTGATCTTTTTTGAGTTGTCCCAATGACTCCATTCCCAATGGATAGTCCTAGGCTACTGGTCTTCATATTTAGTAGGCAAACATCCAGCAAAGGTCACCATAAATGTTGCCCAATTGTCACCCATGGGCACAATCAGGCAAGGCATCTATGTTGCAGATGTTCAAAAGGGTCAAATGGGACATTTGCATTAAGGGTTAGTTCATGCATCTGATGACATTTCACAAAGGAGCTCAGTTGCAAGGTCGACCTAAGTCAAGTTTCAGATAATCTTCCTTTACGGAGAAGGTCGGCAATACCTTCCAGATGTCTTGCCAACTAGCAGGGTTTCCATCAAGGCTGAATGCTTCACATTGGGGATCCTTTCGGCCTAAGATTATATGGGTCTCCTCGACCCATAATACATTTTGGTTAAATATGCTTCCAGGTTTCTATTGGCAAGACCCCAGTGATGTCATGGCGACTGGATTTCACCTACAGTTTGTCTTCGGTAAGACACCGATCATCATCCTGGCGACAAAAGGATATGCATATCGGTGGGAGTTTTCCTTCAGGGTGAAGTCTCGGTGACTTCTTTAGGTCTCACCGACTAGCTGCGATAGGGAGAGGTCTTTGGTATAATGAATGGACCTCACTACAATGTCTCGCCAATCCACTAAAGTCTTACCGAAGCAGGATCCCTTTGGCATATGTGTGTGGGCTTCAGTGGGAGGTCTTACTGAAATGAGGCGATGTCGGCAAAGGAAAAGATCCCGACAAGAGGTCTGGGTGAAGTCAGGATGTCTCCCCAATGGGAAGCAGCTCACCAAAAGGAGGAAAGTCACCAAGATGTCTTGGTGACCGGCCAAGGCCTCGCCGAGAGTAAGTGATATCGCCCCAATGTTTCGCCGATGACCTGAGGTCTCACTAAAGAGGTGTGAGAGGTATCGTCGTAGGTCTCCCCGACTTGCTCGTGGTCTCGGCCAAGGAAATTCCTTCACCGTAATGTCTCAGCGAAGACATTTAGTCTCACCGACTGAATGGGGGGCCTCAATACGTTTTCCTTCAGTAGGAGTCTTGTCGATACCAGGATGGGTCCTCACCAAGACAAAATCAATTCGGCAAGACTCTTGTCGAAACAAAAGGGCATTGCCAAGAGTCTTCCAGACATAGAGGAGTTTGTCGAAGCAAAAGAAATTCTATAAGATATCTCAGCGAATGCGGGTGGTCTCAGCGACTGAAGCAGGAATCGATATGACCAATGGACCTCACCATGAAGTCTTCCTGACTTGCCATAGTCTTGCTGAAGGAAATGAAGAGCTCAAATAGAATGTGGGAGTTTGGCGTGGGTCTCAGCAAAAAAAAGGGGAGCTCACTGAAAGACAAAGCATTCACCAGATGGTCTCAGTGACCTAGTGGGGTCTCGCCGATAAAGGAAGCCTCGATATAACAATATAAGTTAGAGAAGGGTTTCCCCAACTTGGTGTTATCTAGGCGATAGGAGATGAACAGCTCGGTGAAAGGTAAATACCTCGATGTGAGGTCTGGGCGAAGTCAGGATGTTTCGCCGAAGGAAAGCAGTGTCGCTAAAGAAAAGAGAGCTTGGCGAGAGGTCTCTTCAACAATGAGAGGTCACATCGACATGCCTGGCACCTTCGGTGTAACACGAGAAGCAATAGGAATTATACAGGAGGTCTCACCAAATAAATTGGGTCTCCCCGAAGTAGATGCCTTCACTAGGGGATAGGGTTTTTTTCATGACGTCTTAGCGACGGTTTGAGTCATGATGATAAGTTGAAGAGGACATAATCACATCGGTGAGACACTTTCAGTGTCTTGCCGAGATGCGATTCTTTTGAAAAGAGTTTTGACCGTGTGCAGAGCCTACGTGGAATACGCTCAACCAACCAGGAGGAGCTGAGATGAGCTGTGGTAGTCTGATTAGAATGAAGAATGTCAACGGGATGAATGCAACACGTATGGGGCATTCAAAGTGTTTAGCCAAAGTGGTTCGAATAGGATACGATGCCAGGATCAGAATGAATGTGGTAGCTGTGAAATATCTGAAGAAGGCTTCTTCGGAGTGACTTTTGGCTAACATGGACATGCAGGGGTTCAACATTAAATTCAGTCAAAAAGATCTGTGGAGAGATCTTTCCGGGGATTGATATTTTGTAAGTCCTGGGGGGCCGACACAGTCTGATATATAAGGCATTTTTGGCCTTTTTGTAAAAAGTTCGAACGATGCATCTAGAAGAGTTAGTGATTTTTATCTATGCTTCCTCGCCTGATGTATAATTTGTAACCCAACTAAAATCTAGAATGCAAAACAGAGTTCACCTTGAAAGCAAGTATTAATAATATTCTCATCTCCTTTATTTTAGCTTATACAAAGTTTTCTTTAACAGTGTTTTTCTAAATTTGTATTCATACCATAAAGCTGTGAAGTTTGTTTCTTCCTTCGTAAGATATGTATGTAGATAAAACCTATCAAGAATGATGCATAAGACAAAGAGTTATGTTGAGTAATTCAAATAGTTGCAATTAAGTTTTCTCAGTGTGTTTGCATCTTGTTTTCATTTCATGGTTTCTTACCAATGCGGTGTATCACCATAGTTTAGCTTCATTCATGTACTCCTTTTCCCTTTTCCCATTAAAAGATCATTAGTTTAGGTGATACCCAAAGGAATTCGGCCTTCGCTAGAGGTTCACTCCAATTTCAGGTGACCCACATCCTTGGAGTGATCCAATGTTTCACTAGAAAGCTCAGTTTTTACAACTTTGCATAGGGTGCATTTCTAGGTGACAATAGTTCCATTGAGCTAGTATAGGGAAGTTCACCCCATGAGGATCTCTCACTGAAGATAACTCATGAGTAGCGAATCCCCCTATATTACAGGTAGATGGTACTAACATTGAAAATATAAGGATTATTGTACATTGATAGAATTGAGTGAACTACACTCTTTTATAATCTCTAATGTAGGTTCATGGAATATTCATATGTGGAATATGGTTTAATTTTTTTTGTCATGTATAGATAAACCAGTGAATGAATTTGAGTAAAAGGAGTGGGTCAATGAATGGTACTTAAGAATTCTAAGCCCACTTGAGATGTATCAACTCCTAGTGACACTACAAATGATAGAGATGGAATCAATAGTTGACTTTGATCACATATAATATCTAGTTCAACCAGGTAATATATCTACTTACATTCTTTAAGAAATTCCTAATTTTATCTTACTTTGTAGTCTTTTGGTAACTTTGACTAAATTCATCTAACTAGATGCACATATCAATGCATGGCATGTTTATTGTGGTGTAGTTTGTCTCTAAGTGTTTTCTCTTTTTTTATATCTTTCGGCCTTGAGGCCCTCATATCTCTTTTAGCCTTGAGGCCCTTATCCCTTTTGGCTCACATTTTTTCGCTGCCACTTGTCATGTCAACACATGTTTTTGGAAGCTACAGGGAGTTTTTGATGAAAAGGTGTGCAACTATGCCACCTTTTTGGATTTGATTTCTCTTTGGGCCCAATGTCAGAATTGTGGCTCCCCCACGATTGTTTTCCTCCAAACTGCTCTCCCATTTATTTAAGAATGCTTTCCCTCTCACCATGTCACCCATATTTTGGTGAGGATCTCCCTTCACCATTGGGGCAATGCTTTCACACATGATTTTCAGGTGGCAACACTTTTTGTTTCCTCACCTACTCCTGGAGTCAGCCTCTTTTGACATTGCCATTATTACCTGCATCAGATTGGATCGAATAGGGGAAAAAATTTAAAGCCATATCTTTCTTCTAACAAGAAGACTCACATAGAGCTTGGTGGAGATTTGGGTCATCGAGCTGTCACTACCCGCTGCCATTATTGAAGAAGCTCATTTTTTATTATCACATTAGATCTAATTTTTTATTAGATTTTGAGGTTGTTTGGTGGCGACACCTGTTAGGGTTTTTAGCTTTGGCAAAAGAGAGTGTGTGGAGCCTATGTGCTTCCCTTTTATTATAAAAGGGAAGTTTTCCTAGAGAAGAAGCAAGATCAATGAATCATTAGAAATAGATAGATAGATATCAATAGTAGTAGGGTAGGATATAAAAGATTTGTTGTAGAGCTTTAATCGCTCTTTTTTAATTGATGTCAGGGCACTTACTCAATTTTTTGGCCTTAACATTTTTTAGCTATATCAAGAATAAAATTGTATCAAATTCTTCTCATATGGCCTTCATTTTACACTTTATTCTCTATCATATATATATCAAATGATCTATGTTCTAGTTAGATCTCTGTGTATAAGTCTTGATTATTAATTTTCAATTTTTAATCTTCTATGATCTTTGTGCCTTAGCTTTTAGGAATTGAATCATGTTTTGATACTCTTTCAATCTCTTATTAAAGTTTATAGTGTTTTCATATTATGCTATTAAGCGGATAGCTCTATAAGAATCGAAAGGATCCTATTTAAATTTGGGTTTCCTCTTTTTGTTTAAACCTTAATGGGTGTTTCCCATGGAAGGATTCAAATGTATACTTTTTTCCTGCATTGGCCTTAGTTTCTTTTCCTCCTTCCAAAAATAAAGGGTTTGTGGCATTCCACATTCACTTTATCAAAAAATGGAGCTATTAAGGGTCTTTGAAATATTGTAAAACATTTGGCGCATAACCACCTTTGGTTTTCCTTTTTGCATTTCCTTCTCCCTTCTCCCATGCCCAAAGAAGAGCCAGCTTCTTAAACAATCCCAAAGGTTATTTAGTGAGGCACAAATAGGTCCCCCATTCACTGAATTTCTCATAAGGCTATTTGAGAGAAGTACAAGATTTTAAGATCAATGGTTCTTTTTTTGGCATGCTTGATGGGACCAATATCTTTCATAGTGTCTAATACTAAGCCTTAAAGAGGCATTTTAAATCATACCCTTAAATTAATCCCGAAATTCACTGGGAAAGACTTCAAAACAACTTCCAAAAACTTCCAGGATATCGTGGATGTCTATATAGTTCACAACATCACGGAGAAAAATATCACCCTCAGAGTACTAGCTGCATCTTTTAAGGGGAAGTCCCAAGATTGGTACAAAATCCATAGCCCCCAATACCATCCGCTCATGGTATGATCTTGGAGGAAAAATTTTTGAGCACTTTTTAGAGAAAGGAGATTGCTCATCCATACTACAATAGCTGATAACAATCAAGAGAGATCCACAAGAAGCTATGGTAGATTTTAACACCAGGTTCCATAAAATCTACAAAGAATCCTTAGAATATCTAGACCTCTAGTGGCCATGGTTTTGATGTTCTATCTAAAGGATTTCAATTCATACATAGTGGTTATGGTGTAATCTCTCAGGGGTGATACTCTACCTGATGCATATGAATTAGCCATGAAAGCAAAGAATAGTTTGATAGATGTTAGAAAGCCTTCGCCATGACTTTTGATGCCAATGTTCACAAAAACCTCTAGCGGAATGCAAGTAGAGGTATCTCCCAACACCCCTGCTTCACTTCCTAGCACATTGGTTGCATCGCCACCTTCGATGTATGTGTATATAAATGTAGAACAAAGCATGTTAGGATCTTCTTTGTTGACCATAGATGTCAATAACATGAAGAATTTGATGAGGAATTTCACAAATGAGCTCATCATTATTTGACATCAACATGGAGAACCTCCAAAAACCCCCACATAAAATTATCAAGGAGGGAGACCACCTTTCTAGCATAACACATACCAAGAATCCCCAAGAGGGGGTGATCAAGCATAGGCATTACAACAGATGGTCCTGATGACCACTCTATTGTAGAAGGTCAAAAATAGCATGAGCATGAAATTGATTCCAAGACAACTCAACTTGGAAGAAGATACAAATGCATGGTGTTTTCCATGTAATGACACCCATATGCCCTGAAATTATTCATAGGGAAATTTGAGGTAAAAGGTGGCAGAACAAACAATTCAAGGCATCCCTTTGGATGTCAAAAGTTACTAGTCCCCTAGGATTGAGAATGCCAGGTTTAGTGCTTAGATGCAAGGGATGTCCCTGGAGCAAGAAATGGATATCTCCCCTGAACAAGTTCTCTTTTCTTGGATGGAGGGAGAAGACTCAATTTTCAAAAATGTAGTCTCGACAAGGAGAACACTGAAAGTAGAGTTGAAGTATAATACTAGATCAAAGAGAAGGTTTACCAAATCATATGTGCCACATGTACCATCGACACCACTAGCCTAGCAACCACAATAGCCCTAGCCAAAAGTACCAAAATTACAGCAAAAAGACATAGATAAGGTTCTTGGTTTGCCTATGATAGACCAACCTTTTCCTAAAGCAAAATACACACCCCCATTCAAACCAAAGGTCCCGCCAATTAGAATGCTTAATGTGGTGGAGCAATTAGAGAAGGATCCCACCAACATATCTCTGTGGTACATCCTATCCATTTTGGAGCAGAAGACTTTGCTTTAGGATGCGTTGAATAGAGAGGAACAAACTCCACCACTAGATCTGGTCCTACCACACAACCAAGATAAGGGGAAAAGACCTGCATCAGATCCCCAATCTTCAAGGGTTGCAACATATGTGAATTTGATGGAAAAAAATGTGAAAGAAGTAAGTAAGCCAAATGCCACTCCCTTCTTCTTGACTCTTATTATAGTGGATAAGTTTCTACACAATAATATTATAAATTCAGGGGCTAGTACTACAGTCATGCCTAAGCTAGTGGCCAATGCTCTAAACTTGAAATATGAGCCCCTTGACAAGGGAGTTATGTAGTTAGATAGAAATAAGGTCTCGATCATAGGTCGCATTAAGGACCTTTATTTAACCCTATATTCCTATCTGAGCCAAACAGTTACTTAGGAAGTGGTCGTAATTAACATTCTCCCTATCTTCAAAATGTACCTATCAAGGGATTTTATAGCAAAACTCAGTGGATACTTGGTGCTTGACTGGTCCCACTTTGTACTAGGAACCAAGCATGAAGAAAAAATGAAAATCATGTTTGAACCTTTGCATCCTAAACACATTGTGGAGGATGTAGTTGTGAACCATGATTCCCAACCTACAAAAACACAAGGAATAATCAATATATTAGATCAAATGCATGGTTAGAACCATAATCCCTCAAGAAATTCATTTGAAAGTAAAAGAAGAGGAATAAAGTTAACAACACAACAAAATTGAAACAAGAATATCAAATCCTATTCTAAAACCATGCAAACTCTTAATCTCTTGAGGGAGTTGGTGCCAATTTGATGTGAAAATTGGCCCTTTCCCAACTCCAATGGTGTGATAAGGATGATTTATCAAGGATGAATGCTTGGGGATGACTTCAATGGAGGTCCATATTTAAAATCTACAAAAACTCCTAACTATGCTTTGTTAAAGTGGATAAAAGTTGCTATGGATTTGAGTATAGTAAGTTTACTCAATTTGTGGATGATCAAAATGAAGGATGAGCTCTTCATTTATAGATAAAATTGATTAGAGAAGAGGAAAAAGGGATGAATGTGGGACTAATCTTCAAAAAATGAGAAGAAGCCACATGTCATCATGTGAATGGTTGAGGAATAAGCACATTTTGAAGAATGTGCAAAGAGGGGGGAGATTTTGGTGCAGGGGCACCCAAGCTCCTTAAGGGTCACTTGAAGGGTCAGGAGGATGATTGGGTCATGAAGACCTATCAAACATCTGAGAGCATCAACTATGCCATTTTGGAACTTATAATGGCCTTTGGAGTGGATAAATTTAATAGAAGGATTAAAAGTCCTAAGGGTCCTGATAAGGACCCTAGGACCAAAATGAATTGTAAGTGGACCAATAGTCTCCTAGGACTCTAGATAGGTATATAAGGTCTTAATTATGTCAAAGAAGGTTGAATAAAAAAGATGTAATAGTTTGGAAGGTTTTTTAGTTAGTAGAAGTCAATAAATTAGAAGTTGGAAATTCAAATTTTTGAAATCCAACGGTTAGTTTTAGTTTGGGCGGGTAGTTTTTAGGTGTTTAAACAATAATAATGTAATCAAACCAATCCAAATCAGTTGGAATAGTTGGGGGAAGGGTTTTTAAGGTTGGAGAAGTCATTTTGTACAAAAAGGTGGTTGAGATTGAAAGGATTGTACAGACTGTTATAGGAAAATCAATAAAACTTCTGATTTCTTGCATTTTCTTGAGTTTTCTTGATGAAATTTTGATTGCTATTGGTGATATGTTCAATTGGATGACTTAGGAACTTGTATTTACAAGCTTTTAAACCTTTTGTATGCCTTGATAAGCAATAAAAATCAATTTCTTGTATAATACAACTAACTGTCTACATAAAAGTTTTGATTTTGCACTAATTTTGAGAGTTTTCGTGAATGACTAATCCATTTCATGGAGGATAGTGATTGTAACCTATGAAATGGATCATATCTAACATTTATTATGTAGAACTAATAGGGTAACATGCAAGAAGGAAGGATTCTAAGGTGTACACCATGATATGACAAGGCAAGGTGCATGGGAATGGTGCCTAAGGTATAGCAGTAGGAGTTCTACTTGAACAAGGGGTATGTTTATGAGTTGGTATTGTTAAAAAATGTTGAGTTATTGGTGAAAAGTGAAAGAACTAGTTTTGGAAGTGATTGGAAGGCTAGTATCCAAGAAGCCCTAGATTTAGGGGATTTAATTGAGGGTTTTGTGATTAGGGGTCTTAAAGGCATCATAGGAGTCTAAAACCTTGAAAATTCTTAGTTTGGAAACAATTCAAGACACTGTAGAAAGTCTCATGGTCAGGGGACAAGATTTGAGTAGGGTTGCTTTGAGAAAAAGGGCTAATTAGGCCTTAATTTTGTGGAAACAACAAATTTTGGGGGGATTGGTCCAAAACAAGAGCCATCAAGGTTTGAGTATGTTATGTAATGTAAAAAGGGGTATTTGAATCAATCACTAGTTTGGGGAGTCATTTGGAAAATTTGTGAGAAAAGTCCATAAAACAGTCATTGGAGACCTAGTTGGGCTAGAAGCCTAATCAAGGTGGATAAGTGGGTTTGTGTCTGAGACAGAGGTTTGGGGCTTTGTAACCATTCAAGACAGGTTTGATTGAGTTCCCTAAGATCAATCCAAGGGTTTGGGTCCATAAGGGAAGGATATAAGTCATAAGTGAACCATTGAAGCCTTATCTCCATAAGGGTGCCGAGAAGAGAGTTTAAGAGTACACCATTGTAAACCTTGAAACATTGTGTTTTTCCTAAAGTCCCATTCCCTCTGCATCAGATTCAAATTCAAAATATGGCTTGTTGGAGGGAGAAGAAAGAGTCTTAAATGCCAAGTGGGAGACATGTAAGAGACAATGTAAGAGGAGTTAATACCATGTAAGAGGACAAGACATGTGGGAGGTCAAATTCAAATTTGAAGAATATTCCATCTTGATGCCCTTTTTGAATGAAATAGAAGATTTAATAAATCAAATAAATTGATTTATTGTGCGAGTGGGAAAAGCTAGAGGATGTGACATGCATTTAGATTAGATTAATCAGGATTTGATTAATTTAAGAGGAGATTAGATGATTTGACTATTTTATTTAGATTTAGGGATTAAAATAAATAAAAAAGAGATAAAAAATGATTTAGACTTAGTTAAATATTTTGATTTATTTAACCAAAGGGGGTGATGTTAGATTAAATTAGATAAATGTTTGATTTATTTAATTTAATAGAGGAACTTGAGATGTTTAATTAAATAAAATGGGTTATTTAATTAAAATAGAGATAAAGGAATTAATTAAATAAAATAATTTATTTAATTAATGAGGGATAATGACTTAACAAGATCAAATTGATTTATTTAATTAAGAGAGGGAAATTGATGAATTTAATGAAATAAGGGTATTCAATTAAATGTTTAGACAAAGGGATGATTTTAGGATGAAATGGTGTTTAGTTAAATTAGGATGAGATGCGTAATGTCAATCAATACATTTTATGTGTCTACATGTTTCCCCTCTTTGAAGCAACGTACTCGTTGTGTTGGTTCAAATAATAACCTTGCCATGATCAAAAGTAAAAAAAATTCTAATTTTTTTGGATGCCCCACTATTGCCCTAGTGAGAAGAATTACGCTGGTATATTGCCCCCTCAAGAGATCGAATGGAAATGCTAATTTCCAATCGACATCATGATAAAATGTGAGAGGATTGGTTCTACTGATTAGAGGATGAAATATAATTCTTTAGAAAGATCAGATATTTGACATAGACAATTTTGATGATGGATAGACAGTCATCGGCCATGGGTAGCCTCATGTATATTTTGAGATATCACAAAAAATTGGATAGAAATGTTAGTAAAGATAGAAGAATAAGAAGAAATGAGATGATGACAAGAGGATCCAACAAGTCCATGATCTGATAAGACCTTATTGGAGATGATGATGAGAGATGGATGATGATGATGATCGCTTGCCAAGAGTTGGGATTTTCAAAGGGCCAAATACCTTATTGTTTGATAACACACCTAGATACGATGCATCAAGTTATAGATGACCAAGATGGCATGGTATCTAGTGAGATGGAATTTTACTTGACAAACATATAGGAGTATTCTTGTTCACACTTGACATACGAAAACCTTGCTAGGACATACCTAACAAAACAAGTATTCACCAAGTTATATTACAAGAACATCCAACAAGCACAATAAATAAAAAGATAAAGATCGTTTCCACATTCCTATCTCTCTAAATCCCTTTGTTAGGGACATCATTGAGAGATCTTTGGAATGAGCACAATAAGATAAATCAAAAGACAAAGATACAATAAACAAACAAGTCAATGTTCTTCATACCGCTAGCCAAGACTAAACTACGATGATGCCTAATGTTGATGTCCATTGTAGGAAGGATGCATCCTAGGACATGATGATATCAAATAATTTGATATGGGACTGATTGGATGATAGGCTATTGACACAAAGATTTGACCAACTTTTTTATGTACTGACCTAGACTTGAGACCTTGATGTTTTGAGTTTTTAGTTTTATCCTCCTACACTTGTTTCCAATTTTTTACCAAAGGTTGAGGATGATGATTGATTTATTATGAGTGATATTTATTGTGGGTGAAAGCGAAATGGGACAAATGGAATTTTTTTCAAATATTTGGATGTTTTTGATCTTTTTGAAATGTTTTGAGGCTATTATTGGATTTTGTGTTTTTTGCAAATGTTTTGATTTTCCAATTTTCCAATGTTTTAGGGTTTTTCTGAATGTTCTTGGATTTTGTGTCTCGGGGGTTGATCAAAGATTAGCCTTGCCTACATTTAAGCTCATAGACGACGTAGTTTAGATTAAAAAAAAAATTGATTTGTTTTGGGATTTTTTGAGTTTTTTTGGATTTTTTGACATGTTTTGGGGTATGTGCAGGATCATGATGGGCCAAAAAGTGGCAATATGTAACTGATACGATGGACCATGTGGCTGACGACTTTTTTTTAGCCCAAAATTGATGAAATAAAAAGGGTTTTAAAGATTCTTAGCTTTCCACCAATATAAATTATGCTTTACTTTGAATTTAATAAATAATTATTATTCTTTTTCTATTTGAATTCTTTAAATTCTAATTGATAGGGTGATTGAAAAACATCTATAGCTCTCAAATGGTATCACATTTTTTGAATCGAAACATGTGTCACATTCTATGCTTCACATACTATAGGATTAAAAAAAAAAAATATGAAGTTTTGACCAAGTTAAGGTGGTCAGACATACGAGTTTTTATATTTTTTAAAAGTTGTAATAAAAAAATTCATAATTAATTATTTACTAAAAAAAAATTACAAAAAAATATGCATCACATCGGGACATGAGTCCTCTACTTATATCTAAAATATTATAAAAAAATATTATCATTTTATTGTGGTTAGGGTGGTCAAACAGGACTACTCTTATTTTTTCCTGAATTTTAAAGTACTACTACATTGAAATTTCAAATTTCACCAAATATATTTAAAAAAACCTAGTAGTTTAGAAACTACATTCAATTTGCTATAGATTCTATTCTTACATATTTTTAAAATAATATAGATAACTTATTCAAATTTTTACCTCAAGTTGCCTAACTCTGATTTTTTTGAGTTTTTTGCCACTTAAGGGCCTATTTTTTCCATGATGATCCTGCAGATACCCTTTGAATGTTTTTAGATTTTTCACATGATTTTGACATTTTGGATATGGATATGTAATGATATCAGTGCTTTGTTTTGGGATTTTGTTGAAAACCAAGCTAAGGTTGATTGATTGGATCGATGGATTGATGATGATAACATTGTTGAGGATACACAACAACGCAAGGATTGGGATGGATATCCCAAGATGATGAAAAATTGATTGGATTTGATTGATTGAGACTGATGATGATAACATTGTTGAAGATGCACAACAATGCAAGTATAGTGTTAAGCAACACAAAGATATCCCGAGATGATGACTTTTTGATTGGATTTGATTGATCAGGATTGTTGAAGCTTGGTTTGGAACAAAAGTTTTTTGAATGATTTGATATGACATTGAAATGAAAACTAGATGCGACTAATATTAATTGTTTGGATTGATGTTTGATTGAAGATAAAACTTGATAAGGAACATCCTCTTGTCAAAATATGCCAATGTGGGCTAGTGATTTGGACTCTGGATCACAAATGCTTTGACCAATTTGATTTTATGTATGCCAATGTTCGGATCACCACATAAGTTGGAGGATATAGATCAAGATTTATTCCCGAAGGAGGATGTAAATATTTGCCCCCAGTGTCTAGAAATGTATGGAATGTGATGTGTGGATGATTGGATAGGTGTATGGATTGATGGATATGGAAAGAATTGAAAAGATGCCAAGGATTATCTTGCGATAAGATACAGTGTTCAGATAAAGAATGCTCATTTGGATAATGCTTCATGGCTCAGATAATGCTGCATAGGATAGGATTAATGAAAACGGCCCATGTTAAGATCTTTACCATAAGAAAGCATAAAGTGTGCACCAAACTTTGTCAAGATCAAGATAACTTGGACTATGGATGGAGATGGATAAAGATGGATTGGATAAATTTTCCATGGATGAATGGATTTATTATGGTTGAGATGGATGGAATGTTAGAGTTATTAGGGATGGGATGAGATGCTTTCACTTGAAATAGCACACGTAGATGCTCAATTCTACATATGATTCCTGTTTGCTAGGTTTTCATCATGGTACCTATCCAAAGCGCCACTATAGTGGTTTTCACTAGAGGACGATTTTTTTCTTTACTATTTTCAATCATTTTTTCTATTTTTTTTTGGGGGGGATTTATATATATATTTGGTTTTTTCTAAAAGATTTAAAGCTCATGATGAATTACCTTGTGGTGTTGATGTAGATTCCCTTGTCATAATGTGCTATCGATATCCTGCTTGAAGAAGCTACTTTGCTAAGATACGTGCACTTGAATGCAACTTTTAAGATTTCTGATATGCTTTATTGATACTGGAGTTAACTCTATCTTGGTGCGCACATCGTGATAGAGTTCCTTTTGAATCCTTATGATGAAGGGTTGTTTCCAATACATGGTCAATGTGAGAATTAGATATCATGCATGGAGGCTTGGATGGAGTGTGTTTAGGGATTAAAGATGGATTGGTTGATAGTTTGGAACCTTTGACTCTCTAAACTTGGGAAGATGAGCAATGATGGGTGGATACGAAAGTGTGCATGAAATTAGGACTAATTGCTTGATATACTTTGTATGTCACTTGAGAAGTCTTATTTTTCCTTTGTGGACATCTTTGATGGATACTTTTCCCTTGTTTATTTCTCCCCATAGTTTCTTTGACTAATGGAGTTTGATAGGGATAATCTTTACTTCTATTCATTGGTATCCATATGTACTTGTTTTTTTTGATATGCTTCTTAGCTTCTTCTGCTTTGATAACATTCTTTATGCTTTGATTCAAAACCTTCTTTTGATGTTGGTCCCAATTCGTGGATGGGGTGATGGGTGGATGAAGATTCATGACGTGGTTGGTTGTAGTATTGGAATTGGTTTCATCATAAGGACTCTTCGTGCTCCCTATGTTGATGTTTTCTTGAGACATAGTTGCCCCCAGTATGGTGGTAGTAGCACCTTCATGATTTGATTCTGCCTATTCTGAGAACTCTTGTTTAGAATGCATTCTCTAATAAATGACCACTGCAGATGATGCTATTTCCATTTGTTGCTCTACTAACTCTAGAATGTCTTGTTTTGTCTGACCTAATTCTTTGAGTGGATAATGTTGGATATATTCATACATGATGTCCTTAGTCTAAATTTGGGATATATCTGATCCTGATGTTGACAACTTAGTTTGACTGTAGGAATCAATAACTTGCTCTTTTTGTGTAACGAAATCCTTCTCTAAATGAAGATCATCTACGTGTCCATCCACATAAAGCATCTCATGGGTAGATGGAGGAGTATGTGCTACATGGATATGATCATCATGTATAGATAGGAGAGCATCCATTAGATCATTGTAATATCTTTGAGATATGAATTCTTGATCTTGAATGATTTCGGAATTGCTTTCAACATGCTTTGGATCAAGTTCTTGAAATGGGTCAATTTCAAAGGATGGATTTCTTACAAATGGTTCTTGGATATCTTCATTAGGCATAGGAAGTGGCTCAATATCCTCTTGATCTTTGAGTGAATTTGGATCAAGTTTTGAGTTGAAGATTCCTTCAATATCGACAATCATGAGGTCGAAGGATGTCAATATGTCTTGGAAAGGACCATTGCTAGACTTTGGTGAGAGATGTTGATCATGCTTTAGAATAAATTTTTGAGATATGTCCTCTAACTTATTAGGTGATGTAGAGACATTCTCAACATGATCATTGGTCGATGGATTGTTGATTACAGGATCAACTATTGTCAACACTCCTTGAAATAGATCATTGTTAGATATTGTTGAGGCATTCTTATCATGATCAAAAAGTGACTCTTGATGTATGTTCATTTTATCTTCAGATGAGGTAGAAACATATTTCATGTGTTCGTTGATGGATAGGTCTTCTTCATGTGATCATTGACTTGGATCAATACATGGAGTTGTTAACATTTTTTTGGGATTTTGGACAACATTTTCTTTTGGGCTTGGTATTGGGCTTGAGCTTGTGCTCGCACTTGATCCTGGGCTTGTCCTTGTTGGGCTTGTAGTGTGGCTTGGGCAACTTGAGTAGCTTGTGTAGCTTGCTGAGCAGCTTGTTAGTTTTGGTTTTTTTGGAGTGCCTTCTAATAAGTAGCCCACTGAGTAGCTTGCAATGCAATGTTGTATTGGTTTGATGTGTTTGGTTTGGGTGGTGATGGTGGTGGAGGTGGTTTTGGAATAGTGCTTGTTGTGGTGATAAGAGGTATCATCATATCGATGATTGGGATTTGAGTGGTGGATGGTGCAATCGATATGGTTGGTCCTTGAGAGACCCTATTTTGAGGGATGATAGACAATGTGTTGGTTGCATGTGTTATGGGGATGGTTTCCATCTGTTGTTGTGATATCGATGGAAAGGGGAGAGGATTTTGAATGATTCCTTGATTGTTGGTTGGGGGGTGTTTTGGATGAGTGGTGGTAGCGGAGGTTTCCCCAAACCAATAGGTGATACGAATGTTAATGGAAAGGGTGGCAGTGGTGGGAAAGTGAGTGGCATGCTCCCTTGGGGAAATGATGATGTTCGAAAAAAAAATACCCCTTGGTCCAAATAGGTCACCTTCTCCTTGTAAGGTCATAGGGAGAGTGGTTTGAGGGGTTATGTGAAATGATGATGATGGGTCATTAGGATTATGAAAGGTGAGGGGGACATATGGATGTAATGGATTTTGAACAACATCCGTATGATTCACAAACATATTTACCCCAAAGTTTACTAAGTGTGGATTTGAAATGTTCATGTTTGGAACACTTGTACTTGGTATATTCACATTTGGAATGTATGGATTTGGTGGGATGATATTGCTCGTTTGAAGACTCATGCATTGATTTTTTGGTGGATAAACTTGTAAGTTTGGACTTTGTTTTAAATCTACCATGGGGAAAGGTGTTCCAAAATTCAGATTGGGCATACTCACATTTGTTGTGCCATTGAGGTTTGTAGGAGATAATGATCCCATGTATGGATTGTATAAATGTGAGTTTTGATAATCCATTCATTTTGGAAGGCTTTTTGGTCGACTTAGATCACTCATGATATATGGAGAAAGTTTATATTCCATGTTATTCTTGTGTTTTGACCTTGTTGACCTCTAAGGGATTTAGGACCAATGATGAGATGAAGGATGAAAGGGGTGAATGATATGGGGGTTGATTTTTTAGGAACTTTGGATCAATGCTAGACTTTACGATTTGATTTTGATTGGTTTTGATTAGATAAGGAACTTGTAAACCCTAAGATGTTGGATGCGATCATTAGGATAAACTTGTTCAAAGGTGTGTTGATTTAACTAGAGGTATGAGAAAGGATGCATTCCCATACTCCTAATTAAACAAGGTGATTTTGATTTGGTTTAAGGATGTACCCAATTATAGATAATGATGTTTCCAAAGCTCTAAAGTTTCTTGTGCGATGGGATGATAAATGTTTGAAATGGATGAAGTGTTTGATTTTGATCCTAAATGAACCTAAGAAGAACTTTGTTTACAAGACCAAGGTTTTGAAGAACATGATTTTCCCTTCAAACAAAAAGATCAATATTTTCTCAAAATACCATAAGACAAAAGATAAACAAGCACATGTGTGGGGTTCAATTGATTTCATCTTGATTAATGAATTGCTTTTACCAAAAATACTCTCTTGATTAAGTTTTTCAAACTAGATATCCAATGTCTCAACTTATTCTCATTCCACAAAATACATCATGTGAAACTTTGATGAAATCGAGGCAAGGGTTACCTATTGTTAACTTTAGCAAGAAAATTGAGATATAATCCAAGTGTTTAGAAACCTATAAGGATAGAATCCCAAGGGAAAGCAATAACACATGAATTTGGTCAATTGTATTTGCTTTCTAAAGGGTTTGAATTTTTGATGATGATGTTAAATGTTTGTTTCAAACTATTTTCGAACAAGCAAAGTGTTTTGCAACCAAGAACAAGCACAATGCTAAGGATATGAAAGACTATATTTGTTGATTCCCCACTTGGACAAGTCCAGCTATGCTTATTTTTAGTGAATAGTTAGATGCTTGACCCCACTAGCTCCCCTCCACAACATTCACTTCTCAGGGAAGCCAAGCATCAATACCCATGAAACTCCCATGGCATACTTTCCATTTCTACTAAAAATTGTAAAAGTGTGGGGTGGCTTCAGAATGATTGTTCTTGCACCAACAAATAGATATGGATTTTGGCCTTTCTACAACAAGGGTTTTAGTTCATACTTTCTGTTCATAGGAGTTGACCCAACGTGGCGATAGACCATTGCTTCCCTTCTCGTCAGAGCCAACTACTTGATACTAGCCTTTGTTCCAGTACCCACTTTTATATCCCGGCTAGAAATAATCTTGGCTTTAGAGTGTTACCGGTTGGGTCATTCCATTGGGTGAGTACTTTTTCCCTAAGTCAGACCCTCTAAGATAAACAAAAATGAGTAAAGACAATATTCGTAACTTGATCAATCTTTGTTTCCAAGACAAAGAGAGAGAGGGTACACAATAATGCTTTGCTCACACTCGCACAATGTTTTGTTCAATTTTAAACCCAAATCAAAATGTGGAGGCAATTACTTTATCCCAACCTAAGACCACCAAAAAGCCTTTTGATTCTCAAGATCACTGTGAGGCTCAAGAGAAGTGCATACATCTTTTCAATTACGTTATTTTGGGTAAGCAATTACAAAAAATAAAGTTGCACATGTTCTTTTTAATCCAACAAAGAAATGATGAATTCTTTTTAGTGTACCGAAGTAAGTGTGACAATTTTCCTTGTTCAATTATTAAACCCAAAACAAACTCTAGTAGATTTGAGTCCTAATGTTCATTTTAAGCCCTCTTGTAACAAGAATTTAAAAGGTTCTTTTTAAAGCCTAAAATGAAATTAGTAAGTCCTAAGCAAGAAAGATAACAAATTTTCCTTTAAGAGGAAAAGTGAGTCCTCTAAGAGTGTTAAACAAACACTAGAGTGTTTAAAAAAACTTGATATTATAGGGTGATGTCATCATGCTTCTCCTTTGATCAATCTAGCCTATAAGAAAAATAGTTAGATTTTGTAGAAACAAAGGTCAAAAAGGCAGAAAATAGACAAAATAACCATAATTTGACAAAATCATGTGCTACAAATAAATTGTCACTTTCTACTTAGTTCCAATAGTGCAATCCATGAAGGCGTCGTAGTTTGAGGTAACCAGCGGTGTTGTATAGTGCTGCTTACCAGTCAGCATTTCTCTTTAGCAAGACCAGTGAGAATGAAGGTGTCACAGTTCATGTCAGTGGTACATATTAGATTTTTGAAAGATTCCAGCAAGCCAGAATGTTCTAGCGGGGCAATTTAAAATTCAAAATTCTGGGCGGGAAATAGGAGCGCCACAGTTTGGAGTTTCTAGAGGTGTGATATGGCAACACTGAGTTCTCAATGGTCTTGAACAACGACATTGAGATTCTGGCAGTGGAGTTTCCTGTAGACACAAAAAGTATAGAATTTTGAAAAAAATGTGATAAGAAAACCAGATTGGGCCCTCCTTCTAGCGTCAAAATGTGAACCATGATTCCCAACCTACAAAAACACAAGGAACGATCAATATATTAGATCAAATGCATGGTTAGAATCATATTCCCTCAAGAAATTCATTTGAAAGTAAAAGAAGAGGAATGAAGTTAAGAACACAACAAAATTGAAATAAGAATATCAAATCCTATTCTAGAACCATGCGAACTCTTAATCTCTTGAGGGAGTTGGTGCCAATTTGATGTGAAAATTGGCTCTTTCCCAACTCCAATGGTGTGATGAAGATGATTGATGAAGGATGAATGCTTGGTGATGAATTCAATGGAGCCTCATGTTGAAAATCTGCAAAAAATCCTAACTATGCTTTGATAAAGTGGATGAAAGTTGCTATGGATTTGAGTATAGTAAGTTTACTCAATTTGTGGATGATCAAAATGAAGGATGAGCTCTTCAATTATAGATGAGATTGATTAGAGAAGAGGAAAAAGGGATGAATGTGGGACTAATCTTCAATAAATGAGAAGAAGCCACATGTCATCATGTGAATGGTTGAGGAATGAGCACATTTTGAAGAATGTGCGAAGAGGGGGCAGATTCAAATTCAAAATATGGCTTGTTGGAGGGAGAAGAAAGAGTCTTAAATGCCAAGTGGGATACATGTAAAAGACAATGTAAGAGGAGTTAATTCCATGTAAGAGGACAAGACATATGGGAGGGAAAATTCAAATTTGAAGAATATTCCATCTTGATGCCCTTTTTGAATGAAATAGAAGATTTAATAAATCAAATAAATTGATTTATTGTGCAAGTGGGAAAAGCTAGAGGATGTGACATGCATTTAGATTAGATTAATTAGGATTTGATTAATTTAAGAGGAGATTAGATGATTTAACTATTTGATTTAGATTTAGGGATTAAAATAAATAAAAAAGAGATAAAAAATGATTTAGACTTAGTTAAATATTTTGATTTATTTAACCAAAGGGGGTGATGTTAGATTAAATTAGATAAATGCTTGATTTATTTAATTTAATAGAGGAACTTGAGATGTTTAATTAAATAAAATGGGATATTTAATTAAAATAGAGATAAAGGAATTAATTAAATAAAATAATTTATTTAATTAATGAGGGATAATGACTTAACAAGATAAAATTGATTTATTTAATTAAGAGAGGGAAATTGATGAATTTAATGAAATAAGGGTATTCGATTAAATGGTTAGACAGAGGGATGATTTTAGGATGAAATGGTGTTTAGTTAAATTAGGATCAGATGTGTAATGTCAATCAGTACATTTTACGTGTTTATAGTAGTAATGTGTTTTGAGGAGGAACATAACTCCTTTTCCAAAAAGGAGATGTATTGTGGAGAAATGTTAGAAGAAGAAGAGGCCATTAGTGATTAGAGCCCAAAAGAAGAAGTCATGTTGGACCAATTCATTGATTATATTCCTTTCAAAAAATTCCATTCTATCGGTTTGGGTACATATGTAATATTTGATGAGGACCAAACCCTCCTGAACTGATCAAGGAGCAAGAAGACCCAAGTGAACATGTTCAAAATGGCCTATGGACATTAAATTTTAATGACGCCAAGTGTAAAACTAGATCTAGAGCTGGCGTCCATCTTGTATCTCCAACCAGGTCAAAGACCCTCAGGGATTTCCACTTTCAATTCTCGTGTTCAAACAATGATGTGGAATATGAAGGACTAGATCATGGTTTGAATCTCATAGAATGGATGGCCGTAAAAGGAATACAAGTGCTTAGAGAATCTAAGATGGTGGTAAGCTAGATTCAAGGATAGGCGACCACAAAGAATGTGAGAATGTCATCCTACCAACATGGAGTGTTGGATCTAATTGAGAGATTTGAGGATTTTAATATCTAGGTCATCCCAAGATCTCAAAACTTTGCTACGGATAGAATGGCTTCGATCAGATCATAATTTGAGTCATCCTCCAAATAAGTTGAGAACCAACATATGCTACGCATTATCATCTAACCATCTATCCCTCATAATAATCAGAATTGGTAGGTCTTCAAAGATGATGCCTAGATTGCTACCTTCCTACAAAATTTGGGAGAGTTTTGGTTGGCGAGAAGTAAATGATCCAACTCAAAAGCAATAAGCTCCCGTGAGGATTAATTACCCTAGAGAACCTCTTTCACTATGAAGATGCAATAAATAGTAAACATAGATTCATGGCCAACAAAGACCTCAACATTAGAGAAGGAAAAAAGCTCAAAGTTGGGAGGAACGTGTTGTAGAATGATAAAGAGAAGTTGAGATCCTTATGCACTAAGTACAAAAGAGTCATGGCCTAGGCCTATGACGATCTCAAAGGATATGATACTAGCATAATCTAGCACACTATTGACTTGGTCAAAGGATCCAAGCTCATTTGAGAAAAGAAAAGGCCAGTCAACCCAAAGGTGGAAGCCCTAGTGGTGAAAAAATTTACAAAGTTAATCAACTCAAAGATTGCATACTTGATTAAGTACTCCACTTGGGTTTCTAATTTGGTCCTGGTTCGAAAGAAGAGTGGTTACATTCAACTTTTGTGTGGATTTTCGGGACTTGAACAAAGCCTCATTAAAGGATCACTACCCCTTGCCTTCGATGGAGTAGATCTTACATACCATAGCAGGGTTACAAATTTTCTCATTACTCGATGGGTTTTTGGGCTACAATCAGCTCTATGTGAAGGAGGAGGATCAACACAAAATGAAATTCACCACTAAGTGGGGAATGTTCACATATGTGAAAATACCCTTCGACCTCTTAAACGTTGGTGCCACTTTTCAATATGTGATGGAAATCACCTTTAAGAGTTTGATCAAAAAGATCATCCTTATATATCTAGACAACCTAACCATATTTTTGAAATCTAGGGGTGATAATTTTGATCACCTAGAAATGGTTTTCTAGAAATGCCAAATATTCAGGATTTCTTTAAATCCCAAAAAATGTGTATTTGGAGTGTTGCAAGGAAAATTTCTTGGCTTTGTGGTATCCAGGGAAGGGATATCCATTGATTCCAAAAGGGTAAAGGATATAGAAAAATTACTGCTACCTATTAATCAAAAGGGATTATAGTCTTTCTTGGGGAAGATTAACTTCGTTAGCCAGTTCATCTTAGATTTTGTAGGAATTGCAAGACCTATCACACTAATGTTAAAGAAATGCTTAGCATTAAAATGGACTCAGGAAGGAAAACTTTCCTTCAAGGAGATTAAGATAGCCATCTACAAAACTTTTGTGTTAGTGAACATGAACTTTTCAAAAGAATTTTTGTTGCATGTTTACAATGGCCCACACAACATAGCCTCTATGCTCACATAGAAGGATGAGAAGGGAAGCAAGGAACACCCCATCGCTTTCCATTCAAGGATACTAAAGGGGTATAAAACCAGGTACAATTTTGTAGAAAAATAGGCCTTTACCATTGTCAAAAGCATAAAAAAGTTCTGACATTTGGTTTTGGCCAGTAAAATTACTATCCTTGTTGCCCATCCCAATGTGAGGGAGTACATCACAGAAGGTGAAATCACCAAGAAAAAGAAAAATTGGATCACTATGATCCTAGATTGTGATGTTGACATCCAACCAATAAAGTTGGTCAGAGGAAGAGGCCTATGTGAGTATCTCGACCCCAAGGTAGAAGAGGAGGTTGACCATGTCCTTGCAAATCAATTCGAGTCAAATGAGTCCTAGGTGGCTGATCAAACAAGATTCATGTAGACCGATCGATACCCACCTGACATCCTAACACATAAGAGAAGATATTACAAGCTTTAAGGCACTAGATACATACTTGTTGAAGGCATTATATTTAAAAGGAATTATGATGGAGTTCCACTCTACTGCATGGATAAAGTACAGGCAGACAAAATCTTGGGTGAATTTCATAGTAGCTCAAAAGGTGGATATTTCTCCACCAAGACCACTACCTTAAAAATCATGTGGGTGGGATACTACTGGCCCACATTATTCTTCGAGGCCCACAGTCTAGTAAGAAAGTGTACTTAGTGCCAATTTTTTCATTGGCAAGCAGAAGAACTCTATTATGCACTTAAACTCAATCTGATTGAGGAGCCATTCACATAGCAGGGGTTAGATTTTATTGGCATGATCAATCCCATATCCAACTTGGGTCATAAGAGTATCTTGATAGCCATTGATTATTTCACCAGGTGGATAAAGGAAACCCCTCTTAAAAATGCCACAGAAGCTGAGATCATTAATTTCCTAGAAGAGCTAGTGGCAAGGTTCATGTCCCCAAAGACCATAATTTCATATAACGTACAAGGCTTTGTGGGGTCTAGGATGTCCAAATTCACTCTCAAGTATGGGGTCTACCTAAAGAATTCATCAATCTATTACCTGTAAGGGAACAAACTGACAGAATCCACCAAGAAGAACCTAATCAGACTGATCAAACACATCGGGTCAGAGCATCAAAAGGAGTGGAAGATGAATCTATGGGTAGACTTATGGGTAGAAAACATTACTCCTAAGTAAATCATAAAGGCCTCTCCCTATGAGTTGGTATATGGGAAGGAAGTAGTTCTACCCATTTCAATGGAGATACTGACACTACAATTACTAAAGTCTTTAGAGTTTGAAGAAAGTGTGAGATGGACGTGTGGCTTTTAGAACTATTAATTCTCAAAGAGAAAAGAGAAAATGAATTTGATGCCATTATAAAGCTCTAGTAGGTATTCAACCGATGGTTTGAAAAGAAGGCCTCTAACCTAGGTTTCAGGGAGGGGAGTCTTATGCTAAAGTTTGATGAACAGGCTGCAAAACTAGGCCAACACACCAAATTTGATTCCTTATGGAAGGGACCATATCAAATTTCTAAATGCAAGGCCAACAACGTGTACAAGCTTGAGGATTTAGATGGAAATGATCTGGGAATACTAGTAAATGTTATTCACTTGAAATTATTCAATTAAAAGCTCATAGTTCTTAAAAAAGTTTACTTTATGTACCATATGTAAAAATTTTCTATAAAATCATTTTTTGCAAATAAGATAAGTGCTAAAATGAAAAAAAATTATATTGAATTTATAATTGCAAAGGATTACACATAGTTCAGAGCACAAAGGCCTATATTTATTGGATCTTATGAGCTCAAGGGTGAAAGTACAAAATTCATCTTTTCAAAGGTGACCAAAAATCAACATTTATCACATAGGTCCATGACAAACTTTCTAGTGTCAATCATCAACATTTACCACCACTCTACTCCAATAATAGAACAACTACTTGAAAGAAGTAATCCACTCCACACCATGGATTGGCTCAATATTATTAACACAAAGGAGCTAGGAGCTGGGTCTCACTAATTGGTGGTGTTGGAAAAGATTAATCATCCAAAAGTTTGAGAGAAGAGGTAGCCATGGCACCACCCCTGCATTATCAACATGCTAGTGCAAGTCCATGGTGAAAGGGATGCCGACACCAGGAATGACCACATTAATGATCTCCTCAAGTCCTTCCAGGCAGACTAGGGAAAAAATATTTTAACAAATTTCTACCATCCATGGCTTTGTGATGTCCAGGTCTAATAGAGATAAAAAAAATGAGAGATGATGTTCATATTAAAATGATGTTGGTTCAGGTCTGTGACATAGTCTTTCCCTAATACCCACTTGAATGCGACAATGGATAAGTGGTTTTTGGTCTGCAAGACACAGTTGATTCTATCATCAGATATTTCTTCAACCAAAGAGGCTTGCAACTTCTGACTCAGAAGTCTGATGAGAGTTCCCATTTTTCTCTAAGAGAAAAAGAAAGAACATAAAGGAATTGCAAACTTAATGAATATTTTGGTGAAGGAAACACTCTATTTATAGAAAATGTGAATCAAAAAGTCTACAAATGAAAAACCTTTTTCCCTGTCAGAATAACAATGAAAAATGCAAGTTGGCAGGGAGAGCTAAAGGAAAATCATATGACAAGGATTTCACAAGGGTTTGAAATTTAATGTAGGTGGTGTTATCAATAAATGAATATATGGCATATTGCCATGTGTTCATCACCTTTTCAATCATCAACCAGCTTTGTCACCTGAAAAGACCATCATTAAAGCCCACTTCTTGCTGAAATTAATATAGATGTATTTTATAATCATGCATCCCATTTCTCAAGGTTTTCCTTTGCCAAAAAATGAGTAGGGAATATACTAAAACTCCCTTTCCAAAGTAGAGGTCACATTTTCCAAGAATGTAGGCATTTATTCCACACATATTACCCTTCATTGCTAGTACTTGAAAGGATGGCATTAACAACCATGCATTTATTATTTAAATGGATGAGTAAATTGATTACCAAAGAAAAAGGTTTCTATGTGTGGGATCTTTGCAGAAGTAAAATTATCTAAGTCCAGAGGAAAGTGTTGCAAAAACTTTTCAATTAATTATGATAATGGCCACCAAAGCATCATCCTCCAGTAGGGGTGCTTTCTCTCAACCATAATGTGTTGATGTATTTGGGGATATCTTCTTCTCCAATACACCAATGATGGAAGAATGACACTTGCCCCATACCAGAAGCATAACACCTAGAGACCACATTGAACTAAAGGTGGTCAAAGATTTCATAGACAATATCTTTGATCCAAAGCTGCATAACAACCCCAAGAGTTTTCGGGAAAGGGCTTTCCATAAGATGGTCACCAAGTCACTGATGGGAAAATTTGTAGGCCTGGGAGCAAGGCTCTAGAATAGTAGTTTACTACAATGCATGTTTCGCTTCACACATATATGTCTAGAGTTGGTTGATATATGTGTTGAAAAGTTAGACAAGGTGAGCAAAATCATCAAAGGTGGGGAGCTCAAAGTCACCATCAATGTCACAATAATTAGGGATATGTTATGCATCCCTACTCTTATGGAGGCTGAATTTTTTTTGTTGGACGATATGAAGAAATATTGGAGAGGAAGGAGAGATATGATGTCTTTCTACAAGGATGAAACAAGGGACCTAATGATGAATGGCCCAAATTCCCTCTGGCATTTAGTCTGTTCAAATCAAACTTGAAGGATGTGTTTTTGATGTTGGGTCTCATGTATGTTCTAGAATACGACAATAATTTCTATGAGTATCAGATGGGTTTGGATTTTAAACTCAAGAAAGAAAAAGGAAAATGACTATATGACTTCATCACAATAATTGTAAAAAAGGATGCCTGAATAGTTGAGTAAGTACCACCATTTTTTAAAGTTCGAGTATTCATCTTTCTTTGTTTATTCGATTCTACACTAGAACCCTAATATTTTCAGTCATTTGGGATTACCACTCGATAGGTTTAGTGGTTAAGGGTTGTTAAAACTAGTACCAATATGGAATCATGTGCTTTCAAGCACATATGATTATTATTTGTTCACCAAATGGGTATGTGCAAGATCATGACGGGCCAAAAAGTGGCGATATGATGGGTATGTGGTTAGCGACTTTTTTTTACCCAAAATTAATGAAATGAAAAGGGTTTTTAAATGAGATTCTCATATTTCCACCAATATGAATTATGCTTTACTTTGAATTTAATAAATAATTATTATTCATTTTCTATTTGAATTAGGACTAAAGTCTTGATTGATAGGCTGATTGAAAAACATCTATAGCTTTCAAATGGTTTCACATTTTTTGAATCTAAAACATGCATCACATTCTATGCTTCACATAATATTAGATTAAAAAAAAATGAATTTCATAAAGTTTGACCAAGTTAAGGTGGTCAGACATACGAGTTTTTTATATTTTTTAAAAGTTGTAATAAAAAAATCATAATTAATTATTTACTTGGAAAAAATTACAAAAAATATGTATCACATTTGGACGAGTCCTCTACTTCTATCTAAAATCTTATAAAAACATATTATCATTTAATTGTGGTTAGGGTGGTCAGACAGACACCTATTTCTTATTTTTTCCCTGAAGTTTAAGTACTACTACATTGAAATTTCAATTTTTCACCAAATAGATTTAAAAAAAAAACAAAACCCTAGTAGTTTAGAAACTACATTCAATTTTCTACATATTCTATTCTTACATATTTTTGAAATAATATAGATAACTTATTCAAATTTTTACGTCAAGTTGCCTTACTCTATGCTTTCTAAATTTTTTGCCACTTAAGGGCCTGTTTTTTCCATGATGATCCTGCACATACCCAAATATTTTTTATTCTTGTGCTTCAATATTTATCCTAGTAGCCTTTGCAAAGGTTTCCTCTTGGGTATCTAGGATAGATGCAGAGGAACATGACCCCACTTGACTAGTTCATGGGGTTTGATTTAACCTTTATTAGATGTCATGGGTTTACAGGCGAGCCTTTTCGGCTGCTTAGGTATGTTACAACCTATTGAATATCTAGAATACTAAGAGGGGGGATGAATCAGTATTCCATAAAACCATTCAAATAAAATCCATCTAAACATTATCATAATTCTAACTAAATCAGAAAGAGAGAAAATGAAAACATATGAATGCATCAACACACATGAACACCAAGATGTTACGTGGAAAACCCAAAAATGGAAAAACCACGGTGAGGATTAACTCACAATATATTATATTTGGATACAAGATATTACATGGTTCACTACCAAGACTCACTATCCTTGAAAGGATCACAACCTGAATCCAAAAGATGGTTGTAAGAGAAGGGGACAGACCACATTCAAGGCCCCAAGTCATGGAGAGCCAGGAGCAGAAGGCTGCCCTAACTTACCTCATGTTAAAGGGGTGTTTGGAGATGAGGGATGAGAATGATGAGGACTATAAGGTCCTTCAATCACTTTGCAGAATAGAAACTTAGAACGGGGCTAAGCGAGCCAATGTTTGGGTTTAACACTATGCCTCAGGAAGCTCTCTGCCCGAGGATGAAAGCACCATCCTAGGATGAAAACACAGTTCTCAAGTGCACTGACGTCTAAACAATTAGAGGACTAAAGAGACAAGGTTAAACTCTAGAAAATAGACTAACGACCCTACTAACTACTTTCAAAGGGCCAAAACAATGCTATGAAGTAGACAATATATGTTCTAATACGATAAAGTAAATACAAAAGACTTAGGGTGGCAAGAATAATCTCGCAAAGGAATTTGTTCACTAGCTAGCTCCCAGTAGCACTTTCACCTTGTTAAATAGGCACAACACAACTAAGAGGCAGGGTGAATCAGTTGTGACAAAATTCAAACTTAAGACTTCAACACTTATCAATTCCACAACCACACTATTATGTTATTAAGTAAAAGCATGAAACACAAATAATAGAAAGTATATCAACACAATGAACATCGATTTTTACGTGGAAAACCCAATAAGGGAAGAACCACGGTGAGGGTTAACTCACAATATAAAAGATTATAAAACTAAATACAGAGGATCACTGCCTAGAAGAGGACTCACTATCCAAGTATAAAGGCTTACTTCCTACAAAAAGGACTCACTATCCAATAGGGAGGCTCACTACCTATAGATACAAAAGAGAACAAAAGATCCACCACAACAATTAACACACATCCACAACTTTGAATAAGGATTGCAAAAACCTTTAGATCACTGCCTTCAAGAATCCAACACAATGAAGTACTACTGTCTCAACTCACTCACACGCACACTTCTGCTCTTATGATTTGTGGCTCGCTTTCATCACTTTGCATCGCACTGTCATACAATTCTTCACAATTAGACTTGCTTTTATACCATCCTCAACCTTAGAAACTTTCTCCAAGGTCCACCACAAATACCTCATTCAATAAATTTAAATTAGGTCAAAAACTCAACATTCCTACAGTGGAAAGGAATGAGAGTGGACCAATAAAACATTTAACCAAGACCAAAAATAATGTCTTGCATCAACCAAACGCTTCCTCAATTTAATTTTATTCTTCAAATGAAGCGTAAACACCAGGTCAACCAGACCTAATGAAAACACAAATGAACATTGATGTACATGCTTCCCAACAAGAAGATAACACACGGACTCGAAGACACACTCTGAACATGGAATATGCTTCAAACTATGAACACCTTTCGCCAGTGCATCCAAACTATGCAAACCCATATTGAAACACTGAAACATGACTTCTAGATCACCAAACTTCAACCTTATTTGCCAAAACCCAAAGAATACCAACTCAAGAAATATCCCAGATCCGCAAGATCTAGAATGAAATAGCAGAGGAATGCGAAGCAGAAATAGTTCTCTCAGTCCACAGAAGATCAACTCTGCTAGAACAATTCACACACCGGTGAATGTAACTTTCATGTACTATCATCCAGAAGCTAAAAATTAGGATATATCACCACAAGATCACCATTATCAAATCTTCAAATCTGTACAAGCATAGGATCAACATAGGAGAAACATGGAACACATACCAGAGCACATTCTAAACACATTCATCACTCTCACTTCTTTTCTTTATTAATTTTTTCAAAAGCACTTGGAAAATCATCAACACAACATATTTGCAACAACATAAAGATAGCTCCATGTACTCACAACATCTCAACAATATCTTAGCTATACATGTACAATCTGCAACATATTGAACTGTGTTGACATCAATGACAACACCACCATACTAGCTCATACTTGCAACAATATCCCCTTTGTCATTGATGGCAACACATGATGTGAAAAAACATCAAAGACAACATCCTTCACAATATCCTGGGAGAACACCTTCTCTTCCTCTACAACTATTTTTCACAAGACTCACTAACTCATTTGATTACAAAATGCGACAAAATTTTTTGATGAAAAATGTATAATTAGATGTATCATCAGGTACTTATGATATTTAATGTGAAATTTTCAATTTTTTAAAAAACTTATGCCTGACGTTCGTCGAAATTTCGACGATCCTGATTTTTCGTCGATATTTCAACAAACATGTAAAGTAAAATTGTGGCCGACATATGGTTAGTGGGTCATTCTTCAGAGTTTCGACGATGTTTTTTTAATAAATAAAAGTGAGCTTGACTATTTATCTATACTTGCGACAATGTTTTACTATACTGTTGAATTTTCTCTACTTGTGAATTTGCTATACTTGCGACAGTTTGTGGAGAACTAAGGATGATTTTCTTGGAAAAAATCAGATAAAATTCAAGAAGATATCACCAGGTTGAGGGTAGTCATTGTCTTTTTCTAGAATTCATTTGTGAATTCATATTTGTTCTAGGTTTTAAAATCATATTTTAAAGCAACATCTCATCAGATTTGATTTTTAGACTTGTGCATTTTCAGAATTCCATTTCCAAATTTTGTTGTGCAAGTTCAATATTATGATTTTAGGAGTCGAACGGTTGGAAATCATAGTAAAAATAGAATTTAATAAGTTTTGGAATTAGCATTTTAAACTATTTTTTGGGGTCATTAACTTCAGGCTATCTTCTCTTTTGCAGGGGTGGTTGCATGCAAAATTTTTTTGGTGGAAAATATTAGAATTATTAGATTTTGTTACTTGTCTATGATTAAAAATTATTGGAGTGTGAGTTTGATATTTTTTGAAGATCTAAATATTCAAGCTTGGTAAAGAAAAATCATGTTAGATAATATTAGTCCAGAACAAAATGAAGAGACACTTGCTAGATTGTGGGCTAGATTGAAAAGAAAGGGTGATGGGAAATGTTATTGTCCTCGCAATAATTGCAAGGGCTTAAAGACGAGAAGACTTTTAATCACAACAACTGAGAAACATTGTAGGAAGCATACTCATGTTGAAGGGGGGCATGATTATCATCCATTGGTAAGTTGTTCATTATATGTCTTTATATTGATTGAATTTGTAAATGTTTATATCGTTTTAACATTTTATATATATATAAAATCACTTGATCATGATCATGGTTTATTTGTGTCGATCATTATTATAAAGGTGGGGCACCCTAGGGCACATGATATGGATTATCACGGCCTAGAGAATGTGGTTTTGTAAGAGGAGGAACATGGAGCTATGAATATCAAAGATGAAGTTAATGATCCTATGGAAGATGATCATGCACCAGAAAACACAGTTGAAGATGATGGTACAAATACATTGATCCATGACACATTTAGTGGCACAGCTGATCATGATGATCGGGATGACTTTGATGATGTTCATGATTTACCTATACTTGAGAAGGCATACATGCCCCTTTATGAAGGCTCCCAAACAACTCTTCTCTTTGTTGTATTATTGCTGGTGAACTTGAAGGTTATGTATAGTTTATCCAACATAGCAATCTCATAGATGTTAAGCTATATCATATATGTCATCTTTTTCATCTATTTTAATTGTTGTTAGTTCATCACTAGTAAATAAAAGATGAAATATGTACCATTAATATTCTTTATATTAACAAATATTTTTTTTGTTGTAGATTGATAGGTGAATTTTTGTTACCACCATCAAATATGTTACCTCACTCATACCAAGATTTATCTTCCATTATGAAAGATATTGGAATGGAGTATCAAGCAATAGATGCATGTCCCAATGATCATATTATATATCATAAAAAACATGAATTTGCAATAGAATTCCCAGAATTCCATATCAGTAGATATCAAATAGATCAACTAACAAAAAATATGCCTTGCAAGGTTCTTCATTATATTCCCATTATTCCATGTATGCAATGATTATTTAGGTGTGAAAGCTTAGCGCAATTTATGGATTACAATGCACAGAATAGAAGTGGAGATGACATTCTTTGAATGTTTGCGGATGCTTCTTCATTTAGGGACATGGAGGAAAAATACCCACACTTTAAAGAAGAACCTCATAATCTCAGGTTTTCATTGGCAACGGGTGGTGTCAATCCATTTGGAGAGTTGAGATCTATTTACTTGGTGTGGCTTATTTTTGTTATCAACAATAACATTCCTCCATGGATGTCAATAAAGAGGGAGCACATAATGTTGGCAATTATTGTTTCAGGTATTTGTTTACATCAATTATCTTTAACGTAGTAGGATCTCATTTGTCTTATTTGTTGCATAATGACTTATATTTTTTTCATTTAATAGTCATGTACATTAATTTATATATATTGCAGTAAAATGGTTATAATATTTATGTAATGTTTATGTTCATTCAACTAGGTAAGTACCAAGTTAAAGATATGAATGTATATATCGATCCTCTTATCAATTAGTTACTAAAGTTATGGAATGGTGTCACTATATATGATGTCTCTAGACCAATAGGACAAAGAAAATTTCAATTCCATGCAATGCTTGTATGGACAATTCATGATGCCCCAAGGCTAACACATTTTTGTGGTATGTTATAACATTTGATTGCACTTTAACGATATTTAATTTTATGAAGTAGATGTCATGCATGTTTTTTAAATAATCTATTCATTATATATAATTATAAAAATTGACATATTTAATCCAATTATATATGATCTTGCAAGTCTTCAAACAAAGGGAAAATTTGCATGTCCAATTTGTGGTCCAAAGATGAAATCGCGTCATTCAAAAATTTTAGGAAAGCACATGTTTGATGAGTATAGGAACTTCCTCCACAAAAATCATAAGTATCAAACTACTGAAAAACATCTTTTCACTGGGAAAGAAGAGACTACATCATAACCATGAAGAATGATACCTCGCCTATGGAAGTTGGAATATAATAGAATTAATCATCAAGGTTATACATTGAATCAATTTTTTTATCTATCATATATGATATGTTTGAAATTTATATTTTTATATTGTGTTTTATTTACTCATGCTGTATTTGACAATGATTTTCCTTGTTATTTTTTTAACTTATATGCTTAATGAAGGTTTTCAAGGCATTAATGGTTAGCTTCCACATGGACTTAAAAAATATCTTAGACCATTTAGTAGGTTTCCCTACTATGAGCAACTACAAATTGTGCATTTGTTTGATACAATGCATACCGGAAAGAATATAACAGAAACATTATGGAAAATATTGGATGGAAGGCATGGCAAAGAAAAAATTGTCAAAAATTGTAGTGACATTCAGGAAGCCAATCATGCAATGAAAAATGTCATTCAATTAAATAGCGATGGAGACCAAATTAATATAACTGCCCTTCCTTGGTTATTAACAAAGCAACAAAGCAATGCTATAAAAGAAGTCATACGAAAAATTCGATTTCCCATAGGATTTACTGTGAACATAAACAATATCATAACAAAGAAAGGTGAATTTGGGTCAAGGATGAAAACACATGATTGGCATACCTTCATTAAGGTAATTATTCTGGTATATTTACTTTTGGAAAAATAATGAAAATATCATTTTATAATTGTTGCAATATGTTCTACCTCTATCTCTCCCAGATAACTTTGACAACAATGTCAAGCAAGCTATATATGATCTTCGAAAATACATGAGGTAAGTAGCGATATTTGTTCAATTTGTTATATAGATCTTATATTTTCCATTTGTTTTACTTGTTATGTAATATATTGTATATTTTTGTTAAATCTCATTAATATATTTGTGCCTTGAATCACTTGTAGATGGTTGTCATCTAAAGAAATCCATAAAGAAGATATAAATGATTGGAAGAGAAAAATTCCTCGTCTAATGTGTGAAATGAAAAAGTGTCTACCTTCGAAATTTTTCAATACACAAGAACACTACCTCATACACCAAGTTGAGGAGATTGAATTGTGTGGACTTGTACGCACAAGGCCAATGTGGATGGTTGAGAGGCACTTGAAATTTTTGAAGGATTTGGTTAGACAAAGAGCACATCCTGAGGGTTATAGGGTGGAGGAATATATGGTATACCAAGCCATAGTGTACATTATTGAATATCTTCCTAAGTTTGCAACAAAGATCCATGTAAATCACATTTGGGATCCCAACTCCATTAACAAATTTGAAGGGGATTACCTGATGGGGAAAGGTAGATTGAGGAAAGTGAGAGGTACTTATAAGATGGTCATGGAGATTAATTAGAATACATTTTACATTTGGTTTTTATGTATATTGTACTTATTTAGTTATTAATCTTCAATATACATCAATTATAAATTAAGGTCGCATATTAACATGGGAAATTGATTTAGCATATGGTTTAAGAGATAAACAGCTACGTATAAATATATTAATCACCCATATTATTTAATTATTTTCAATTATATTGATGTATATATATGTTCAGTTTTTTTTCTTTGCATACATTCTGCCAAGAATAAATATGTTTATCAACTAACGATGCAATAATTTTTATATGTTTGGCATATTGCAGGTGAAACAACACAAGGCTATGTGGTGCAATAGTCATAAATTTTGAATCAAAATTTTGGATGACATGAAGAAAACTTGTGATTTTGGGATAATTGTAGTCTTTTAGGTGACTAATGTTTCATCTAGAAGTGACATACATCTAGAAGTCTTAGAAAATCGATATTATGGGATTTTGGATGATATGCTTGAGTGTGACTTTAAGTCCTTCAAATTAGTTATGTTCATCGTCCAATGGTACATGCTACGATTGAATGAAAATGATCATGAGAGAACTGTTATTGAACATGATAATGTATTTACCATGGTTAATACAAGGTTGATCGAGCGAGCTAGAAATGAGCCCTATGTTCTTCCAAGCCAATGTAAGCAGGTATTTTACTTAGAGGTTCCAGGTAAACTAGATTGGTCATTTGTTGTTAAACATGATCCAAGAGGAAGGCCGGTAAAGTAAAATGTGGTGGAAGAAGAAGATACAAGAGAACTAGAAGATGATGTAGATGATGATCAGGATCAATAGTTAGTTGATGATGTGCCTAACAAAGATGTCGAAGAAGAGGAAATAGATCATGATGATGTAGGATTTAATTTTCATGAAGATGATATCCGTGTGGATGATGCCATTATCGAAATTGATATCAATGATGATGGTGATGATATGACCAATCCTTAGAATGTCAAATCTAGATTGGATGATACAAACAAAGAGTTGGATGATGAAAAAGATCAATGACATTGAAATGTATGAGTTATGCGATTATATTATCTATTTGATATTGATTTCTTGATAGAATTATATTTGACTTATATGGTTACATAATTAATTCATGTACTTTTTAATGTTTTTAATTCATGATGTTACAACTATTGTAGCTCTCCTAGAAATTTCCATATGATCACAATGAATAGTGTTTTGGGAAATTTCATGAAAGATGACACATTGATCATAGTAGTGAAATAATTGCAAAGTCGATTAGATTTTTTATACCAATCACCCTTTGCAATGTCATTTTTAGGATCATCTCCAATTTGATTACTAGGACACATAAGGTAGGATTTGATTGGCTTATCTTGGAGGAACATTGTGGCTTTGTGTAATGCGAGAAAATTTTGGATGGGGTAGTTGCTATTGCTAAGGTGGATCACTCATTTCTGCGAAGGCCACACTTATGATTGGGTCAAGTGTTCTTTTCTTTAGAAATTTCCTATTGCCTTTTTGATAGGTTATGATTTGATTAGATGGGTTATGAAGCACTTATTTTAAGTAATTTATGTCTATTTTAATTTGTAATTTATTAAATTCAAACACATCCAAAATTATGTCCCTTGCTTTAATTGATTATTACGTTATTTAATTATTAACTCAAATGACACCTCCAATTTAACTATATCTAATTGAATTTATCTAAAGTGTTGAACATTTTTAGATCAAATTTAGTAATTAACTCAAACAAATTTTCCAATTTAACTATATGCATATATAACTTTAAGTTATTTTTATTTTAACAAAAAGTGAAGTTACAACATACAAATTAAATGATATTTATGATTGTAAAATTTATGATTAAATATATCTCTTAGAATCCTTTTTGTCCCAATTTGAAAATAATTCTATATTATAGAATACATTTTTTAAAATTTTAGGATGAAAATAGCAAGGAAAAATCAAACAAATATCTTTATGAAAGAAGTATATTGGCATGAAATTAAATATGATTTGTATTCCAATGCAAAAACTACAAAGAATGGAAACAATTCTTTCAACACATAAACTATTATGTAGTAGTCAATTAAAATGAAAAAGCTTACTCTATATTACTTAGGATACACAACTAAGAAAATGATCTAAATAGTCTAATAATTTGACCATTAGCATATAGCAATTTCTATAGAGTTGTAGATCTCTTCCATTTAAAAAGCGCAAAACAATATTAGGTAGATAATCAAACATCTTTCATTTCTACAGTGACTTATTTATCCTAGAGGAACCAAGTATATAGTATACAAAGAAAACCAACAAACCCACAACTACCCCTATTTTGAAGGAGTTTAGTTTTCTCCCCTTCCTCTCCCTATTCTTGTCTAATTATTTTAAAGAGACCAAGGGTCATAACACAACTTTATTCAACCCACTAAATAGCTTAGTTAATGAAACTTGACAAAAGAAACAAAGAAATTGCTACATTTGGCATTTCATGTGGAATGAAGAGTGGTGACAATAATATACTTATAGCTTAATAAAACACTATTTTTAGAAGGCTTGATACTAGAAATATAAGTGTTACTTTTAGATGTTTTACACGAGTTTCCTAGGGCCACCCATTTGTTATAAATTGCCTATAGCACTAAAATGTCCCACTTGTGAAGCAAGCATTGAATATCATAATTCATATATGAAGAGTGCATCCTGTTTAAACTATCCATTTTAAAATAGACCTAAAATCATGAATTATTAAAAGCCTTCATGGCATAAGAAAAGACTCAATCATATCATCATATCTTTATCTACCACCTAGATACTTTGCACCATCCACTCTTATTGACTTGGCATATATTTACATATTTATATTTATCTTATATTTAAGTTGTGAATAAGTTTATTCATGCAAACTAAAGAGATTACTATTACGCATAGCATACTATATTGTATAACCTATAGAGAACAAATATGAAAAAAATAAAAGAAAAGTAAATGTAATTCACAATTAGATATTTCTACCATATATTTATTTATTTAGAGTTGTATATTTGTTTCATGTTAGATATGTTGGCACAACACTGAAAGTAGGTGATACGACTAGGATAGTTGTAACCTCAACATTTGGAAAAAATACCTCTATATGTTATACTTTGATGGATGTCCATACCTCAATCAAAGCTTCCATATTGAAAGAAACAACAAGGATATTAATGAAGGCTATGGAATTTAGCTTTGTACTTTCCAAATGCATTTTCTTAGACAAAATTTTGAATGATATTAGGTGTTAGATCAAACTCTTTAATCAAAAGCCAACTAAAATGGACAAATAATATTACAACACATTAATTTAGTGAAATGTGCATATTATTCTAGAATGTCAAATCAATTTTTAATGTAGCAAATTATTATTAGATTATTATTTTTAGGCCCTTGATATCTTCTAGGAGGTGTTCAAATAAAGCGTTTTGTAGACATTTTGTGCTTCAAGTTTACATAGTAATTAAAATGAAGGAAAATAATTAGACCTAAATTGTATTTTAAATTTGAAATATAAAATTCTCTTTTGAAAGTATAAAAATGAACTAGTCTATTTGGCTCCTATGAATCCTGCACACGTAGGAGCAGAGAGTTGGGGCTATGATCCAGAAGGCACAATGACTGCAAGGATCAATTGAAATACCAAGCCTCCCATAAAGCATCCAGCCAACCAGAAATTGAAAAATGGAGGGAGAAAGAGGACGAACAAGTACAAGTGCCAGCAAATCCACTGTAAGTGTTGCATGCTATATTTTGGTCAACTTCCATTAATCTTCAAATCCACTATAAAATCCTTCCAATTTACTAAACAGGTTTGAAATGGTAGTGTGTTTTTTAACATTGAGTGGGTAAGGCTTATTGGGGCAGAAAATTGTGTTTTTTCAGCATCTTTCATGTTTTTCTTGCATCCAACACCTATGTGCATGTAATATCCCCAAATAGGGATAATAGAAAAACAACAATATTTTCAAAACTAGGACACAACAAATTTGAAACTTTATTTGCATATAACAAATTCTACAAATAAACTTAGAATTACAATCACATTATAAGACTTATTTTTCTCCTCAAAGAAATAATTTTCTGGGTAATACTAAGTCGAACCCTATAAAAAGTACAAAAATTTCCTTTGTTTCTACCCATGAATTACAAAAATGAACAAAATGATTTTTCTCATATATTTATGAGATAAAGAAGAATAAAGTATGCAGATTTAGGTACAAAATACCTCAAAAATTATTCTCAAACCCTGACTATGCTTAGAAAAGACTTCAAACCCTAGTTGACCTTGTCAAAGTAAAAAAACACTCTCACAAGTATCTCTCAATCACAATATTATCTTTGCTTGATAACATCATCTATCAAATCATTCATAGGACCCCATTAATGCATATAGGATCAAATAACTTCAAAGCCATCTTGCAACAATAGCACCTTACCCTTACATAAAGGATTGTAGATACACAACCTTCTACTTCTCAAGGAACATGAATCTTCCTATCCACTTTTTGATATAAAAATTAGGATTAAGACAATAAGGTCTCCATAATTGTTCACAACTCAACCACTTCCAAATGGCTCCAAAGGCCATCAACCTTACCAAAAAATTTGATCATAACCAAGACATACAAGCAATTTCCCATTCAAGGTAGATTCCAATTACCCTCCAATGTTCATAAAACAAGATATAAAGAACAACTATTGATTTGTACTATTTCCTTAAGCAAGGTCACTGGTTCTGATTTCAAGAATAACCAGCCCTTTATCCAAAACAAATCTGATCACACTCTTCACTCAACACTTAATACTTAAAAGGGCTTACCATCATACACAAAGCAATCCCCTTTTACTTTGTCAAATGTCCCTATGTTGTATGCACAATCTGTAATGGATAGACTCAACATTAAGAGAAAGCCACAAACTTCATTAGACTGTCAATACATTACCTTACTGTCTAATATCAGTGACTCTTAAGAGAACATCAAAGGTATCATAAACTATGTGGTTTGGGCTTCAAAATTTTTATGAGTATCCCAACCATCCACCAACATTCATAACACATTTGTATGCACAAGAACCTTCCCTTTTTTTGCAAAACAATTAATCTTGTTGACTATTATAAAAATCAAGGTTACCAATTGTGTGAACCCTTCTCCTAGTACTTGCAAAACAACATGAATAAACAAGTTAAACAAAGAATTACAAGCTAAAAAAATGATTCCCATGAAATCCATTTACATCATTCAAACTAGGAATAAAATATCAAAGAACACAAAGGAAATGATAAAACAAAGATTAAATCCTAATTAGATGTGCAAACTCATGATCCCATGGGGGAATTGGTGCCAATTTGATGTGAAAATTGGCCATTTCCCAATTCCTATGATGAAATTTTGATATGTTGAAGATGATATTGATCCACTTTGATGAAAGATGAGAACTCCAAGCCAAAAATATGCAAAACCTAGCTATGACTCAATGATAATGGATAAAATTCAAGAGATATTTGAGCATGGTAACTTTGCTTGGATTGTGGATGGATAAATGAGGATATGAGCTCTTTATTTATAGAATTCTAAGATGGATGAATGTCCAAATTTGAGCAATGTGGGACTAACATTCATCCAATGATATGATGCCACTTGTCAAGCTATGAATGGATGATGGATGCGCAAGATTTGGGGTTTGTGCTAATAAATGCCAATATTTGAAGTTCAAATTTGTTGAAATGACATGCAAGAGGGAAAGGAAAATGCAATAAATGCCACTTGGCTCAAGGCAAAGGACATGTAAGATGAATGTATTGCCTTGTTGGATTTACATGTTGACTTGGAATTTTTGAATTCAAATTGAGAGAATATTCCAAAAGATGCCTTGTGAAGAAAATAGAGATTTAATAAATGAATTAAATTTATTTTCATGTGCAACTTGCATTATTTGCAGGATGTGACATGAGATGAGGTTAAATTAATCAAGGGTTAGTTAATTTAATAGGAGATTAGATGATGTGACCTATTTGACTCAAATTTATGGTTTTATTTAAATCAAATAAGAGAGGAATATGATAAGAGGCTAATTAAATAAGGATTTTGATTTATTTAATTAAAAGGGATGGTGTTAGATTAAATCAAATAAGGTTTTAATTTATTTAATTTAATGGGTAGACTTTAGAGATTTAATCAAATAAATTGATTATTTAATTAAATATGGATAATTAGATTAGATGGATTGATTTAACAAAAGAGATTGACTTGATTAGATAAAATGATTTATTTAATTAAGAGACGAATATTGATGAATTTAATCAAATAGGGGAATTTGATTAAATGGTTAGACCAAGGGATGATTTTGGAAGAAATGATGTTAGTAAGTCAGGATCAGATGCACGATGTCAATCAGTATATTTTTCGTGTCTACATTTTGCCCCTCTTTGAATCAATGCACTCGTTGTGTTAGTTTAAAGAATAACCGATCTCAATTAAAGCCAAAATTTTTTATATTTAAAAACTTGCCCCACTACTGCATGGCGAGAGAAAATATGCCATTATAATGCCCCCTCGAGAGATTAGATGAAAATTTTAATTTTTTTGGGTGATCTCGCGAAAAAAGATGACAAAGTACTCAACAGGTCTGAAAGGGGTCTGGGAGGCTAAAAAAGTTTCTAAACGCAAGAAAACGATGAAAAACAAGCCTCAATCAGACAAAAAGAGGTTCAGGGGTCCAAAACCCTAGTAGGACAGCCATTTAGGGTTAAAAAACCCTAATTTTTAGGCTTAAAAGGGACCCAATGGGTCACTTTCAAGTCATTTTCACACACCTCCACTAGCAAACTTGAGATTTGAGCTCTAACCCTCTGACGATATGGCTAAATGAAAAATTCCTCTTCACATCAATGATCGAGTCCAGACATACCAGCGGCCACCTGGCATCGAGGCACTGGTATGTGACCCTTCCCCAAGCTTAATTTTTTTCATTTAATGCATTAATTAGCCCTTTAAAAGGTGAGCTTGCTTCCAGCTGCACTATATAGCGCTGCTCGACATCTAAACTACGTTGCGCCAGGCCTTTTTGTGTCGTAGTGGTGAAATTTAGGAGTTTAAAAACTCTGCCATTGGGCTAGGGCTTGGCGGGCTGGTTTGGGAAAAGTGTGCTGTGGTGGCACCCTTTTAATGCAAACTGCGATGATGGGGGATAAAGTGCGCCGTGGCGGTGCCACTTGGCTTGGTTTGGGCCCACGTGTCAAAGTTTGAGCAAACTCAAACTGCGATGCCTTCACAAACTGTGCCGCTGGAGGCGAGCTTGGAGGGTCAGACCAGGATTTTTTCAAAGTTCTTAACATGCTG
The DNA here is from genome assembly GCA_007258455.2 of Sequoia sempervirens. Classification (NCBI taxonomy): domain Eukaryota; kingdom Viridiplantae; phylum Streptophyta; class Pinopsida; order Cupressales; family Cupressaceae; genus Sequoia; species Sequoia sempervirens. The sequence continues at coordinate 414,743,502 of VDFB02193867.1, forward strand.
ACTTTCCTTGATGTAGGATGGGCCTAGGGAGCTCTATTCTCAGGAGCATTGGTTGCGAGACCTAGCGAGCGTTTTACGGGACCTGAGTGACAGGGACCAGGATCGATTGGGAGTTGTAGGACAATGGCACATTGCGTACACAGCACTCATGCGCACACACCTAAGGATGTTGTTAGCATTGGCCAAGAGGTGGCACAACGAGACGTCGTTATTTCATCTCCCTACTAGCGAGGCGACAGTCACTTTGGAGGACATTTGGTACATTCTATGATTTCCCATTCATGGTCGATGAGTGATCTACGACATGGATGAGGGATACAAGTCCTGCACTAGAGTCATCACCACACGGGACATTATTTACTACGAGGGGAAGATCGAGTTGGAGCACTACAGGGTCATCGCACCCCCTTCCACTAGGTGATTGTAGTGATCATTTCAGGTTTGGTTTCCCTAGACAGACTAGGGTGATACTTCAGTCCCGGCTGGGGGTATTACTGGGAGTGAATGATCAAAGATAGGCCAGTTCATTTTGCATGGGGGCCTGTACTTCTCACCTCACTCTACAGTGATTTACACGAGTACGTATGTGGATGGTAGAGCACTGGGGGCCGGAGTGACACTTCTTCATGTCTGGGCGTGGGAGCACATTTCTGTGTTGTGTCCACATGTGGTTCCAATTTTGATGGGGGAAGAGGATGCCCTCATGGCATGATACAGAGGCGGTGTGTCCTAGATGAGATGCTTGTCTTTACCTAGCATCCATACCTTGGTTAGCTCAGATGGGCCGACAATGCTACCCAGCTCTTCTATTGCTAGCAGGACAGATATATGTAGGGGCACAAGCACACGATGATCGAGAGGTACCTGCCTGGGCGCATACAATGTCAGTTCGGAGAGCCGCAAAATTGACCAGATGATGACTATGTAGCCATTTTTGCATGTAGCATGACACGGGTGGCATGGGGCCATGGTATTCCTACATCAGAGGTAGTTGATAGCTTCAGGCAATTGGTAGCGCAACTATGGGATTATGATCAAGGATTGGTAGATCTGGGCACCACATAGGCCTATAGAGATTGGTTCAGACCTCCTCTCCAGCTGACCGTTCCAGGTGAGGATCCAGAGGTGTGCAGGGTCAGAGGTAGAGGGAGAGGACAAGGGGGAGGACCGAGAGTCAAGATTTGACAGGATCCACCAAGTGTGCCCCCAGTTCCGCCAGGTCATGGGGATGTCCACATGCAGGATCAGTAGCAAGATCCACCAGTCCAGCCACCATGAGCCAAGGGTGAGGATCAGCCTCGCGCGCAACCATGGGTACAGCCATAGGGATAGGCAGACGGTCGGGATGCACTGATTGCACAGCTGCAGGCCCAGGTTCAGGTGCTAATAGCGGAGAGAGACCAGTGAGGGCTAAGAGAGAGTAGCTCAGAGTAGAGAGGGATCAGGTTGTGCAGTAGAGGCAAGCTACAGAGCTATAGGCAGCTACAGAGCTAGGTTGCAGACAACAAATCAAGAGCATGATAGCCTCCTCCTCCCAAGGTATAGTGCCGGTACAATCTTACAGGGATGCCATTTGAGAGATAGACTACTACCACCGGGCCTACCATGACACTGTACCTAGAGTAGATTGGATCCCAGAGTACTCAGAGCGAGCCAGCCAGAGACCACCAGAGGGTCATGGTGACAGGGGTGAGGGTAGCATTCACAGAGATCGGGCTTGATCCAGATGATACATTTTTTGTACCCTATGGGCTCTTTTTTGATAGCCTAATGGGAATTTTGTACTGATTGACATATATGTACAGTGATCCGATTTATTTCTTATATTATGACAGTGATATGATTGACGATATATATGAGCCAATTTCGATGCGATGTTTTGTGTTCTCCTTTATGCATGGATGGTTTATTTCTATATGCTATGGATGCTTTTATTTCCAATGATGTATGCGTTATGAGTATGACCCACGATATGATGTGCAATGATGTTATCTATATGATGATTTATTTTATGCCAATGATATGTGATATGGATTTCAATATGATATGATGATATGATCTATGGTATATGCAATGATGTGTGGAAAATGCTTATGTATGAGATAATTTACAGATGGATGTAATGGGATGGTTTAATGGGATTCTTAGAATAACAAATGTTATTATCCTAACGTAATTATTGATGATGTATGTAATGTAATGATATGTTAATGCAAAGTGATATGCTAATGTGTAATGTGAATGTAATGTGATGATATGATGTCATTTATGTTATGCAAGTATGTATGCCTAATGAATTAAATGCTTATATACCTATTGATTAAAAAATGACTATGAAATGCTTCTGTAGATGTTATGTGATGATTTATATGATAGATGGTAATATGAAATGGTTATGAAATGCAAATGAATGTTTATGCAATGATTGATATGATGCCATGGGATGCAATGTAATGGGTGAAATGCACTGACATGTATGCGCCTATCTATGAAGATGTTTATGATAACCTATTTATATGGTGATTAAGATGCAATGTGTATGTTTCCTATATGATATGTTTATGCGATATGCTAATGATTTATGGATGCAGGATCAATGGGGATGATGGTGATGATGATCAACTGTCATAGTACCTTGTTAGTGCAGTCAGTAAGAGAAGAAGTCATTTCAACAAGACACAAGATGATGCAAATGCGGATGACAATGATGATGATGATGATGATGATTACTTGCCGAGGAATTGGGATTTTCAAAGGGTCGATTTCCTTATGTTTCATAACACACATGGTATGAGGTGTCAAGGTATAGGGAACTAGGATGGCATGGTACCTAGTGTGATGGACTTTGACCTGACAAGCAGATAAGAGTATTCTTGTTCACACCTGTCATACGTAAACTTTTCTAGGATGTACTTCAGAAGTTTCAAACATCTTGGACCAAAACATAGAAAGGTAAACCTGTCCATGCAATAGTCAACAAGTTGTCGTCGACTTCTTCCATACATACCTAACAAAGCAAGTATTCGCTGAGGTTATATTACAAGAACATCCAACAAGCACAATAGACAAAAGATAATGATCGTTGCCCCATTCCTATTTCTCTAAATCCTCTGTTTTGGGATATCATTGAGATGTCCTTGGAATGAGTGCAAATAAGATAAGTTAAAAGAAAAAGACCAAGTAAACAAATAAACTGATGCTCTTCAATACTGCTAATGGAAAAAGGATGTGTTTTCTAGGGATGATAACCGAAACTTATTGCCAAAAGATAATGCCCATTGTAGGAAGGATTCATCCTAGGACATGTTAGTGGATGGCGGCACGTCATTTCGTTTATCCAAAGTGTTCTAGGGGATGATTGATATGGGACCAATTTAGATGATGAGTTACCAATACGAAGAGATAACCAGCTTGCTTATGCACTAACCTAGACTTTAGACTTGACATTTTTGAGTTTTCACTTTTAATCTGCTAGACTTGTTTCTGATTATCCTACCAAAGATTGAGGATGGTGATCAGTTTATTATGGATGGTGTTTATTGTGGGTGCAAGTGAGATGAGACAAATGGATTTTCTTCAAATATTTGGATGTTTTTGGAGTTTTGCAATGTTTTGAGGCTGTTTTTGGTATTTTTTGAGATTTTGCGAATGTTTTGATTTTTTGATTTTCCAATGTTTTTGGGATTTTCTGAGATTTTGACCAAGAGACTAACCTAAAGACCTATCCTAGGGGTCTCAAGGGTTGGTCAACATACTAGCCTTGCCTACGTTATATAAACATAGACCACGTAGTTCGACAAGATGACCTTGTTTTTGGCTTTTTGAATGACTTTTTGACCTATTTTTGGATTTTGGTGTGTTTTGATGTTTTTGGATTTTCTGATGTTTTGATGTTTTTGGATTTTTGGATTTTCTGGTGTTTTTGGATTTTCTAATTTTGGGACTTTAAGAACATACACGAATATGATCCGATGAGATCATGCCCCCAGCGTGATGTAATAGACTACCCCGATAAAGGTAGGACCAACTGACCTTGAGGATATGATGAATAGTACTAGGAGGGATCATGATACAAACACAGTACCAAGCTATGGTGCAGATGGGAGTGGATGAGTGATGGTTGAAGACCTGAATGTGATGGATGATGGAAGTGAACTAGATGGATGATGCCAAACAAGTTGAAAAGATCTTGGTGGATGGAAAGTGCTTATTTAAGCAAGGCACCTGTTTGCCAGGTTTTCACCAAGGTACTTTCCCAAACTGCCACCGAAGTGGTTTTCACTAGAGGACAATTTTTTTAATCCTTTTTATCAATTTTTTAGGATTTTTTTCTTTTTTGGATTTTTTTGTTGTCACCAAGATGCCTATTTGCCATGTTTTCACCAAAGTGACCATTTTTTTAGGACTTTTTCTGATTTTTTGGATTTTTGATTCTATACCTTGAAAGACTTAGGCATAAAACTTTTTGAGATGAGAGCTATTCATTGGCTCTAGCAAAGGTTCCCCTTCGCGTGTTCATCGCTGATATGCCCCTGATTTATAACTTGCTGTTATGACAAACGGTCCCAACCAATTGGGTTCGAGCTTTCCTTTGTTGCTTGGATTTGGGACATTCTTCTAATTTTCTTTTAAGACCAATTCTCTGACTTGGAAAGTCCTGCTTCTAATCTTCTTATTATAGCTTCGTTTGAGTCTATTTTGATAGACTTGCAAGTGATTTAAAGCATCTATGCATCTCTCATCTAGTAACTCCAGCTCGTTCAATCTTGACACTCGGTAGTCCTCATCAGTGATGAGGTTTTGCAGTGATATTTTGAGGGATGGGATCTCGATCTCAATGGGGAGGATGGCTTCTGATCCATAGACCAAGGAAAATGGGGTGGTGTCGGTGGGTGTGTGGATGCTAGTTCGATAAGCCGAGAGGGCAGTATTAAGCTGCAGATGCCAGTCACGACCTGTGTCATTGACTATTTTCTTAAGGATTTTAAGGATGGTTTTGTTTGTAGCTTCTTCTTGGCCATTGCCTTGGGGATAGTATGGGGTGGAGAAGCGATGTTGGATATTGAATTTCTCGCACAAGTCGTGAACCTCCTGGTTCTTGAATGGTGTCCCATTATCCGAGATAATGGCTTGTGGGACCCCATAACAATAGATGAGATAGTTCAGGATAAATTTTGAGATCTGCTTCCTAGTGATATATGTCACGGGTATGGTTTCTACCCACTTTGTGAAGTACACAGTTGCAGTTATAATGAATTTATGGCCATTAGATGAGGTGGATGTGATTTTCCCAATGAGATCGAGTCCCCACTGTGAAAAGGGCCATGGTGTGACGATCAAATGGAGCTCTTGAACTGGAGCATGGATGAGGTCCCCATGCTGCTGACATTGTAGAAACCTCTTAGCATGATCATGTGCCTCTCTTTCCATTGTGGGCCAATAATACCCCATCCTCAGTAGTTTCTTGGAGATGGTCATTCCACTTGAGTGTGAGCCACAAATACCATTATGAACTTCGGTTAGAGTAGTTAATGCCTCCTCAACATTTAGACAATGCAATAAGGTACCTTCTATGCTTGTATGGTATAAGGTATCACCTAGGATCACAAATATGGATGCCTTTTTGATAAAGGTTCATTTTAGGTTTGATGGTAGATCAGCGGGTATGACTCCTATTCGAAGATATGTATAGATGTCATGATACCAAGGATCACCAAGACCACCGATTTCAAACACATATTCTGATTCCAGTACCTCAAATGTGGGAATGAGAAGCTACTCAATCAGAATTTCATATTTTAGAACATTGTGAGGGATGTCTAATAGGGACCCAATTGTATCCATGGAGTCTGCTGCTCTGTTGTTGGTTCTTGGAATCTGCTCGAATGTTATGTCAATGAAAGATTCCTTTAAAGTCTCCACCAATTTCTTGTATGGAGTGAGCTTATCATCCTTGGTCTGATACTCATTATTGACCTGATTCATGATCAACTGAGAGTCTCCATACACCTTGAGAGCTATGATGTTCCATTGCACTGCTATTCTAAGGCCTATAGTCAAAGCCTTGTATTCCGCTATGTTGTTAGTGCAAGGAAATGCCAATTTGTATGACTTTGGTATGTAATCCCCTTGTGGGGTGATGAAGAAGACACCAACTCCTGATCCATGTTGTGTGTATGAACCATCGAAGTATAGTTTCCAATGGTCAGTTACGTTGAGGTTAAAAATGGATTCATCTGGGAATTTTGAGACAAGAGGATTCTCAGAATAAATAGGTGCTTCTTCAAGTTGGTCTGCAATAACCTGGCCCTTGATAGCTTTCCACACTACATACTCGATGTAATACTCTGATAGTATCATCACCCATTTTTCCATCCTTCTTGTGAGCGTTGCCTTTGATAAGAGATACTTGAGGGGATCAATTTTCGTGATGAGCTTTATCTTGTGTGCCAACATGTAATGTCTAAATTTTTGGGATACAAACACTACTGCAAGGAAAGTTTTCTCGACGAATGAGTAATTTAGTTCATGGCCAACCATTGTTCTGCTGATATAGTAGATATCCCTCTCCGTTCCATTTTCATCATGCTAAGCAAGAAGAGCTCCAAGGGCTACTGTTGTTGCTGACACATATAGGATCAATGGCTTTCTTGGGATGGGTGGCATTAAAACTGGTGGTGTCAATAGGTATTCCTTGATTTTGTTAAATGCCTCTTCGCACTTTGTATCCCATTTGTATGCTACTCCCTTTTGGAGTAGGTGAGAATATGGATTCTGCTTGTCTGCCAGTTGTGCTATAAATCATCAAATGGATTGAAGTCGCTCTTGGAGACCTCTTAGTTGTCTTAATGTCTTTGGTGCTTCCATCTCGAGGATTGCTTTCACTTTTGACGAATCCACCTCGATACCCCTCATGGAGACTATGTATCCTAGCAATTTACCTAATTGTACACCGAAGATGCACTTCTTTGGATTTAGTCTAACTTTGTATTCCTCCAGTCTGTCAAAGATAGCACTTAGAGTTGCTATATGATCTTGTCTCTTTCTTGACTTAGCTAGAATGTCGTCGACATAATATTTGACTATTTTATGGATCATGTCGTGGAATATTAATGTCATGGCCCTTTGATAGGTTGCTCCTGCATTCTTTAGGCCAAATGGCATCATGTTCCAGCAATAAGTCCCCCATGGACAAGTGAAAATTGTCTTATGTTGATCTTCTTTGTCTATTATGATCTGGTTGTATCCTAAAAATTCATCCATTAATGATAGCATCTCATGCCCTGCTGTCATATCTACTATCATGTCAATGTTAGGAAGTGGGAAGTCATCCTTGGGACATGCCTTGTTCAAATCTCTAAAGTCCATACAGATTCTGATGGCTCTGTCAGGTTTTGAAACAGGTACCAAATTTGAGACCCATTCTGGATAATCAATTGGTCAGATAAATCTTGCATCTAACAACTTTTTGAGCTCCATTTTGACCAATAAGGCTATTTGAGGATGCATTTTTCAAAGCTTTTGTTTGACCGGCTTTGCTTCGATACACTGCTAAATCATGAACCACAGTCTTTGGATCAAGTCCTGGCATGTCAGCATAACTCCATGCAAAGTTTATTTGCCTTTCCCTTAGGAATGCTGCTAGGAGTTCTTGCTCTTTTGATAATAGTGATTTTGCATAGAATGTGATATGCGAGGTCTCCTCTATTCCTAGGTTGACAGGATTGCATTTTTCGGCCAAGACTGCTGACTTCTCCTGATGGATAGCTCTTAGAGGAAGATTGAATCCTTCATCCTTGGGCGCCTTGGAGAGGTTTTCACCATTGGATACGTCCTTTCTTTTTACTTTTGTCTTGTCAGAGAGTGCCACAATGTGGTTTTCACTCAAGGACTTGGATATGATTCTTAGTTTCTCACTTTTGCGACTGAAGGATTCAATCATTTCCCCATAATAGGCATGTGTGTCCAACTCCATTATAAACCATGCCTTATGATCTCCATCTGGAATGTTATCCCTCAGTCCCATGAATTCTGAGAGTGCCTCATCATTTTTGAATGTATCAAGAACTGGTGGTCCTCGTTGGTCATAGTCAATCAATTGGGGATACACTAAGCGAATCTCATGATCTTGTTGGTCTAGTTCGAAGGAGACGGTGCTAATCATACATAAGGTGGTGTCCTCAAATAACCTAGGTAGATTGGTAAAGTCATCCTCGTCATCGCTACTACTACAGACATCGATTACATCAAATGTAAAGTTGTTTATGACACGACCTGTAGATACGAGTAGGCGTAATTCTGCTGTGGATGGCTAAGGAGGATTGTTAACCGTTCTAACCGGAGGACTTCAGGCATGTATGGTTATATTCAGAGGGGTACATCCAAGGCCAAGATTTGTTATTGGTCACGTCTCTGGCATGAGCCTATTATCATTTTGTCCTAGTCTTTGATTTCTATCGTAGCCCATTGCAAGCATCATTTGCAAGCCCTTGCTTGTCTCATCCATTGGTAATTCAGGTGTCGGTCTTTCATCTTGATACAACATGTGAGATGGATCTGTTTCAATAACCTCCTAATTGAGGTCTCCCCAGCTTGTGAATTTGGGATAGTCTTCAGGATATGTTCATGATGTGGAAGCTTGGTTTTCTTGTGGGCATCCCCGTGAACTAGGAGATTGTGGTAACTCTCCTATCACAAAAGCATTGTTAGGAAGCTTGTAGCTTCCACAACTATCATCCTAGATGATGAGCTTGATGTCAAATATGGTGGGAATGGTGGGTGTCTTTGTCACAGAAGTGGACGCGAGAGTGGCGGGGTCGATGTATGGTGTGGATGGGTCCTCATCATTCTTTGGAACTTGGGGGATTTTGTAATACTTTGCTTCAAGATTTTTGTATTATGAGAAAGGTTCAGGATCTCCATGGATGGTAACCTCTTGTCCATTATGTGTGAATTTCATGCATTGGTGGAAGGTTGATGCTACTACTTTCATCGCATGGATCCATGGGCATCCAAGGAGGATATTATATGGTAATTCAAGGTCCAAGACCTGACAAGTAGTTTCCATAAGATTTGGCCCTACTTGAATAGGGAGTTTGATTGTGCCCTAAGACACTCTTTCTTGTTCATCATATGCTCTTATCATGATGCCCTTTCCCTTGTTGATGGAATCTTCTGATATTTTCAACTGCTTGATAAGGCTGAGAGAACATATGTTCAAACCTGCACCTCCATCCACCAAGACCCTTTTGATTTTTCTCTTATGTACAATGGCTTCCAAGTGAAGTGTATGGTTGTGAGATGGTTGGGTGGGGAAATCTTGGTTAGAGAATGTAAGAAGATTAGGCGTAATGATATTTTTTACCATAGCTTGGAATTTCTCTACATCAAGGTCTATGGGGACAGTGGTTGAGGCTAATGCTTCCTTAAGGATCTTTTTGTGTGCTGATGATATTTTCAACAACTCCATGATGGAGATGTGTGTTGGTGTTCTCTTGAGTTGGTCTAAGACATTATAGCCATTAGGAACAAATCTAGATGCAGGGACTCTATTTGGTTGGGATGATCCTACGATGGTGACTTTTCCACCTCTTGTGGTGACTCCACATTCTTCGGCATGGGCGCCCTTGATGGTGATGACCATGCAGTCTTCATTTAGGGAGGCAATGACTATTTCATACACATGATTTACACTACCCTTCCCTTTATCATTTTTATTCCCTTTGTTACCATGATTCAACATTGGATTCGTATATATCTTAAGATCCTAATTTCCTGTAGGTTGTTCCACGTTTATGATTTTCTTATCAATGAGATCTTGGATGATGTTTTTGAGTCTCATACAACTGTTTGTGGTATGGCCTTTGATTTTTTGGAATTCAGAAAGTTGATTCTCGTTATACCAAGGAGGTTTGACATCGGGTTCTTGGTAATTTTCAAATGTAGGAGGCTTGATGAGTTTTTCGTTGATCAACTTTTTCATTATGTCCTCAAGTGGTTCCCCCAAAATGGTGTATTTTCGTTTGGGATAAGTTTTGCGTTGGGGTGGTTCTCTTTGATCATTGAGGTTATTGATGGCTGGATTGTTGTTGGGTTGGTATGTTGTGTGATGAGTGTTTTGGTGTTGTGTTTGGATTTGTGGGGCGGGTGTATGTTGGCATGGACCACTAATGACCACCTTGGCATAAACGACACCTTCATTAGTAATGTTTTTATTCCTTGCCCATGTACGGGGTTTATCATTGTAATTGGATGGTGGGAAGTTGTTTTGTTGTTCATGGTATGATGTTGATTATGTGGGTTGAGTCACAAGGGCTCTTTCGATGCTAAGCGCTTTGGAGATTAATTGATCATATGTGGTGATGCCTTGAACCTTAAGATGAAATGCCAAGCAACCTTCAAGGTTGGCTATGATAGTGAAAATTTGTTGTTCTTCTAGCATGGTCCACTTGCTCCGATTGGCCTTGGATCGCCATCATTGAAGGAATGAAGCAAAAGATTCATTCTTTCCTTGTTTTAGAGCATATAATTCTTCGAGACTAACATCCATTGCAATGTTACATGCATAGTTCCTAATGAATTCATCCCTAATTTCTTGGAATGTTCTAATGCCTAAAGGTAAGTGAGAGAACCATTCTATAGCGGGGCCTACCAAGCTTCTAGGGAATAGCCGCATTAGATAAGTATAGTCATATGCAACCTCCATGCAATGAACCTAGAATTCCTTGATGTGATCTTCAGGGTTTCCCATCCCTTGATATTTGTCAAATTTGGGGATTTCAAATCCCTTGGGGAATGGTTTCATCTCGAGGCTCCTATCAAATGGATAGGGAGACAAGTTGCTTGGTTTTTTGGTTGTTCGCCTTGATTGAAGGTCGAGCACTTGTTGCGAGAGCAACCTGATTTGTGTTGTCACATCATTTTGGGGATCAGGGGGTGGGATGAAAGTGTTTTGGGGTGTTTCAATCATGTGTTGGGTGGTTGGGTTGGTCGGTGTGTTGTTTGATGTGTTGTTCAATGGTATGTGTATGTTTTGCCGAGCTAGGTAGGCTTCCACTTTCTTTTGTATGAACAACACTTGTTGTTGATCTTGTTGTTGTTGCACTAGGATTTGTGCTTGTTGTTGCGCTTGTTGTTGCTCCAACAACGCTTGCTGTTGTGCTTGTTGTTGTTCCAACAACGCTTGTTGTTGGGATGCCAATTCTGTTGCTTCTTGTTGCTCTTGGTATTGCTTTAATGCTTGTTGATATGCCTAAAATTGTGCTGCTTGTCAAAGTTGTGCTTGATATTGGGCTTGTTGTGCCTAATATTGTGCTTGCACTTGCGCTTGCACTTGTGCAGCTTGTGCTTGTGCTGCTTGTTGTTGCAAGAAAAGTTGTGCTTGAGCAGTCTTTTATGCTTGTAATGCCTATGCGGCTTGTTGTTGTTGTAATAAAGCTTGGGCTTGTTGTGCTTGTTGCACTTGTAATGTGGCTTGTGCAGCTTGGGTAGCTTGCGCGGCTTGAGTAGCTTGCTAAGCAGCTAGTTGGTTGGATTTTTGTTTCTGAACTTATTGGTATCCTCTTTGGAAAGCAACTTGCAATGTTGTGTTGTATTGGCTTGATGTGGTGAAAGTTGGTGGTGGTGGGGGTGGAGGTGGATTTAGAATGGTGTTTGTGAAGGTGGTGTTGGTGTTTTGTGTGATGGATGGTGCTATTGATGTGATTAGTCCTTGAGATACCATGCTTTGCGATGTTAAGGGAGTGTTTGATGATGTTGCAATTGCTTGTGTGTTTTTCGTTTGTTGTTGTGATATCAATGACAAATTTTGAGCATTTGGTGTAATGCTTTGATTGATGGTTGGGATATAGGTTTGATTGATACTTGGTAGAGGGGGAAGCCCTAAACCAAGAAATGGTGTAGATGATAATGGCAATGGTGGAAGTGGTGGAAATGTAAGGGGTGTGAGTTGTGAAAATGTTGTGGTGTCAAATATGCCTCCTAATCCCAACATATCTCCCTCTTCTTGCAAATTTGTGAGAAGAGGTTTTTGAGGTGTTGCACAAAAGTATGATGATGATGGATCATGATGAAAGGTGAGAGAAATGTTTGTGTCATGGGTTTTTGGGTATGTTTTGTTCCAATGTGGTGTTTGTGTCCACATTTTGATTATTAACAAGGGGGTGTGTTTGAAGTGCATTAAGAAATGCACTTCCATTATTAACATTGGGTTGGGTTGGAGGAAATGATGTTGTGATTTGTAGAATTTTTGCGTGACATTTTGGGATAGGGGTGTGGATGAGATGGAGATGGTGGATGAGATTGGAGGAAATGATGTCTCAACTATGGTACTCACATCAAAATCCAAAGGCAGTTTGGCTCCTTGTTTTTCTAGTTCAAGCATGTATAATGAAGGGTTGAGCCTCATCATGATGTTGATGATTTTATGATTCTCCAAATTTTGAAGCATTTTAGTCATTTCTTCGTGAGACATTCCAAATGTAAGATCCTCTCCTTGATTTTCTTCTTGCAGATTTTGCAATGATGAGAGGGTCAAAGGATTACTTGATTTGGTGGGATTCATTTCTGCATTTGTTTGGCCAAGATCACTTGAAGTAGGTGTTTCTTTGTTAGCTTCCATACTCTTCTTGTATTGAGATCTAGTTAGAACCATAAAACAAGGATCAATCCTTGAGAATATGGGAGATGAATCTCTTGATTCTTTGAATCGATCTTTATTTTATGTCCCAAAGTAGAAAGTTTTAGGATGCCTTGAGGATCAAATGTGATGATATGATGATGATGTTAGAGATGGATGATATGGGTGTTATGATCTTTTGGTAAGTCTTGAAGGAAATACTAGGCTTTTTAGGACTTGCAGATTTTGATTTTGATTTTGGATTTGAGATCTTGTCCTTGATTTTGATTTTGATTTTGATTTTGAACAAAAAGACCCTAAGATGTTGGATGATGATCTAAGGGATAGCTTTGTTCAAAGGCTGATGATTTGAATATGTGTGAGGAGAAGGATGCATCTACCCACACCTATTCAAATAAGATGATTGTTTCACTAGGTATATGAAGAAGGATTCATCTACATACACTAACTAGACAAGATGACTTTGATAACTTTGACTAAGCATATGCAAAAGGATGAATCTACACATGCTTAGCAAAAGGTGTTTGATAATGTTTTTAAGGATTTAGTCTCAATGATTTTGATGATTTTGATTTTTCCACAAAGCCTAGTGTTTAAGGATGATTTCAAGATTTTCCAAAAGGTGATGGTGAGATGATGTTGTTTTGATGTTTTGAAGGATGGATGAAAAAGGATTTTGATACACTTTGATCCTAAGATGAACTTAAAAAGGTATAATTTGTTTTCTTAGACCTAGGTATTGAAGAGCATGCAAATGCTTCCTAAAGACCTTTGTAACCAAGAAATGATTTCTTTTGAACATTCATTTTCGGATTTTCAATCAATGATTTTTTTTTATTTTTTATTTTTCCTTTTGGGTTTATGAGTCTTCAACACATATGAAAGTTCATTTTGCTTGGCTTTGCTTAATGTCTTTATTTTACCAAAAATACTTTCTTCAATTAGGTTTTCAAACTAAGATGTCCAATGTCTTAATTCTTCAAACCCCACAAGATATGTTATGTGGAAATTCAATGAACTTAAGGCAAGGGTTTCCTATTGTTTCATAAGAAGACAAATTGAGATATAATCCAATGTTTAGAAACCTCTAAGGATGTGAATCCCAAGGGCAAGCAATAACATATGGATTGAGTCAATTGTATTTTTCTTCAAAAGGGTTTGAAATTTGGATGATGTTAAGTGTTTGTTTTTGAGGTGTTTTTGATCAAGCAATGCATTTTGTAACCCAAGAATAAGTATAATCCTATGGATGTGTAAGACAATATTTGTTGGATTCCCACTTAGACAAGTCTAGCTACGCTTATCTCTAGCGAATGGTTAGATGCTTGACCCCACTAGCTCCCCTCCATGATACTCACTTATACGGGGCAGCCAAGCATCAAAACCCATGAAACTCCCACGGCATGCTTTCCATTTCTACTAGAAGACTGTAAAAGTGTGGGGCGGCTTTAGAACGACCGTTCTTGCACCAACAACTAGATTAAAGGATTTTGGAAAATTCTAGCACATGGGTTTTAATAAGGACTTTTCATTCATAGGAGTTGACCCAACGTGGCAAGAGTCCCCTTTCAGATCCATCTTGTCGGAGTCAACCGCGTGATATTGGCGTTTCTTCCAATATCCACATTTATATCCCAACTGGAAATACTCTTGGCTTTAGAGTGTTACCGGTTGAGTCATTCCCTTGGGTGAGTACTTTTTCCCCAAGGCAGGCCCTCTAGGATAAACAAAAAGCGAATGAAGAACAATATTCGTAACTTGATCAATCCTTGTTGGCAATAAGGAGAGAGAATGTATGCAATAAAGCCCCTACTCACACTCACAATATGTTCAATTTTAAGCCCAAATCGAAGTGTGGAGGTGATTGCTTTATCTTAACCCAAAGTCATGAAAAAGACCTTTTGATTCTCAAGATCACTATAAAGCGTGAGAGAAGTGCATGCGTCCTTTTTCAATGGCTTTAGTCTAAGTAAGCCTTCACGAAAAACAATGTTTGCACTTGTTCTTTTTATATCCCACAAAGCAAAATTTGAGTTCATTTTACAACACCAAATCACAAGTGAAAGAAATTTGTTCAATTTGTTAATCTAAGAAACAAAATCTAGTAAGTTGTGATCCTAAGATTCATTTTAACCCCTTTGCAAGAAATGGAAAAAGTTCTTTTTAAACCCAAAGGAAAATTAGTGTCCTAAGAAGAAGAAGATGACAAATTCTTTAAAGAAGTGTTAAACAAACACTTTGATTTGATGAAATATCATCATCATGCTCCTTCCTTCCTTTGATTTCAATTTCCAACCTACAAAGAGAAAATGACAGTCAGATTTTGGAAAAACACAGAAATTAAAAAGCAGAAAATAGAGGAAAGATTAGTCATAAATTAAAAGCACATGCTAAAAATCAAATTTTCCCTTTTACTATCTCCCAGCGTCACAACTCGTGACAGCATCGCAGTTTGTCCTTCTAGCAGTGCCCTCATAGCACCGCTTACCAGTCAGTGGCACTCTGTGTCGAAACAGAGAGCTCAATTGCGTCGCAATTTCACCCAGCATCGTAGTTTGTGTCCAATGTCACTACTTAATATTTTTTTGAAATTGTCTGCAGGTCGGCAAGTCCAGTGGCACAGTTTAAAATTCAAAAATCTTGGCGGGACGAGTCCAGTAGTGTAGTTTGCGTTTCAAGCGGTGCCATATAGTGACACTGGCGAGCCCGCAGTGCCAAAACAGTGACGTTGATGAGCTCGCAATGCCAAAACAGCGATGCTGATGAGCCCGCATTGGAATTTCCTGTGTGTGAAGAAAAATGCAAAAATTTCAAGAAAATGTTAGAAATAATGATATGTTGCCATCCTTCTAGTGCCAGATGTGCGAACCCTTCTCCTAGTACTCGCAAAAGAACATGAATAAACAACTTAAATAGGAATTACAAGCTAAAACAAGGATTCCCCATGAAATCCATTTACATTATTCAAACTAGGAAATAAATATCAAAGAACACAAAGGAAATGATAAAACAAAGATTAAATCCTAATTATATGTGCAAACTCATGATCCCATGGGGGAATTAGTGCCAATTTGATGTGAAAATTGGCCCTTTCCCAATTCCTATGATGAAATTTTGATATGTTGAAGATGATATTGATCCACTTTCATGAAAGATGAGAACTCCAAGCCAAAAATCTGCAAAACCTAGCTATGACTCAATGATAATGGATAGAATTCAAGAGATATTTGAGCATGGTAACTTTGCTTGGATTGTGGATGGATAAATGAGGATATGAGCTATTTATTTATAGAATTCTAAGATGGATGAATGTCCAAATTTGAGCAATGTGGGACTAACATTCATCCAATGATATGATGCCACTTGTCAAGCTATGAATGGATGATGGATGTGCAATATTTGGGGTTTGTGCCAATAAATGCCAATATTTGAAATTCAAATTTGTTGAAATGACATGCAAGAGGGAAAGGAAAATGCAATAAATTCAACTTGGCTCAAGGCAAAGGACATGTAAGATGAATGTATTGCCTTGTTGGATTTACATGTTGACTTGGAATTTTTGAATTCAAATTGAGAGAATATTCCAAAAGATGCCTTGTGAGGAAAATAGAGATTTAATAAATGAATTAAATCTATTTTCATGTGCAACTTGTATTATCTGCAGGATGTGACATGAGATGAGGTTAAATTAATCAAGGCTTAATTAATTTAATAGGAGATTAGATGATGTGACCTATTTGACTCAAATTTATGGATTTATTTAAATCAAATAAGAGAGGAATATGATAAGAGGCTAATTAAATAAGGTTTTTGATTTATTTAATTAAAAGGGATGGTGTTAGATTAAATCAAATAAGGTTTTAATTTATTTAATTTAATGGGTAGACTTTAGAGATTTAATCAAATAAATTGATTATTTAATTAAATAGGGATAATTAGAGCAGATGGACTGATTTAACAAAAGAGATTGACTTGATTAGATAAAATGATTTATTTAATTAAGAGATGAATATTGATGAATTTAATCAGATAGGGGATTTGATTAAATGGTTAGACCAAGGGATGATTCCAGAAGAAACAATGTTAGTAAGTTAGGATCGGATGCATGATGTTAATCAGTATATTTTTCGTGTCTACACCAATTAGTGCATATGAAGAGTTCAAACTCATGGTTCCACCAAATCAAAATATAAGAAGGGCCCAATGTCTCCCCTTAACCTCTTACATTCATGGAATTCCTATTCAAATGATTCACTCATATCAACATACTTCCTTGATCACTGATATAAATCAGAATTATCAACTGCTACCAACACATAATAGTCCATGAAAAAACATACAATTGTTTTCATTCAATGCAACCACCAAGTTGAAATAGGACCATTGAGATAGTACAACATTTTTTTAACCCTTATAACACAAATATTTTCAAATTCAATGATCAAATGTTAAGAAAAACTCATTGATCAAGTGAATTTCCTATTAAACCTTATTGTAACAATCCTAGGGAATCCACCTTTGTTGACCAAACCTTGATCAAATGCTCTGCAACCTTAGATTATGTTAACACACATCGGGACACATTGCTAGAGGATATCAAAACCTGAACCCATAGCTTTGGATCTCAACTCCAAATTGGCCTCCAAACAATAATTGATTGACCCAACACTAAACTATATGCTTCAACAATAATATAATTCATTTTCTAATCAAAATAACTTTATTCTGAAAACTGCAGAAGTACCTTAGTTTTGAATCAAACCTTTAACCCCTGAAAATTTGTCTCCAATGGAGACTTAACAAAATTTGGCCCAATTGTGAACTCTGTTGCAAATCCACCCTTAGGTTTTTGTCCAACTCTTGTTGATCTACTAAAGGTTTTTGTCCTTAGCTTCACATCATCAAACAAATTCATCACATCAAATCCATAAAGCGCACTTACTACAACTCAGCAAGCCTCCTTATAAAGAACTCCAACCTCTCATGAGAATGAATGGAACACTTAACACTCATTGCATCTAGGTGATTCCCACAGAGGTGAAGCGTTGGGCCTTCCCGAGAAGTCAATGGCCTTACAAATTTGATCCAATACATAGAATGACCTTATTTACTCATGAAAAGAAACAAAATGGCCTCATCATAGCCTTATTACAAATATTGAGCCAAAATGGTCATGGTTGCCTCAAAGGGCTCTTGGTGCTCCTGCACCATAGACCCCCCCTAAGAAGATTCTCTTTTCACAAGACAACATAAGATGACATATGTCTTACCTTTATCAATGCCTTTTGAAATCAAATCAAAGTCCATGAAAAATAACCAGCCAAGCTGAATGGTGCGGAAAACTAAGTACATCTTCCGAGAAACCTCTACTAAGTCCATGATCTCTCATAGATGCTCTTTGTCACCTTATAGTTATGCTCACCCATGTCTTGATGGACCATGAAAAACCTCAAGGAATTTTTGGTAACTATCTCTCTCATTCGATGGAGTGCAGGTACCACCAAATAGGTATTTGTCAGATCTATCTTCCTCGAGCGAGGGAAATTTAGGAAGAGAAGAGGAAAGTGAGACATGTAGTAGGTCTAAAAGAGGGAGATCAACTAGAGGTCAAAAGATTAGAAGAAAATTTCGTAAACGCATGGAATTTTTTCTTGCTGAAGGGGGGTCATGTTCTTATGATGATGATAGCATAGGGGACATCGAGGTTCCCTTGAGGTACAAACATCTATGGAAACAATGGATACCCAAGGAAATTCCTCCAATAAATGATAATTTTTGTGTCAATGAGAGGATATATCGCATAGCACCATCATCATTACATGGTTTGGGCCTATTTTGCATGGACAACATAAAGGTCTATTACGGAAAAGTTACTAAATTGATGGAGTATGTCAAACCCTGTTACAGTTACAAAGATTGGATGCAGCTGGTTTGATATACACAAAGTATGCATAGGTATGAACTATCAAAAAATTATATACAACTAAAAGATAAGGATCAAAATAAAGGAGTGGCTATGTACATTGACAGAAGGCCAAAAGCATTAGGGAATATTGGGGGGTTTATAAATAGTACACTACCTGGGTCAACAAATAAGCAACCCAATCGTATAGATACAAACACAGTTACTATGGGGGTGGTACGTACTATATATCATTTTACCCAACCTCCAATTAATGACTTCAATATACCATTTTATTATTATGTTTTTTTTCGTAAGTCTATTGGTTTCATTTTGGTAAGTTTTTTTATATTTAATTTTTGTCACAGTGGGACATTGATCGTACGGGAAGGCTCCAACTTAGAGCACAGATCGCGATGCATCTTCTAGTGCTTCTTCTTGATAGGTTTACCTTATTGTAATTGTAAAAATTAAATATGAGAAAAATGTTTTATTATTATATTTTTCTCATAAGTTTATTGGGTTAATTTTGATAATGTTTTTAATATTCTTGTCACAGTCGGTTGATTGGGGAAAGGCACCAGTAGTAGAGAACATCCATAGGGAGATGTTGTCACTATTATGTGATGATGACATTGTATATTCCACAAACCCTCTAGATATGATAAGGAAGACCCAAAAAAATACAATGAAGAAATCCTTCAGTTGTTATTCATAGTGCCTCAAATAGATGGGATAAGAGAAAGGGTTAAAATATTGACTGAGAGATCACAAAATTTGCAAGTAAGTTGTCATGAGATCTTTCATTATAACATAAGTTCATTGATGGTTTTATATTTTGTACTCTTTGGGTATGTGTAGGATCATCATGGAAAAAATAGGCCCTTAAGTGGCAAAAAATTCAAAAAAAATAGAGTTAGGCAACTTGATGTAAAAATTTGAGTAAGTTATCTATATTATTTCAAAAATATGTAAGAATAGAATCTGTAGAAAATTGAATGTAGTTTCTAAACCACTAGGTTTATTTATTTATTTTAAACCATTTGGTGAAAATTTGAAATTTCAATGCAACAGTACCAAAATTTTAGGGAAAAAAATAAGAAGTAGGTGTTTGTCTGATCACCCTAACCACAATAAAATGATAATTATTTTTATAATATTTTAGACATAAGTAGAGGATTCATGTCCCGATGTGATGCAAATTTTTTTGTAATTTTTTCCAAGTAAATAATTAATTATGATTTTTATTACAAATTTTTAAAATATAAAACTCATATGTTTGACCACCTTAACTTGGTCAAAACTTCATGAAAGTCAATTTTTTTTTTTAATCCTGTAGTATGTGAAGCATAGAATGTGATTCATGTTTTGGATTCAAAAAATTTGATATTGTTTGAAAGCTATAGATGGTTTTCAATCAGCCTATCAATCAAGACTTTAGTAGTAATTCAAATAGAAAATGAATAATAATTATTTATTATTTTCAAAGTAAAGCATAATTTCTATTGGTGGAAAGCTAAGAATCTCCTTTAAAAACCCTTTTCATTTCATCAATTTTGGGTAAAAAAAAAGTTGTCAGCCACATACCCTACAAATACCCATCATATTGCCATTGTTTGGCCCATCATGATCCTGCACATACCCCTTTTATGTCATGCACTAAAATATGTGTTGTTTTTACAAGATTTTTTGCATCCTCATGATGTTGTTGGCCATGATTAGGGTGTTGCAGGTGTTTCCCGAGGAGTAGGGGTTGGTATAAGTGTCGATCCTGATCTTCCTGCGCATACATCACATCATCCAACCCCATAATTTGTGCCTATATTATCGACTAAAATTTTGGCAGCACATAGCATGTAGACATTAGATAGTGCACCCTCTGGCAGTGAACACATGCCATAACATGCGTCCGGACATGTACTTGGGGATGTAGAGGCCACTAGTACTGGCAATGTTTTTGCAACATTTCCTAGATCTTCCCATATTACTAGTACGGGAAGATTTTTGGTCACATTTGTGGTGATCGAGGATTTCATTCCCATAAAGATAGGGAAGGTCCCAAGTACTTTAAATTTTTTTAATTATTATTATATATAATCCAATTGAAATTTACTTATTAATCACTCTTTTTAGACTAATGATCCCATGATCCTTTTGCAAGAAATGATTTTTTTATAAACATCTAAATGATATTTCATTGGAGATCTTTGGGCCCACCATACACACACAGTGGAATGCCCAAAATTAAGATTTAAAAGGTGAACTCATTAACCATTTAGTTGTGTTGTTCGGTAATAACACATTCAACCAAACCAAGGTCCTTAAGAAAGTTGGTACCTATCTAAAGTATGTGAGGGACCAATATAGGTCACATTTAGAGAAGAAAAACAAGTATGAGCATCCCCCCATGATTCCAAAGAGGGAGTGGAAGGACCTAGTGTCAGATGGAAAGGAGAAGGTTGAAAAGAAAAAAAGGAAAGACACCACCATGCCAAGGAAGGTATGTGATACTATCAACAATGTAATTATATACTGATTACTCTTTCTTTTTACATAATCTAATGTATTTCAAAATTTTCATAGGCTGACCAACACATCGAAGGAAATAAAGGAAAGAGTAGAAAAACACAGGCAACACAAACTTGGCTTTGGTGGTTATATGAAATTAGCTGCATGAATTGTAAGTATCATTAAATGAAATATTTCATCCAAATAATAAATTGCAAACAATTTTTGTTTTATCACACCATAGAAGAAAAATTCATGATCTTATGCAAAAATGCAGGGCTCTGAATTCAACAGAGTGCCCACAGAAGGGGACTTGAAGATTTCCTTCCAACAAGGCTATGGATCCATGGTTGAACTCCTAAGGCTCTTGACTGGGCAAACACAAGCTTCCACTACATTTGACATGCAGGTAAATAAATTCAATGAAGTTTATTTAAAATTGAATACTTGTGCAATCTATTCATTATTAATTTCCACCATAAAGTAATTATGTGCCTATTTTTTTTAAACATGCAAGCAATGATAATACTGCACATGAAATTGAAATGCAACTTGGTGAAGGTTGAGCACAACCTACAGATGAAGGTCATGGCCGTGTACATCCTGGTACTGGATGTATTCATGTGCTATACAAAATGCATTATGGATTAATACAATTAAACATCTTTAATTGCAATTGGTGTATTAATTAATGTAACCTTTCATGTTTCAACTTTAGAGCAAGTAGAGCGTGATCAACATGTTGAGCATGATCAGGCTAGAAAAGATTAGGAACATGATGTGGCCCCATCAAGTAAAGAGGACCACTCTAATGTTCTTTTAAACATATTTAATTGCAATTGGTGTATTAATTAATGTAACCTTTTGGGTTTCAACTCCAGAGGATTTAGAGGGTGTTCAGCATGTTGAGCATGAGCCTATAAGACAAGATTAGGAACATGATGTGGCCCCATTAGGTAAAGAGCACCACTCTAGTGTCCTTTTAATTAATGAAATACTTGTAACTATAATAATAAAACATATCAATTTAACATTTCTTTGTTATTGCAGTAGACCCCCCCTTGCAGCAGCCTCCACGTCATGAGTACACTAGGCATACATTAAGATCACGAGCAGAGGGAAAAATAACTCAAGAGGGGAAAAATTATTTAGAAAACGATACTCCAGTTCTTGTTTATTTAGCTGCAAAAAAGAAACAAAAGAAAAATTATTGTAATCATATTATGACAACCATATTTTTTATAATATGTTAATGAATGTTAAAAACTAATATTTTTGACAACCATGTTTTTGATAATAAGTAAAAAATGAAAGAATGAATATTATATGTTAATGAATGAGTGTGAATATGTTAATGAATGAATGTTATATGTTATTAATGGATGAATGAATGAATTTTATATGTTATTAATGGATGAATGAATGATTAATGTTATATGATCGGGTATGGGGAATTGCGAGTGATGTGAAGGGGGGGGATGGTCCAAATGAGCTTCCACATTCACGTGGTTGGCCTTGTTAAGTAGAGAATATTAAACTATTCTCAAAAAAAGAGAATCTC
This sequence comes from Sequoia sempervirens, assembly GCA_007258455.2. Lineage (NCBI taxonomy): Eukaryota > Viridiplantae > Streptophyta > Pinopsida > Cupressales > Cupressaceae > Sequoia > Sequoia sempervirens. The sequence goes on from VDFB02193867.1 coordinate 414,766,110, forward strand.
AATAAGGTAATGCAATTTTCAATATTTCATTATGTTGCACTTTTAAGTTTATGCGATTTTCATTAGTTCTCTTTGCTTCAATATGTTACCCTTTGTAATTATTTTACTTTTTAACAAATCTCATATGTTACCCTAGATGACAGCTTTTGCAGGGGAAGCTATCCACAGATGGATCCCATGTCAGACAGATTCCTTCGAAAAATTGTGTAAGGTCAGTACTTATCTTGGTTGCATATTGGTTGAATCTTACTAATTCTTGTAAAGGTATGATTTGGAAGGACAAAAATCAATGAAAATGCTGATTGCAACTTGAAAAGGATTGGAAGGACAAGGCTCCAATCAACAAACTCACCTAATTTCCCTTGTAGGCACAATGTCTCATTTGGAAATTCAAGGATTAACACAAATCAAGGACCAATTTATGTTACATCCATGGATACAAGGCTTGAGCAAAGGAACAACCTATTCTCAAAGGAACAATACTCATGATCAATAGGGAACTTACTATCAAAAATAAGACTTACAATCTCTTGTATGCTCACTATCTTTTATCACTCCCAGCAAGGATTACAATAGGACTCAAAACACATTCATGGATGCCACTATGTACTTACAAAAATAGTTGCATGGTCCTTTACAAGAAATGAAGAACTTTACATTGAAAAAGCATCAAATTCTAAGGGATCACTGTGAAAGAAATTAGTTTTACAAGATTGCAAGGTCACTATCCTTATGATCATTAACATTTTTCAAGACTCCATGTTACTCACAAAAGATTCACATGATATTCTTTTTTTATGATTTCATTAGGGGGCCTTGATTATTTCGTGTTGCTGCTCTATTCAGAAACCCTCGATGTATATTTTTTTCTGGTAACCATCACTACAATAGTGTATGCCATCTAGTTACTAAACCATTGTCCATTGAACTAGATACAAGAATAATATGCATGCATGGATTGAAAATTTGTTGTATTGATTGAATTTTCCTGCCAAAAGAGGGAATTCAGTTGTTCCTTTTTGGTTGAAGCTTAATTATTGCATGACTTGCCAATGCTGATGCATTGAATTTTTTTGTAGTAGTGGATGTAGTATTTTACAATCATACACCTCAAGAGCAGTTTCTTGTTCAATGACTCGTCAAGGTAGAGATCACTGAGAGATTCTGGACAATAGATAAAAATTTCTATTAGCAAGGCTATGCAGCCATGGCTGCATTGGGCGTTTGTTGATTCTTCTATTTCATCTTCTTGACTCTAACTACCCCTTTTTGGATTTCCATCTTAGGCCTTTTCACACTCATGTAATTAAGCAAGTTAAATGAAATCATGAAGACAACAAGACAATTATCACCTTTTTTCTACATCAATTTCAAATAATTAATAGCAGTTGCATAGAGGAACATAAAGGGTGGCCTTATTCTATACACAATCTATACACTTAATATGTAAGACTAGAAACAACAATCTAGCTTTTCCAATAATCGAGTACATACACCCCTTAAGTAGAATACCCTATCTCCTATTTTCCATAGCAGTGTCCAATAGCTTAGTGAAGTGTTATATGAAGGAAAAAAATTGGTACAAAATCAATTGCAAATATTTTAATTGCACACATGTTGTTTGCAAATTTGGTTTTATTAAACTCTGGAGTAACTTTTATTAAATTTTGGACGTGATTCTAATTTTGAATTGACTTATTTTGAGATTTGGAGGTACTGGCGCCTTATCAATTTGTATGCTCATTTCACAAGGAATAAGTTCCATCCTACCTAAAACTATGATAACAATTGATTTTTCTGAATGTCAAATTTTGTGTATTGAAGTTTTTTTCTTTGATGCAGTGTTAATAGAGATTGTTGTCAAAGCAATTCTTGTTTTTGTAGATTTGGAAAGAAAGGATGTTAACTTGGATTTGATTAAAGTTGAAGGAAAATTTGGTGGAAGGTTGGAAGATATAGAGCTGGTCGAAGGCATTGTTATTGACAAAGATATGAGTCATCCATAAATGCCTAAAAGAATTAAGGATGCAAAGATAGCTATCTTGACATGTCCTTTTGAGCCACCAAATCCAAAGACAAAGCATGAGGTTGAAATTGATATAGTTGAGAATTTTGAAGCTTTACGGGGGTAGGAAAGACAATACTTTGATGATATGGTTTAGAGGTGTAAGGTAATTGAGATATGTCTTCCTACTTTAGAATCATATCTATTGGATTTTTAGTGTTGAATTTTCTTTATAATTTACTGAATAGTTTATGAACCATGCTATTCCTATTTTGATAATATCATTGTCTATAGTTGAATAGTCTTTTGGAGTTCACTTCTACCATAGTTTTGTCACTTTGTGAGCTGGGATTGGTAGCTAATGTCAATGAGATGTCACTTCTGACAATTCTTTAGAAAAAGCACACTTTAGAGAAAATAAAAATTAGAGTAGAGTTGAAATTTTTTTAACATGATTTAAAGGTGATTTTAATGCATGTAAATGAAAAAAATTAGGCAATGAACTTTGACCACAATTTGTTGATTTTGTTTTAAAATGCAATTTTTGCAATTAATTGTGTGGTTTTGCCCATTAATCGTGGTTTTTAGTGATTAATCTTTGCATTTTTTGTGATTAATTATGTGTTTTGGGCAATTAATTGTTGTTCTATTGATGATTTCTGCTTATTTGGTTGAAAGTATTTGGAATTCTTCTCTGTCTTGGTAATCTGTACATGCTACCGCAATAAAATCTTCTATAAAGTGTGCAAATTTGAAATATGTTATTTATCAAGGATTACATAAAGGAATAACTTGTAGATGCATTAATCAACAATAACAATAAAATCAAGAAATCATATAGCCTTGATTTACTTGGAGAAATCCTTACACAAGAAAACTCCATTGGAGAAAGAGGACAAGTATGTATAAATTTTTGATGTACAAGTCTATTTACACTCATGGTTATGATAAGATAATGACAAGATTATGGTCTATTGTTGGTGCTCAATTTGCTCATCAAGGGCTTCAAAGGAATAGATTTGTGAAAACAAACATGGTTCTTTAAAATGAACATAGCCCAAGGCTCCAATCAGAAAACTCACCCACACCAATAATAAAATTTGTTCAAATGTATGTAATAGCATACATTTGAACGAATAATTTTATTTTTTTAAACTGTAGGGTTTCATCACAATTTTGACGAACATAAACCGACGAACCACTAAAACTTCTGACGAAGTTGTTGTATATGTGACAATATATTTTTTGTAATGGCATGCTCCACATCATCGAAATTACGATGAACTTTTGGTGTTTTTTCGATGCTTTAGAAGAGGAATTTCTCATTGTGTTATGGTTATTTTTTGTTGCTAGATGGATGAAGTTTTCATTGATTTTCTAATGAACACCAATTCCATTCTCTGTGGCAATGACCAACGATGCTAGGTCATGGTTTCGACAAATAAAATTTGGTCGTGAAAGCGACAAAAATCTAGTGACAAAATTTATAAGAGTGTTTCATCGATATTTCGACAATAGTTTGTCTATATGTCAACAAACATTCATCAAAATTTGGAGTCAAATACAGTAGTGACTTTCTCTCCCCCTTTGACATCAATGGAAAAGACCAACAACTCTAATCACTCCCCCTTAGGAGCACACTCAAACTGCAACAATGAAAACCTTTTCTACTCCTCCTACGAAGTAGACCCATTTATTAGTCCAGATAAATAAAGAATCTGTGAATTCAATGGACTAATGCACCTTCATGTGCACTTGGTTCAGAGGGCCAATGACCCCCAACCTCTCCCTAAGATGCTCAAAAGTATCCTTCAAAAGAGCCTTAGTAAATATGTCTACAATTTGTTCCTTTGTGGTCACATACTCCAATTTGACATCATTATCCAACACTTTTTCTCTCAGGAAATGATATTTGATAGATAGGTGTTTTTTTCTTGAATGCATAATCAGGTTCTTTGAAATTTTTATTGTACTTGTGTTGTCATAGAAAATAGAAATAGTCTCATCACATATCACTCCAATGTCTTTTAGAGTTTGCTTCATCCACAAAACCTGAGTGCAGCAAGATATTGCAAGAATATATTATGCCTCTATAGTGGATAAAGAAACCAAGTCTTTCTTTTTACTCAACCATGAAACCAATCTTTCACCAAGAAAGAAAGCACCACCACTGGTACTCTTCTGTTCATCTACACATCTGGCCCAATCAACATTGGTATAAGCACCCAGGGTGAAATCATCACTCTTAGGATACAATAGTCCATAATCCAATGTGCCTTTAAGATATCTAAATATCCTCTTTACAACTATAAAATGTGCTCTTTAATATCTACTTGGAATATGGAAAATAAACATATTGCATGCATAATATCTAGTCTAGTAGCAATAAGATACAATAGTCCGCCAATCATAGATTTGTATTTGCTTTGATCCATCTTAGCAGATTCATCATCTTTGCTCATTTTACATCCGGTTACCATAGGAGTACAAACCAGTTTGGAATCATCCATCCCAAACTTCATGAACAACTCTTTTACATACTTAGATTGTGAAACGAATATCCCTTTATCAATTTGATTCACTTGTAGACCAAAGAAGAAATTCAATTCACCAATCATAGACATCTCAAATTCTTTCTGCATCTCTACAACAAATTTTTTTCACACGCCTTCATTTCCACCAAAAATGATATCATCAACATATACAACTACTATAAAAATTTTGTTACCTTGCACTTTGAAGTAAATATTTTTGTTAGTAGAACCTTTGTTGAATCCTTACTTTGTCATGTATCTATCCAATCTTGCATACCAAGCTCTGGGAGCTTGCTTCAGTCTATACAATTCCTTCTTCAACTTACAAACCATGTCTAGTTTGTCAGATAATTGAAACCCTTCAGGTTGTTCCATATACACTTCTTCCTCCAATTCACCATTCAAAAATGTTGACTTAACATCCATCTGATACACTTTGAAGTCCTTGTGGGGAGAAAATGCCAAAAACATCCTAATAGCTTCCATTCTAGCCACAGGGGAAAATATCTCTTCAAATTCTATACCTTCAACTTGTGAATATCCGTTGCATACAAGTCTTGCCTTATTTCTTACAACTTCTCCACTTTCATTTAGCTTATTTTGGAACACCCATTTCAAGCCAATCACATTTTTATTCATAGGCCCAGGGACTAGTTCCCATGTTTATTCTTTTCTATCTACTGCAACTCTTCTTTCCTAGCTTTCATCCAACTCCCATCTTCACATGCTTCACTCACAAACTTAGGTTCAAGTTTAGAGAGAAAACATAGATTTACCTCAATTGCAACTCTACTTCTTTTCTTCACACCTTCACTTTTATCTCCAATTATCTGTTCCTTCAAATGATTCTTCTATACATACTTAGGAGTCTTAACAGTAGGCTCTGACTCATTCTATTCTTCTTCTTCTTCTTCCTTGTCCTTCTTCTCCTCAGGTACATGTCCACAGATAGGATCATGTCAGGTTCAACTTCACTTATCTCAATTGGTCTATGCATGTCTTCATCAACTTTCACATTAGCACTTTCAACAATATTTCTCAATCTTTTAATAAAGAATTTGTATGCTTTTATAGTAGTAGAGTATCCAAGAAAGATTCATTCATCACATCTAGCATCAAACTTTCCAAGATTTTCATAATCTCTTTTAATATAACATCTGCTTCCAAATACCTTGAAATACTTCACAATAGGAGTCTTAACAGTCCATAACTCAAAAGGAGCCTTTGTATTGTATCTTATTTAAACTCTATTAAGAACATAAACAATAGTGTGCATCACCTCTCTCCATTGCACATCCAGTACATTTGATTCTTTCATCATGGTTCTACCAGCTTCCTGTACTGTCCTATTTTTTCCTTTCAACTACTCCATTCTGTTGAGGGGTTCTCAAAGCAAAAAACTATCTTTTTATGCCATGTTGCTCACAAAATACATTAAATTCACTAGAAGTGAATTCTCCACCTCTATCAAATCTCAAACACTTGATTCTTAAATTTACTTCATTTTCCACTCTTGCTGTGAATACCTTAAACCTATCTAGATCCTAAGTCTTTTCTCTAAGAAAATCAACCCATGTCATTTGAGTATAATCATCAATAAGCAACATGAAATACCTATCACCATTCAAGCTTCTAGTTCTAGTCAGACTATAGAGATCAGTATGAGCTAACTCCAACATTCTAGTAGTAGAGTGTTCTTTTCCCTTAAAGTTGCATCTTGTTTGTTTCCCCAATTGACAACTTCTACAAATAGAATTAGAAGATCTTGTGATTCTGGGTAGCCCGAGTCGAACAATCTCCTTTGCATTGATTTTGACCAGGTTATCAAAATTTACATGTCCCATTCTCCAGTGCCATAACAAAATTTCATTGATTTGAGTTACAAGGCATTGACCATCAACTCCTTTAAGCTAATAGATGTTTCTATGAGTTATTCCAACAACAACCATATCTCCATTTCTGAATCCTTTTTTGATTTCACAGGTATTATTTTGAAACACAAGTTTAAAACCATTGCTACACATCTAACCAACACTCATAAGGTTATGCCTCAAACCCTTCACATAATATACATCATTAGTACTGTGCACTCCATCAAAACTAATTGAACCCTTCCCACAAATCTTAGCTCCTGAATCATCACCGAACATAACTAAACCACCATCATATTTCTCAAGTTTAGTGAACTTACTCTTATCTCTAGTCATGTGATTAGAACATCCACTATCAATTACCTAGTAGTATTCATCTTGTCTTGCATAAAAAGCGGTAACCAAATCACCTTCCATCCTATTCCTCTTATTCTTTGAAGCCTTCTTGCTTACACATTTTTTAGGGTTAGTGGATACAAATTTACCTTCCAAAGTTAAGAATAAGCATTCACTATCATCAACCTGATTCTCAGATTCATCATCATAAATTCCTATTTCTTCTTCAACATAGTACTTCTTATATTTCTTATCCTTTCTATCCTGATCCTTATAACCCTTGTTCTTCTTATGTACAACTCTATTCAGACAACTTGAGGCATAATGACCAATATTACCACAACTGAAACATTTAAAGGGTAACATACCTTTGTATTTTCCGGTGCCTTTCTTCAACTTCCTAGTGAAGTTTTCTTCCAACTCATCATCACCATCACTATCCAGCTCACCTTCAATATTCATTTCCTTAAATGTCATTTCTATCTTTTCTTCTATCTTGTCTTTCCATAAATTTCTCATCTCAAATGCTTGCAAGGTGTCGAACAACTATTCTAAAGTGTACTTCTTAGGATCATACATTTCTTCAATAACTGAGATCTTATCACTATAGCAATTTGTTAGGGTGATTAGTATCTTCTCAATTATATCTTCATCTAATAGCTTTAATCCTTGATTTCTAACTTCATTTGCAGTTAGTTGAACCCTCTAAAAGAATCTTTTAAATTCCTCACCTTCTTCCATTTTTAGATTTACAAATCTGCGCGTTGCCACTAGCTTCTTTGTCAATTTCACTCTTTCATTTCCTTCATACATGTCTACCAACTTCTTCCAAACTTCATATGCAGTATCCAAAGAAAGAAACTTAGCTCAGACATTTTTAGATAAGCCATTGCAAATAGCATACTTTTCCTTCTCATTTTCTTCATAAGTAGAAATATCATGTGCAGTCGTAAGACCACCAAGTGAGGTGTATACTTTGTCTCAATAGCCTTCTAGGTCACGAAACCAAGAGAGATAATATATACTTTCATCTGTCCCTTCAAATCATTGTAGTCAGTTCCATTGAACATAGGGATTTCCAACTTATGCACCAATGGATATTCCTTAAGTGGTTAAGCTCTACACCAAGGAACCAAAGCTCTGATACCAATTGTTAAATAGGTGTAGGACAACTGAGAGGGGGAAGGGGTGAATCAGTTGTCACAAGATTCAAACTTAAGACTTCAACACTTATGAATTCCACCACACTATTTTGTTATTAAGTAAAAGCATGAAACACAAATAATAGAAAATAAATCAACACAATGAACACCCATTTTTTATGTGGAAAACCCAATAATGGAAAAACCACAGTGAGGGTTAACTTACAATATAAAAGATTATAAAACTGAATACATAGGCTTGCTGCCAAGGGCTCACTACCCAGAAGATGACTTACTGTCCAAGTACAAATGTTCACTGCCTACAAAAAGGACTCACTGTCCAATAGGGAGGCTCACTACCTACAGATACAAAAGAGAAAAAAGATCCACCATAGTAATTAACACACATCCAAAGCTTTGATTAAGGATTTTAAAGACCTTTAGCTCACTACCTTCAAGAATCCAACACAACGAAGTAATGTCGTCTCAACTCACTCACACACACACACTTCTACTCTTATGATTTTTGGCTCACTTTCATCACTTTGCATTACACTCTCATACAATTCTTCACAATTCGACTTGTTTTTATACCATCCTAAACCTTAGAAACTTTATCCAAGGTCAGCCACAAATACCTCATTTAATAAATTTAAATTAGGTCAGAAACTCAACATTCCCATGGTGGAAAGGAATGAGAGTAGACCAATAAAACATTTAATCAAGACCAAAAATAATGTCTCACATCAACCACACACTTCCTCAATTTAATTTTATTCTTCAAATCAAGTGTAAACACTAGGTCAGCCAAACCTAATGAAAACACAAATGAACATTGATGTACACACTTCCCAGTAAGAAGATGGCACACAAAATCCATGATATGATTCATTATGCATGAAAATACATCTCATATTTCTTCAGATACATCCGCAAAAAATTAAATATGCTTCAAACTTTGAACACCTTTCACCAATACATTTAGATTGTGCAAACCCATACTGAAACACTGAAACATGACTTTCAGATCACCAAACTTCAACCTTCTTTTCCAAAACTCAGAGAACACCAACTCAAGACATATTCTAGCAGATCCAAAAGATCTGAAATGAAACAACAAAGGACTGTGGAGTAGAAACATTTCTCTCAGTCCATAGAAGATCAACTCTTCCAGAATAGTTCACACACCGGTGAATGTAACTTTCATGTACTATCACAACATAAACTAAAACTTAGTATGTATCACCACAAGATAACCATTATCAAATCTTCATATCTGCACAAGCATAGGATCAACACATGAGAAATGTGGAGCACATATTGAAGCACATTCTAAACACATTCATCACTCTAACATCTCTTCTTTATTAATTTTCTCAAAAGCACTTGGAAACTCATCAACACAACACATATGCAATGACATAAACATAGCTCCATGTACTCACAACATCTCAACAACATCTCAACTATACATGTACAATATGCAACATACTAAACTATGTTGACATCAATGGAAACATTAATGACAACACCACCAGACTAGCTCATACTTGCAACACACCTACACACAAAGAGGAGGAAAAATTGGTTGGGGTTGTCAAGGGGTATGCCGCAGTCAGACCCCCGCTTTGGTGTTTCCACCTCCACGGACAACCGAGTTTGTAACAATGGAGAAAAAGTATGATAAAGGAAGGAAATGAAATAAAGAACACTAAAGTATTACTAAATAGTAAATGTGCTTACTCAACCAAGTAATAGAGGAGAGGAGTGGGAATCTTACCACCTCCACCAAGAGCACTCAAGGCTAATGGGGAATAAAATGAGAGTAATCAATCCTCTGCTACAATGGTTTTTTCCCACACTTACTCTACTGAATTGGTGGAGTGATGTTGTACCTGCTATGGAGTGCAAAATTGCTGCTAAAAGTGTTGGAATCAAAACTAGAATGCTTGAGCTTGTGAGAAAGATTGCTTGAAGGATGCAAAAGAAGTTGTGAAGAAGTTGAAATACATGTAGAAGGAGAGAATTTGAAGGAAAGATGAAGAAAATGGCCATATTCGGGTTGGTTAGCTAAAGAGGGTGTTACAAGTCGACTACCAATGAGAAGTGTAATGCCTTTGCAGGCTCAAGCTGCAGGAATCTACCAAGGTTGTAAGTGCACCACGCAGATGTCTATGTATTGCATGGGCATCCCCAATAGAAATTCCTCTGCAAACACTCAAAATAGGTTCCAAGTGGAACAAAGGCAGTGGGCTTATGTGGAATTTATCCTTCGAACTTGGTTTTCTAAAGTGGAGAAAGGAAAAAGGGGAATTAGCATAAGGGGTACGAATTCACTCCTATACATTTTTCCCCTACTTTAGCAAGCACAAATACTAATGAGTTCTTTGGTAAAGTTGATTGAAGAATAGGTAGAGTTATAAAGGTATACCTGGACCGTCAAGGAAGTAGACCATGATCTGGAAAACTGGAGAGTGCAGGAAAGGAAGAGGACTTCATAGCCCCACAGAACCATGAAGCTGAAGAAAGAAAGTGGCTTACATGCCCGCATACCTGCAAAGAGGTGACCCCCAAGATCTCTCACATGGAGGATACCTAGAAAAGTGCCTTACAGACTTGCAGATTTGCAAGGAAGCCTCCCCCAAGATCTCTCACATGGAGGAAGTTGGGAAGGTGCCCTACAGACCTGTAAAATTGTAGGGGAGGTGTCCTCCAAGATGTCTCACATGAAGGAAACCTAAGAAAGTGCCCTATAGACCCACAGAGCATTAGGGAAGGTATCCCAAAGATCTCTCACATGGAGGAAATGATGGAAAATGGTGTTTCTCAACTTGTTAGCTTGTATATTTGTTCAAACTTGGTGGAGTTACCCTTTATTAGTCCTGATTGTGGATTGATCGCTGGAGTTGATAACTTTGTAACCACTTCGTGGAGTTTGGAAGTTACAAAATTTTTGACTAACCAAATTCCTTCGTTGTCGCGACATCGGTGTTTTTTGTAACTTTGAAACCTTGTCATGGAGTTACTAAGTCTGTGTTTTCTCTGATTGGGACATCTCCTTCAATGTCATGGTGTTCAAAATTTTCCTAACATAAGCCAATGAATGTGTGGGGACCACTTGGAATTCTGGGAGACTTGTTGAGAGTATTGTAGATTCCTAGCTTGATTCTCTAGAAATGCACAAGCTATTGACACGTGTCAATGGTAGATGGGTTTGTAGTCAGTATGAACTCTTGCCGAGAGTGCAAGTCTCACTGACGAAGTTTTTTATGAACTTCAGTGTAACCTCTTGCCGATGGTGTTGCTCTTGCCGATAGCTATGTGATCTAGAATTTTGGCATCAGGGAGACACGACCTAGTGTCTCACCAACATGAGTTTCCATTTAGACTTCTTTGACCAAACATCTATCCTATGTGGTGTGTTATGAGCCAATGAGAGAAGCAGAATGTGAACTATTGGAAGTTGAATAGTTGTGACCATTCCTGTGTGGAAGATCAACAGACCATGAACAAGATGAGATATACTCTGTAACTGATGAAAGTTGCAGGGTTCGGTTGATTAGAGATTTTTGTTCGACACTGAACACAGATTGATCTAAGTAGATTCATGGTATGCGTATGAGAGCATTGTGAAACTAATGTTCTGTACAAGATTGATCAGTGAATGTTTCTTCTGTAAAATTGACATGAGAAAGTGAAGTATGTACTCTGTATGTAATTTTGTTTACTGTAATACAAAGAGGATTTTCTTGGTGTGGTGGGTTTTTCTCCCGTAAGGGTTTTCCCACATAAATCTGGTATTCAATTGTGTATGTTTTCATTTCTCTTTTCTGTTAATTCTTTTCTAGTGTATCTTATTGAACTGCAATTGTAAAATTTAAATTCACCTCTGCATTCTTCCATGTGGTTTTGGCATTAGGAGAGTTTGTTCCACACCTAAGCTTTCCTTACAAGTGGTACCAGAGCCTGGCCAGTTGTGTTATCCTTGTGGGTAGGTTGGGTTTTTTGTGTCAATTCTGTTCAATGGGAGTCTTGTAGAAGTCAGGTAATTTGAATTACAGATTAAGTTGGAAAGCACGTTAGGAAATATTGAAATTGAGAAATTCAATGGCAACAATTTTGAGTTGTGGAAACTTAAAATGGAAGATGTATTAGCTGACCATGATCTTTGGCTTGCTGTGTCTAAAATGAAACCTATAGGCATGAAACAAGAAGATTGGGACCTTGCAGATCAAAAATCAAAGGGGCCGATAAGGCTCTATTTAGCAGACTTTGTTCTTTTGAATGTTCATGAAGAAAAGACTACATCTTCTTTGTGGAAAATACTAAGAGCTATTTATCAGGGCAAGTCCTTGGTGAATAAGTTGTTCTTGAGGAAGAAGCTATACTCTTTGAAAATGTAGGAAGGAGCATCTATTGTTGATCATTTGAATGCTTTCAACATGTTGATTGCTCAATTAACATCTTCCATCTTAAAAGTGCATGTTGTACTCCCAATAGTCCTCATAAATCTTCCGGTTTACTTGATTACATTCATTTTGATGTTTTTGGTTCAGTAAATGTTCCTTCTTTGTCTAAATCAAGATATTATGTATTGTTCATTGATGATTATTCAAGAAGGGAATTTGTTTATTTTTTGAAAAGTAAATCAGAAGTGTTCAGTCATTTTAAGGAATTTAAAAACCTTGTGGAAAATCAAACTGGAAGAAAAATAAAATGTTTAAGGGTTGACAATGGTGGTGAGTTTTGTTCTGATAAGTTTGAAAGGTACTGTAAAGATCATGGAATTAAAAGACATAAAACTACACCCTACACTCCACAACAAAATGGAGTTGCAGAGAGGTTCAACAAGACAGTGATGGAAAGAGCACGAAGTATGCTAAGCAGTGTTGGCTTGGAGGAGAATTTATGGGCTAAGGCAGTTGCAATAGTGTGTTACTTAATAAATCATTCTCCTAATTCCACTCTCATTGAGAAAACACCTTTGGAAGCATTGTCTGGAAGGAATCCCTCTCTGAGACACATTCATGTCTTTGGCTGTGATGCATATGCCTATGTGTCGAATGAGAAAAGATCTAAATTGGAGAATAAGGTTGTTAAATGTATTTTTATTGGCTATACTGCTGGCATAAAAGGATAAAATCTTTGGAATCCTGACATGAAGAAGGTTCTATACAACAAAAGTGTTATCTTTCATGAGCTAAAGCCTTCTACTTTGGATCTACAGTTAGAGACAAAATCAAAAGATAAAATGGATGTAATTGAAATTCCTCTGACACCAGATAAAGAGGAATTGAAAATTCAAAATGTACCTGAAACTGAGGAGAGCTCAAGTAGTTCTAAGAGTTCTGAAGAAGAAGAACAACCTCAACCTCAACCTCAGCCTGTGAGGAGGTCAACACATGAAAGAAAGCAACCTGATAGGTATGGCATTTCAATGTTAGATTCTACTTGTTCCTATGCTTTAATTTCTAGCACTGATGAGCCTAGGACTGTGAAAGAGGCATTTAAAATGTCTGATTCAAACTCTTGGTTGGAAGCCATGAATGAAGAAATGGCATCATTAGAAAATAATGATACTTGGAGTTTGATGCCCTTTCCTGAAGGCAGAAAAGCTATTGGCTGCAAATGTGTATTTAAAAATAAAATAGGTCTAGATGGTAGTGTGAAAAAGTATAAGGAAAGGTTGGTTGTGAAGAGGTATTCCCAAGTAGAGGGAATTGATTATGGAGAAATTTTTTCCCCTGTAGCTAAGCTAACATCTATCGGATTTCTTTTGTCACTTATAGTAGTGTATGACTTAGAGATTGAACAGATGGACATGAAGATAGCATTTCTTCATGGTGACCTTGAAGAAGAAATCTATATGTCCCAGCCAAAGCACTTTGTGGAAAAAGGTAAAGAAAATCTGGTTTGCAAGTTGAAAAAATCTTTGTATGGGTTAAAACAATCACCTAGAATGTGGTACCCGAAGTTTGACACATTTGTATTGTCATTGGGATTTGTAAGATTGAAATCTAATCATTTTTTGTACTAAAAAGCTGAAAATGATTGTGTTCTTATTATTGCTCTCTATGTTGATGATATGCTATTCATAGGCAATAGTAAGTTAATGATTTCTGATCTAAAATCTTAGTTGTCTACAAAGTTTGAAATGAAAGATATTGGTGCAGCCAGGTATATTTTGGGAATGGAAATAACCAAGGATAGGAAGAGTAGAAAACTTTGGCTCAGTTAGAGTAAGTATATTAATACTGTTCTGGAGAGATTTTGTATGAATGAGTGCAAGCAACTAGTTGTTCTAGTTTTGTAGGGAATGAAGCTATCTGTTGAAGACTATCCAAAATCTCCTACCGAGATGGAGGACATGACTAGAGTGCCTTATGCTAGTGCAGTTGGTAGTTTAATGTATGCAATGGTCTGTACAAGGCCAGACATTGCCCAAGCAGTGGTATTTCTTAGTCGTTTTATGGAAATTCCTAGGACACATTGGGATGCTATGAGAAGAGTGTTTAGATATGTGAAGGGCACTTTAGAATATTTTTTGTGTTACCATGGAAATTTGGTTGAATCACAGAGGACTCTCAACATTTGAGGCTATGTGGATTCTTATTGGGTAGGGGACATTGACAGTAGGAGATCCACTAGTGGATATATTTTCATGATTAATGGTGGTGCAATTAACTGGATGAGTAAGCGGTAGGCTGTTGTCACTTTGTCCACTATAGAGGAAGAATACATGGTAGCAATACATGCCTATAAAGAAGCAATCTGGTTAAAACATTTGTGTTCTAACATTGGGTTTGATGTAGGGAAAATTACAATTTACTATGACAATCAGAGTGCTATTTGTTTGGAGAAAAATCCTACTTTCCATGCCAGGATAAAACATATTGATGTGCAGTATCATTTTGTACGAGATATGGTGGAGGATGGAAATGTCTCTTTAGAAAAAGTGGATAATCTGGAAAAGGTTGTAGATGCATTGACGAAACCAGTGAGCATAGACAAGTACAGGTGGTGTGTTAGTTCGATGGGCCTTGGAGCCCATGACCTTCATTAACTTCGAGTTTGAAGAAAGCCAGTAAGTCTTTGTCAAGTGGGAGATTGTTGGAAAATGGTGCCTCAACTTGCTGGCTTGTATCTTTCTTAAGACTTGGTGGAGTTACCCTTTATTAGTCCTCATTGTTGGCCGATCACTGGAGTTGCTAACTTTGGAACCATTTCGCGGAGTTTGGAAGTTACAGAATTTTCCAACTGACCGACTTCCTTCGTTGTCGCAACATCGGTGTTTTTTGTAACTTTGGAGCCTTGTCTCAGAGTTACTAAGTTTGTGTTTTCTCCGACTGGGTGATCTCCTTTAATGTCGCGATGTTTGGGATTTTCCTAACCTAAGCCGACGAATGTGTGGGGACAACTTGGAATTCTAGGAGACTCATTGAGAATATTGTACATTCCCAGGTTGATTCTTCAAAAACACACAAGTTGTTGACATGTGTCATTGGTAGATGGTGATCATTGGGGAAAATCTTGGCTGATGGACCATTTGTAGTCAGTATGAAATCTTGCCGAGAGTGCAAGTCTCACCGACAAAGTTGTTTATGAACTTCGGTGTAATGTCTTGCCAATGGTGTTGCTCTTGTCGATAGCTATGTAATCGATAATTTTGGCATTGGGGAGACACGTCCTAGTGTCTCACCAACATGCGCTTCCATTTGAACTTCTTTGACAAATGGCTGTCCTATGTGGCATGTTTTGAGCCAATGAGAGAAGCGAAATGTGAACCGTTGGAAGTTGAACAGTTGCGACTATTCCTGTGTGGAAGATCAACAAACCTTGAACAAGATGAGATGTACTCTGTAACTGATGATAGTTGTGGGGTTTGGTTGATTGGATATTTCTGTTTGATACTGAACATAGATTGATCTAAGTAGATTCATGGTATGCATCTGAGAGCATTGTGAAACTAATGTTTTTTACAATATTGATCAGTGAATGTTGTTGCTGTAAAATTGACATCAAAAGGTGAAGTCTGTACTCTATATGTAATTTTGTTTACTATAATACAAAGAGGCTTTTCTTGGTGTGGTGGGTTTTTCACCCGTAAGGGTTTTCCCATGTAAATCTGGTGTTCAATTGTGTATGTGTTCATTTCTCTTTTTTGTTAATTATTTTCAAGTGTGTCTTATTGAACTTTAATTGTAAAATTTAAAGTCACCTTTACATTCTTGCCTGTGTTTTTGGCATTAGGAGAGTTTGTTCCACACATAAGCTTTCCTTACAGGAAACTTAAGAAAGCACCCTATAGACCCACAAACATTCAAGGGAGCCACCCCCAAGATCTCTCGCATGGAGGAAGCTCAAAGGAAGCACCCTACAGGCTCTCAGACCTATAGGGTGGTATCCTCCAAGATCTCTCACATGGAGGAAACCTAGGAAAGTGGACTCCGTAGAGTCAGAAAGCATCCATGTAAGAAAGTAAGCAAACAGTCACCCAGACCAACGACAATTTGGAAGACTCTCAAAGGGCTCCCTTGGGAACCCATCATGAAGAAGGGTTCCACTCAAGGGACACATAGTTTGAAAGTAGATGTTTCCTTTCTCAAATTGATCCATCATCATGGGATCCTTTTGAAATATGTTCACTTCATCAAGGAATTTGAAATGAAGAATATGCCCCCACGCGAGGGGAAGGTCAAAGTTGCTATTGATTCGGAGGAAGGCTATCAAGTTCTTTCTTTACGAATCCATGATGAAGCAAACATGTTTTGTTAGGGTTCCAAGTTGAGAATGTGATTCTAAAGAAAGGTTTGCAAAGATTTTTGAGAAAAGATTCATTGGCAACAAATGTATTTTTTGAAAATCAAAATTTTGAAGTGGCATTGTCACACATAAGAGGGACAACTCAAGCAAAGAAGAGAGAAACGTAAAGGAAAAAAAAAGAGAAAAAATAACATGAGAAAAAGGAAAAGGGGTAGCCTAATATTTTCGGGTTAGAATTGTTCATATATATATATATATAGTATATACATGAACTATCATCAACCCCCTAATATATCAAACCATGTGAAGAATGCACGAGAAAAAAAAGTAAAAATAAAAAATTAGATCAACATGGAAGGGAAGCCTAAATTCCCCAAATGCTTTGCATCATCCCCAATTTATCGAAAATAAAGCACAAACATGGAAGAATGATGATACAAATAGAGGATGGCTTATGACACAAAAACCATGCTTGTATCAAGCACCAACAAGGGTGAGGAGGGTCATCCAAGCATACATAGAACGATTATGAGGGAACACACCACAACACACACACACACATCTAATCTAAAGATCAAGAAGAGCCCTCCTTCTAACACTAATCGACCAACAGGCCATCCCCTTCCCACTCTAGATCATTGTAGGGGGAAGGAGGATGAGCCTGCAATGGTGAGATGTTAAAAGGAGGAGCATTCAACCCTCCTGCAACAAGGGCTAAGGAAGAGGGCCCCACAAGGTCCTCTCTGACAAGCTCTTGTGGAGCTAGGGTTAGTAATTTTGCGAAGATGGCTAACAAGGCTAGAAATTCATCCACATAGTTAAACATGCACCCTACAAGAGCACCATGTTTAACTTCAATGGATGGGGCAGGTTGTGCCTAAGATTCACCACTAGGCTCACTAAATAACTCAGGAGTGGTGACGAACTCAAGAGAAGCCGAGAATGGTTCCATCACTAGGACATAACAAGTCAGCATGGGACCACCTTGTGAAGAAGGTGGGATCCTCTTTCATTCGTTATTGCAGGAGGAACTACCCTTCACCTCCTGCTTCATTGTGGTATGCGAGCTCCCCACAAATGAGGCAAGAGGTGTAGAGGAGGAGGAGAACATCACCAAGGTGTTCATCATATCTATGGGTTTCAGGAAAGGTGAGACATCTGGAACAGACATAAACAAAGGCAGATCCACCAAATAAACGATGAACACCTATACCCCCTTGGGGTTAGGCAGATTCGTACTTGCAGTGGAAGCCGAAAGCAATGCAGAACTAGATTGAAGGGAAGCAAAGGAAAGGGGAGAGGAAGATGTTGCAGGAGGCCATAAAGCAAGGGTGATCATCTCTTCTTCCTTCCTTTGTGAGGTGGCCTGCTTAGCTAGAAGAGCTTTTTGCTGACGCTTGCACTCATACACAAGGTGGTTTCTACGGCTCTTTGAACTGGAGGTCAGAGGTTGTGAAGGAACATGAAGCTCCTATTCAACCATGGGAATGTCCACTACAGTTGTCTCTGGTGGAGGAATAGATTCTTGTATGAGAGCAGGAGGAGCATATTGAGAAGTAGTGAGGGGAGTCAGCTCAAGTTCCTCGACAGTGGGCCTCTTCTAATTCACTACTTCAGGAGCATGAGTGGTAGGAGGCCACAAATTGAATTCCCTTCGAGAACCTTTCCTTATATTGTATAAGTAGTATCATGGTCTAGGTTATTCATTAGTGAGATATGAGATCTTGAGCTTGGGCCTGCACCAAGGAGGTGTCATCGAACTCAACAGATAGTCATCGAGCTGACTGATCCAATAATCCTCCCAACAAAGGGGAGAGGATGAGGTAGTCCAAGAAAATGCAACCTTATATTTTCCTTTATGAGAAGGAGAGGGAACCAGCATGGACTTCTCCTTTCCCTTCTAGGAAGGGGGAGTGTTCGGTGTAGGCTTCTCCTTCCCCTCTTGGGAAGAGGAGGTGACCGACTACTATATCATAGGAAGGGTTAGTTTTAATTGTCCCTTTCCCCCAGTCTTATACTTCACATAATTCTTGTAAAGTAGGTCTATTCTCAGAGGAAGTAGACTGATTGGGGTGGGCCAAAAGTGATCTAATGGATACCCACCACGAGACACCAAGGGTTGGTATCTAGTGTCATGCACTACATTCATGACACCTTCGTGGAAAAATTTTAAACATTTGTGAACAACGGAGGTGATTCCATTCATGGAAGCTATCCATGGTATGCCTATCTTCAGCCTAAACAAATCCAACTCTAGAATAACATCAAAAACCATATCAACAACCCTATGTCCAACTAGGATGGACAAATTTATCGAGCCATATGGTTTAAGAAACATACCATCATGTGTACAGATGGTAGATTTTGTTTCTTCATATTCTTCCTTATGTAATGAATTCAATACTAATGTTTCTTCCATAATGACATTCACATGGCTCGTGGGGTCTACCAATACCCCTATCACAATATTTCCATTGAGTCGAGTGAGAATGTAGAGGGGAGAAGGCTTGTTGTTTAAGGGAAAGTCTTGTGATGTGAATGTTATGTCCATAAAAACGGGTGCAGGGAGAGCAGTAGAAGTCACCATGATCATGTTAACATAGGCCTTGGGTTGAGTAACAAAATCACTGAGATCGACAACCATGTTAGCAAAAAGTGACAGAAATGGGTCCATATATATATGCAATTCACTATTAGCTTTTGCCACTAATTTGTTAGCATTCGGTTTACTCCCATTGAGATGAATGGTACCATCCTCGATGTAGTCCTATATCTCATGATGCAGCCACATACAACATTCGGTGTCATTTCCATTAACTTGATGTTACTGACAATAAGTGCTTCCATCATACCAATTAGGGTAGGGCTCCTTAAGAGGCTTAGGACTCGGCAAGGTTACAATCTTATCCTTCAACAACTTCTATAAGATAGAAGAATAATATTTTGATAACTTTGTGAACTTTTGGTTACATCTGAAGTTGTCATCAGCAATGGCTACTACATTTGTAACAACCTAAGATTGATACGATGTATTTTACCTCATAAGGGGAGTGTGAGGAAGATCCCCTGAACTAAACAACCGTCTCTTGGTACTCTCGTAGGGTTGTACACAAATGCATGAAAGAAGGATGCTTCATAAGGGTGAACTTATCTTTCCAAGGCCTTTGTAAGTTCCCTATGAACACCTTCTGTACATCAGAATCAGGCAGCTTATACAAGATTTGTGAAAGGAGCATTTGAGAGCGCACTATGAAATCAGTGATTTTTTCGTTGTCTCTTTGTTTACATTAGATGAGATCTGAGAAGGTCATGAGTCTTTATTAACAATTAGCTTAAATATTTTGCAAAAATTATAGCATTTGAAAATCAATAATGGAAAATTTCATGCAAATTGTCTCCTATGTATATGTTCATGAATCAACAATGAAATGATCAAGGATTATTTTATTGGTCTCCAATTCATGTGGTTGGATGTGTGTTTGCATTGTTGCTTCAATTCAAGTAGTCGATTTAAACACTTTAATGCAGTCACTAGTTTGTGAGATAATTCATAGGATCATTGAGCATGTACTGTCTAGAAAATATTAGTTATGAATTTGTAATGCAAGTCTATAATAGTCTATGAATATCAAATTCTATTGTTATTGTATTACAATATGTTGTGAATTTGACCCCGTCATGCTTGGATAATGCACTGTTCTATGTATTGAGAAAATTCAAGTATATCTAATCAACTAGATCATATCAAAGAATAATTCATCTAATTAAATTCATACTCATAATGATGATGGTTGTGGTAGTTATCACTCAAATTTCCCATTCTCTACTCCAAGCTGTAAAGGTGAAAAGGATTTAATATGCAATGTACATGGAGATCCTATGAAGGAATTTTATAAGTGCATTATGGGATTACCCTCCTGGGTCTTGTAGAGCTCGAAGTGCAAGAGGAAAGCTTAATTTCTTTCTCTTGTTCATTGGCCAACCCCTTTTAGGTTGCTAATCATTGAAATTGGAAAATCCACAGGCTTCCTTGAAGATCTGGTTGGTAATTTAAAAGAGCCAACAGATTGGTGACTTTGCTGGGGACCTTTCTAAAATTTAATGTATCTAGTGCAGATCCAGTACAATTAAAGTCAAGTGTTTTGTTATTCTTTGTTGGAAGAATTATTAGTTCAAATCTTAAAGCTATATATGTCATATTCAATTCATGTGTCAAATTTTGGTCAATTCTATCATATTGTGTTGGGTTATTTTTAGAATCTTCTCTGAGGTCACAAATAACAAGTCAAGCTATAATTAGTTTTTATTTCCCAACATTCTAGGTGGTGACTTTGAAGTTTCTCATACCGGTACAATGATAATATATCAAAAGGAACCTAAGGAGAAGGATTTTAACACAACAACTAACACCATGAGGAAAACTAGGAGTCACGCAAAGAAAAATACTGAGAAGAAGTTGGAACTCGAGCCTACAAAGGATAAACAACCTTTATGGAAGAAGAAAACTACTGAATCAGGTAAGTCTATTGAATCTCTTGTTGGAGCATCTCCTAATTTCAATAATGAAATAATAGTGTGAATATTAGTGAGAATCCAAATGAGGATGAAGTACCTAAGAAATATTAGGGAATTTTTCCTATTGAACAAGTGTTTGATAATGAGCTTGACATTTCTAGGGAAGAAGATAAGTGGAAATTTTGGGGTAGGAGTAAGGGATTCTCAGAACCGCTAACACCCGAAGTTGGGTTTGTTTTTCATGGATAAAATTTTAACCCAAGGGGAGAGCTCCCTAATTTGGAAACACTTGTTCTCCCTGAGGAATATCTAGTTGAGAAAACATGTCACACCCTTGTACCAAGTGAGTATGGAGATTTCTTAGAAAATGAGGAAGATATAGACAAGGATATGCAATCCTTGGAAGAAGAAGAAAAGAAGATACTAAATGAATTTGAGGAAAGGAGGATAGGGTTAGAGCCAAGCAACTTGAAAGGGATGCTAGGAGATAGAGAGTTTAGAAAATGAGAGAGGATGCTACTAAGCTTAAAGCTTCTAAAGAGAATGCTACTAAAATAATAGCCCAAATCACCCCTAAAATTCCTAAGGCAATGGTTCAAATGGGAACCTCTACTACTAGCACCTATGCAACAACTGTTACCACTACCAAAACCACTGATCCTCCCAAGAAAACATAATTTTTAGATCATGGGAAGAAACCCATGGATCATACCTAGAAAATAATTTCAATACATTCACCACCAATACTAATACAAATACCCACACTGTCCATTGGTACTCTTGTAGGGTTGTACACAAATGTATGAAAGAAGGACACTACATAAGGGTGAACTTATCTTTCCAAGGCATTTTTAAGTTCCCTATGAACACCTTCTGTACATTAGAATCGGGCAGCTTATATGAGATTTGTGAAAGGAGCACTTGATAGCGCACTATGAAATCAGTGATTTTTTTGTTGTCTCCTTGTTTACGTCGGATGAGATCCAATAAGGTCATCTTCAGCATGATATTAGCTTGAAATTTTCCAAGGAAATGATTTACAAGTTGGTCAAATGAGTAAATGGAATTGTTAGGTAAGGAACAATACCATTCCAATGTTGTATACTTGAGTGATCGGGGAAATATTTTGGCCATCAATGCATCATGATGGAAGAAATCTATGCACAAGGTGTTAATGGCGGAAACATGCATCTACGGATCCCCTTTACCATCATATTTTTCAAATTTAGGGATCTCCATTCCTTGAGGGAAGGGAGTGTTCAGAATTGCAACTGACAATGGGCTATGTCGGAAGAAGGGCTGAAAGTAGGCTGGGTAAAGGCTTGGGAGAGACTTGCCAACTAGCCCTGCATCTTACCCATATTCTAAAGAAGAGTATTCAAAATAGGGTCATTAGAAGATAGAGGGCCAGAGGAACCTCCTCCAGAACCACTGCCAAAGCCACCTCTGGAACCGCCACCGATGTGACCTCTGCCAAAACCACTACCAGAGCCACTGCCACTAGTACATCCTCTACTCGAACCACCTCCACTTTTGGAGCCACCACCATGACCTCCACTAGAACCACTTCCACTAGCACCACCTTCACTACCAAATCCACTGCCACTACCAAAGCCTCCACCACTCATCCCACCAAAACCCCCACCACTAGAGGTGATAGTAGGGGTGAAGCTAAAGCCCAAGGGGGCCTTGTTTACTTTGATAGTTTTAGGTTTTCTAGATACATAAGGGATGCTAATAGAAGGGACCACATTAGCCATGTAGAGAGACTAGGAGGCATTGATACTCCTAACTATCCCTCATCATCTTCAAAAGTGGCTCCTCGCATAATGCTAGGAATATTTGAAGGAGCACATGCTTTTGTCAGACTAGTAAGACTAGCTAGGAGTTCCAAGACTATTTGATCTTTTCCAATCATATACTTTAATTCACTAATGACTTGAGCGGCCCTAGCCATCTTTGGGTTCCTTTCCAAGTGACTTTCTAAGGCACCCAACCCAATACTAAGGGTGAAGACATATTCCAAATGGATTTCAACAAACTCATACTCATCCACCAACGATGGTCTAGGAGACACAGGAGGAGTGGGGATGTGATCAATCTTGTCAGAGAATCCTACCTTGCCCCTTGACAATTGCTCCTTCATGGCGAGACTAACGGTAGGACTAGAGAAAAATCCTATAGAGAAACTAGTAGTGACCTTCATCCTTTCGATCGGGAGGTGTTGTATACTTCTCCTAACAATATACCTAGAAGTTGTGGACTGGATTGTGATGCTCATAAACCTTCACAACACTTAGGAATACAACGGTCGCGAAGTACATGAAAGAAGCCTCAACACCAATGGATGAATAGACGTTGGTTCACTTCAAGTTCACCAAAAATACAAGAGAGGGGGACCAACCACGTTCAAGGCCCTAGGTCATGGAAACCCAAGAGTGGAAAGCTACCTTAACTTACCTCAGCTTAAAGGGGTGTTTGGAGATGAGGGACGAGAATGATGAGGACTATAAGGTCCTTCAATCACACTATAGACCAAAAAATCAGAATGGGGCTAGGCAAGCTAATTTTTTAGGTTCAACACTACACCTTGAGAAGTGCTTTGCCTGGGGATGAAAGAGCGGTCCCAAGATGACAGCGTGGTGTACTGGCATCTCTCAAGTGCGCTGACATCTGTACAACCAGAGGACTAAAGAGACAACGTTAAACTCTAGAAAATAGACTAACGACACAACTAACTACTTCCAAAGGGCCAAAATAATGCTATGAAGTAGAAAAGATACGCTCTAATATGATAAAGTAAATACACAAGAGTTATGGTGGCAAGAATAATCTCATAAAGGAATTCATTTGCCAGCTAGATCCCAGTTACACATTCACCTATACACAAAGAGGAGGAAAATTTGGTTGGGGCTATTAAGGGGTCTATCTTAGTCAGACACCCATTTTGGTGTTTCCACCTCCATGGATAGCCAATTTTGCAACAATGGAGAAAAAGTATGATAAAGGAAAGAAATGAAATAAAGAACACTAAAGCACTACAAAACAATAAATGTGCTTACTCAACCAAGTAATAGAGGAGAGGAGTGAGAAGCTTACCACCTCCACCAAGAGCACTCAAGGCTAATGGGGGAGAAATGAGAGTACTTGAGCCTCTGCTTCAATTTTTTTGTCCCACACTTGCTCTACTGAAATGGTGGAGCGATGTTGCTGCTATGGAGTGCAAAAGTGCTGCTAAAAGTGTTGCAATGGAGACTAGAATGCTTGATCTTGTGAGAAAGATTGCTTGAAGGATGTAAAATAAGTTGTGAAGAAGTTGAAATGCATGTAGAAGGAGGGAATTTGAAGGAAAGATGAAGAAGACGACCATATTCAGGTCGGTTGGCCGAAGAGGCCGTTACAAGTTGACTACCAATGAGAAGTGTAATGCCTCTGCAGGCTTTGGCCGCAAGAATCTGCTAGGGACATAAGCATGTCATGTGGATGTCTACACATTGTGCAGGTTTCCCTGGCATAAATTTCTCTGCCAATGCTCAAAACAAGTGCCAAGTGGAATGAAGGCAACGAGCTTATGTGGAATTTTTCCTCTGAACTTGGTTTTCTAAAGTGGAGAAATGAAAAAGGGGAATTTTCATAAGGGGTGAAAATTCACTCCTATACAATGGATAACCACCAAGATATAAATATTGTGGCTCACTACCAAAATTATGAACTGATAGAATACACCTTTAGTGTGTAGGGTTCATTTCCAATAGAGCTCTAAATAAGAACTTCCTCTCACAATAGTTCCAATTCTATTATGATCCTCAACTAATAAAGCATTTAGGCTTGCATCTCCACTTATCCCTTGATCCTCTTCACACTTCACCATACTTCTCATCCTTCTCCTTCCATATTCATACCTTACAATTCTTCACCACACACCACACACCCTCTCTCTTTCTCTCTTCAAAGAATTATATATATATACAAGTATATCTCACTCATCAATTAGGTCAACCTAATTAGATGAAAGAAAAATAATCAAAACACTCTTGTCGGTACCATATATGATTTAAAACATTTTTTTCTATGCAATACATTATATCAAGTCGACTAACATTCATAAAGTATAACTAGTATCCTTATTGTATTGCATACATTAAATTGGCCAAGACTAGAAATTAATCCACAAAAATTCCAAACCAACATACAATCCTCAAAGAAAACACCCTCTGAATCTGAGATTACATCCATTTCTAATCATAATACCATTATAGAGACTACCATTAGAACCGAAGCATTAAAATGTTATTTTTAAAAAAATGCAGTCTCCCACACTAATATGTTGAGTAGAGAAAAATAGTAGAATATAGAGATAAACTCTGTCAGTGATAAATTTCTACTTACAACCCAAAAATTCTTAAGATCTAGGATATAGTTTTCTAAATGAGACATGATAACATGGTTAAGAGATTAGAGTCACATTTTTTTGTGGTGAATTCCAAACTCAAAAACTAATGCACTGGTTCATCACAAAAGAACACAACCGGTAGAGAACAACTTCCGGTAAACAAAGTAAACTTCCTATACAGTTGTCACCATGTTGACATCAATGAAAACATAGGAATAGCCAACACAATCCATCTACACTTCATGCTCATGTTGCAAGGCTCCATAATTCCAACATGGCCATAAATATTTCCTTGGAAATATAATAATTCCCCTTACTATTGAATACTCCCCATATTAAAACTATTCTTCTCAAAAAAAAATTCCTCTATCTATTTATATCTCTTCCCCTTTGACATCAATGGAAAAGGATGGGGTCTAGTATATATATGTGTGCATCAAGACTTAACCAAAAAGATATGAACACAAAGAGTTGAATCAACCTAAAGATGAGAAAGCTTTCAGATTCTTGAGGGTGCGCTTCCATGAGGCTTTTCCTTCTTCCCATGTACCTTTTGCACTTACAAGGGTCTTGTGTAATAGTTCAAGCTTATTCAAGGACTCTATACTATCTGCTAAAGTATTGGGACTAAGATTAATATCTGATAAATTACCAATACTATCAAGAGCACTAGATATAGGAATGTGCATGAGTTTAACCATGTCTCTAACTGCCACAAACTTCTTAATTACTAATGTTATTTGGTCTTGCAGGAAAATAATTTTTCCTAAAGCTGTAAAATGTAGGACCATCTCTAATTATCTCTATCTTCTGCCAACCTGTACGTATTTGTGTGAGTGCTCATTTGAATTTCACTATTCCTTATCTCATCTCTTATGTTCAGTGTACTGTCAAGCCAATTTAGGAAAAGAGAAAGTAGTTCTTGAGCCTCTTCCTCACAAACCTACACACTCTCTAATTCCTTCACCACTCTATGATGTGCATTTGCACATTTCTTCTTGATATCTTCTAGATTTTCTTCAACAGACCTGATTCTAGCATGCACTTCTAGTCCAGAGATATAGAATTTTAGAGAATTAATCATGTTTCTAATATTTTCCATAATTGAAATAGATGAATCAAAGTTAACACCAAGAATAACCTTTTGCAATTCTTCCAAAGCTCCTTGAATGTTTATGCTTTCATGCTCATGTTGAGCTCTCTCTAATTCACTTCCTTCTGTGACTTCTTATTGGACAACACTCTTTCTCTTCTTCCCTGTTTTAGTTGCACTACTGGAGGTACCTTTTACATTGGGATTCTTAGGGATTTCCAAAATAATTCTTGCATAATGATCAAACTCAACCTCTAAAACTTCATAATCTAACTTAGATATCCACACCAACCTTGATTCAACTACTTCTATATGAGAAAAATTTATAGAAACTAGGAAATTGATATTTTTAGAGTACCTTTCAGTAACACTTCCTAGAATCCTTGATCATTTGTTCATCCTCATTTTAAATTTTCCAAATAATGTAGTAAGAGTAGTCTCTTAAGCATCTGAATTAACAAGATTTATAATGAAATTCCTGATTAGGTGGGAAATAGGTTCTGTATTTTTGTATTTGATTCTTCCTATTATTAGTAATTCCTTCAAGAAGTAAAAGAGTAAGAATACAATCAAATTTCTATACCAGAATGTATTCTTCTTTCTCTTCTTGATTTCCTTTAAGTTCTTAAAAGATGTATTCAAAGTAGCTCACATAGGTCATAATCCATACCTCTTCTAACCATACAATAACAGTGTATACAACCATAGTAGAAACTATGAGGTCATTGCTAGGAAGACAAAATTTGTGACTAATAACCATCACAACATACCTAATGATTGGATCTTCAATTTTTCTTAAAACAATCTCTTTCCATTCAAGGGTCACACCAGTCACCTCAATTATCTCTTGCTCATTCATAGCCTTCCATTTGGGAACTAGTCCAGACGAAAACAAGCTAGTTACATCTCTGATTGCTTCTCTGGTAATCAAATGTGCTTCATCAATCCACAAAGATTCATTATGATTTTTTCTCAAAACTATTTGAATATACTTCCTATCAAACTCAAACAAAGGGGCTTTCCACCAAACATAAACCTTCTTCTCGCTAGGTAAAATTTTGTAAGCATCATGTTTTTCTTCCAATTCATTCTTCCATAGAATACTTAACTGAATTAGTGACATTTCCTCTATCTTACCATAGACAAATACATAGATATCTGCAATGGGAAACACTCTAGGAGGAATGCAATAGAATGCACCAACTAACCCTTCTAACAGATTTTTCAAATGTTTCCTCAAATTTACTTGCAATCTATCCAAAATATTCACAACCTTTGAAGTATTCATAGAAATAAAAGTGAAAGATTGTGCAAGTAGGAATACCTCTATAATCATCAATAAAGAATAGATAGATATTCAACTTTCAGAGCACACTTTGAATCCACTTTGATCTCTTTTACCTTCAAACCATGAAATCTTAAATTCCTCTGGCTTCTCTAAACTTCCTTTGCATGCTTCTCCAAAAATACATATTCCTCTTGAAATATCTAAATTTATTTCTTTCATTTTGAATTCTTTTGCAATAAATGCTTCATATTGTAGGTAGATCACTTCAAAATTTGTGTGCACCTCCATTCTTTCAAATTCTGCAAACTTCATTCTTCACACATGCAACTGAAAAAAAACTTAAATTTGTTACCAAATTAAATATATTTCTATCATGATGTCAAATAAGTATCGATGAGGGGGTTTATTAAATTTTCTAATAATTGCTCCCCCTTAGTCATTGCTAGACTCAAAAATTGACAGGCGTATCTGCACCAAAAGTTGGCACAAATAATATTAATGATTCAAATTCAACTTGTTTGAATTATCCTTCCTTTCTCCATATTCTTTTCATATCTTTTCTCACTTCTTTTGGGTCAATGATTGGTTCATGCTTCTTTTCTAGATAGCTATCTTTTCTCCTTATGCTATTATTAGCAAGATGTTTCAGATTGTTACAATTACAACAAACAACACTCTTCCCTCCATTCTTTCTTTTATTCAACCTATTTTTTCACTGATTAGCTTTATGTCCAACCTTCTTACACTTCAAACAAAAATTTGGAGAATGATAAAGTATCATTTATTCTACTTTTACAGTCCTTTTCCTTATGACAAAATTTTCTACAGGAATGACAAACACCACTGAAAGAAAAATACCTTTGAGCATTAGATTGTCTGATGGGAGTTCTTCCATAATTGTTTCTTAAGTTCTTGATTTGTCCATCTTTGCATCGAGTCTTCTTGTCAAAATATTTCTTCACTTTTGAACTCTGACCTTCTTCAAACCCTAAACCACTTTTATCCATTTCCAATCTTTTAGAAATAATCAACTCATCTAGCATTACAGAGCTTACCTTAAATTTATCCTCAAAAATTCTTTCCTTTTCTAGATCTGACTTCAATATTTCTACTTCTTTCTCAAGCTTGACACATTCATTTTTTTCTCTTGAATTTCAACTTATTGAAAAACTTCAATTCTTTTCACTTCTTCTAGTTGTTGTAATAGTCTGGTGATCTCATCATGTTCTCTTCTCAGTTGATCACAAACATCTTCATATCTTCTCCTTAGATCTTTGATACAATCATTCACTTCCTTCAGCTTATTCTGAAGATCTTCAATTTCTTTTGAATATCCAGCAAAGATCACTTTCGGAGGAAAAAATTTCTTATATTCAAAATTTGGGACCTTCGTCAAGCTGTTAAGCTCCTTCAGAGGAACCAAGCTATGATACCAGTTGTTGAATATATAGAATACTAAGAGGGGGTGAATCAGTATTCCATAAAACCATTCAAATAAAATCCATCTAGAGATTATCACAATTCTGACTAAATCAACAAGAGAAAACATGGAAACAAATCAATACATCAACACACATGAACACTAGGATTTTACATGGAAAAACCAAAAAGGGAAAAACCATGGTGAGGATTAACTCACAATATATTATATTCAGATACAAGATATTATAGGGCTCACTTCCAGGACTCACTATCCTTGAAAGGCTCATAGCCTGAATACAAAAGATGGCTAACTGCCAAGATACAAAGATTGTGGCTCACTACCAAAAGTATGAACTGATAGAATACACCTTCAATGTGCAGGGTTCAATTCCAATGAAGCTCTAAATAAGAATAACTTCCTCTAACGAAAACTTCTCAACAATTCTATTTTAATCCTCAACTGATAAAGCATTTAGGCTTGCATCTTCACTTATCCCTTGATCCTCTTCACACTTCACCATACTTCTGGGTATGTGCAGGATCGTGATGGGCCAAAAAGTGGCGATATGGTGGGTATTTGTAGGGTATGTGGTTGACGACTTTTTTACCCAAAATTGATGAAACAAAAAGGGTTTTTAAAGGAAATTCTCAACTACCAATATAAATTATGCTTTACTTTGAATTTAATAAATTATTATTATTTATTTTCTATTTAAATTACGACTAAAGTCTTAATTGATAGTCTAATTGAAAAACATTTATAGCTTTCAAATGGTATCACATTTTTTGAATCTGAAACATGCATTGCATACTATGCTTCACATACTATAGGATTAAAAAAATAAATGAATTTCATGAAGTTTTGACCAAGTTAAGGTGGTTAGCCATACAAGTTTTTATAATTTTTAAAATTTGTAATAAAAAATTCATAATTTATTATTTACTTGGAAAAAATTACAAAAATAAATGCATCACATTGGGACATGAGTCCTCTACTTATATCTAACATATTATAAAAAAATATTATCATTTTACTATGGTTACGGCGGTCAGACAGACACCTACTTATTATTTTTTCCCTAAAACTTAAGTGCTACAGCATT
Source organism: Sequoia sempervirens (assembly GCA_007258455.2). Classification (NCBI taxonomy): domain Eukaryota; kingdom Viridiplantae; phylum Streptophyta; class Pinopsida; order Cupressales; family Cupressaceae; genus Sequoia; species Sequoia sempervirens. Next base: position 414,796,575 of record VDFB02193867.1, read on the forward strand.
GAAATTTTGAATTTTCACCAAATAGATTTTTTTAAAAAAGAATAAACCTAGTAGTTTAGAAACTACATTCAATTTTCTATAGATTCTATTCTTACATATTTTTGAAATAATATAGATAACTTATTCAAATTTTTATGTCAAGTTGCCTAACTCTGATTTTTTTGATTTTTTTGCCACTTAACGGCATGTTTTTTCCATGATGATCCAACACATACCCTTCTCTTCCCTCTCCTTCCATATTCACACCTTATGCTTCTTCACCACACACCACACACCCTCTCTCTTTCTCTCTTCAAAGAATCTTATATATATATATATATATATATAATATCTCTCTCATCAATTAGGTCAGTCTAATTAGATGAAAGAAAAATAATCAAAACACTCTTGTCAACACCATATATGATTTAAAACATTTTTTTTCTATGTAGTACATTATATCAAGTTGGCTAACATCCATAAAGTATAACTAGTCTCCTTAGTGTATTGTATACATTAAGTTGGCCAAGACTAGAACTTAATATGCAAAAACTCCAAACCAACATATAATCCTCAAAGAAAAATCCTTCTGGATTTGAGATTGCATCTATTTCTCATCATACTAGCATTATAGAGACTACCATTGGAACCACAACATTAGAATGTTCTCATTAAGAAACTGTGGAGTCTCCCACACTGATATGCTAAGCAAAGAACAATAGTAGAATACAAAGTTAAACTTTGTCATTGATAAATTTCTACTCACAACCCAAAACTTCTCAAGATATAGGATATAGCTGTCTAAATGAGACATGGTAACATGTTTAAGAGATTAGATTCATATATTTTCTGGATATGAATTCTAGACTCAAAAACCAACACACTAGTTCATCACAAAAGAACACAACTAGTAGAGAACAACTTCTAGTAATCATAGTAAACTTATTGTATAGTTGTCACCATGTTGACATCAATGATAACATAGGGACAAACAACACAATCCATCTACACTTCATGATCATGTTGCAAGGCTCCATAATTCCAACACGACCATGACTCTTACCCTAGAAATATATTGGCAATTCTCAATTGTAGATCTTAACTCTGACATTGGAAAGAAGAAGAAACTCCTTTATGTAATTCCCCTTACTATTGACAAGAGAAAAATGATGCTTGTAAAGAGGGAAGAGCAATAGTTATTGATGAGAAAGTTGGCCTATCTTGGCCTTAAGCTCATTTCCAATAAATTTAGGTACAATCTAGATAAGCACTTGAGTTTATGATATGAGCTATGACCTCACTGGGAGGATAGACAAAATCCAACCCTAGAAAACCAAGATGCCTATGTGGATTTGGATGCTATACCATTTGTGTGGTCTTCATGGCTTTCCTTTTACAACATTATCATAGAGTTCAATCCAGGCCTTCAAATGGGAAATTCTTACAAGATACAACTAAGGAAGAAGGGGTGGTCCAAAAGAAAAGTGGTTGATTTTTGGAGATATCAACAAGAGGTCAAGCAACACAACCCCCTTGTGTGGTGCCATTCCCACAACTGAAGAATTTGAGGACATTTATGATAAAGAGGTTGGGTCTTAATCAAGATGAAGAAATTGATTGAGATCCTGAACAAGAGAATTTCCAAGGCACCAAATCATCACCTCCAGAAGCCAAAACTGGGAAAGGGGAAATAAAAGTAGTGTAGAAAAATCAGCCATAGGTCTCATCCTCTATTAGCATTCTAACAAAGGAAAAATGGACCTGATGGTCTACAAGGAAGTCTTCAATAGTTTAAGGAGCCCAAGGTTTGTTAGGGTCGATTACCGAAGGATCTGGAGCAACTAGTGCATTCTCTACAAAGAGAAGGAGAATCCAAGACTTGGGCAGGCAAATATCCTCAAACAAGGAAGGTGAAGAAGTGGATGTTGCTCTACAAGTGTCTTTAGCCCCTTCGATCCAGGTAAGTTTTGTGCTCACTGTTCTTTCTTCGACTACATCATTAGTAGCTATTTCCCCCTCACCTACAAAAAAAACTCCCTCATCCGTTGATTTCGATCTACTTGTCCTTAATATACCCTTGCCCATATTTGCTGATTAATCTCATATGGAATCCCTATGCATTAAGCATGCGTCTTCCACTAAAGCTACTATAGACACTTTAATTTCTTTATCTGAGGCCTATTTTTTCTTTTCATAACCATCCATGCTTCAATTTTCATCGCCATTACCTACCTCTGGACATTTTCCACTATTTTCAACCACTAAACCTATCATCCCAATGAGTACTCTACATTCAGCACAACATTTGTGAGGCATCTCAATTTTTTTTCCAATAGCCTTCCCCTTTTCTTCTCCCTAAGTTCAAGCATCTAAAAGCACACCCCACACCACCATCTATGGCCTTCCTCCCGGTGTCCCCCTTGTTGCACAAAGTATTGATTCCCTGCAGAATCTTTGGACTCAAGTAGAATTAACCAAGGAGGCTCAGAAGGAGAAAAAGAATAAGCAATTAGTGAAGACCATGGTGGTTCTGGCTTCCACAAGGTTGGAGGCATTTTTTGATGATGAGAAGAGATGCTTGATGATTTTAGCTATGAAGCCACTAGTCTCCAAGCTCGAGGGAGAAATGCAGTATAAAGACTATGAGATTCAAACTATATGTATGAACATGAATGAGGTACTCACCCACTACAAGATTGGCCTTGCCAAAGCCATGCAAAAGGTGTTGTATACCGATTACACAAGGCTAAAGAAGAAATTGAAGAAATGGGAGGTGAAGTTGGATAGTCTAAAAGGTACAATTGAAATACACTAAGTAGAGATAATATCAAAAGATATAGAGATTGCTCACCTTAGGCAGGCACATGACATGTAAGGAGAAGTGACCACATCACTTCTAGCCACTCAGAATTAAAAGGATTGGATTTTAGCTAAGGTTCAAATGATGATGTGTGAGGTTGAGATTGAGTGCCAGATGAGTGGAGAAGTGAAGGCCTAAATGCAATAGGCTATAGAGGAATTGTAGTGAAGATGAAAAGAGTTCACCAATATTTCAAGCCAAAAAAATAATATCAATGAAAATTTGTAGAGAGAGATATAGGAAATTCAAGAGAAATGGTCTGAAGCCATGGACTGAACTAAGCAGCTGAGCGAGAAATTCAAGAAAGATAAGGAAAAAATGCAAAGTGAGCTGATTAGTACCCAATCCCAGGTAGAAAATGAACTTCAATAGGCCCAAGAAAAATTCAACCGATTAAAGGAGGAAATGAAAGTCAAGGAGACTCAGTTCCAACAAGAATTAATTGTGGAAAGAAGGTCTGAACTCCTCCCGATAGTATAGAGGTTATTGTTTTCCCATTGCGAAAGAATAATAGGTGTAAAAGAAACCTTGAGGCCAATGCTAGGTTTTATAACTAATGCACAAGAGCTTAATGGAAAGGTTGGCCCGGTAGTCGACCAAATCTTGAGTAAAGTCACCCTCGATCTACTGAGTTGGCTAGTCTAATAACCAAGACGTATAAAGTGACTGATGAGACTCTGATGAGCGATGGGATTTTAGACTGAAGAATAACTTCCAAGAAGGAAAATGAATTCATCACATGTAGTCATCCACCCAAAGGGGTAGGAACTGTCAGCTACCGCTAACTAAGAAGATTAGTGAGATAAAAGATGATTTCAAAGCCTTGGTTCTCTTCGATTCCCCTCTCTATTTTCACCCGATGGAGCAGCACTCACTAAAGAGCAACTCAAATAGGCCTTAGAGGCCAAGTAGTAGGATCAGTTAGAGCTTGAAAAGCTAAGCTCACCACCTATAGCTGATGATCCGTAATTAGAGGTTTACAAAATAGCTAGCACATTAATCCTAATTACACTTTTTCCCCGATTGCAATAGAATTGTGTGACTATGTTGTTTTAATAGTTGAAATTACAAAATAAGTTCACATTTATATAACTTAATGAAACTAATTAGTGAAAATGTTGTAATTAGAAATCAAATACTAAATAAACTGAAATGAAATTAGAGAGAATGAAAGACAAGAGATGGAAGAAGAATGAGATGGAAGATACAAAGATCAAATGTAGGTTGATAACGGAGTTCATCCTTCAAAGGACTACATCTCTAGGTTCGTTTCTCAATGTTTGACCGCTTTCATTAATATCACCAAGCACCTAGAGATGCCTTCTTACAATATTCAAGCTTAAAAAACCTACACAAAATTCCTCACAATCTCTCTCAATTTTACAATTTTGGTGTATACTAACACCTTGCAATTCTTCCTCTCAAAAAGAATTCAACTCTCCTCTAGCATTCTAACTCCACCTTTTTCAATAATTTCTAATCTTTATTTTTCTCTCCAAGAGAATTCTCCCACAATTTTTTTCCTCTCAAATCACCACTACTCATCTCCCCATTTTTCCTTCTTTTTATACACAAATTTTACCCAATATGGATAATAACCATATGATTTAGGAAAATATTTCATATCCCCCTATTTAAAACACTATATCTATTAAAATCCTTTCTAAATACCTTATAATCTTCTAAAAATTCCAACCATGGCTCATATAATTTGAGCCTTAACAATATCTTAGGTTGGTTTTAATTTTACCAATATAGTTTTGATTTTATGTTTTATTTAGGGGGGATAATCCTTACTTTAGAAGATACTCTTCTTTAAAAGTTAGTTAAAACAAATTTCCACCAAAATATTTTCAACAAAATGCAATTGGTGTACTGGAAAAGCCTTTTGTTGGGGGAGGGGAGGTTGGAAGTTCATACCACCTCCCCTTTAATTTTGGCTTGAATACTCATGAAATAAGGAATGACGCTTATCTTATCCCAAAAATCAAGGATGGCTTAGTGGTGGAGATTACCAATAGGAGAGTGGAGGTCATAGGTTCGAATCTCCCCAACAAATTTTTAAATAACTAGCAATAGAGCATATTCCAACAGTGCCATGTGGTACCTAGCCACTGGGCCATGTGGCAAAATATTATTTGCTCATAGATTGATATGTGTCATAATGTGGTTGGCCCATGCCATCTATGCTTGCCACCTCAACATCCTATCACGTGTCATCACCTGGTTGGTCCACATCATCATGCCACGTCAGCATGCTAGTGTCATCATTTTAACTAGTCAACCTTCCTTTTGTAAACTTTGACCAGTAATATCTCACTCATACGGACTTCGTTTGACTTGAAACGAACGACATCAAAATCATGGCAATGAGCTCTTTGACATGATGTTGTTTTTGACCATTTTTTAGAAGATCAAATTTTTTCCTTTGATTGGCCCTTGTACCAGGTTTGACCAGACCTTTGACTGAGCATAACCTCTACATACGGACTCCTTTTGGGCTCATTCAAGTTGTGTCAGGATTGTGTCAGTGAGCTCTATCCAATGATGTTGATTTTAATGAATTATGAGGCTGTGAAATTTTTAGGTATTCTGGATCCACCTAGATCATTCCTCCACATTGAGAAGCTTTTGGACCTCCAAAAGGTCTATTTTATGTACAATTTGAGCTAGGGAAATGTCGCCCCACTTGCCTAGTATCATCTATCCTTCCTACTAAAATTTTGAACATGTGACCCATCACAAACACAAAGAAACATGAGATAGCTTTGCTAATACAATCAACTGCATGTTCATGAATATTCACTGTCACATTCATCATCCACATAGAAATAACTAGCAAAATAATAAGCAACAGTATTGAATACACTAATTTGAAGGAAAAAGTATCAGCATTATGAATCTCCTGAATAGGAACATTATTAGAAAATGAAACATTCAAACCCTCTTTTACCACCTCTGGATGAAGGCCTGACTCTTCTTGCAACTAATCCTCACTTTGTGTTATCCGTGACACCTTATCATGATTAGAAATTATTCCATCTTCACGCTTAATATCACTAGTTGTTACATACATGAGGGTTAATTTATTTCTTTCATTTACAATCATCTTTATATGCCCTATATTTACAATAGATCTATCATTCTTCATGCGATGAGCTTCTACCATGTATTCAATTCCATCCTTAAAAAAATGATACTTATTATGTTCCTTGTAGAAAATGGATTTTTTGTCATACAAATAAGGACTACCTAGAACCATCCCACAAATGTCAAGTAGAATAACATCTAACTCTACCTCATCTACGAACTTGGATGTGATTGCAAATTGTAGTTTACATTGCCTTGACACATATAGCTGAGCATTATAATGCACCCAACCCAATGGATATGGTTTAGGATGAGGACTTATTTTTAATAACAATTGCTTAACAACTTGTTCGGAGATTAAATTCACTTGTGATCCACTATCTATGAGTGTATCAATTTTAATTTTTTTTGCAATAGCCCTTATATGAAACAACTCATTCCTTTTACTTTCAATAGGTACTTCATTACAGCTTAGAGAAGAAGCATAAGTACTGACAACAGGAGTATTACCTTTGATACCCACAACTGAGATCTTGGTTTCATCATTAAAACCGGATCCGAGATCCTGCATGATAGTTGCAGTCTTCTGCTTACCCTTTCGATCCTTGAACCACTTTGGCTTCTGATCAGGATGCAATTTCCAACATCTTGCATCTTTGTGTCCTTTCTTCTTGCAATGTGAGCAATAAGTCTTCGCATCCTCTTTCTTTACAGTAGTTGTTCACTGTGATTTTTCTTTCCCTTTCTTGCTTCCTTTATGCTTACTTGAGTCCATTAATAGATTGTCATGGTTATTCCTTGAGCTTGTTTCCAAATGGATATCTTGCACACTAACTTCATCTATGTTAGTTGGATTAAACATAAGTATGGTATGCCTCAACTTTTCATGTAATCCACCTATATACTTTAACAAAGTTTCTTGTGTGTACAATGGAATGCCCAAAATTAAAGCCCTCTTCCTAAACTCCTATGTATATTCTTGCACACTTCGTCCTTTCTCTTGCTTTAATGATTTCCAATTCATTACTGCTTTTTGCATGTGTCCTAATGGATAAATTTTTTTCTTAAGTACAACTATAAACTCAAACCAAGAAGAAATAATTTTTCCATAATGACTTAGATCCTCCTATGTTCTACTCTCCCACCAAATTAAAGTTGTGCCTCTTAGGAGAAGAGTAGCTAATTGGATTTTTTGAGAATCATCAGTAAACTTCTAAATTCTACAATAAACATCAATTTTCTTAATCCAATTATCTAGTTTATTTGCATCTAGTTCTCCATTATACACTGGAAAATAAAATTTCACATCAAGTTTCAACAAAGGTGAATTAACTTCAGATTTCCTAAGTTGTTTCTTTTTGGAAGATGAAATAGATGAAGAAGATGAAGAAGATGGGGACAAAGGTTTAGGAGGGTCACTACCACCTCCTACTCCTTTACCTTTGGAATCTTTTAAAGATTCACCTTCCTCCTTTTTGTTCTTGAGTTATTTTTTCCTCTGTCACTCTTTCCTCTCTTGGAAAAGAACTTCCACCATAGCCTTCATTTCAAGAAAATATTTCTGGAAAGCTTTCTCATCAAGCTCTGTAGGACTTTGTTCAATTGCCATTTCTGATCGTGGAAAAGACCTCTGTTTTTTGATCTCAGGATTGAACTCTGTAAGTGCACCTTCTCCTTGCTTCAATTTCAACCTGGTTAACATTCACTTTTGTAATTTCATGTTAAGAAGCTCTGATACCAATTTGATCCATAATTAGAGGTTTACAAAATAACTTGCAAATTAATCCTAATTATAGTTTTTCCCCGATCGTAGTAGAATTGCATGACTATGTTGTTTTAACCATTGAAATTACAAAATAAGTTCACATTTATATAACTTAATAAAGCTAATTAGTGAAAATGTTGTAATTACAAATCAAATAATGAATAAACTGAAATGAAATTAGAGAGAATGTAAGACAGGAGATAGAAGAAGAATGAGATGGAAGATAGAAAGATCAAACACAGGTTGATAACAGAGTTTATCCTTCAAAGGACTATGTCTTCGGGTCCACTTCTCAATGTTGGACCACTTTCATTAATATCGCCAACCACCTAGAGATGCCTTCTTACAATATTCAAGCTTAAAAAACCTACACAAAATTCCTCACAATCTCTCTCAATTTTACAATTTTGGTGTATAATAACACCTTGCAATTCTTCCTCCAAAAAAGAATTCAACTCTCCTCAGGCATTCTAACTCCACCTTTTCTAATAATTTCTAATCTCTATTTTGCTCTCCAAGAGAATTCTCCCACAAATTTTTTCCTTTCAAATCACCACTACTTATCTCGCCATTTTTCCTTCTTTTTATACACAAATTTTACCCAATATGGCTAATAACCATATGATTTAGGAAAATCTTTCATATCCCCCTATTTACAACACTATATCTATTAAAATACCTTTTAAATACCTTATAATCTTCTAAAAATTCCAACAATGGCTCATATAATTTGAGCCTTAATAATATCTTAGGCTGGTTTTAATTTTACCAGTTTATAGTTTTGATTTTATGTTTTATTTAGGGGGCTAATCCTTACTTTAGAAGAGATTCACCTTTAAAAGTTAGTTTAAAAAAAATCCTGCCAAAATATTCTCAACAATATGCACTTGGCGTGCTGGCCAAGCCTTTTGTTGGGGGAGGGGAGGTTGGAGGTTCAAACCACCTCCCCTTTAATTTTAGCTTGAATGCTCATTAAATAAGGAATGACACCTATCACATCCCAAAAATCAAGGATGGATTAGTGGTGGAGATTAAAAATAGGAGAGTGGAGGTCATAGGTTCGACTCTCCCCAACAAATTTTTATAAACAACCAACAGCATAGGATATTCTAGTAGTTCCATGTGGCACCCAACCACTGGGCCGCGTGGAAAAATATTATTTTCTCATAGATTGATGTGTCATAATGTAAGGAAATACTACGGATGCAGAAAAAAATTTCCTAATTTCAAAAATCAAAGAAGAATGTAGACATTTTTTTAAATTTTACAATTATAGTTCATTAAGATACACATGAAAAGGATAATAGAATAGAGAAATAAACTCAAAGCAAACATAATTGACACCAAATTTAAGTGGGAAAACCCTTACAGGATAAAAACCCACCACACCAAAGAAAATCACTTGTATTATAGTAATTGAATTACATACAAGCTATAGACTATCCTTTTAGATGTTAATATTACAACATTTAATAGATCAACCGCATACATAAAATCACTATTACAATGCTTTCAAAAAAAACATACAATGAAATTCACTAACTGATCATTTGATCATCCAACCATCGAATTCTCTCACTTCTTCCATGGTTACAATACATTGCAATGTATTGCAACAACCATGATCAATTCATTCTATGTACAATTGATTCAGTTCAACTTCCTTTGTTGAACAACTGTCAAACTTCCCAAGTATTCAAACAGCCTCCTTCCAAGTCAGCAACACCCTCCAATTAATGGCTTACACCTCAACATTCCACCAAGTTCATGCTCTTCACATTATACCACACTACTGCTGTACAAATAACAAGCTCCCGCAGGGTGGCGGTAACCGTGCTACCTCTGCGCAGTCAACAAGCTACCACGAGGTGGTGGTAACCACGCTACCTTTAGATAGGTTGAGAGATCCTAAGGTATGGCGGTAACCGCTCTACTACCAGACAGTTGACAAAATTTTGCAGTATGGTGATATACACCACACTACCACTACACATCTAGTGAACTCTTGTGGTATGGTGATAACTCTGCTACCGCACCTCAGTGTACAAACACCCGTGGTATGGCGGTATACCATGCTACCACTCCTATCACTCAATCTCTTGGTAGTATAGAGGTAAAAGCATAAACATAACACTTACAAAAATTTGTTGCTTGCTAACAATATCAGGGTTTCTACCAGTGAGTTTGACTAGCCCTTGTACTAGATTTGACCAAACCTTTGATTGAGCATAAATTTTGCATACAAACTCCTTTTGGGACCATTCAAGTTGCATCATGATCATGTTAGCGAGCTCTATCCAATGATGTTGATTTGGACAAATTTTGATACTGTGAAATTTTTAGGTATTCTAGATCCACCTAGATCAGTTGAAGAGATTGAGAATATGTTTCTCCCCTTGGCATGAATATTTTCTCTCATTGGATCAGCCTAGGAAAAAGTAGGGAGCAATCTCCTTCAAATAAATATTCGATCTCGATTAGGTTTCAGAGATGTTATACACGGTGTTGCCTTTTGATGAAGATTGGGAATTTCTACATTTTGCATTCCCCAAGCTTTGAGGAATCATATATTTTTCTATTTTTATGTTGTTTTGTATTTTTTGGTTCATGCCTCCATGGATGAACTCTGGAGCATTTTTTCTCTAAGTATTTTCTCTTTGCTTTGATCCTTCAATCCCGACGCCCTCATATCTCTCTCATCCCTAAGGCCCTTATCTCTTTCGACACACATTTTTTTCTATAACTTGTCATGTTGGTGCATGTTTTTGGAAGCTATAGGGGTTTTTTGATGAAAAGATGTGCAATTGTGCCACGTAGTGGCTGTACCACCTCTTTGGGCTTTCCTTTCTCTTTAGCCCTGAAGCTAGACATGTGGCTCCTTTGTAGGTGTTTTCCTCCAAACTGATCTCCCATTTTTTGAAGAATTCCCACCCTCACCACATCACCCATCTTTTTTTGAGGAGTTCTCTTTACTGTCAACAAAGTTATTTCGCACACAATTGTCAGGTGGCAACACTTTTTGTTTCCTTCACCACTCCTGGAGTCGATCTCTTTCAACATCACCATTATTACCAAGCATTAGATTAGATCAAATACGGGCAAGTATTTAAGGCTGTATCTTTCTTCTAACAAGAATACTTGCACAAAGATTGGTGGAGATTTGGATCATCGAGCTATCACCACTCATTTCCATTATGGAAGAAGCTCAATTTGTATTATCACATCAGATCTAATTTTTATTAGATTTTGAGGTTGCCTAGTGGCGACACCTAGTAGGGTTTTGGAGCTCTTGATGTTACAATTGATTTATTTGATTATTTGTGGGACATAAATGATCTTTAGTTATCATATCTTCATCATAGTTTAATTGGATCCAAATCTAGGCACCCAATGTAAAACTCTATAGTCATTTCCATCCACTTCCCATCATCATTCTTTCCATTTTTTGTCCTTATATTTAGTATAGTTGTGCATCTTGTATTAACCTTATAATGCTAAATTGAAAGCTTATTTTTGGATGTATATAATATTATTAGAAGAGGGACATTCCTTGTTTAATTTTCATTCACATTGGTTGTTTTTGAAATTAAAAGCAGAAAATAAGGGTGTCAACCCTTTAGAATAGGGCCTTGTGGGCCAAAAGAACCAAGGCCCAATAGGCCATCAACAAAACAAGGGAGTGAACCCTTAGAACAAGGCCCTACAAGCCATCGACAATAGAAAAACCATAGAAACACAAGGGTGCAATCCCCAAAGAACAAGGCCCTATGGACCATTAATAGAGAATCACAATAGAAACCAAGGACCCAAAGTAGTCCAAGCCATAAACAGGTTTACAACCCCTTCCTGGCACTAACCCAAGAGCAACCAAGCACATAAGACTCTCACCCTATAGTAGAAATATAGTAACAGACCTTCCACTCATAAGGCCACAGACTATCTACAACAACAGACCTACAGGAGATCTTCCACATGAAGGAAAACCAGAGTCACACATACTCTCATCCACAAAGAGGTAAGAATCATCCAACACAAGAGAGGAACAAGATTCTAGAAGCTTCCACCACTCCAAAACCAACCCCAAAACCACCACAATAGGCTGGGGCTCCCCTCTATGAGAGAGGAAGAAATGCATACCAAGATTACCAATAAAAACTCCCTCCAAAGCAAACATGATCCACCTCAATAGGAACCAGCAAAGGAGAGGAGCACCTCCCACTAGTCCTACAATCACCAACTCAACCTCAATAGGAGAAAAAATCATCTCAATAGAAGATCATGATCGGAGAAATAGGTAGCAAGAAGGAATGTCAGTAGAACAAGGCCACAAGTCCTCCCAAGGCATCCAGGTTGAAGAAACAAATGGAAGGACATGAATATCCTCCAAACCCACACCATAATCAACCCAAAACACCATATGACTAGTAGCTTCAACAAAGGTTGGAACACCCTCCAACACAATGAGCCACCTATAAACTAGGGGACAAAGCCTCTTCTCATTTCTCAGCAAAAACCCCACCACCACCATTTCGATCAACCTAGAAATCTTACATAAGCACAAATCCCACCATTCCAGAATAGAGGAGGGATCCCACAACCATCGAAGGGGAAATAGAGAACTCAGACAAGTACCCATCAAGTCACAGGACAAAAATGACCCTCCAAATACAAAATCCATAGCCTCAACAAAAGTAGTGCCTGCACCCAGAGAGCCCCCAAACATAGCTATGGGGGAGGCCCGACCAACCACCTCCTGGTCCCAAGCACATAACAAAGCTACAGAGACACAAAAAAGTTGTAGAGACACCCACATCTTAACCAAGGCCACCATTCTCACAGTCACGCCCACCACTCCACCCCAGTAAAGGGAAAATAGGGACACAACTCGTGCATCTAGCCAAACATCACAAGCACCCACAATAGTGTCTCCAATGGCTATAATGTCCAAACAACAGGCAAGAAGAGAAGTCACTACCCACACAACAAAGGACCAAAGAGTCGATAGGCCCCATTCAACACCACCAACCTCCACACAGAGACCAGAGACCTCATGCCATTCAGCAACAAGGGAGCCAAACTGAGCCCCCATCGAGGAACAAAACAAAGGCCCAAGCTTAGAGGCCTCACCAACACTAGCACCAAAGGAACAAGGAGCCATACAGCCCAAAAACCTCAGACTTAACCATTGCAAAGCCTCCAATAGCGAAAAGAAAATAAGGCAGTTCAATCCACTGGAGAATGGCACCCCAACCCAGCCAGGCACTGCAAGCCACAGAAATGGTCCCAATGTTGGAGAGAAAAGCACATAATCATTTAGAGCAACAAGATCCACCATAGGGGTCTACAAAATACACAGACCCACCTCAGCCAACCAACATCTCCAAACCACCCACAACCAGAATCCATCATCATCCTCTTCTGCAGATTCATCTCCTTTACCGTCACCAAAATTCAAAAAACCCCCTCTGCTCCCTTTCTCATTTGCCATCTTTACATTGGTTGTTATATGTGGTACTTGATCTAATTATATCATGTAAATACATTTGATGTGTTAATTTAGGCTGCAACTATATAAAACTAAGGGTGGTTATTGTTGAGACTATAAAATTTTCAAAATTTTATAGTAGCTTACATTCATAAAATCCATAAGGTAGCCACAACTTGAGTGCAAAATTGCTATAATCCTCTTTACATTAGTGATCCCATTAGATTTGAACTTTTGACACATCAAAATCCCTCTAATCATTATTGAGTAAGAGCCTCTGAATAAATAATCCATATTGGCATAACTAGGTCTATGTCTCTCCAACCCATAAGCTATAATATTTCAATTTAGGTATTTCTAGCATATCGGCGAAAGGCCAAAATCATCACATCAATCAACAACTTAAGAGGATGCATATTTGGAAAGAAAAATCTTATTGTTTCACTGACGAAAAAGTTATTGGCAAGAAAAATGCTATCAAAGTGAGATCTTCAAGTTATCCCGAGCATACATGTCATGCTGATGGAATTTCATTGGCAAGATGCACACTCTGTCTCACCGATGAAACACAAGGAAACATATTAGGGAGATATGTTCTATTAGAATGAGTTTCAAATGTCTTTCTGACTCCATATATCACACTAATGAAAGTAGCATCAGAGGGAGTCTTGTCGATTCATTTGAAGGAGGAGGACGATACATCAGAGAGACTTGTAACGTCATAGTAACTTTCAAATCTTTCAGTGATACCTATTCTCTTGCCAATGGAAATAAAAATGGATCAACGGTTCATAGGTAGGAGTGATATTTGGTCTCCCCAACCATATAAGGTGCCTACTGAATTTTTGGCTTGATTCAAACATATAGATCATCCAAAGTTTAAAAATGTCTTGCTAATATAATAATTTGATTTGACAGTGGGAAATTCAAAAAACTTACTACACTCATGCTCAAAGCTAGATATTAATGGCTACATAGATACACACTGTATAGACAATCCTCTGAATCAAAGAAGAATAATTAAGGAGAATTTGTAGAGTTGGAAGTGAAAGGAACGGGAGAACGAACAAGGGCTAGATAATTTCGTGCAAGTCAGAGATTTTCAAGTAAGCTTGTGACTTCTCTGCAATTGTATTTTTAATTCTGTCAATTCGAGAAAATAAAATGGAGGGTTCGAGCTCTGGAAAATAAAAATGTAGAAAAAATCAGGGTGAGGGTAGTCATCCTAGTGGGAAAAAGCAAAAGATTAAGACCAGGGATGAATCAAAAACAACTAAAAGGAAATTGAATCAAGATCTCATTAAGCAACTACCAGGCTCAGGACCTAAAGCCAGACGTTCTACATAACTTAGGGAAGATGTGGATAGATTTGAGGAAAAATGAAAACACATAGGGGATGTGTGGACTTCAATTCAGGGATATGAACTATTTATGTTCCATTATCATTGGAGGGATAGGTTCAAGCTAGTATGCAATTCCTAGAAATTTTCCAACTTGGGAAAATTGGTTGTAGTGCTATTAATTTTTGGATTTGATTGTGTTTTCGTTTTTCACATCGACGTTTCGAATCATACTACATGATCCATCATTAGGATGAAAGAGAGCTGGAGGAGAAGAAAATGATTGTTGCAGACCAAAGCAAGCTAAAAAGAGAGAGAGGAGACACAAGGAAGGGGGCACACAGTTTGAGGCACACGGTTCGAGGTTAAGAGTGGATTAAAATTGTTTAATGAAAAAGAAATTGTAAATATGAATAAATAAAATAGACAAAGAAATAAAGCAACAAAGACATAAATGCCTCAAATCCTTGTGTCTCCTCTCTCTCTTTTTAGCTTGCTTTGGTCTGCAACAATCATTTTCTTCTCCTCCAGCTCTCTTTCATCCTGATGATGGATCATGTAGTATGATTCGAAACGTCAATGTGAAAAACCAAAACACAATCAAATCCAGAAATTAATAGCACTACTTGATGGATTGTGGAAACTTGGTATCTTTAAAATTGGTTGTCCCAAACACATTTGTGGATGTGGAATTAACAAAAATCTTAGCTGCCCATTACAATCCAAAACTCAAAGCTATCTACAACTCATTTGGTAAACCTTTCATACATGTGTCAGAAGCTACAATTTGTGAAGTTTTTAATCTAAAGGCACATGTGACAAAGCTATTGTGCATGAGAATTTGGAGAAAGAATTCTGGAGAATGGATACCACATATAGGGGCTAGAGATTGTTATTGCTTAGACCTAAGAATGATGGAAATTTGGTTCCACTGGATAACAATGATGGACCTCCATTTCATGTAGATTTATTCGAGCCCTATTTTAAATATATATACTTTCTGGTATGTTAGGTGTTAGGGATGGAAGCTCCCAAGCTTATGTTAATTATACCAATGATAATTACAGCTAATGTTCAGTATCACAATACCAAACCCTTTGATTATGCTTCATACACCTTCAAAGGAATTGATATGGGGCTAATGGAAATAAAAAATGGATCCCATGTTTTACATTTCAAGCATTACTCGGTTTTGATGCATATAATATTGTATTATGGACAAGAATTGGGAATGTGGCCAGAAGAGTTAAGGATTACATAGTTTGATAGAGAGGGTAAATTGTTAGCAATTCAGTTATGGACTGCTATTTGGGATAGCAAGTTTTCCAATTCAAGTTTTGTGCATTTTGAAGAATATTTTTCTAAACCATTGTACATATTCTTTAACCATCCTTGTGACTATGCATTGTCTGATGAGATAAAGAGGTTCCTCAGACCCAAAGATTTCAATGGACCTATTGGTCACAACTAGGGAGATTGGTATTTTTTTGAGGACACTACTATGATAAGAGTGTATGGTTTTGAAGATACACTATTCATCTTGCCTAAGACAATTACTGATAGAATTTACTACTTGGAAATTATTACGCAAATGGACTACTCAAGTTTAATGAATTTGAGTTCCTTTGAAAAATGGACATTCATTCCAAGCACTTTGTGCTTTGGAGATTTCACTATATTGTTGAAGGAAGGATATGATTTGATTTTGGACAAGTTACTGCATTATAATTTGAAGAGATTCCCACCATGGAAAGGGTTTGATCTAGAGGGATACATTGACTTTGCTAGGAAAAAGTTGAACTTAGGTGGGTATAATCATATACCTTATCAGTATGATGATTTGATCAGAAATTTGGAAGAGAAAGAAGCTGAGAGGGCTGTTGATGACTATAAAAAGGGAGTAGAGCTAAAAATAAAAGAGATGCAAGATGTGGAATTGTTATCTTCTGGAGAGGAGACATCTGGTGATGAGGGATCTCAGGGTCCAACTGATAAGATCTCCATATTGAAAACTAAAGATTATAAGCTTCCTCTTAGAGAACCAGACATAAGGAAAATGACTTATAGATCTTTTGTAGCAGATGATGAGTTTTTGAAATCTCCAGAATTCAAAGCCTTCTTGTATAAACAAAAGGGAAAATCAATAAGAGAATCTGTTGAAAATATAACACCGAACAATGAGGAGAAATTATTGAATAATCTGAAGTCAAGTGTGGAGAAGGAAATGAAAGATATGACCCCAGAGAGAGGGAGAAAATTATTAGAAGATTTAGGTGTCATGATTTTCCTAGGATTGGACCTAAATTCTCCTCTGGTCTTTGACAGTTTCTTGAAGGATAACAATGCTACACATAAGCTTAGCCCTGAGGGAGTGACAAAAGTGTATATCGGATCAAAGTATAACCCTGACAAAGGTTCCCTTATGATCTGGGCCCTATATCCACCACATAAAAAATCTATTGTTATTGAAACTAAAAAGGATTTTGGACATGTTATGACACTGAAAGTTGGAAAAGCTGATCGTGTGGCTACAACTGAGATTGGCATCAATGTTGCCAAGCTAAATAAATCCCATATCCAAATGTTGATCAAAGAGAAGGAAATGTATAAAATAAATAATGAAAGGATACTTAGGGAAAATGATTGCGTAAAGGATATGGTTGAAAATACATTGAAAGGATCCACTAGGTTGTTGACTCAAGGAGAGAGCTCTCAAACAAAGAACAAGTGGGACGGATCAGATGTATATTCTTAGGAAAAATTTTATACACTTTTTGTAGTGATTAGAAAGAGACGGGATAACTTGATGGTTTGGTTGAGAAAGCTCTAGGAAACTCACTCAAATAATTATGTTGCAAAGCAGGAGCATAGAAGAATTAGTGACAGGATCCAAGAGAAATTTTAGGAAATACATGCGAGGGATACTCCTGATAATGAGGCTATCAATACTACTAAGGAGATCATGAGAAAGCACAGAGATTACCATGAGGAACTTCAAGGAGATGCAAAAGGATTAATTGATGCCATAAAAGAAGGAATACCAACATTGTTTGAAAGTGATGGAAAAACAAAAGAAAAGGCCAAATGGATTGAAGAATGTGAGTTGATACTAAAAAATATTCTGGAAGTGGCTATAGGTAAAGACTCGACATTGGATGAATCATGCAAGCAGAATGAGAAAATGGTGAACACAAAGATAACAATTAGGAATACGTTGGGAGATGTTGATACTCACAAAAGATGGGATTATCTAGACCATCTGTCAAAAGTCCACTTATGGCTAACTAGAGCCTAACTATCTATTTTAATTGTTGTTAGTTGTTGTTATAATCAAAAGACATTCATGAAGGGATGTGTCCCTTCAAATTTTTCATATATATAAATTTGTTATATAGTGACAAAAATAATATAGGCGAAGAGGGATATATAGACAACAAAAAGCTTCTATGATGTTTTCATTTCAAAAGACTATGTTTCAAGTATAATTTGAGGAGATCAATGAAAGAAATTTGATTATGTGGCTTCATATTGGTATCAACTATTTGTTAAATATATTTAGTTATATGGTTGTCTCCAGCATAATATTTCCTTACTATTTAAGTTGATATATCAAGGATATTTTTAATCTATCAAAACACATTTGTTTTTCTTGTGTGATGTGATTAATTGGCTTCTTTTAGAGAATTAAAACCATTTTAATCTGTTACAGTAATCTGGAAGTGTTATTTGGATCAGTAAGAAGAATCATGTAGCTAGGACTATCATTTTGTCTCCAATTTGGTGTTATCTATTGTTCCTATGTGATTTATTTAATTGGTTCTTTCAAGTAAAGACTAAAAATCCTTTTAATAAATCATAAGTAACCTGGTTGTGTCAATTGGATCCACAAGTAGATTTTGTCAGTCATTTTACTACATGTTTATACAAGTTATAAACAAACATAAGTGCACCAAATAGTTTGAGTTATTTCCAATACAAGTCATTTTTTCTTAGATTTTCATTTGACTCCGTTCACCCTACAAAGCACTGGTCTCACCCATTTTCATCATTTAGTTTTACCAAAACTTGTTTTAAACCTCACATTTGAACATATTCATAGATTTTACCTTGATATTGCTTATACAATTTATACCAAATTAGGAATACATCTCTCCACTCTCAATTGCCATTGTGGATAGATTGTTCAAGTAGGAAATAAATAGTCTAAGTTTGCCTCATTTGCATAGGTGCACTCACCGAGGTCTGGAATAGCCTGAAGAGATGAAGGTAAAAATATATCATTTGGCCTTGTTCGTTAGCCTAAAACATATCAAGATCTTGGAAACCTCTTGTGGTTTCAAACCAACGTTTTTGAGAACTAACTTTTATTTCAAAGACACGTTCAATTTTCCTAGTTTTGTAACTCATTGTGATCCATGTTGGGTAATAAGACATAATATTTTTTTAACCATTTCTCCCTATTTGAATCATTCATTATTGAAGATCCCTATCTATAAAAAAAAAAGTGCATATTTTCATGTGTTATTATAATTATTTTGTATCATGCATTTATGTTTTCAATGATTTTTAAATGCATTAAGGCCTAAGGGAATGATAAAAATGAACTTCAAATATCAAGGATATCATTTATATTTAGTTTGGTCAGCTTTAGCATGATATAAAATATTATTTTTACTTTATTTATGTAAAATTAGAAGGTTTTATGTGCATACATGAGTTGGGGGTACTTTTTGAATTATTAAAAAGTATAAATGACTATTTTAGCAATTTGTAAGGTCTTTAGGAAAGTAAAAGGTTCATTAGGACAACCATAGGTTCATTAGAGTAGTTATAAATTCATTAAGGAAGTCATAATTTGACATTGTGATGGTTATAGGTAAATTAGGATTGTCATAAATTCATTAGAATTCTCTAAGATTCATCAAGATACTCATAAATTTATTATGACTATCATAAATTCATTAGCGCAGTCATAACTTGACATTGTGACAGTTATAAGTTCATTGGGATTGTCACAACTTCTTTAGAATGGCCTAAGGTTCATTAGGATTGTCATAAATTCATTAGGGAAGTCATAACTTAACATTGTGATAGTTATAGGTTCATTAGGACTATAATTACTTCATTAGAATTGTCTAACTAGGTTCATTAGGAAAGTAATAAATGCATTAGGAATATCATAGATTCATTAGGATAGCCATAAATTCATTAGGAATTTCATAAATTCATTAGGGTAGTCATACATTGACATTTTGATGGTTATAGGTTCATTAGGACTATCATGACTTCATTAGAATGGTTTGAGGTTCATTAGGATGGTATAAGGTTCATTAGGATAGTCATAAATTCATTAGAATTGTCATAAATTCATTAGGAATGTAATAAATTTTTTAGGAGTCATAACTTTGCATTTATTGCATCATGAAGCAAAACCAACAATGCCAACACATCTAGATGGATGGGTTTATGGTAGATAAGGTCCCATTTCACACCCCATCTCACTAAAAAATTGTAGGCTACATTATGTCAACACTTTCTCTTAAGAGCCTTAACTACCAAAAAGTGGAAAACTTTGGTAGAATATTTATCATATATTGTGGCACCTACAAACATTTTATCTAAAAGTATAGGGTCATGTAGGTTCCCTTCACAATAACCTTTCTCAATTTTTCAAATCTCCAATTCACTTGGTTTTAGTGATAGTTTTTTAAATGTTGCAGAAAGCATCAAATGTGTTTAGTAAAAACTTGTCAAGAGCCATACTTTTCATTTTGTTCATCATGGGGCCAAAATAATAGTGCCAACAAATCTAGGTGGGTGGTTTTATGCTCGGAAAGGTCCTATTTTGCACCCCAACATGCTCAATCATTCCAAACTACAATGTGCTAATGGTTTCTCTTAAGAGCTCTAAGTGCCAAAATTTGGAAAAATTTCATGAGCTATTTCTTAGAAAATATGGCACTTAGAAACTTATTTTTTGAAGGAATAGAGTCACATAGGGTCCCTCTACAATACCCTCTCTTAGTTTTTCATATCTCCAATCTATTTGGCCGTGGAAAAAAGTAGCATAATTTTTGTTATGTTTTCTCATGTGACCAAACTAATAGTGCCAACATGTTTAGGTAAGTGGGTTTATGCTAGGAAAGGTCTTTTTTTGTACCCTGGCATGCCAAATCATTCCAAATTACATTGTTGGTGCGTTCTCTCAAGAGCCCTAAGTTCCAAAAAGTGGTGAACTCTAATGAGCTATTTATCAAAAACCATGGCACTTATAAATGTTCTATCTAAAGTTACAAGGTTATGTAGGGCCTCTCTACAATAACCTCTCATTTTTTCATGTATCTCAAACCCATTTCGCCGTGGTGACATGTTTTCACACCTTGAAAAAAATATCAAATCCATTCAAGAGAAAATTGTAGGGTAGTATAATTTTCATTATTTTCATTGTGTGACCAAACCGATAATTCCAACATGTTTGGGTGGGATTTTTGTGCTTATAAAGATCCTATTTCACACCCCAACATGCTCGGTCATTATAGACTACATTGTGTCGACACTTTCTCTTAAGAGCCCTAAGTGCCAAAAATTGGTAAACTTTAATAAAATGTTTCATGGAAACTATGAAAGTTATAAATTTTCCATCTAAAGTTACATGGTCATGTAGGGTCCCTTTATAATAACCTCTCTCAATTTTTCATATCTCCAATTTGTTTGCCTATGGCAACAAGCTTTTACACATTGAAAAAAGTGTCAAATGCATTAAAGAGAGTTTCAAGGTAGCATAATTTTTATTGTATTTGTCATGCATCCAAACCAACTATTCCAACACATCTGAGTGGGTGGTTGCATGCTAGGAAAGTTACTAATTCGTACCAAGCATGCTCGATCATCCAAAACTAGATTGTGTTGGCACTTTCTCTTAAGATCTCTAAGTGCCAAAAACTAGCAAACTTTGATGAGTTGTTTCTAAGAAATTGTGGCACTTTGAAATGTTCATTCTAAAGTTACAAGGTCATGTAGGGTCCCTCTACAATAAAATTTATCAAATTTTCACATCTCTAATCCCTTTAGTCGTGGTGACAAGTTTTTGCACATTGAAAAAGGGTCAAATGCATTGAAGAGAAAGTTGTAAGGTAGCATTTTTTTTTTGGTTCATCATGTGGCCAAACTAATAGTTCCAACACATTACTAGTGGGTGGTTTTATGCTATTCAAGGTCCTATTTCACACCCTATCATGTCGAATCATTCCAAACTACATTGTACCAATGCTTTCTCTTACAAGCCCTAAGTGCCAAAAAATTGCAAAAATTGATGAGTTGTTTCTTAAAAAACGTGGCACTTAGAAATGTTTCATCTAAAATTATATGGTCATGTATGGTCCCTCTAAAATAATCTCTCATTTTTTTATATCTCTGATCCGTTTGGCCATGGTGACAAGTTTTCACACATTGAAAAAAGTATCAAATGTATTGAAGAGAAAGTTGCAAGGTAGCATAATTTTCATTTTGTTTATCATGCAGCCAAGCCAATAGTTCCAACATTTTTGAGTGAGTTGGATTATTCTACGAAAGGGCCTATTTCACACCCTCGCATGATTGATCCTTTTAGACTACTTTGTGATGGTACTTTCTCTTAAGAGCCCTAAGTACCAAAAAATGGAAAAAATTTATGAGCTATTTCTTAGAAATCATGGTACTTATAAACATTTCATCTAAAGATGCAAAGTCATGTAGGGTCCCTCTATAATATCCTCTCAATTTTTCATATCTCCAATCCATTTGGTTGTGGAGACAAGTTTTCAAACATTGATAAAAGCATCAAATGCATTGACGAGAAAGTTGCAAGGTAGTATAATTTTCATTGTGTTTGTCATGTGTCCAAACCAACAGTGGGAACACATCTAGGTGAGTGGTTTTATGCTATGCATGGTCTTTTTTCTCACCCCAACATGCAAAATCATTCCAAACTACATTGTGTCAGCGCTTTCTCTTAGGAGCCCTAAGTGCCAAAAAGTTGCAAAATTTGATGAGCTATTTCTCAAAAATCATGGCACTTAGAAATGTTTTATCTAAAGGTACAAGGTCATGTATGGTACCTCTACAATAATCTCTTAGTTTTGATATCTCCAATCCATTTGGCCATGGCAAGAATTTTTCACACTGTGAAAAAATGCCGAATCCATTGAAGAGAAAGTTGCAAGGTAGCATAATTTTTGTTTTACTTGTCATGCAACCAAACTGATAGTGCCAATATGTCCAATTGGGGATTTTTATTCTTATAAAGGTACTATTCACATCCCAACATTCTTGATTGTTCCAGATTACATTGTGTTGGTGCTTTCTCTTAAGATCCCTAAGTGCCAAAAATTGAAAAACTTTAACTATTTATTTCTTAGAAACCATGGCAGTTAGAAATATTCCATATAAAGTTACAAGGTCATGTAGGACACCTCTACAATAATATCCCTAATTTTTTATATCTTCAATCCATTTGGTTGCGGTGACAAGTTGTTTCACATTGAAAAAAGCATCAAAGACATTGGAGAGAAAGGTTCAAGGTAGCATATTTTTTGTTCTATTCGTGATGGGACCAAAAGGATAGTTCCAATATATTTGGGTGAGTGTTTTAATGATAGGAAAGGTTATATTTTTCACCCCAACATTCTTGATCATTCTAAACTAGATTGTGTTGATGCTTTCTCTTAAGAGCCCTAAGTGTCAAAACTAACAAACTTTGACGAGTTGTTTCTCCAAAATTGTGGCACTTAGAAATGTTCCATTTGAAGGTATAGGGTCATGTAGGGTCCCTCTATAGTAACCTCTCTTATTTTTCATATCTCCAAGGTTTTTTGTTGCGGTCAAAGTTTTTTTGCTAGCCCCAAAAACTGTCAAATGCATGCAATGTGATGTTCTAAGGTAGCCTAAATTTTGTTTTGTTCATTGTGGGCCAAATTGTCAGTGCCAATATGTTTGGGTGGGAATGTCTACACTAGTTAGGGTCTTGTTTTTCACAACTCTCCAAAAAATTCTTGGATACATTGTGTTGGTGCTTTCTCTTAAGATCCCTAAGTACAAAAAACTATCAAACTTTGATGTGGTGTACCTCAGAGGTGATTGAACATACAAAATTTTTGACTAAACCTATAGGTGCATGTGACACCCCTCTATAACAACCTCTCTCAATATTTTTAAGACTCAAAACCATTTTCTCATGGCGAGAATCTTTCTTCTACCCCAAAAACTATCAAATGCATGTAATGTGAAGTTGCAAGGTAGCCTAATTTTCATTCTATGCATCATGTGGCTAAACTGTCAACCCCAACACATCTAGGTGGGGACATCTACACTAGGCATGGTCTTATTTAAAACACCAACTCTCCTGAATGTTTCAAGCTACACTATGCCAACACTTTCTCTTAAGATCTATGTTGTCCATTTTCCTATAGCTTTTGGAATTATTAAAGGTTCAATTTAGTTATTTTTTCTTGAGTCTTTAATCCTTAAATTGTTTATGATTCATATTATGTTCTTATGTGAAACTTACGTCAAAAAAATATTTTACTAAAATTTGTCTCAAATATGTCTTTTCTCATGCCCAATGACTCAACTTAGGGTTTTGAATGAAAATTTAAAGTTAGGACAGTCATATAATTCATATTCCCATTGATATTTTCTCAAAGTGATAGTGAATGAGAGGGAAATCACTCTAAAGGTATAGCCCCCATGACAAGCTAGTCATAGGTGAACATAGCAATAAGGGATAGTCACAAGTATAACATGGGGTGTGTCAAAGGTTTCTAGTCCATAGTTCAAAGTGACAAAAATTACCTAAGGAGGGCATTCACAAGTCAATGGAAGAGTTCAAGTAGCACAAGGTAAAAGATATCAATGATTAAGGCATAAAATATAGTCTACAACAAGGTTATAGTTATTGAAAATGAAGACTATTACAATTATCAAAGTGACAGTCATAAACATGAGAATTTATCAATAATAGTAGGGAAGTTCAGAGGATAAGAAGGTATTATATAGTGATATTTAATAATATCATGATATAGTGATAAACCTTGTTTACGATAAAAACACACACCTACAAAAGACTATGGTGACAAGTAGGTGATAGACCATACATGAATTTTGATTGAGATTTTTTTTTCATGAATGAGTTTTGAGGTCAACACCAAGAGAAATCATGGAGAGACACAATATTTTAGAAGAAAGGAAAATGGAAATCCTTGAAAGAAGAAATCATCATTGAGTATAAGACAGTCATAAGATAATGAAGATAACTTATTAAATCATTGCATAGTCATATTTTAGGGACTTAAAAGAATCAAACGACACTATATTTTAGGCCTAATATCGTTTTGATATGAAAGGATAGTCAATATAAAGTTCCAAAAGCACAATGAAGATACCATTAACAAAACATGAAGATAATTATCTACTATTAATAGGGGGAAAAACTTATACCATGATGCTAGGACAATGGTCATGAAAGATTAACATAGGGCATGTCAAGAGTAGGTTTGTGATAGTTAAAATAAAGGATGAATACCACCATGTAATGGCAGTATAAGTAGAGTAATTCCATAAAGAATACATACCATGATAAGGATTCATCAAAAAGTCTTTGGATAGTCAAGTAAACAATATAAATGTTAAAAATACATGGATTACCATGCTAAGGATAGTGAAACATTGCAAGTGCAATGTTAAGTGAAAGAGAACAACCACAATGATGAGGAAAGTCCCCATAAGGATAGTCACCATTAACAAAAGAATAAGTTTAGTAACTTCATCAAAAGGATAGTCACATAGGATGCCAATAGGATAGTCCTTTATGAGATATGGTGGAACCCTAAAAAAAATTTAAAATTAGGGTCTAGTGTTTAAGTGTTTATTCAAATCAACCTCCTTGGTTATCCTTTGGTTTATGTTCTTTCCTTGACTAGTTGCATCAGGTTACCAATTACTTAAGTGGCATATTATGGTCTCCATTTTCATTGTTCAACTGGCCCCAACTTTTAGGTTACCCATCGAGCCCAGCAAGTCCCTCTTTTAAAACATCTTTGGCCCACATGCATTATAGAACCACTTATGTCTATTGTTGGTGGTTCATCACTCATCACATGTTCCTTTAGAATAATCCATGTCCATCCCGCGATGAGCGATACACTATATTTCCAACTGCGCTTTGTTCATCACCCATCACAAGTTTCATTTTTGTCTCTAGAGAGCAACCCCCGATGAGCGATGTAGTTAAGTTTTTAATCTATTGCTGGCATTTTCACTATTTTCGATTATCTCATACTATCCAAAAGGGAACCCATGACCACTGATGAGTAGAGTTTCTCCCCATTGCGCTAGCTCAATCTATCATGAGTTAAGATTGCTCGATGAAAAGTAAAGATGCAATGAGCGATGGAATTCATGTCTTCAGCTAAGATCCTCTCATGATTAAGATCAATGGCTAATATCTCACCAATGGCTTCTAAGCCATTGCTTGATGAGATCCCAATGCAAGAATGGAAGACATGATGAGTGATACTCACAAAATATGGAGATGTGCATGTGACAGCTCCTTAACTCAGCAAAGTATGTATCAAATCGTTGGTAGGGCCTCGTTGAGATTATGGAATGATGTGAGCTGTTGGATGGAATTTTCACCTAAGAAAATCAATGGTTCAAATTGAAATAGGAATGACCAACTGATAGAGTTATTGTTCACTCGCACAAACCTTCTTGTGCCATTAATGGTGAACGTACTTAGCTAAATTCATGTAAAAGGGTTCATATTTTTATATTCCTCTCATTTTGACATTTGAGGGGTTGAAAAGGAGTTCGAAGCGATAATATCCGAGGCCAGAGAAATTTGTAGAGGAGTTTTCTTGGGTAAGCTATCATCTAATCCCACTGGTTTTCCTTGTTATTTTGCAAGAATTGGTGCATTAAATCAAAAAAATTGTGTTGTTTTCAAGAATGAATTAGGGTTCTTGGCTTCTCTTGATTAAGTTTATTTTTCTAATTGGGATAAAAGAAAAAGGGTAGGCGTATGTGCAGGATCATGATGGGCCAAAAAGTGGCGATATGATGGGTATGTGTAGGGCATGTGGCTAACAACTTTTTTGTTACCCAAAATTGATGAAATGAAAAGGGTTTTTAAAGGAGATTCTCAGATTTCCATCAATATAAATTATGCTTTACTTTGAATTTAATAAATAATTATTATTCATTTTCTATTTGAATTATGACTAAAGTCCTGATTGATAGGTTGATTGAAAAACATTTATAGCTTTCAAACGGTATCACATATTTTGAATCTAAAACATGCATCACATTCTATGTTTCGCATGCTATAGGATTAAGAAAATAAAATTTGAATTTCATGAAGTTTTGCCAAGTTAAGGTGGTCAAATATACGAGGTTTTATATTTTTGAAAAGTTGTAATAAGAAATTGATAATTAATTATTTACTTGGAAAAAAATTACAAAAAAATATGCATCACATCGGGACATGAGTCCTCTACTTATATCTAAAATATTACAAAAAAATATGATCATTTTTTTGTGCTTAGGGTGGTCAAACAGACACCTACTTCTCATTTTTTCCCTAAAATTTAAGTACTATTGCATTGAAATTTAAAATTTTCACCAAATAGTTTTTTTTTTTTTTTTAAATAAACCCGGTATTTTAGAACTACATTCAATTTGCTACAAATTCTATTCTTACCCGGTATTTTAGAACTACATTCAATTTGCTACAAATTCTATTCTTACATATTTTTGAAATAATATAGATAACTTATTCAAAATTTTACGTCAAGTTTCCTAACTCTGATTTTTCAAAAAAAAATTCCACTTAAGGGCCTATTTTTTCTATGATGATCCTGCACATACCCATAGAATTATGTTTGAATTCAATTTTAAGCTGTCAAGAATAGAATATAAACTCCCAAACCTAATTTGAATTTGAGCCTAAAAGCCCTAAATAAGCTAATATGAGCCAACCTGGTGAGTCATCATCTTCAAAACCCATGCCTAAGAAGAAAAAAAAAAGATCTCCCATGAGCCACCCCAAAAATCAAAAGGAACTGATTAGAAAAAGGGCCAACCTAAGGACTATGTTTGTTTCATGGACAAACTCCAACTGGCTAATGTCAAGGAAAGTGGTAGGAAGGCCACCGGAGAAGGAATACTAAACACCAATTTCAAGGACCTTACAATTCGAATTGGTGACATTTCCCTGCCATAGAATCTATGGGAGTTTTTTTTATATGCTTTCACAAGAAGAGATGCTTGACATCCTGGTCAAAATGTCTGGGGTTTTGATTTGGGGAAATTGGTTTTCCCTAACATTTTTGTGGAGGTAGACTTAATGGTACACTTCGCAAACATATATGATGATGTGAATAAGGTAATTAGAGACACTGATGGTAGAAGTAGCTTGGAAATAAAGGTAAGTAAAGTCGTAGAGGTCTTCAGAATGAATCCTAATGCTAGTGAAAAGATTAATATGGAAAAGTTGTAGAAGGAATATGTTGAACATAGGGTTGGGTTCCGAAGAGGTGAACTTCCAAGGCATAGATGAGAGAAGGTTTTAGTGTTTACACTCAAGGAAGTTGAACCATTGGATTGTGAGGAATTTGTAGATTACTTTAGATACACATACTTTATGTTGTGTCAGGTGCTGGGAGTGAAACGTGATGGAAGGATAAAAAAACCCCTATTAGTTATGATCATGGACATTCAACATAAAAAAGGCACACATGGTTTGACTATGCCAACAAAGTTGTTACACTATGACTTGATGAGGTGGAAATAAACGAGAACCCCATTGGCATTCAGACATTATTCATTATTGATGCATATGATATTATACCAAGAAAGGGAATTTTTTGGCCAAGCCATGAAACTAAGACAAGTAGATGGAAAGGGTAACAAATTTCCTATCCAAATGTGGACATACATCTGGGATTTGCATTGCCCAAATTCAAAATATGATGTATTTTGTAGCACCATAAAATATACCATTTTGGTACAAATGGGAGTGGCGCTGGTTGAGAGGATTTCTAAGACAATTCAAGCATTGCTGAGACCAAGAGAATCTTTTGATGACCCCAATTATGAGTGCAATTGGATAGATTAGTATTTGTATGAAAATTGCACAGTCATCAGGTGTTTTGGGACTCCTATGGTGCCACACATATTGCCAAGATTTTTTTCTGATAGAATAGATTTTACTGATATAATGTGGCAAATGGATCACAATGATGCAGATAATTTTAGGTTTTCTAGAAAGGCCTCTATCATTGCATCATCTTTTTCCTTTGATTATTTTGTTGCTATGGCAAAGGAAGCATTGAGGTATTTGGTATAATGATTAATAATCTGAGAATGGAGGTAGCTCCTACTAGAAAGTTTGATCTAGAAGGGCTCATTAACAAAGAAAAGATAAAAAGGGGAATATCAGGGTATGGAGCTCATACTTTCTATGTCAAAGAGGATGTCATAAGAAACTTGCCAACACTTGCTGCTATGGAGGATAGAGAGAATATTTGGATGAAAATTGTTGAGGTTGAGCAATAGGGCTTCTACCCATAATTCCTATTATGAAAGCCCTTACAAGCACCTCACCGAAAAATTTAAGAGGATGGAATTGATCCTTAGTGATTTCAATGATGGTACTTTTCTAGAGAAGGTGCAATAAGCAGAGCAACTGGCTCAAAGGGATTTGCAAGAGCATTTACTAAAAACTGGTAGTCAACTAAAGGAACCCATAGCATTAGAGGTGCAACAACAACCAATGGATATAGAATATATTCCTATTATGGAGTTTCCTTCTGTAAATGTGGATGAAATATAGGGTCCTAAGGAAAATGTACAACAACCGTCTGTTGAATCAGTGCCCATTGAGCAAGGAGTAGAGCATGAATTTTCACACCCTAACATTGGAGATGTAATGGAACCATTTGTTCCAGATGATAGGCTAGTACCATGGGAATATGATGAAAGATAGGAAAATGATGCAAGGGTTCTAGCCTGTGCAAAATTTCTAGAGGATGATTCTTTTGTGACAACGAGAGAATTCAAAGAATACATGGTTGATCTTAAGGCCTAGGAAATAAATGATAGGATACAAAAGGCTAAGGAAGGAGTGGATACTTCACAATAGGAAGAAGTTAGAAAGAAGACTGAAAAAGAGATTATTCAAGAAATTGAGCAAATGAATCCTATCAAAGCTAGAAGATTGGTCAAGGATAGTAGGGTGCTAGTGATGCGAGGGTGGATCTTATCATCAATAATTGTTATAGATGTAATCAGAAATGACCCAAATGTTGTGGTGTTGGAGGAAAATTTTGATGAGAAAACTTTTTGTTTAGGGTTTAGCCCTAGTTTACATGGTTTGGTTATTTGGTCATTAACAAAAGATTCAGGGAGGTGTAGACTCAGTAGAGCAATGACTGGCCTTTTAGGAGACATGATTATAGGAAGATCTTCAGAAATGACAGCTCCATAGGCTACAAGGTTAATAATGTGCACATCCATGTTGAGTTTTGACACTGTAGAAATTTCTCAGGCCAGATACATAAAATTATTGGAGAAGCACAACAAACTAGTTGAAGAGTATAACAAAGTGAAAGCTATTGTGGTTAAGGTAAATTAGAAGAATTTTCCCATCTCTCCATCTGTTACTTCATCATAGGATAAAGATACCTTAAAATTGAGGACTAATGCATTGAAGAGTGGGCTCCAAGCAATACAGTCTTAGAAGAATAAGCTCTGGGAGAACATGAACAAGACTACAAAGGATATGGCTAAAGAAATTATAGGCCACAAATTGACCAAAGAAACCCTTAAAGTACAAGCCACATGGTTTACTTATAAAGGTATACATGAGTCATTTGAAAGGTTTCAACATGTTCAAGGGGTTTTTTAGAACACTTGGAATAAATAGAGCAATATATTAAAAAGTTTGAGGGAGATTCAAGATAATGCAAAGGAAGACCCTAAAGCTCCAACAAATCTTCCAGACATAATAAGAGGAATTGAAATGATTGGTGAAGTTACAGGTTTCCATTACAGAATTGGTGGACAACTGAAAGGTAAAATAAAGGCCTTTAGGGATATAGAGGAACAAGGTGTTCCTAAGATCCTTAATGAATATGGACCACTCAAAGAGTATGCACCTTGGAGGGATTTCTTCAAGAATCAATCTACTACAGGTCCACAGATAACATAAATTGATGATAAGCTAGACTTAACTATGCTGAATGGTTTAATTGATAATCTCATCAGGATTCAAATGGAACCTTTGGGAAAGAAGCAAAAGTAGTAATTGATGCAAGATATAATGCATACAATACAAAGGTGCATAAACTATTGGATTTCAACTAGCCTACAGAGGATGAATATAGGGATTGGCTGGATAAATATGTTGAGTAAGCCATAGAGATGGTGAGATGGATATAAAGCATGGTTGAGTATAGTACAGGTCTGGATTTTAAAATAACTATTTGAGAAAAATCTATATCCTCTCAATTTGAAAATTCACATGGTAATCCAACCAACTTTTCCTCTGTATTTTATTCTTCTTGTTCTCTCATGTTTCATGTTTTTTTGTTGAATGACCTGTGGTGACGTGGAATCCTTAAATAATGAGGATATGAGTTTACTAAGCTTATATAAGTTTTTTGTATTTTTGTATTGTCCCCCATTTCTTCAAGTGTAAATATTGTGCGATCTTGCTAATATGTGGTTTTAATTTATGTCAAAACTATTGACATTAATTTATTTAAGGCTGTATATGTTGAGGATATTGAGAAAATTGTAATAAAATAAGTCATACGTTGTTAGTGATGCAAAGAAGCTCAATATGTTGGCTAGCTCATCATATTGATAATAAGAGATTGTGGATCAAAGGGTTTTTTTTCAAGTATATCTAGTTTATCCACATGAAGTTTTAAAGGTTCGCATGAAGATTTAATTGAGTTATGAGTATATGTGTTTTGATAGTTGTCTGTTGCTTCAGCTAGTGTTCTTGAAAGAAGATAATGTGATTCTAGTAACGTGAAGTGTTGCAGATACTTATAAAGTGATTCATGATGCTTGTGGATGTTTCTAGATCATTCTTTATCTATGTTATTGATTTGCATTGATCGTCATGCCTGTGATTAGTGATTTTCTTCTTTGATTTCATATTTTTCATGTTCATGGTCGATAGGGCGATTGTAGCATGTTGTGGGTCTTCAAGGAATAATTTTTGAAGGTGTTATGAATTTGAGGATATTGTTTTGGGTCCTCACTATGTTGTGCCTGAATTTGGTTGATTCACATTAATAATTTCTTATTGTTTTAGGCTGATAGTTTGTACACATTTCATATTTTGTTGAAGCCAACATATAGATGATGTTATCCTTGGTTGCATATATATATGATCTGTTAGAATCCAAGATCACCTGCATGCAAGATGGATACCTGTCACATGCAAAAGATATGAAGAACCAAAACAATGTTCTGTAAACCTCTCAGTAAAAATGCATTAAGAGAATCAATTATTACAATGTGATCAATCCTTATGAAGGAGATCAAGAAACCCTAAAAAGGGAAACCCTAAATGAAACCCTAGTGTGCATACTTAATAATTAATAATTAATTATTAATGTGCCTAAGTTTAGCTTAAGCAATAAAGAGGAATAAGTGACTTAATTAATTAATCAAATGTGATGTAATTAATTAAGCATAATAACTTATTACTCTAACACCCCCCCTTAAGATGAACTTAGGAAGAAGCTAAAACACTAGAATAAGATGCATGAAAGCAAAGATGGGTCCCGACAACGAGGCCTGATCAGGTACCCATTTACAAATGCAATAAGGAGTAGAGAAGGAAAACCAGTGGGACAAAACCCCCCTACAATGTAATAACATGCTGCAAAGAAGCACTGGAAGAACTCTGTAGAGTAACACTGGAACCGCAATCTGACAAGCAAGGAAAGATATCTCTGTCTACAACTAAAAATAAACCAGAATCAAAATAATGTGACAGTAGACCCAATGCCATGGAACACTTGAAAACTACAAACGGGAACAACCCTGGAATCTATGAAGCAGCAAGCAATTATTGAATGATGTATTACTGAAAATGAAGTGCAAAGATGCAAGATGCACTCCCCCAACTGCCAAAATATCCAAGTAATCACCAAAAAACCCATCAGGCCAAATTTGGACTAACTAATAAACCTGGGATGGATACAGAAAAAGTGCATCAACAGCAACATAGAGCTCCTTAATACCTTTCCAATGCCACAAACGAGGCAAAAATCAGAGATTGTGGCAAAAAGTTATGAGCTTGGAAGTCCAAAAAACACATCTAACTTCTAACAGAAATAAATGTAGGAAAACAATAAAATACTGTAAAATAAACTGCACCAAATGAAAGTGCTCAGAACTAGCTTTCCGGCGATATCTCGTTTGCCCAATTTTGATACCGTATGCCCAAGTTATGGCCAAAAGAAAAAAATTGCTCTTTTAGTGAAAACTAGGGTTAGGAGGGGGCATATGAGGGCCGGCCGTACGTTGATGTCATGCTGACGTCAGTAGTTCACGAGCATAAATTTGATGGCCTGGGGGCCGTCAGGGCAAAAAATTGACCCCCCTTTGGAAAAAAAATTTTGGCCGCCGGAAAAATCTGCATGTCGGCGGTATATTCCATAGGGCCCGGAATATTCTCTGGCATGCCGGAATATTCCATCCGCTGGCTCGAACCGAGCGCAAGGCTCGTGGGCACCCATATGACCGCGTAGAGAGTTAGGAGGCCCAGTGGGGGCTGAACTCGCCGGAGGAGGTTGGGCGGCCCGGCGGTGTGAAGCGCTGGTGGCGGGCGCTGAAGAGTGGCCGCCCTATGGCCGCTTGGTGGCCGCCAGGTGGCGGATCTGGTTAGAACTAGAAGCGCCGGCCGGTGGAGAAAAACTTTGATTTTTTTTTTTGAAATTTTTGCCTCGGACTACGTGCTAGGGAGGCCGTACGGCCCCCCAGACAAATTTTTTTTTCCTCCCAGATCAACTGCACCAAATTGGATGATTTGACAGGTGTTTCTAGGGTTTTGGGATGCTACGAACATGATGGCGACATCCGTTTGAGCCCATTGTGTCCTGAAAAAATAGCTACCCCCAGATCTTGCAGAAAAGATGCCTGTGGAAACCCTTGCACTCGAAACTCACAGAGAGGCCATATCTTTAGATCACGAACAAGCAGCTGCAGGTCTAGAGCTCTGATACCATGTTAGAATCCAAGATCACCTACATGCAAGATGGATACCTATCACATGCAAAAGATATGAAGAACCAAAACAATGTTCTATAAACCTCTCAGTAAAAATGCATTAAGAGAATCAATTATTACAATGTGATCAATCCTTATGAAGGAGATCAAGAAACCCTAAAAAGGGTCACCCTAAATGAAACCCTAGTGTGCACACTTAATAATTAATAATTAATTATTAATGTGCCTAAGTTTAGCTTAAGCAATAAAGAGGAATAAGTGACTTAATTAATTAATCAAATGTGATGTAATTAATTAAGCATAATAACTTATTACTCTAACATGATCAATTTTTTATACCATATGGAGGTGTGGTGTGCGAATTATGCTCTATGTTAAGTGAAAATAATGTTCTAATATTTTGAGAGAAGAAGTAAAGTGTGAAGAAGAACAAGCAGATGTTTATGTACTTAATCAGAACTATAATCAGGCATTAGCAGATGCTATTTTCTTAGTTCACAATGTTGCATATTTAATCCAAATGTATCTGTAAGATAGCGAGTCTTCCTTAGGCAGTAAGCCTTTTGTATTTGAGAAATGTGCTCTAGGTAGTGTTCCTGAATGCATGTGCATTCCCCATTTATCACACTTCTAATAGAGTATAATCTTGTGGACTAACCTCCAACATGGTTTTTCCCTTAACAAGGTTTCCACGTAAAAAATATTGGTGTTATGTGTGTTTCTGATGTGGTGATGGTTTATTCTTTCATGTTTATTTATTAGATCTGAGAATAAGTTTAATAAGTATAATTTATGTAACAACTGATTCACCCCCCTCTCATTTGTCTACCCTTGTGTTTCCAACAATTGGTATCAAAGAAGGTTCCTTAGAATAATTATAATAGCTTGAGGTGATCTGGGATAGCGAAATATAAGAAGGATAGTCTGAGATTTTATGGAACTAATTATTCTCTGTGGAAAGCTCAAATGGAGTGTCAGCTGAGATGCATTGGTGAACCATACTAGTCAATTACAAAGAATAGGTATATCATCCCACATAATGGTCCTTCTATTGCAAGTGAGATTAAATATTCCAAGTACAATATTAGGGCTAAGGAAGCATTGTTGAGTGCTCTGACTGATACCGAGATGACAAATGTAATGGAGCTAAAGACTACTTATAAGATTTGGAAAAAGTTGGAAACATTGTATGAAGATGATACTCATGTGAAGGTTGCTAAGTTGCAAAGCTTGAAAGGGAAATATGAAACATTGAGAATGGGTGAATATGAGAACATAACTTCTTTTTATGCGGAGAGTGAATGAACTTGTGTGTAGTATCATATATGCAGGTGGAACATTGGATGAATAAGAAATTGTTGCTAAAGTGCTTAGATCCTTTCTTGCTGCATACAAACACAAAGTTGCTACTATTGAGGAGATTTGGACTATGACAAATGTAACCAGAGACATGTTGATTGGAAAGCTTGTTGCTTTTGAGTTCAATGAGTTTGTTGAATCTCTTCCTAAGACAGAATCTGCATTCAAAGCTACTATCTCTAGAAAAGATAAGCAGAGATATGATCTAGGAGAAAGTCTTCTAGAAAAATGTCCACATATGAGTAGGAAATGAGAGATTTAAGAAGAAGAGAGAAAACTAGATGAGCTTGAAGCACTTCTTGTCAAGAGATTACCTAGAGGAGAAGGTAAGTATAAAGGGAAATTTCCTCTTAAATGTTTTTCTTACAATAAGATAGGTCATTTAACCTCAAGGTGTCCAGAAAGAGTTCCTAAGTCAAAACATAACAAGACTAGATTCCAAGAAAGTGTTATTATGATGTTGATGAAGGTGTGACAGATGATATATTTGATAAAGGGAATTTAAGCGAGGATGAATGGGTGTTTATTACTATCAAATAAAATGATTCGGTACCTACAAAATTTGCTAGTTGCATGAATGTTGAGAAAGCTCTAGCTTCCAGAGTTGAAGAAAAAGATGAATGGGTGATTGACAGTGGATGCTCTCATCACATGAAAGGTGATATAAGTAAATTTGTGAGCTTGGAAAAGTATGATGGTGGTGTTGTAATATTTGGTGATGACAAAGCTAGTGTAATTTGTGGCAAAGGATCCATTTCTCTTGATGGTAAGAATAATAATAATGATGTTCTATATGTTGAAGGTTTGAAGCATAATCTCTTAAGTGTTGGATAGATGGTTAAATGGATACAATTTGCAATTCAAGGATGGAAAGTGTAGAATACTAGGGAGTTCAAGAAATGTGATTGCATACGGTACAAAAAAAAAAGGTAATATCTTTCACCTAAGTGCTACTAATAAAAGTTGTCTGATTGCTCAAGTTGATGAAAGTTAGTTGTGGCATAAGAGATTGTGTCATATAAACTTTGAAAATATTATCAAGATAAATTCTACTCAGGCAGTGAGATATCTTCCTAAGTTGGTAAAGCCTATTAATACTATATGCAAGGAATGTCAATTAGGGAAGCAAACTAGATTTTTATTGCGAAGCAAACAACATTGTTTGAATGAAGTTTTGGAGCTTGTGTATACTGATCTGTGTGGTCCTTCTAGAGTCAGAAGTTTACAAGGAGACATGTATTTCATGTTACTTATTGATGATTATTCTAGATTGATGTGGGTTTCTTTCTTAAGGGAAAAATATGAAGCTCTAGAGAAATTCAAGGTCTTTAAGGCTATGGTTGAGACAGAGACAGGTCTGAAGATTAAATGTCTGAGATCAAATAGAGGTGGTGAATTCACTTCCCATGAGTTTAATTATTTTTGTGAAGAGCATGGGATAAAGAGAAAATTATCTGCCCCACAAACCCCTCAACAAAATGGAGTTGTGGAAAGGAAGAATAGGACAATTCAAGAAGCTGCTAGAACTATGATGTTGGAAGGAAATGTTCCTCATATCTACTGGAGAGAAGTTGTGAGACTATTTATTGCTTATGTTGCTTACAAAAAATTTAAGGTTTATCAGATGGATGTGAAGTCAACATTTATAAATGGTGAACTAGAAGAAGAAGTGTATATTGAGCAACCTGATGGATTTCAATTGACTAATCAAGGAGACATGGTTTTCCAGTTGAAGAAAGCATTGTATGGACTTAAGCAAGCCCCAAGAGCGTGGTATGCCAGATTGGATAGGTATTTGTTGGAGCTTGGATTTAATAAAGATACTATTGATAGTAATTTGTATTTCAAGATTGATCATGATAAAGAATTGATTGTTGAAGTCTTTTTTGATGATATCATTTTTGGAGGAGATGATAGTTTGCGCATGAAGTTTGCTGATGAGATGTAGAGTGAGTTTGAGATGTCTATGATTGGAGAAATGATTTTTTTTTTGGGGATTGAAAATTACTTATCTAGATAAAGGGATCTTCATATCTCAGTCCAAGTATGTGAAAGAAATGCTAAAGAATTTTGGTATGGAAGATTCAAAGCTAGTCGGTACACCTATGGTGACATGATGTAAGTTGACACAAGATGATGATTCTCCTAAAGTAAATCAGACTAGATATAGATCCATGATTGGTGGATTGCTCTATTTGACTCAAACTAGACCTAATATCATGAATGTTGTATGCATTGTTGCAAGATTTCAAGTTGATCCTAAAAAATATCACGTGACAGCTGAGAAGAGGATTTTTAGATACTTGAAGGGGACAATTGATTTTGGTCTATGGTATCCTAAAGAAGATTACCTTACTTTGAGAGCTTTTATTGATGATGATTGGGAAGGAGATGTGAATGAAAGAAAGAGTACCAATGGTGGTGTATTTTTCTTGGGAAAAAAAATGATTTCATGGTTAAGTAAGAAGCAGAATGCCATTTCTTTATCTACTGTAGAGGCAGAATACATTGAGCATGCTAACAATTGTACTCAAGTATTGTGGATGAAGCAAATGTTGAAAGATATCAGAGTTGTGTACGATGAACCGATGGCTATATTATGTGATAATTCAAGTGCAATTAACATTTCTAAGAATCTGATGTTGCATTCAAAAACCAAGCATATATCTATCAAGTTTCACTTTTTGAGAGAGAAGGTGAGTGAGAAGGAAGTTAGATTGGAGTATGTTCCCACTAAGGAGTAGATTGCAGATATCTTTACCAATCCTTTCCTAAGGATAATTTTGAGTATCTTAGAGGGAATCTAGGGGTGATTATCCCTCCTAATCAAAATTAAGATGCATTGACTTGCATCAGTCTGTGCATTTCATAGTCATATCTTGATCCAGATTGACGTTGTGGTGGCTGCTACTCAGGGGGAGTAGTTAGATGTTCAAAAATGTGGTTCAGAGCTTGTGTGGAGAAAGATAATGTGTATCTTTTTCACTGATATCAAAGGGGGAGAAGAGTCAATGTGAAAATTATGAAAGAGTTAAGGAGAAAAGAGTCAAAATCTAAGGGGGAGAAAGTGCTAAGAGAAAGTGTCGATGGTGTTTTTCACATCATGTGTGGCCATCAATTCCAAAGGGGGAGATTGTTAGATTTTGTTGATATGTGGTTTTCATTGATGTCAACACTATTAACATTAATGTCTTTAAGGCTGTATATGTCGAGGATATTGAGAAAATTGTAATAAAATATGTCATAGGTTGTCAATGATGCAGTGAAGTTCAGTATGTTGGATAACTCAATGTATTGATGATAAGAGGATGTGGATCAAAGGGTTTATTTTTGACTATATCTATTTTATCCACATCAATTTTTAGAGGTTCGCATGAAGATTTGATTGAGTTATGAGTATCTGTGTTCTAACAGTTGTTCTGCTGCTTCAGCTAGTATTCCTGAAAGAAGATAATGTGATTCTAGTAACGTGAAGTGTTGCGGATAATTATGTAGTGATTCATGATGCTTTTGGATGTTTCTAGATAATTCTCTATTTGTTTTTTTGATCCACATTGATTGTCATGCTCGTTATTGGTTATTTTCTTCTTTGAGTTCATATTTTTCATGTTCATGGCCAACAGGGTGATTGTAGCATGTTGTGGATCTTTGAGGAATAATTTTTGAAGGTGTTCCAAATTTGAGGATATTGTTTTGGGTCCTCACTATGTTGTGGTTGAATTTGGTTTGTTTTCATTAATAATTTCTTTTTGTTTTGGGCCAATATTTTGTACACATTTCATATTTTGTTGAAGCTGACATGTAGACGATGTTATCCTTGGTTGCGGATATATATGATCGAGTGTTTATAGCATTTGGAGGTGTGGTGTGTGAAGTATGCTCTGTGCTAAGTGAGAATAATGTTATAATATTTCAAGATAAGAAGTAAAGTGTGAAGAATAGAGAGTAGATGTTTATGTGCTCAACCAGAACTATAATCAAGCATTAGCAAATGCTATTTTCTCAGTTCACAATCTTACGGATTTAATCTGAATGTATCTGTAAGATAGTGAGTCTTCCTTGGGAAGTAAGCCCTTTGTATTTGAGTACTGTGCTCTACGTAGTGCTCCTGAATGCATGTGCATTCCCCATTTATCATACTTTTAATAGAGTATAATCTTCTGGACTAACCTCCACCTTGGTTTTTCCCCTAACAAGGTTTCCACATA
Source organism: Sequoia sempervirens (assembly GCA_007258455.2). Lineage (NCBI taxonomy): Eukaryota > Viridiplantae > Streptophyta > Pinopsida > Cupressales > Cupressaceae > Sequoia > Sequoia sempervirens. The sequence continues at coordinate 414,835,945 of VDFB02193867.1, forward strand.
AAAAATATTGGTGTTATGTGTGTTTCTATTGTGGTGATGGTTTATTCTTTCATGTTTATTTATTAGTTCTGAGAACAAGTTTAATAAGAATAATTTTTGTGACAACTGATTCACCCCCCTCTCAATTGTCTACCCTTGTGTTTCCAACAAATATAACCACCTGGGGGTTGAAATGAAATGAAATACTTTGAAATACAAATTGAAATGTAATGTGATTGGACAATAGCTCGATGCTTTTTCACTCCCTTGATCTTATAAAAGGGAAAGCAAGGCTATTGTGCTTGGTTCTTTGAAATTTTGGTTGATTTCAAGTAGTTTTACCAAATTTTCATCAAGTGTAACTAGCATACAAGGGATATAGAATTACTTGTTGATTCTCAGGTTATGAGTCTGTATTCACAGTCAACATAAACATTTTGCAACAATTATAGCATTTGAAAATCAATAATGGAAAATTTTATTCAAATTTTCTCCTATGTATATGTTCATGAATCAACAATGAAATGATCAAGGATTATTTTATTGGTCTCCAATTCATGTGGTTGGATGTGTGTTTGTATTGTTGCTTCAATTCAAGTAGTTGATTAAAACACTTTAATGCAGTCACTGGTTTGTGAGTTAATTCATAGGATCATTGAGCATTTTCTGTCTAGAAAATATGAGTTATGAATTTGTAATGAAAGTCCATAATAGTCTATGAATATCAAATGCTATTGTTATTGTATTACAGTATGTTGTGAATTTGATCCCGTCACCCTTGGATAATGCACTATTCTATGTATTGAGAAAATTCAAGTATATTTGATCAATTGGATCATATCAAAGAACAATTCATCTAATTAAATTCATACTCATAATGATGATGGTTGTTGTAGCTATCATTCAAATTTCTCATTCTCTACTCCAAGTTGTAAAGGTGTAAAGCATTTTCCAATTCTTTGCAAATTGTCACTTGTCGAGTCACAGATATGCGAATGTTTTTGCTTAATATGTAGTGTACATGGAGATCCTATGAAGGAATGTTATAAGTGCATTATGGGATTACCCTCTTGGGTCTTGTAGAACCTGAAGTGCAATAGGAAAGATTAATTGCTTTCTCTTGTTCATTGGCTAACCCCTTTTAGGTTTCTAATCATTGAAATTGGAAAATCCATGTGGTGTAGGAGCACCCCATAGTTCACCTAGGAAAGTTGATTAGAAGGTCATGATTTGATAATTTTTTTAGGCCAAATGTAGAAATCTCCTCCTACCTCTTTGAGTTTGTACCTTAGAGATATTTGGGATCAGGTATTGTGTTGGTTAAGGTCATGTTGACCATTTGTTAGGTTGAGGTTTATCTACAAGGATGGTTTAAAGACCTTAGTAGACCTTTCTAGGTGTTAAACTCTCTAAAATTTTGCAAATAAGGCCTGTTGGGCTTCACAAGTAGCCAAGGAGCAGTTAGGAGTGAGCTTAACTATTTTAGAAACCTTTATAAGGTGTGCCTCGACCTAAAAATGAAGTTGGAAGCATTCGAGTCTGTATTTAGTTTTGAAATCAAGAAAACAATATATTTTAGTGTGCATTTCCTTTTTTTTTTGCTTGAATTAGTAAGTTAATGGGTTGATCATGGAACTTTGAATAGTGTAGGATGTAGTGAAATTGTCTTTCAAGCATTGTTTGGAACAATAGATAGTTAGGTTATTCGTTTCAAGCTATCTTGTAATTACTTTGTTCTTTCTTTAGTTGTTGTTCTGACTGGCAGACTGTGAAAAATGGGGTTTTAGCTCACATTTCCACTGTACCTAGTGTACAGGCTTGTGGGGAATGTGGCTAGGCTCCATTTCTGTAAATAGGCTAGGGTTAGGAGTTTGTAGGAGTCAAGGAATCATGGAGAAAGTCTTCTCCTAGGCGAGCTTGACAGTGCCCGGCTAGGAAAGACAGGTAGTTCAAAGCACTTGGTTTGTAGGGGTGACCTTTCCCTATCAAGGCATAGTGTGGAGAGGTAGATAGATGCCTTGCAAATACTTTGCATGAAGGAGGAGGCTTCATCAATCCATTTGGTGGTTGAATAAACTGACAATTTGCTTTGTGGTCAGGAAATGGCTTTAAAAAGGCCTAAATTACTAAATGGAGGGTTATGAATGTGTACGTATAGATGAGGCTTAAGACTCCAAAAATATTTGAGAGGTGGGCATAGGCTCTAAGAATCTCAAGGAAAAATTGGTGGTGATTTGGAGAACTTAGAAGAACAGACCTGATCTCTCGAAGATGGAGACCTAATTGGGGCTCATGGGCTAGTAGCCTTTTTAACCCTAGATGAGGGTTTGGTGAAAGTGATGAAAAGGTGGAATTTGGTGAACCTTCAAGAACCCTAGGAGGATGGTTTGAAGCTATTGAATACATCTCTACACCCCTACAAAGATCTAATTAAGTGTTGAGGATAGGTTAGCCTTTAGGGTAGATTAAGGGCTAAGGAAGAGTTGGAGACATTGCACCAAGATTTACTTGGTAGGTTGAATTGTGATGGTAGTGAGGTTGGCAAAGAGAATCAGGGGAACCTAACCAAGAAGAAGGTCCTATAGGTAAAGGTGGTGAAGTAAGACACCAAGGAGGTCTTGCAAGCAATACCTAGAGTAGGAATCAGTGATTGATTCCTCCAACCTCCCTATCAGATTGGTATCAGAGTGAGTAAAAGATTTGGGATTGACTATTGTATGTCTAGGATTGACTCTAGTGGTTCTACAATCATGGTGAAAAATGCATAATTGGCCAAGATGGTCGAAGAATAGGAGGAAGAAAATAGGCTATTGAGGGAAAGAATAGCCCAACTTGAGCAAACAATGAGGAACGTGCAGTTGGAAGGAAGGGTACCAAAGGAAGAAGAGGTTGCAAAGGAAGACAAGACCCCTGAACCTAACCCTATTTTGAAGGAAGAGCCTTTCTTGAAAGCATTGAAGGCTTTGAGTGGGAAAGAACTTGAAGGCATACCACTGTTTAGTGGAAAAATGGAAGTTGATATAGTCATGGATTGGATAGAGGGAATGGAAAACCATTTTGAATGTGATGGAGTCACTGAAGCACAGAAGTTAAAGGTGGCCAAATCAAGATTGAGAGTTTCTGCCTTGACAAGGTGGAAGTTCATTCAGACAGAGAGGGAAAAGGAAGGCAAGTAGCCTATCTCTACTTGGAAGGGAATGGTTGCCAAAGTGAGAGAAGCATACATGCCAGATGATTATGAGATTCAGTTGCACAAGAAAAGACAAAGTTTGAGGCAAAGAGACCAGGATGTGAACTCTTATACTGAGGAGTTTCAAAAACTTTGTATGAGGTCTAATGTTACAGAGGATGAAAGTCTCAAGGTGGCTAGATATCTTAATAGCTTGAAGTGGAACATTCAAGAGGAGATGACTCTTCTAAGTATCAAAATAGTGCACCAATGCTATCAATTGGCTATAAAGATTGAAGAGAGGAATAATAGGAAACAAGAACAGACTTCTAAGAGCAGAGGTAAAGGCAGAGATCAAAGATGACATAGAGGTGGATATCAAGGTAGAGGGACTGAACAAAGAAATCAGGGAGAGTCTAAACTCACAGAGCATGGAAGTGAGACAACTTCTAGAGGAGGCTATGGAAGAGGTAGAGGTCATCAAGGAGGTTCAAATAGATGGAGAGGAGCAGGCAGAGGTAGTTCATACTTTGCCAATATGAAATGTTATTGTAATGCCAAGAAAGTGCACAAGAAACATATTAGAAGAAAACATGCAATACTAAAATCCAAAAATGAAAATCTAATGTTAAGCAACAAAGAACAAAGGAAAGTAAAACGTAAAAAAACTGAAACAATCTCACCAATTTCGAATGTATTTCCATGATTCATCTCAATTGCCCTTCTCCGTTTTGCTTGTGTAGTATAATTGCCCTCATCTTTCTCGTAAGTTCGTGCAAGTATAGCCTAAGATAATGATTAGAAAAATATCAAAGATTCAAGATTGAGTGCTCTCAAAAGTCATAAGATTTTGTGAGAGATTGGAATGAAGAATGACAAATCAATTTATAGAAAATTGATTATTCGAATGATAGGTCAAGATCGAAATATCAACGGACGGTTGAGATTGACAAATTAGACATGCATTCTGATAACTGTCAGAGGCGACGTGAGTGATACAAACTAGGAATAGGATTAAAGATTAAATAAATGATTTAATCTTTAGTTGGGTATTCGAAAACAGGAGAAATATCTTTGCATGTCAAAGATGAAGATTGATTAAATCAACTCTCTGTTTGAATGCATGCATGCTTTTTAATTAATTAAATAAGAATATTTAATTAATCCGCATGTACACACAAATGAGTTAGAACAGGATGATTGAATGATTTGACGGAGAGATTACTCGAGAAAGCCACTCAGACATTAAATCAAGAGTTAACTGAGCCATTAAAATAGATGTTGAGTTGAGTAAAAGTGAATACTTAGATAACTCACATAATTATCTAAAATATAGAGGAATGCGTTAAAATAGAATTAATGAATTAAATAATTCATTTAATTCAAGACTCGATATTTGGAGAATAATTAAATAAATAATATTTATTTAATTAAGTGATGAGGGATTTTAAATGAATGATTAAATAAAGAATTTATTTAATTATAGTTGAAATATGATAAAGAGTAAATTAAATAAGAATTTATTTAATTTGACAAGAAGGATAAGGTTAATTAGTAACATAATTAAAATAATTAAGATTATTTAATTACTAGAAGAATTAATGTTAAGATGAATTAATTAAATAATTAAGATTATTTAATCAATAGAAGAATTAATGTTAAGGTGAATTAATTAAATAATTAAGATTATTTAATCAATAGAAGAATTAATGTTAAGATAAATTAATTAAATAATTAAGATTATTTAATCATGACCATGAAGAATAGGAATTATGAAGAATATTGAAGTCGCAGGCTTAGACCAGATTTGGTGTCTACATTTGCCCCTCTTTGATACAATGTCATTTCGGCATTGTGTCAAAGAAAATCGATAAGAAATATGCCCTAGTAATGCCCTAGTGTAAAACAGGTGAAGGTATGCCCCCTCGGGAGGATAGGCGGGTTCAAAGAACATGAGTGTGCTCTCGAAATTGATGAGAGAACTAGAAGATGAAAGAAAAAAGGATAGAAGAAAATAGATAATGGTGGTGAAGATGTAGAAAAGAAGAAATGTTAGTGTGAAAAGAAAGATGAATAATCAAAGACATGGATGTTAGTATTAGCAATCTTCGATATTTTGTTGTATCACAAAAGGTATTTTCACTTTATCATCATTGGGCAGGACTAATACAAATGGAGAAAAACACCAGGATATGACATAGATCAAGGTGTGCAAGGTCATCCACTTGCTAACAACAGATAGTCGCAGACAAGGAGTGTCGTTAACTCATACTAAGGACACAAGTTGCCCCAGTCTTTTTTTCAAGACAAACCACAGACAGCAAACAAAGTAAAAGTTGGGTCATGAGACGTCATTGCTCCTCTAAATCCTTCATAGGACATCCTTGAGGAAACTAGTAACATGACTTAAAATCAAATTGAAAAGACAGTCGACAAACAACAATCAAAGAAAATAGAATTTGGATACATCGTTGCTTCTCTAAATCCTTCATAGGACATCCTTGAGAAAGCTAGTAACATAATTCCCATCATAAAGTCAAATGAAAAGATAAGATAAATAAGTCAGACAGTCAAAAAGCCAGTAAAATATTTGCCAAAACTTGATCTTGTTTTTTTGATTTGTTTTGATTGATAGAGCCTGATTTCAAGAGATACTCATACCGGATAAGACCTTGAGTCTGGTTTCAATGTTATGACTATCTATATAAGGCATGACAAAGCCTAGTTTCAAAAAGACATGTATCGTATAAGATGTTGAGTTAGATGTTGTTGATGTGATAACCTGTATAAGGCTATGTTTGATTGTGTGATCTTGTCGATTATGCAGGAAGGACTCATCCTGTATAAGACATATATTGTTTTGCTAATATCAGTATTCAGGAAAGACTCATCCTGAACAAGATACAGGTTGATTTCCATGTGGATGATGTCTGTTTCTAGGAAGGACACATCCTATAGTAGACATTTGTTGATCTATTTTGATTGTTTTATTTGGCAAGTTGTTTGATTTGACTTAGAGATATTGCTGACTTGTTCACCAGATTGATGCATGACTTGATATGAAGTGTTGACAATTGACTATGTAACAACAAACCCTAAAGGACTAACCTAGTGTGGCCTCAGGGGCTCATCGATTGATGGCCTTGCCTACATTATACACGTAGAGACCTCGTAGTTCAACTTGACTTGACCGACAAGACTAACTACAAATAAAAAACGTGTGTGAAAGTGAATGTGACGAACCCTAATGGACTGACCTAGTGTGGCCTCGAGGGCTCATCGATTGATGGCCTTGCCTACGTTATACACGTAGAGACCTCGTAGTTCGACACGACCAATGACCTTGTCATATAGACATATGGATTAAATCATGAGTTTATACAAAAAAACCAAAATGGACTGACCTAATGCCTTGGGGGCACATTGGCAGATGGCCTTGCCTACATCCATTCACAGAGGCAATGTAGTTCGACAAACGACAAAGACTAACAAGTGCGACTGACTTTGACTCTGTTTTTTGGATTTTTGAACTATTTTGATTTTTTTTTTTTGAATTTTTTGGATGTTTTTGTGTTTTCTCAGGTCATTTTGTGATGTTTGTGTATTTTGCATGGTTTTACCTCTTCAACACAACCAATGTAAGAACCAATATGACACATGTCAAGTGTTTGCCCCCAGTTGGGTACAAGACCAATTGACTATGAATAGGGTAAGATGGGAGATATGAAATGCACTCGATGTCAATCATTCCAAGTTATGGGAAAGACTACCACTTATTAGGAATGATATATACAAGCGATGGACACAAAAGATAAGGGATATTTATAGAGATAGGTAGTACATACAGGGATAAGGACTATGTATAGGGAAGTGGACTATGTACAGGGTAGTGGACTATGTACAGGGAAATGATTCCTACAAGCAACCAAGCAAGCATGCACAAGAATCCAAGGACAACCATGATCTTGCCCCTAGTCAAGCTGAAAACCAATTGATAGGTGATGAGGATGGTGATGATGTTGTTTGACGTGGGAAGGACACATCCCGAAACAATGTGAGGATGACGATAATGTGACCAAAGGATCAAAGTTTGCAGCCAGGCTAGAAACAAAGCCAAGGAATGTTTTGAATGATGCACTAGGATGCATAAAGATTGTATGGATTGAGCTTGTTGCATTTGGAATGACTTTTCAAGATTAGATGGTATGATGGAAGATCCTTAGACCATTGACAAGGGAAAAACCAAGGCATGCGATAGGTATTTTGTATAAGGATAACTTGTTTGGAAAAATGCTATGAAGGCTATGAAATGATATTTCATGGATAGTGTATGACCAAAGGATAAACATGTCAAGATTTTTTCTAAAGCATGATTTATGTTTCTACCCATCCTTATCAAGATCAAAGTAGGTGGGAAAATGGGCATGAGTGGTAGAGCTAAGATGGATAGATGGAAATGTCATAATAAATGTCATATGGTGGGTATGGGAGATGAGACAACTTGCCCCCAAATGTAATAGTCCACATAGATAATTTCTTACACATAATGCATGTTTGCCAGGTTTTCATCATGGTACTTATCCAAAGCGCCATAAGAATGATTTTCACTATTGGACAAAATTTTTCTCTTGACTTTTTTTTCTTTTCTTTTTTTTCTTTTGGTGTCACTAAGATGCCTGTTTGCTAGGTTTTCATCAAAGTGACTTTTTTTTTTCATTGGATGGTCTTGATGCTTTAGATGATCACTGATTGTGCCAAATCCATTGATGGTGTTGATGTAGAGACTAGTGCCATGATATGCCAATAATAAACTTGATGAAGTAGTTGCCTCGTCAGGATCATAGCACTTGCATACAATTGATTGATGTCATTGTGATCCTTGTTGACACTAGAGTTGCCCTTATCAAAATATGCAAATCATGATAGAGTGCCATGGGAGTCCTTACAATAAAGAGTTGCTTCCAAGATGCGATGGATTTGTGACGTAGGATTTTTAGAATTTAGGCGAGATGTAGGATTATGATGGACGATGGTAGACGCATTTGGCAATTTAGATGTAGGAATTTTCATTTGCCAAACTTGGGGTGATGGATGATGGAGACTGGGTTTTAGATTGGGATAATGTTTGGAACCATGACTTTTATATGCCTTGTATGATGACCATTTTGAAGGAGGTGGACATTTATTATATGTGGGAGTCCTCTTTTCTTGTGGCTCCACATTTTGATTGACTTTTACTTTTGAACTATTTTCTTTGCTTGATCCATTTTTCTTTGGGATCCATTTTAACTTTATTTGTCCACTTGGATTTTTGATTGACTCAATGGCCTTTGCTATTTGATTTTGAACTTTGAATTTGTAAGACTTTTGTTTTTGTTGGTTCCAAATGGAAGGTTTATTCATGTTGGAATGACAATTTATGGTATGGATGGAAGGAGTGTTGGCAACAACCTTATGGTAAGAACTACTCATGGCCTCCATTTTAATGTTTGTATCAGATAAAGTTTCCCCCAATAGCGAGAAGATACCATTAAAATCATTAGATTTGCTTATTGAAGGATAACCAAGACCTTGATGTCTAGGATTTTCCTGAAACTATATTCATTCTAGAATTCCTTGTTCATGTATGCCTAGTCCTTTTCCTTGATACTGCATGCTCCAACAGATTCTGTTTGCGATGGGGATTTTTTGTTTTGAAAGCAAGATGCTAACCCATCATTTTGTTTATGGAAACTGTTACTTGAAATCTTCTCCTCTACAAGAAAGCCTGATTTGATAAAAGTGGATGATCCTAGTTGATAGGATGTCTTATCTTCATTGACATGTTGGATATCTTTGGTGTGATTTTGTGACATATCAGATTTAGAGGATTCTACTAGTGCTTCCAAGTCAATATTGAAATCGTCTTTATGGTCATTTTCATATAGTCCAATGAACTCAGCTATAGTTTGATCATTTGTAAATATGTCTATAGTAGGAGACTCTTGTTCTAGAGGAATATCATCTATGTTTTCAAAGGAGACAAGTGTCTCATTTTGGGAAATGGATGCATTTGATACTTGGATAGGGTTGTCTTCAAATGTTTGATCATGAATGGCATAAAGGTCAAGGAGTGGATCATTTTGGACTTCTTGCTCAATAGTAGTGTCTTGATCAAAGACAAGTTTGTCTTGAATGATATGATTGGGAATGAAATCTTGATCAAGGATAAGTGTACTTTGGATGCCATGATTATCTAGAAGAAATTCTTGGATGGACTTAAAGATAGGGTCATGGGATAGACTACTTTGATCTTGACATGAAGGTGAAGCCACGAAGTCATGCTTTAGAATTTCCATTTGACATGTATCCTCAAGTTTAGTAGATGGGATGTGACTTTAGAGACCATGAATAGATGTATTTCCATGACTAAATGTAGAGTGAGATGGAGTGGCATGGAAGGGATTAGTGGATGAAGAACTAGGATAGGACATGGAGGCTTGGAAGGAATTAGTGGATGAAGGACTAGGGTAGGACATGGAAACTTGGAAGGGATTAGTGGAAGGTTGGTTTCCCTTGTCAATGTTAGGATAAGGGTGATAAGTGGACGTTTGTTGTGGATTCATGGCATGGATTATGCTAAGGGACTCTTGATAATGAGGGTAGATGGATGGAGGACTAGGACTTATGGATTGTTGGTAGGAATGATATGTAGGTAGTTAACCATGGGTTGACGTTGATTGGCATTTGGATTGGATAAATTGTCTTTTTAAGTCTATGGCTTGTTGGAATTGACCATTACAAAGTAACTGGTATTCAACTTGACTAGCACGCATATCAAGGTAAATTGTAGACATGGTGGTAAGGTTATGATGAAAGATGGAGTATGACTAAGGTATGTGATATGAGGGCTAAGGTATGACAATGAAAAGAGTGACTTAAATCTAGGGTATGCAACCTAAGCTATATTTTTGGGATTTTCTGTGCAAGTAAAATATGTCTAATATGACGCTAGTCTAGGATGACAATATCTAAGTATGCAAAGTTCAACTAAGGTTCTAAGGTAATCAATTTCGTAAACCTAAGAAGAGGGTACCAACTACCTAAAGTCTAACCAAGGTTCCAGTTTAGTTATGTCAAAGAACCACTATAGGAAAAGGATCAAAGATAACTTGAGTCTCCTAACTAGACTGATGAGCTAGGCAGACTCTCTGTAGGACAAAGGATAAGATGATAGGACTAGGTTCAATGACATTTCGTTGACACTATGATTTTTCTAGAGTATAGATGATGGACCTATCCTAAAGTTTGTAAAAGTGACCTTCCTAGGAGTTTAATGCAAGGTAATATGTACCCTAAAATGAAACTAAATTCTAAATGAAGACAACTATGGTAATGACTAAATGAACCTAAAGGATGCAAAATTGAGCAAATCATTTTAGGTTTCTGTTCAAGGACTGTTTGTGTAAAGATAACTGAAACTGGTGTAATCATGTTGACTGGACAGTGACTGTGAATTCTGGTTTCCTGATAATCAGACAGATGCGTCGTGGGATTTGACAGTTGCGGTTCAAGTTTATAATTGCGGTTTTACAGTGATTAATTGCATTTCTCTGGTAAAGTTCAATTTGACTCTGATAGATGCGGTTAAGATCTAACAGATGCAACTCATACTGACAGTTGTGACTCAAAATATAGTGCATGTGGTTTTTTTTGCAAAGCAATTGCGAGTTAAACTAGCATATGCGACTCTATTCTTGACATATGCGATTGATACTGATAGATGCGACTTGTGAAAATAGATGCAACTCAAAAATCAACAGATGTGACTCCTGATAACAGATGCGACTCTTGATAATAGATGCGAGTTTCTGGTGAACAGTTATGACTCCCTATGTAATTTCAATGATAAGATTTAAATTGACTTCATTTTCCATGATCAAATTCTGACAATCAAAGACAATCATAAGACAAAGTGTTTTTAGTTTCAGTTTTGGACTCAAAGAACATTTAAATTGATAACAGACAAGCACATCCTAATAGGCCAAAGGCTTAGGGTTTGTATACTTGGTATAGCCCACCGAAATACCCCAGATTGGTGATAAACACCTTTCCTTCTCGAGAGCAGATAGTTTAGAAATTTGGTGGCATTGGCTCCCCTCCATGGGTCATTAACGTCTTTCGAGCACACCAATTTCAAATTCTTTGGGAAATGACCTCCCAAGAACTAGTATCTCTACTCAAGGGGATCAGTAGTGAGTATCTTCGGGCATGATGCTGTACCCTGCACTATACCAGGCAACGGCCACAAATAGATTGGTCTCTAAAACAAAAGGTATTTAATTCGGGCATTCCATTCGTAGGGCATGATCCATGTGGCGAGAGTCCCCTTTCGAATCCATCTCGTCAGAACCATATGCATGATTCTTGAACTTTCCCCAAGAATCCTCTTTTATATACCGGTTGGAAGTCCCTCGGGTTCAAGGTGCTACCAGTCTGAGTCGTCCTGGGGTGAGTACTTTTTTCCACCAGAACAGGCCCAAGTTCTAGAGTTGGTAACCATTTCTTTTACACTCAGGATCACACGGATGCACAAGGGGAGAGGATACTTCGATGTACTAAGTCATAAGGGTGACCAAACTTGTGCTTTCGCACCAAACACAGTAGAAACTTGTTAATTTTAATCCAAATGAAAAATTTACTACACTACTAAACAATCTGTTTCAAAAGTTTAACTAGGGTCTTTGACATATGTTCTGCAGAAAGATTCATTAGTAGTTTTCAATATTGTCTTCATCAATCATCCTGCAAAAACTCGTTAACTCCTTAAGACACACACTGAAAACAAAAGATTAATACAAAAAAAACTTAAATGAAAACAACAAACTAAAATAGTGATAACTTCCTAAAAACTAAACAAAATTTTAAACCGTACATATCTATGGAAAGCTAAGACATAGACCTTCAAAACCCAGAAAACATTTTGCAAAATCCTACAAGACAAAAGTGTTATAAACAAAACAAAATTTGCGTTTTAACAGTTAAAGCTTAAAAAAATATGATCACTAAAATGGTCATAACTTTCTCAAATATTAACAAAATATTAAACCGTAGATATTTATGGAAAGCTAAGACATAGACCTTCAAAACCCAGAAAATTTTTTGCAAAATCCTACAAGACAAAAGTGTTATAAACAAAACAAAATTTGTGTTTTAACAGTTAAAGCTTAAAAAACTATGATCACTAAAATGGTCATAACTTTCTCAAATATTAACAAAATTTTAAACCATTTGAATTTATGGAAAACTAAGAATGAGATCTACAAAACCCACAATTTTTTTTTAAATATTTTATTCACCCATTTTTTTGTGCTCAAAAGAAGGTGACGGGATTTCGTATGAATTCTTGGCTGTAACCTACAAAACAACAAAAATAAGCAAGAAAACACACAAATTTCTCTACATTTCACGTTAGGTTCACCAAATGTAACGCCAAGAAAGTGCACAAGAAGAAGATTAGAAGCAAACATGCAATACTAAAATGTAAAAATGCAAATCTAATGTTAAGCAACAAAGAACAAAGGAAAGTAAAACATAAAAAAATTGAAACAATCTCACCAATTTCAAATGTATTTCCATGATTCATCTCGATTGCCCTTCTCCATTTTGCTTGTGTAGTATAATTTCCCTCAGATTTCTCATAAGTTCGTGCAAGTATAGCCTAAGATAATGATTAGCAAAATATCAAAGATTCAAGATTGAGTGCTCTCAAAAGTCATAAGATTTTGCGAGATATTGGAATGAAGAATGACAAATCAATTTATAGAAAATTGATTATTCGAATGATAGGTCAAGATTGAAATATCAACGGACGGTTGAGATTGATAGATTAGACATGCATTCTGATAACTGTCAGAGGTGACATGAGTGATACAAACTAGGAATAGGATTAAAGATTAAATAAATGATTTAATCTTCAGTTAGGTATTCAAAAACAGGAGAAATATCTTTGCATGACAAAGATGAAGATTGATTAAATCAACTCTCTGTTCAAATGCATGCACGAGGTTTAATTAATTAAATAAGAATATTTAATTAATCCGCATGTACACACAAATGAGTTAGAACAGGATGATTGAATGATTTGACAAAGAGATTACTCGAGAAAGCCACTCAGACATTAAATCAAGAGTTAACTAAGCCATTAAAATAGATGTTGAGTCGAGTAAAAGTGAATACTTAGATAACTCACATAATTATCTAAAATATAGAGGAATGCGTTAAAATATAATTAATGAATTAAATAATTTGTTTAATTCAAGACTCGATATTTGGAGAATAGTTAAATAAATAATATTTATTTAATTAAGTGATGAAGGGATTTTAAATGAATGATTAAATAAAGAATTTATTTAATTTGACAAGAAGGATAAGGTTAATTAGTAACAAAATTAAATAAAAAACGTTTATTTAATTAATCAAATAGAATAAAGAAAAGTGTGAATTAATTAAAATAATTAAGATTATTTAATTAATAGAAGAATTAATGTTAAGATGAATTAATTAAATAATTAAGATTATTTAATCAATAGAAGAATTAATGTTAAGGTGAATTAATTAAATAATTAAGATTATTTAATCAATAGAAGAATTAATGTTAAGATGAATTAATTAAATAATTAAGATTATTTAATCATGACCATGAAGAATAGGAATTATGAAGAATATTGAAGTCACAGGCTTAGACCAGATTTTGGTGTCTACAGTTGTAACTGTGGTCAAGTAGGTCATCCAGCTTATAGGTGCCCAGAGAAAGCATCTTCATCAAATACTGAGAAGAGAGTGGCATATGCTCAAGAAGACACTATGAGTGTCAAGTCACCAGAGGTTAGTCACATTGAATCAGAAGTGGGGGAGAATCTGATGTTTAGTAGAGTTTTGATCAAACAATCAGTCAAGGAAGAGCCAAAGAAAAGAAGAGCCTTATTTAGTGTGAGATGCAAAATACTTGGGAAAGTATGCAAGGTTATTGTGGATTTAGGTTCAACTGATAACATCATATTTGAGGAGGCAGTAAGGAAGTTGAAATTAGAGAAAATACCCCACACTAATCCCTACAAGGTGACATTGTTGAACAAAGGACAGAATGTTCTTGTGAATGAGCAGACAATAGTGGAGTTCTCCATTAGAGGGTACAAAGACAAGTTGATTTGTGATGTGTTACCCATGGATGCATGTCATCTTCTATTGGGTGGACCATGGAAGTATGACAGAGATGCCATCTATGATGGAAAGGCAAATACTATCTCATTCAAAAAGGATGGAAAGACATTCAAATTGTAGTCACTGTCAGATGAGGAAGCAGGATAGTCAAAGACCCCTAGTGTCTTATTAAGGAGTGGCAAAGATTTCATTAACAACCTACATCAAGGAGGTGAAGGATATGTGGTCATGGTGCAACCCAAGGAAGAGGACAACACTGAGAAAACATTCATACTCAGAGTAGTCCAAAAGTTGCTTGAGAAGTATAAGGACATAGTGAGTGATGGAACACCAACAACCTTACCTCCATAAAGAGCCATCAGTCATTAGATTGACTTCATACCTGGAGCTTCATTGCCAAACAAAGCAGCTTACAAGCTTACACCAGATCAAAATCTAGAGGTAGCTAGATAAGTGTAGGAGTTGTTAGATCAAGGGTTGATTAGGAAGAGCATCATCCCATGTGCAGTACCAGTGGTCTTAGCAACCAAAAAAAGTGGTAAGTGGAGGTTATGCACTGATTCAAGAGCAATAAATAGAATCACAATCAGGTATAGGTTTCCTATTCCTAGGATTGAGGACTTGATGGATTGTCTTGGAGGAGCTCAGTACTTCACCAAGTTGGATCTCAAGATCGGATACCATCAGATCAGAATCAAGGATGGAGATGAGTGGAAGACAACTTTTAATACAAATGATGGGTTGTATGAGTGGAGAGTTATGCCATTTGGCCTCTCTAATGCCCCTAGCACATTCATGAGACTCATGAATGAAGTGCTCAAAGACTTTACAGGGATATTTGTGGTGGTATACCTTGATGATATACTCATTTTTAGTAAGACAGCAGAAGAACACCTAAAGCATGTGGAGATGGTTCTTAGAAGATTGCAAGAAGAGAAGTTAGCCATCAACCTAGAGAAATGTGAGTTCTTCAAATAGGAGCTTGTGTATTTGGGGTTTGTAGTATCCCAAGGATCATTGAAGATGGATCCAAGCAAGGTGGAAGCTATCCTAAACTGACCTACACCAACCACAGGGACAGAGGTAAGAAGTTTTCATGGATTAGCTCAGTTTTATAGGAAGTTTATAAGAAATTTTAGTGGCATATGTGCACCAGTCCTAGATACAATCAAAGGTGGCTTAAAGACTAAGTTTAAGTGGAATCAAGAAGCTGAGAAAGGTTTTGAGAAACTGAAACAAGAAGTAGCAACTCAACCAATCCTTTTGTTACCTACCTTTGATAAGTTATACACTGTGGAATGTGATGCTAGTGGAATTGCAGTAGGAGGAGTGCTAAGCCAAGAAGGCAGGCCTATAGCTTTCTTTAGTGAAAAGATCAATGAAGCTAAATAGAAGTATTCTACTTATGACTTAGAATTATATGCTTTAGTATAGTCACTTAGGAAGTGGAGGCATTATCTCCTACCTAAAGAGTTTGTAGTGTTTACTGACAATCAAGCACTTAGCTACATCAACACTAGAGAGAAATTGAGCAATAGACATTTGAAGTGGATGGAGTATCTTCAAGCTTTCACATTTACCATCAAGCACAAGAAGGGACAGATGAACAAGGTGGAAAATGCACTAAGTAGAAGATTGTTGACGGTGCAGGAGATACAGTTAAAGAGCATTGGAATAGAGAGTTTCAAGGATCTCTATGGAGAAGATGAAGACTTCTCGAAAGCATACAAGGTATGTTTTGACTTTGAGAATCACTTTCATAGTCAATATTCAGAGTATACATTACAAAGTGGATTGTTATTCAAGGGAAATCAGTTGTGTGTTCCAAGAGGATCAATGAGAGAGAATCTTATCTAGGAGAAGCACAATGGTAGTCTTAGTGGTCATTTTGGCATCAACAAGACAATGGAACTAGTGCAAAGGTTCTACTATTGGCCCAAATTGCCAAGGGATGTTAGGAGGTATGTGGAGCAGTGTGTAGTTTGTATGAAAGCCAAAGGGGGGGCTAGTAATGCAGGTTTGTATCAACCTCTACCTATTCCCAATAGACCATGGGAATGTGTTAGCATGGACTTTGTGGTAGGACTCCCTAAGACTAAGATGGGGTTTGATAGTGTCTATGTGGTCGTAGATAGATTCAGTAAGATGAGTCACTTTATTCCTTGCAAGACCACACATGATGCTAGCTACATTTCTCACCTTTTCTTCAAGGAAATTGTAAGGATCCATGGATTTCCTTTGAGCATTGTATCAGACAGGGATGTGAAGTTTATGAGTCATTTTTGGAAGACTCTATGGAGCAAATTAGGTACCAACCTATCTTTTGGATCAGCTTACCATCCTCAGACCAATGGGAAAATAGAGGTGGTTAATAGGGTGTTAGGTAATCTTCTAAGATGCCTAACCAAAAAGTATGGACACACATGGGACTTGGTCATATCACAGGCTAAGTATGCATACAATGACAGTGTGAACAAGACTACAGGGAAGAGTCCTTTTGAAATAGTGTATGGAATACACCCAAGAGGTGTGTGTGAGCTCAGAGAACTAGGAGCTATGGAGCATAGGAGTGGACATGCAGAGGACTTCACTCAGACCATGAAAGAGATGTAGGAGCAAGTAAAGAAGACAGTCACCGAGGCTACACAAAAGTTGAAGGATAAGGTAGATTTATCAAGAAAAGATTTGCAATTTGTAGTAGGAGACTATGTCATGGTCCACCTCCACAAATCTAGGTTGCAGAAGGGTACATCAACCAAATTGTAGATGAAAAGAGTGGGACCATGCAAGGTGTTAGCCAAGTATGGGAAAAATGCATACAAGGTGGAGTTACTTGTAGGGTTAGGGATTTCACCAGTGTTCAATGTAGCTGATTTGATCAGGTATAAGGGATCAGCCAAGGACTTAGATCAGAACAGTAGGGAGATCTTCAAGGATGTAAGCAACATAGCCTTACCTACTCCAGACAAGCTACAAGTAGAGAGGATATTGGAGTCAAGAGTGAAGAAATCTACAAGGCATAAGGTGTACATGGAGCATCTTATCAAATGGAAGAAAAAACATGAATCTGAGGCTACATGGGTAGAGAAAGCTCAGTTTAAGAAGCAGGGCATTGATGTGTCACTGATCTCTCCTCACATTCCTTAGTGTTTGTGTAGAGAGGGGGAGAATGGTGCAGAAGCACCCCATAGTTCACCTAGGAAAGTTGATTAGAAGGTCATGATTTGGCAATTTGTTTAGGCCAAATGTAGCAATATCCTCCTACCTCTTTGAGTTTGTGCCTTAGAGACATTTGGGATCAAGTATTGTGTTGGTTAAGGTCATGTTGACCATTTGTTAGGTTGAGGTTTGTCTACAAGGATGGTTTAAAGACCTTAGTAGACCTTTCTAGGTGTTAAACTCTCTAAAATTTTGCAAAGAAGGCTTGTTGGACTTCACAAGTGCCCAAGGAGCAGTTAGGAGTGAGATTAACTATTTTAGAAACCTTTATAAGGTGTGCCTCAACTTGAAAATGGAGTTGGAAGCATTCGAGTTTGTATTTAGTTTTGAAATCAAGAAAACAATGATATTTTAGTGTGCATTTCCTACTTTTTTTGCTTGAATTAGTAAGTTAATGGGTTGATCATGGCACTTTGAATAGTGTAGGATGTATTGAAATTGTCTTTCAAGAATTTTTTGGAACAGTAGATAGTTAGGTTATTCATTTCAAGCTATCTTGTAATTACTTTGTTCTTTCTTTAGTTGTTGTTCTGACTGGCAGACTGTGAAAAATGGGGTTTTAGCTCACATTTCCACTGTACCTAGTGTACAGGCTTGTGGGGAATGTGGCTAGGCTCCATTTCTGTAAATAGGCTAGGGTTAGGAGTTTGTAGGAGTCAAGGAATCATGGAGAAAGTCTTCTCCTAGGCGAGCTTGACAGTGCCCGGCTAGGAAAGACAGGTAGTTCAAAGCACTTGGTTTGTAGGGGTGACCTTTCCCTATCAAGGCATAGTGTGGAGAGGTAGATAGATGCCTTGCAAATACTTTGCATGAAGGAGGAGGCTTCATCAATCCATTTGGTGGTTGAATAAACTGACAATTTGTTGTGTGGTCAGGAAATGGCTTTAAAAAGGCCTAAATTACTAAATGGAGGGTTATGACTGTGTACAGACATATGAGGCTTAAGACTCCAAAAATATTTGAGAGGCAGGCATAGGCTCTAAGAATCCCAAGGAAAAATTGGTGGTGCTTTGGAGAACTTAGAAGAATAGACCTGATCTCTTGGAGATGGAGACCTAATTGGGGCTCATGGGCTAGTAGCCTTTTTAACCCTAGACGAGGGTTTGGTGAAAGCGATGAAAAGGTGGCATTTGGTGAACCTTCAAGAACCCTAGGAGGATGGTTTGAAGCTATTGAATACATATCTACACCCCTACAAAGATCTAATTAAGTGTTGAGGATAGGTTAGCCTTTAGGGTAGATTAAGGGCTAAGGAAGAGTTGGAGACATTGCACCAAGATTTACTTGGTAGGTTGAATTGTGATGGTAGTGAGGTTGGCAAAGAGAATCAAGGGAACCTAACCAAGAAGAAGGTCCTATAGGTAAAGTTGGTGAAGTAAGATACCAAGAAGGTCTTGCAAGCAAGACCTAGAGCAGGAATTAGTGATTGATTCCTCCAACCTCCCTATCACCATGGGCTTCCTTGAAGATCTAGTTGGTAATTTAAAAGAGCCAATAGATTGATGACTCTCCTAGGGACCTTTCTAAAATTTAATGTATCTAGTGTAGATATGGTACAATCAGAGTCAAGTGTTTTGTTATTCTTCATTGGAAAAATTATAAGTTCAAATATTAAAGCTATATACATCATATTTAGTTCATGTGTCAAATTTTGGTCAATTCTATCATATTGTGTTGGGTTATGTTTAGAATTTTCTCTGAGGTCATAAATAACAAGTCAAACTATAATTAGTTTTTATTTCCCAACATTCTAGGTGGTGACTTTGAATTTTCTCACACCAGTACAATGATAAGATCTCAAAAGTAACCTAAGGAGAAGGATTCTAACACAACAGTTGACACCATGAGGAAAACTGGGAGTCACACAAAGAACACTCCTGAGAAGAAGTTGGAACTCAAGCCTACAAAGGTTAAACAACCTCTACGGAAGAAGAAAACTATTGAATCGGGTAAGTCTATCGAATCTCTTGCTGGAGCATCTCCTACTTTCAATAATGAAGCAAATAGTGTGAATATCAGTGAGAATCCAAATGAGGATGAAGTACCTAAGAAATATTAGCGATTTTTTTCCTGTTGAACAGGTGTTTGATAATGAGCTTGAAATTTTTAGGGAAGAAGATAAGTGGGAATTTTGGGGTAGGAGTAATGGATTCTCAGAACCACTAACACCCGAAGTTGGGTCTATTTTTCATGGATGAAATTTTAACTCAAGGAGATATCTCCCTAATTCGAAAAAAATTGTTCTCCCTAAGGAAGATCCAGTTGAGAAAACCTATCACACCCTTGCGCCAAGTGAGTATGGAGATTTCTTAGAAAATTAGAAAGATATAAACAAGGACATGCAATCCTTGGAAGAAAAATAAAATTGGCTTGTCGAGCAAGAAGAAAAGAAGAGACTAAATGAATTTGAGGAAAAGAAGGATAGGGTTAGAGCCAAGAAACTTGAAAGGGATGCTAGGAGACAAAGAGTTGAGAAAATGAGAGAGGATGTTGCTAAGCATAAATATTCTGAAGAGAATGCTGCTAAAATAATATCCCAAATCACCCCTAAAATTCCTAAGGAAATGGTTCAAATGGGAACCTCTACTACTAGCACATATACAACAATTGTTACCACTACCAAAACCATTGATCCTCCCAGGAAAAAATCATTTGTAGATCATGGGAAGAAACCCATGGATCATACCCAGAACATACTTTCAATACATTCACCACCATTACTAATACAAATACCCACACCTCATCTTCCAAAAATCTTGTTAATAACCCCAAGGTTGATCCTAGTCCATCTAATGCACCCCCAAATCTTGAACTCTTGAAATTGTAGTTGGAAAACAAAAAGATGCAGGAAGAATTGAAGAAGGCTGAAGTTGAAGCTAACAATACAGAAATGGATAGGAATATTTCCTTCCTTAAAATGTCTATACCAACTCTAGAGTCTTCAAGCTTTGGGCAGAATGATAATGGATCTCACAAGAAAAAATTAGGAGGGAATACTCCTAGTGGAGGTGGTGGTGGTAACCAGGGTGGTGGAGGTGGAGGAGGTAACAAGAATAATAGTTATTATTTTGAGGATGATGAAGATAAGAAAAAGGGTGGTGGTAATAATGGAAGTGGAAGAGGTACAAATGTAGATCAATCTGGCAATAAGAAGGATGGTGAACAAAGGGATAATCTTAGGGACATACATCCCAGGAGGCCACCTCAAACTGATAGGTATAGGAAATTGTGTTTTGACAATATTCCTAGCTATCTGAACCATGTCCCAGATAATAAAAGGAAGCATCTCCCTAAATTTATTGGTAACAATTCTTTCAGTGGTGAAGATCACTTGAAAGCCTTCCAAAGCTTTGTGGAAGATTTTGAATTATGGGATGATGATTTTGCCATGAAATACATTATGCAATCCCTGATCGAGGATGCAAGGGATTGGTACAAGGGTTTACCTGATGCAAGTATTGACTCAAAGGAGTCTTTTTACAAAGTCTTCAGAGAAAATTATGGGGATCAGACTAATCCTAGGTTCAGATTGAATGATTTCAATAACATTACTAAAGGACATAATGAGATGGTCATTGAATTTAATACAAGATTTTAGAAAGCTATGAATAGAGTCCCTACTTATCTATGTCCTAAAGTTGATGCATGTTTGGTAACTTGTTGTAATGCTTATGACTATAAGATGTGATATTTTCCCAGGGATAAGAATCCCCAGAATATGAGAGAGGCCTATAAGATGGCAGTAAATATTGAAAATAATAAAAGAGCCTTTGGTAAAATAGGAAGAAGGGAAGACCCCAAGGCTTCGAAAAAAATTAGAGCTCAAAATGACAAGGTTGGCAAAACTATAGCTCCTTATGGGAAACTAGATCAGGTTCTTAGCTTGTTGCAAAAGGAAGCCAAGAATGAAAAGCCGCAATTCCAGAGAAATGAAGGGCCCCTATGATTGCAGGACTACCCCTATCATACAAACTGGCATAATGGGAAGCCAGTTAATAATAATCAGAAGAATGTCTAGGGTACACCTGATCCTTTGCAAAAACATTCCACCAATGTTACCAAAGAATTTCCTTGGTGTGTAGTGTGTCAAATGTCTCATTCCTCACAATAATGTGTTGTGGCAATGTCAGTAGAAGAATCTCAAGATAATCAAGTGGGATCTGACTCTTTTCAGGATCAGGATGAAATGAAAAATGTACTCATGACTAAATCAAACCTTGGTTGTGAAGAATACTCCTCAAATGATGATCCTAACAGGAGTGATGTGGATGTACAGAGGTAGGAGGTGAATTCTTATCATCAACAAGTTTTTTCAGATGAAGAAGAAGAGAATGATTGCATGGTCTATACTCTTGAATCAGATAATGTTTCTTTGAGGAGAACCTCAAATGAGAAAATTAAAAGATTCACAATTGCATTAGATGCTAAGGCAAGGAGTGATTATCATTTAAGGAATAGAACTATGAGTGGTAATCAGGGTAGCTCTGGCAGTTTGTTTATTAAGGAAAACAATGAAGGAAACAAAGGATCAAAAATAGAGAACAAGAAATAAGAGACAAAACCCAAGGAGGGTAAGGAGATGAGAATTTGGGCCAAAAATGGCACTAAGGAAAAAATTGATGGTGAAGCTACTCATCAAGATGGAAAGGCCAAAGATGTAAAACCCAATGCTGAAAAGGTTCAAGGATAAGTTGAAAAGGTAACTCCCAGAGAATTTGCACTCCCTAAGTTATCGAATTATTCTCCAATAGATATGTTTTAGGTATTGTCTCAAGTCAAAGTCACAGTCCCATTCCTTGAAATGATGACAATAGATGAGAATAATAATAAGACTGTTGCTCTTATCAACAATATTGTTGCTAGTGGGAAGGATAAAATAATAGTCAATCAGCCTAAAACAAGCAAAACTCAAGAAAAGGATGTTCAAGCTAAGGCAGTGATCAATGAAAATCCTGAGATATATCTGGGAACCACTATTACTACCAATCCAAGTCATGTGAATCCATTCTTTCTAAGTTTGATCATTGATGGTCAGTTGCTTAGAAATTGCATGATAGACTCAGGGGCCTCAAACAATGTAATTCCAGTAAAGATCATGGAAGCAATGGGCTAAAAGGTTGATAGTACATATGGGAAGTGCTATGCCATGGATTCAAGGGAAGTTCCTATTATCAGGGTAATCAATAAAGTTCCATATAAATTGCTAGCTTTTCTTGAAAAAGAGCTATATATGAGTGTTACAGTGGTGGATATCCCACCAACTTATGGGATATTGTTGTTTAGAAATTGGAGTGCTTCTATGGGTGGAAGTATTCAGTGTGACTTATCATTTGCAATTTTTTCCATTGACCAGGAAAGATGTCAAAATTACTAGAGAAAGAAGAGCTCCTCACATGATCAAAAACATTGAGGAACCTGAAGAACTAGCAAGGATTAATTTTGTGGATACTAGTTTAGATACTTTTTGGATTGAGGAAGAGATTTCAAAAGAATCAATCAAGCCTGCACTGATTGACAAGGAGGTCCTGGAAACACCACAAGAAGAAAACCTCTAGACTATGTACTTTGACAGAGCATGCTCAAAGGAAGGCTTGGGTGCAAGAGTCATTCTTATCCCTCCACAAGGTAAAACCTTCAAGTAATCCTTGTTACAATTTTCTTGTACAGATAATGTTGCTAAGTACAAGGCCCTCTTACTTGGTTTGAAATTAGCTTCCAAACATGGCATTAAGTTGCCAAGAGTTCTTGGAGATTCTAAGTTGGTAGTTTCCTAGATTAGATCTAGATTTTTTACCATAGATAAAAGGCTTAGGCAATACAAGAATGAAATTTGGGATACTAGTGAGGCCTTTGATGCCTTTGGCATAGAATGGATAGAGGGGGGACAAAATTTTAGGGAAGATTTATTAGAAATATTGTTGTCAGGTTAGATGATGTTACCTTTGATGGTGTCTCACACATAGAAGCACAAACTAGGCCTATAGTGCTTGACAACATTTGTAACTGGAAAGTGTTTGATGATGACAATGACATTATGATATTCCTACATTGCATTGACCAATATGAAGGCCAATAGATCGAATTTGGTTCATTTGTGGTTGAGGTTGATGGGAAAGAGACATTATTTGGGAATGGGATAATTCAATTAAAGACAAATAAGATTCCCAAAGAGCTAGTCCCTCTAGAGAGGGTTTTTGATGGCCCTGACAAGTCAAATGTTAACCACGAATCTTCCTATAAGGAATATTTAGAGGAGATAAATCTAGGGACAAAGAATTCTCCCGAAACAATGTATATAGGCAAGAAGATGAAACCCAATGTGAGGAGTATGTTGATTACCCTGTTGAGAAAATACATACATGTATTTGCATGGTTGTATGATGATTTGAAGGCTTATAGAGAGGACTTGTTTCAACATGAGATACCACTAAATCCTGATGGAAAGCCTTTTAGGAAGAAATAGAGGCCAATCAATCCTACTTTGCAACCAAAAATTCAAGAAGAGCTTACCAAGCTAAGAGATGTAGGGATTATAAAGCCCATCAGACATTCAACATGGGTCTCGAATTTAGTTCCAGTAAGAAAGAAAAATGGAGACCTGAGGTTGTGTGTAGACTTTAGAAATTTGAATGTGGCATCTTTGAAAGATAATTACCCTTTGCCTAATATGGAGGTAATGTTGCAGAAGATGACTAGATGTAAGTTGCTCTCTATGATGGATGGGTTTTTAGGTTATAGCCAAGTCATGGTGAAGGATTCAGAATAATTTAAAACTACATTTACAATGCCATGGGGTACATATGTATATGTAAGGATGCCATTTGGCTTGATTAATGTTGGTGATACTTTTTAGAGAGCCATGGATATGGCCTTTGCCAATTTCATAGATTTGTTTCTTGTCA